>CM055518.1:7200000-8400000 GCA_029298725.1 Gnatocerus cornutus
GAATTTTTTTCATGATGTTAGAAAAGTGGTGACATAATTGATGCCGATTATTGGCTATTGGAACAGTAAACAATGACACTGTCAATAATTAAGTAGGTATAAATGTAGGATAAATTGCTTGTTTCATTCAAGAGAGTACGTGGAGTAATTGCTCTTATAAATTATTTATAGAATAAACTATTTTTTATAATTAGCTAGTAAATTATTTAATACCGTCTCTCGCAACATTTTCACGTCGTTCTACATATTTAAATTACTCATGTAGATTTTTGACCCTCATTGACTTTTTAATTTAGACTGACTTGTATAATGTCTTATTTCCTGGGTTTTTGCAACGCGTTTTGAATTCTTCATTGTTCGCGTTCTTGTTGTCTTCTTCTCAGATTTATTGTGTCTCAGGATAATGCGGCAAACTCTTTTAAAAGACAATTTTCACAAGATACTTTTTAATTTGGTATAAACCCGGGTTTTGTATATTAGCTGAAATATAATCTAGTAATTAGTATAAATTGAGAGTAATTTAAGTGAAACGAAAAAAACTGTCGATCACTAAGCTCTTGGAACAAGCGTTGACATTACCGCTAACTGTACGAGTAAGAATCAAATAATGGATTTGTACGAATAATTGCTGTCAACTGTAGCCATTTTTCTCCATTTCCTTGCGAAATCCCGTACAAATGGTAGCTCCTTTTCGATAGAAATCGATTTGACGTTCATTTATTGCTAACACTTAAATTGCGTCTAAAAAGGCCTTTAGTCACTAAACTTATTTATCAACTCGTAGCATGTTAGCAAAAGCGATTCAAGCGAAGTTTTAGATGCTCGATATTAAACTGATAGCAGTTTTTCGTTGTAAAAACATAGATAAACGTTAATTGGGGCTTTCGTATAGTTGTCACGCTTATATCCAACACCACAACACTGCGTTGGTGATCATTTACTGGTAGTTTACAAGTGCCTTGTGGGTCGTTTTAGACAGTGAGCTTTAGGATGTATACCTACTTTGGTCTAAAATTCCCGCAGATACCAACCCGCGTTTTATCGTTGTAAATTTATATGAGTCCTTGTAGATAATAGATTCTAACAGATTTAAATAAACTAACGAGACAACGAATTTGTGCTTGTAATAACGTTACAATGCAACTTCAATTTTATTAAAATTCCTGCAAGTAATTTGAAAGGTCTCATTGTCCACAGTTTTCCACAGTTTCCTGTAAGACTGATAATATCTCAATTCATCACGTTGTATTATTCAAACTGTAAGTGGAATTTACTTGAAATATGATTAAAGCAAGTTTTTACGGAGTTTGCGAGACGAGCGATAACAAATTACTTAAAAAGAATTGTTTGACTAAGTTACAAAGATAAAACTAAAGGCAGTTCTACAACTTTTCGCTAGAATTTCGTAGCCGAGCAACTCGTTCTAAATCGTCAGCAAATTAAACAATAAATTATAAGGCTTTAATTAAGTAATTACGTCACAATGCCGCGGTGTATAAAGTTTTGATGAATGCATATTGTAAAATCTCGTTTTTTTGCAGAAAATTACGAATTATTTTCAAGAGGTATTTGTCCCTTATGCCCCACAATAAATTCAATTTTTAGGCTCGTTGGTAAACAGTATTCATATTTTCAAATAACTTCTCCCCCAATTCGTATCCAAGTTTCTTTGATAATTTAGGAATGTTCTTTACATTACGGAATTGTTCATAGAAGAACCGGGAAAATTGTTTACCTGAAATGATGTGTAATCAAACAATTTCAAAAGGCAGATATGTATGGAAATTAGCAGCGAAATTCATTCAATTTTAAGTATTACCATATAAAATGAAGGCACTGACTCATCGTCGAATATTTTCTTTTCGAAACGATTCAATTTAAAACTAAATTCAAGCGCGTCATCAAATTCTGACTTACCTTATAACTGTTCTGCTCTGTCTCCATTCTAGTAATTTTGCAATTACTAAGTATTCGGTTACGAAACTTGTTTAAATTAGTTTTGAATTATTATGGAGGGACTCTTCCCTGTTTACATGAAACTGTAATGGATTGCGGAACAAGACAAGTACTAGAACGATTTAACTAACAACTAACAGATTTGTTATCATGTTATCAATATATTCATCGAATTATGAGATTGAGGGGAGCAACTCATTAACTACTGTTATTATATTTCGTTCTAATATTTGCGAAAAAACTCGAGTTTGTTATAATAATATAAATTGCCCTGTTGTTGTCACACTCGGGAAAATATTAGTATTATTAAAAGAATGTGTGAACAATGTTTTAATATCGATTCGATCGGTATCGAACTCCGAGTAATTTGCTTTCTTTCTTCATGAGAATTGATAACTGTCTAATATGATAATGATATAATATTCGTAATCCCTGGAATTACAAACTCATCAAAGCGTTTGCGTGTAGTCTGTTATTAGAGTCTGCATTAATAATTCAAATAATAAATCCATTAGAAATATAGTAGTGTTAGAAAAAACGTCCGGAAGTTTCCGATTAATAAAGATAACAACGGTCAAACAGTTTCATTTTTGCGCAATCACTTTCTAATGAATTGACAGATTTTTCATTTAAAACTTTGATAAAGCAGGTACGTTCGTTCGTATTACATTTATAAATCTAATTAAAAATTGGAATATACTCATTTATCTTTAGAAAATGGTCATTCATCTCTGGTTTTGTAGTTGTCTCTTTAGACGTCAAACTTTTGGGAGAGTTAAATTAATTTCATTTGGAACTTTTTCTTTACGAATTTGATTTTAAATAAATGCTAATTACTGGGAACTTTTGACATTCCGATGATTTAATATTAGGGACTTTGGAATTCAATAAACGGATATCGACGAATTTTATGCAATTAGTTTTGCTTTAAAAAGTAATTTTATTTCCATATCTCCCGTTCAAAGGCTGAACTTTTAGAGTAGGTTTTTTACTTTAAAATTTCCTGAGATTTTCACGGAGCAACGCATTTTAGACAGTCTGGCGTATTACTAGATAACTTTTTTCTTCCTAATTATAAAAATTAGAGATTGCGAATTTTCGTGTTTCCACTTTTTTCCACCATCCACTTCGGTGTTTCTGTTTATTATTTTCGATGAAAACCGGATCGACAGCAGTTTTTGCCTGCTTTCATATAAAGCTCTATGCATTTGTGTTTACAAACATTATGTTAGATGGGGCTGGAAAAACGCATTGTCAGCAAAATTAAAACGTCAGACAAAACAGCTTAGTCAATAGATCTTTTGTGAAAATGGATATAGAGAAATGTCTGCTATATAATATTGATGAACATTGAGTTTGCGAGTGATAAAGAGTGTTAATGAACTCTTTCGGTTATCGCGTTTTTTAAGTTAATACTTTAAGAGTGTTGGAACGGTTTGTTTAAATTTTAAAGACACTGTGTCGACTGGAAATCGGAGGATTGGGTCTTTGAACAAGTTTTAAAAGGTTCTTTAACTTTCTTTGCGATCTGCTGAAAGACGTGTGTTTACCAATTTGCCGCAGTTATTTGATTTTTTGGCATTTATGATACATCTGTTCTAAACCCAAGGAAAATACGCCATGTAGACATTATTTTTTGTGGGAATAGTAAATAAACAAGCGTCTAATCTTCAAAGATGTAATTATCGCGAAATTTGTATTTGTCTAACTGTAAGTTAAATTGAGGTGCTTATTGTCTTGTGAAGCATACTCTTGTGCCCTGTTTATTGCATTATTACAGTATTCCTAAGGCATGTATCCTCACACCCTTTCCACGGAAGTCCCAAAGGTTTTCCATAGCAATGAGATTGGGAAATTTTGGGTAGCCGTAAACTGCGTATTTCCATATCCATTTCTGTGATGATACAGTTTGATTGAATAAAACCTAGAAATATTTTAATAATGTTGAAAACTATGAAAAATATGGCGTTTGTGATTCTCCGGTTTAGGATACACTGTAAGAAAATCAGAAAAGCCCGCAGGAAGTCGCGCTAACTTCCCGATTTTTAACAGTTTGTTCGGCTATTCAACGCCCGGTTGCGTTTTGCAGGTTTTGTTGCAGATGACGCGCGGTCACAAAAGATTTCTTTTAGTCGCCATTATCAAATGTCTGTCTCTCGGGCATTGTGATACGGGCGAAACCACGGACTGTCGTTCTAGCAATGCTCCCCCATCTCTTTAAACTCGTACTAGAGTTTGCGGAACTACTCTTTGTGACACGACCAAAAGACTTGAAATAATTGCTTGGACAAAAACTAACAACGCTGCTGATAAAGAAAATCGCCGGAGGAAAAAATAGTTCAGGATTTTCTGCACTACGATATTATCACACCCGAAACAATCGTGGAAAATTGCCTGCCCGCCGAGAAACAGTAACGACTTCATTACTTTAGATATCACCTAAATAAAAAGTGACGCAAAGAACTTTTGTAGCTTCAATTTCACGAAATTTTTAGTGGTGTTTCGTGGATACATTTTTTAAAGGTGATACTTCTATTTGAAATGACTTCAAATTCAGAGTAACTGATGTTGTTTCTCCAATATCTGATTCATTTGTCAGAAGAAGTAATTTGTCTTGCATTATTCAGGCCTAAGACGAGGGGCCTATAAAGAATAAAACGTTAAAAGCTCTGAACGTATCACCCGACAAGAATCGCGAAAATATTAGCAGTTAACAGAGAATCGACAATCAAAAGCAAATGTTTTTGAATACGGTTGAAAATCGTTGGAATTTTGCCAGGTGTGCAATTCCATTACGTTTACTTTGTTTTTTAGACATTCACAGAAAGCTTTCTGAGCATTGCGACCATTAAATTAGCTCCGCTAAAATACCGTTTATGAAGTAAAATTTATTAATTGAAAATTATTAGTGAAGTCCCAATGGAGTTTTGGATTATAGCAAACTCATATCTATTGGGCCGCTTATTTTAAAATTTTTATTTCATTAAGTATGCAACGTTAAAAAGTCCATTTCTGGACTCGTGTGGATAAAGATTAACTAAAATATATATTTTACCATGTTTAGAGTGTTACTAATTTTATATCCACCTGCCGGAAAATCGTTATACATGGTTTGGATGGAGTATTTGATGTAAATTAAAATTATTCGGCAAAATAGGTTTGGCGCATTCGGCATTTTAAATCATATTTTGATAATTCAACGTTTTTTTTTGAACAGTTCCATTATTTTAAGGCTAAAATCGATGGTCTTCATAAATCAGTCAGTTTACTGTAGTGCTTGTATTGAAAATTAATCTGTTTCGAACTAGCAACAATGTATAAAAACTTTCCTGATGAGTACGTCTGTGAATGAAACACGAATAAATGACTGCTATTTTAAATTTTAACTTGAAATTGGAAATTTCGAGCTTAAAAAGCGTAATTTGTTGTTAGAAAATCAGAGGAGAATTTTTTAGGTGCACAGGTTGTGTGGTATAAAAAACAATAACTATAGAGATTTTATTTCTGGGTTGGAGTTTATTCAGGGATGCGTATCCAATATAAAATGTGTGGAATTCTGTTCAGGCTTGTTGAGAAGACTGTTTTCGTTATTGCGTTTTTTCCGTGCCCCCCAATTGTCATTTAGAGCGAAAAATTCGCAAATACGAAAAAGTGTTTATTTATTTGGGATGATTCGCCGGTGATTCCAATCAACTTATATTGGGAACAATGAGGAAAAATATAGCTTGCATTTACATGTAAATCTCTCCCGTGTGATTTTATCGTTCCTGATGGTTTGGTTTCTTGAAGTATTCAATTTGAATGAATAATCGGAGTGTGTGACTGGTTTATTATTATTCTATGTATTAATCTTTGTTTTTGAGGAGAGTGGTGGTTGGGCGTCTTGCCAAAATTTATATGAAGCTCAATTGATTGTTTAGAGTAGCGATTTGGTCTTAGTTTATTTGAGAGAGGTCACCGGTGGATCTTGAGACCCTTCAGAAACTGAACTATTCATGGATCATAACTAATGATTCGAATTGTAGTAGCATTTACAAGCGCAGCCTCATTGATATGCGGAATCAATTTGAACCGTCGATTACACGTTTGCAATAGTATAATTTTCGGCGGAGATTAAATGTATTTATCCCTGTAAGATACCAAGTGGAGGTGAGAGTACTGTATCGCCGGAGATGAAACGTGTTACGCAGGTTCAGTGTCGCGCCCGTGCGGAACTAGGTAGGGGCTCATTCATATTCAATCGCAATATCCTGCCCTGTCTGCCTTGATGTTCTGACCTACTGCTTGCCGTGCTTTATCTGAACTAACACGCTAACACATAGCTGGGCCCTCATCAGCCACTTGCTGTAGCATTCTTAGACCAGACCTCATAATGCTCCTGCACATGACACTATTTTATAATAACTATTAAATTTCAAAGACGGGGGGACTGGCCACTTTTCAAGTGCTTCTCGTGTTTCTGAGGAACATAATAAAACCACAACAGTTGCACCTCACACGAAGACTTTGACATAAGAGCGAAACTTTCGAACTATATAGTAATGAAATGACCAGTGTAGTTTGCAGTAAAATCATACGCGCCACCGTGAAACCCACACTATACAAATGAAAACAAATCAACCACCATCCTTCAGCGACCACGACTACCCCATTATAGGTAACCGCTAACATCCCACCCTTTCAATACTACCAACTATCGCGTTAATTTTCATACAGGTGTAGAGATGAGTGTCGTTTTGCCACTTCCTGTACATATGAATGATGTAATTAAACTCTACTTTGCAAATAACTAGTTAGGAAGCTTTGTTTTCCTCTAATAACAATCCACTTGTTTTGTACCAGCTCTACATAATACACCGATCACTGTTCCGTAATTAACTAATAATAAACATTCGAAAATGGTGAACAACAAATAGCGCAACTAGGACGATCGGATATTGGAAACAATTAATATGTTTCGATTTGTCGGGTGACTGTATTTGGTCATTACCACCTCATAATCCGGAAGCTACAGAAAGAAAATTGTGTTGGAAAACTTATCCAACGATTAAACTCACTTTTGACTAATTAGTTCTCTCAAACATATGCATTACATGTTGTCGTATCTAAAATATCCAAGCTATTGTAGTCTGGACAGCACTCTGATGCAGTTACTACTGGATATATAGATTCTATCCAGGAGTGTGAGCACATTATGCCAAAACTTCTCCAGTTTGCATAATATCATTGTGAATTATTGATCAAAGGAATTGCATAATGTGTGCATCAATTTGTAAGTTCGTACGTGATGATAAACCCAAAATCGACGATACTCGTTTAAAAACTCCGGACAACTTTTCCATAAAACTCGAAAGAATTAGTTTTATATTATTTTTCATCGCTAAATCGATGAACCAGGAAACAATATTAAAAATCAATTATTGTTATTAATAAAATTAACATGCAACCCATCTACGGATTACACATTTTTATCGTTGTTTGTGAAAAACAAAATCCGCGTTATATTTAGCATTTATCCGATGGAATTTTAAAACGATTTGCTCGAAATCACGACACACATTTCATTGGATTCAACGCAAGTGATTTTTGTAAAAGATAAAGTTCTCACGCAAAGTGATTTAATTTGAGGTGAAATTTTCTTAAAATTTAGTTTCACGTGGGGGCGATCACGACCTTTTCATGTGCTATTTAAATATTACATATATCCGTCAGTTCTACCTGGTTTAATTCAACTGGAAGTAATCGAATTACTTTTTATACTTCGTTAAATGTCATTTGTTGGGCGTGTTTACTGGGAAAAAAAGTCAAGCCAGGAGATGAAGCCTCAAAAATTCCCTGTGTTTGGTTGCAACGTTGCTAAAATGATTATTTTATTGAAAATTTCATTAGGTAGATGCGATTCTACTGAAAATAGTTGGCGTATAAAAGTTGACAGTAAAATACGTTTTATGTTTGAAATAAATGTTTTCGGTTTATTATGCCCAGCTATCGTTGTTGACACAGTCTCACATAACTATAACTGATTTCGAGGACAAAAATTAATTTCGAGTTACATTTAGTTTGAAATATATTGACTTAGTTCGTGAAGGAAAGAGTGAACTTTGTTGGTTATTTTCGTTACATACCGTAGTCTGTATGCAACAAACCTTAGAACTTTTTCTTAGATAAAATGGATTTAAAAGTGTTCAGAATGCCTTTTGTTGGACGATGCTGGACTCGGAGTCGAGTAGTTATTATGCTGGAACACAATGGACTTTGTAGAACTTTTGAAATCACTAATATTAATACTGTCTGAGTTTTATTTACTTAATATCGAGAATATGTTAAATTAGTTTCTTTGTAGTAGACGTATTGTCCGAATCAATAAGGTCTACTCTGACCTCAGTTAATGTAGCACGCTATAGCACTCTTATTAACAGTTTTATCGCTTAATTGCCTGAAAATAGTTTTAAATAAGATAATTACAATGTTGTTCGTAAGTATGTGCTGTTTTCAGGTTCGCATCGACTCTGCTTAAAGTGTTTACTGCATTTAAACATAAGGACATAAATATTTATGATAATTGCGATCTAACACGCTAGTGTTAATTTAGTAATTGTAGCTAAATGACTAATTACGTTGGAAAACTGTACTAATTAAGCGTGCGTTTATGTATGATTTCCGTTTTGGACTGTGCGGTATGTTATTAAGACAAAATTTAATTACTCAAATTAAAAATGCGGTAACTCAGTTATTGTCGAGTATGGCATCTAGAATGTAATAAATTTCCTGATTTTAATTAGTATTATGTTAATTAATTGTGGTTTAATTAACACAGTCGTAAATAAGTGATGCATTCAGAATGAAGATGAAGCGAAAAGGGAAACTTCTTCCGCGATTTAGAAGAGCCATAAATTCGGTCAACAGTTAATATCCACGAACAATACATTTTTCAATTGTATTATTAAAAAATGCTTCAAATGAAGTCGCAAGAAAGTTGGAAACGGATGGCGATTCCCTCGAGTATTAAATGGTTTGGGGGCGGTTTTGGTGGGGGTTTGACGTATGACGAATAAAATAAGATTTTTAAAAGAGTTGATGTCGGGTAATTTTGCACTTTTGCCAAATCGCGTTTCGGTGGAAAAAATTTGGCCGACTTAATAAATGGGTAACTGCAAAGCAGAAAAAGTTTCGAAGAGTTTTATTTATGACAAATTATAAACATGCATATTATGAGAAGAGATGCGTTCCGTGGGGAGTCGTAATTTTAAATATATCTTGTGGGGATGATCGTGGCATCGGACAATTCTCCCCTTTTGTCTTGGAAGTAAAAAGAACATGGCACCAAATGTTCAAGTATAAATCATGTCTGTACCGTGAAGCAGCGCTTAAGTGTTCGACTGACTAGCTTAACCCCAGGCCAGCAGATACATATCTCGATCTACTAATTACTTTTTCCAAGCTGCTGTTGGATTAATTAAAATGTAGTGGTGCCGAGTTAAGGGACATGCTAGATTCTAGACAAGACCCTGAGATTAATGCAACGAATTTGTCATTTTATAGCTGCTTCGTCGACTCCGCCCTCCGGCACAACCTGATAAAACTTATCGACGCTGATTTATCAAACTCCTTTTCATCTCTCATTTTAATCGTGGATAAATATTTCACTTAAATATAATACAAAAATATAGCTCCTCCAGTTTTACGTTTATTAAATTCAACTCAATCGCTCATAGCGGAATAATGAAAATATATCCATTTGCATACTTTTTATAGCGAGTGTTCCACAAGATTGGAAATGGGGATTTACCGCGGGAAAACGCTTCATATTTTTTGTGACTTTTGTTTAATTCACTGACTTTCGACAAACATCACGCCAAGTTTACTTAGCAGTATCATATTACCATGAACACATTTGTATCCCAAGTACACACGAATTTCCACCCCCAATCTCAATTTTCTTATTCGTTTATCAGATAGGCTTGATTAAACCATTTATTCACTTAATTCGACCTTTTTTTAAACAAACAATTATAATTTTTACAAAAGTGGTAATAGCTCTACATTTAGAGTGTTTCAGTCGAGAGGGAAAATTTCGCTGATTAGCATAATGGCGAAGGGTTAAGTAGATGGCATATACATACATAATGTAGGAAAATTGTGGTTATATTCCAGACGTCCTATTTAACCGCGTATCGTTTCGTGCTTGATTTGATTTAGTGTCGGCAACGAGTTCTTTATATGACGTATAACGTGATAAAAATGAGTGCCGATTGACGTGTACATTTAATTTTGATCGTCCAAGTTCGAGACGTGTCGTCGTAACACACGTGTAGTAAGTTCGTTCTAAGTTGTCACGTATCGGTACTGTTAACTCGTTCTCGGGTTTCGTTGTAATGCTTTTGTAGGCACCACTTATTACGAGCGTACTGCTCTAAGACCTGCTAAATGCTATCACGTGCCTCATTAGCTCCCCTATTTGCAAATCATTCATATTTACGTGTACATGCATCGCTTTTAACGTAGACTGATGTAATACTCTGACAAGGCGCTGCATAATTACACACTTAATATTAATTCGTTTACACTTCACCAATTTATAACGAAACCATAACCGTGAAAAACTCAATTTTGATAAGCTCCTGTGAAAAAACACTTTATACGCTCGCGGAACATGCTTAAAATCTTAAGGAATTCAGTAAACAAGCGAAGCGCAAACTCAATAAACAGTTTCCTTAAATTAATAGCAAAATAAATCAATTACACGTTTTTCAGGGCTTAATCGTTATTTATTCTGTTTATTTGCTGTCCCTAGCAATAAATCGAAAAGCAAATGAAATTCCATCTTGTTTTATCTTGGATCGATCACGTTTTTAGTTGACTTGGATCACCTTAATGTACTGTTTACATTTTCTCGTTAGTTTTGACGGAGTTGACCCGGCGCATCCGCCATTTTTGAATTGACAATCAGGCGATTTTTATGTCAAAGGTGGGAGGCGGCAATAAATCAACGAGAAAGTAATATTACTGTACGTGATGTTGCAAGTATGAGATGGAAGCGACCTGATTCGCAATAAATTGTTTTTTGTACTGAGAAACAATGTCACGGGAAAATATGAAAACACCAAAGTTGAATACAAGTTGTAAGTTTGGTATAAGTCGGGATTTTTGACTCGAAAAGTTTAAATAAAACGATTTTATATAATAGGATTTGGAAATATCGGTATAAGGAGACGAGAAACTTAAATAAGTTGTATATGCGAAAAAATGATATCGAGACAAAGCTTGGAAATTATGAGGGCTTTTAAAATACCTTCTCATTCTTGCGTAGGAAGGAGCGAAAAATTTATGTTTGCTTATGCGAAGTTTTGTCGGTTGCAGGAGCCGCAATAAAAGTTAGTTTCAGGTGACGGTTAATTAGTTTGTTGTGCTGTTCGGCGAGAAAAATGCGGGCCTGTACTTTAGGTCGTTATTATACATAGAGTTTTGTTGTTGAGTTTTGCCGAATAACTTCATATGGAACATCACAGCGAATGTAATTTAAATTTTTCAAATTGAATTTGAAAAGTTCGAATGTAATCTTTGTGCGGGAATTTCGGGAAACAGAAGTCGTTATAAGTTGCTTTCATTAAAGTTGCAGGCTTGATGTTTACTGGCCAAATCATTGTTTCAATTTGAGGTCGACAGATGAAGGAGACGTTTAAGCTGCTTCTGAGAGAGCACTTAGTGTACGCATTAATTGCTACCGTCTTCGGAGGCAGCAGGATCATCTTATTATAATGAAATGTTTAATCGGGGAAGTTAACCGATATCGACTAGCAAGGCAGCACGCTAATGGATACCTACAGCTAAACAACTTACATTATTCTACCAATCTTTAAATAATGACGTATGCTCATTAAATCCTGAATGTTGTATAATAAGCGAACTTTTTAAATGCTTTTCTCGCGATTTCCCGAATACCGAATAACAAGTCTGCCGTGTCAAAAAATAAAACCTCTTTTGGGGAGTTGGGGAATTTCCACGCTTAAACGAATAATGAAACAGAAAGTTGAAATAAAAGTGGTAAAAGCGAATTTGTCACGGCGATAAATTTAATTTCATTTAAAAGTAGCATTGCACACTTTTATGAATTCCTAATTCGTTGTACAATTATAAACGGCAATTTATCCACATCAATTCGTTATGGTAATATTTGAACATGACACTAATTGAGTTTAAATACATTGCATAATTTTTCCTTATCGAGGGTGCGACGCTGTAATGTGCGAGGGTATCTGCAGCATTTCGTTTCTAATTAGAGAGCAAAAAGCGTCGAAAGCACGAAACCAATCAAGGATATGGGGCAGAATTCACACGGGACAGATAAAAGTCACTTATTAAGATAAATAAAACCTGTTCGAAATTTTAATATTGTTTATTGAGAAATATTGAGAACTACGACTTTATTTTTAAAACGTTTCAAAATGTATTAAGCTGCTACGATTTATCAACGCTACGAGACGTCTGCTAATCTGATCTACTATTATATATATGAAGCTACTCGTACAACTAAAACCGTTGTATTTGAAAGAGACTATTTCCATAATGCCTCTGCTTCTCGCATTTTGTAATGTGATTATGTTTCGTCCAGCTGAATTGAACGCACTTATTAACAACTATTCCAATACAAAACTGCAACCAAATTGGGTTACTTCAGGACACTCCATCAATTTTTGAATGTTTACACATTTATTATCTTGTTTGACATTTGATTCGGGCGTCATTAAAAATTCAATCAAATCCGGTTATATCTGACTGTCCGCATTTTCGGACAAACTACAAAATTTTAAATTTTATTTCACCTCGTCGTGCTCACTCGACGATAAAGTCGACAAACTGGGTCGAACGTAATAGTTTACTTGTTCACAAACAATACCAAAACTCCCATTAATCAGAGAAATAAAAATTATTGCTGAGGAGACATTTTTCGAGTTCGCAAATTGCTCTGTCTAAATACACTCGTAAGTCCACTTAGTAAACGTAAATTTGGAGCAATTTGCCTGCAGACAAATGGAAACCAACCTGGCAAAATTTTCGTTTTCTCCTAGATCTAGTTCAATCTTCCAACACCAAAAATTCCTAGTCAAATTTAGGTTGACATGCTCCCATGTGGTTAACAATCCTGTTTGCCTTTGCCCTAGTTACTGGGTAACTGTAATTCATAGCGCACATTTACGTTTATTCCGTTGTGTATTTTGGCCAAAGCTTTTGCAGCTGCTCGAGTTTACCTTACGTAATTGCTGAGATATTGTGCTATGTAAATACTAAGCGATACAAATCTGAGTCAGTTTGCACTATATGCACCGGTTGACATTCAACAACGTGAAACTACTTAATTAATTAATATCTATTTGCATCTCCACACGTAAAAATACTCCATACATCGATCTTTGTATTTCAAACAAGGTTGTTCTTTGCGAATTTTCTTAAAATGTACTGGGAGCTACTACACTATGTAATTTAATATTTTCGTTGTTTGACAATTTTAAAGGGTCTGAAACGTGTATAAATTGACAATGTTGCTGAAAACTGAACTGTTTTGCTACCGGTAACTCGAAACCTTCAACTTAACGAAATTGTTTAGATTTCCCTTGTTTCCAAATTTGTTACAGCAAACTATGAATTCATCAACATTCTTATTATTATAATACTTTTGCTTGCATGCGGTAGAGCAATTTCACAAAATTACACATTTGGTATTCAAACAAGTACCGACTAATGTTTGGTTGATGTGAAGATAACACTTTCAAGACACCCTCAGTGATTACGAAGTGGCTGACCTGACTTTATGATCGAAGGATAATCAAAGGCGTTAACTTTTGCTAGGACGCGACGTGTTTTACTGCACGAAAGCTACCCGCAGGAATGATATCCTGTCCGATAAATTAAATTGTGATAAGGTGCAGTACAGTAATTTTCAGCGAATGCAAATGCTGCAATACTTCTGTATTATTTATCAATTGTGATTTATAATGCAGAAGTAAAGAACAGTAAAAGTTATATTTTGTATTGATTTGTTGAGTGTTGACATTGTACATAATTTATATCACGAAATTGTAGAGTAACTTTTGTGCACAAATTTAGGCATTTTAATTTCCTCGGGATAAAATGAAGTGAAAATTTATGTGGAAAATGTTGATATTGGACACTTCCATCTAAATATACACACGTGGAGTGCAGTCACTTGTCTCGATTGCAGGAGTTCGTACTGAGGGCATCACTGAGCTAATTTATCGTTCTTTGTTGATTTCACAATCAGATTCGGATTTGAGAAAGTTTTGATTAAACCACTCTGGATAAGCACTATAGTCGATCGTATTCCACGAGCGTGTGAAATTGTTCACATTACAAAAGGCTTCCAATTATAAGACATTAATTAGTAACGATTATTAGTGCATTAGAATTGCTCTGTACGGCTTAACGATGTTGCTGTGCAGTCTAATGTTCGTAGAATGGACTTTATTAATGGAAAATAGGCTAATGCAGCTTAAGCATGTTCATAAATCCTGGAATACAGTAAATTAGACGTTTAGTGTAAGAAATTGGTAACAATATCAAACGCTTCCGCTTGGAATTAGTGGTATTTTAGCGTGAAAATAGAAATTTAAGAAAATCGCTTTCTTGCGAGGCAACTATTTTTCGAGCACTCATCCGACAGCATAGTTAGCAAAAATGGAAGGGTGCGAAGGCGTAGCAATTTTAGGCAGCTCAACGATTTTGAACTCGACCGAGTTGTGGGACTTTCGTTTCGGCAAATCGCTTAAAGATTGAATTGTAGAATACAAAGTATTGTAACTTGAGGCGCCTCATCACTGAAGGCGTGGCTGAAAGTAAATACACGCTACTCCCATTAAAATAATTGGAGTTAAATCATAAGACACTTGTTTACAGAGTTTATTATGGGCGTTCGCCAAAATTGTTCCGTGTGATATTATGTATCTCCAAAGTTCGTGCGAGGTGCTTTCAGATCCACCTTCAAAGCAAGAATCCGTAATAGCGTAACACCAAAAAAACGGCTACCCTCAACAAGTGCGGTTTTTGTGAGTAGCAAAAAGCGTTACAGAGGAATTTTCGTGTAACGGCAAATGGTAATGAATGCTTTTAAACACAATGCACAGCGGAAAATGTCTACTAATGAGAACTGTTATTTTTTCCAAATGGAACGGAATATCGCCGCCGTATGATATGATAATTAAAACACAGGTTCGCCAAGAAAAATGTTCGTTTTGCTTCTGTTGCTCGTGTTCGCTTATTTGGGTACTTTTTACAGGTGATATTGTGTTACACTTTAAAATTGATCGCTGCTCTGTTGACATAAGGTAGTCATTAGTCATAGGCTAATTAGTGGGGAAGGCGGGACGGAAACCGTACGTCACCCATGGATGCCGAAGGTCAAATGATCATTACGATTTGTTGATTTGATGGTCTCTTTCATTACTGTGAAAAAGTGTTAATGTATTCTGATACCGGCCGAAAAAAGTGCTTTGAAAAAGAATATAAAAACAGCTCGGCTGACTGGATCCATACGGCACTGAAAAGAGTTATGTTTTTCTTTAATGAAAGGTTATATGTCGCGCTATAAATTTTTACCGAGCTTTTATGAACAAGTTGTTTTCTTGTGTTTTTCTTCTTTCTCTCGGTATCAAAATGATTAAAAATTAATATATCAAAGTTAAATAATTTCAGCGGTTCCCTGAAATCGATGCGGTCAGTTTATTTTCGTCGGTGTTGATTTTAATATTTCGCTAGGATCCTAGCTTGCCATTTGCACTTAAATTGTTAAAATGAGATTTTGAAAAACCGTATTTCAGTAACGTAATATCGCTCTACTTGTATAAGAAAATAAATACCATTTGTGAATATTGGATGGCGACTGAGTGCCTTCTTCATTGCCAGTTCGGAATCCCAGTTCTACTATTTTATTTCGACAATAATTCAATTTGCAAAAGCGACGAAGTTCGATTCGAAGAGAGCTACATTTAGACTTTCCACATATCACCAGCTGTTCGCGCACGCCTTACGCTTACAAATAAATAATAGTCCTTTATTAAACTTTTATATCGTAAATGGATATAAACTCGAACTATCCGAAAATTATTTTATTATTTGAGTTTCACCTAATTGTACATTGAACATCACGATACAAAATAACGTTATGTGTACCAAACTCAGTTGATTTCCATCATTAATTACTACCAATAATCGGATGACGTTGACAAATTTTAATTAACCCCCCACGTGATAAGTTCAAACGAAATCAATGCTTTTACACTGTAAATAAACGACAGTAATCATCCAAAAACGTGCCACTTATTTGGCAATAATTATTTTTCAATTAATTGCGTTCTTAATGAAACGATTATAACGAGTCTCAAAGTCTTATATTTTTTGTCAAATCGAGAACCATTGGAATTTTTATTGCTTTAAGAAAATTTTGTTCTCACGAACAACTACTTAATTTTAATGAGACGATCCAATTTGATGGTTTTAGTTGTAACAAAATTTGGCTCTTGTTTTTCCGAGAGCTTTCCAACGCCTACTTGCATGTCATCTCGTTACTCAGAACACTTATTTATCTCCGTTCAGTTTTTCAAATACAAAATGTTGTCACTTGTCATACGCACTCACACCTGTGTCTTTGACAATTCTAACGTGATTTAGATAACATATAGAGTTTCATCACGTAAAATGTTTACGCTTGTAGGAAATGCTCCACACAGTTTTTCGATGATATTAAATCATTAAGAGTTACAACGCGATTCCAGAGAATCTGTTTTATAATGTATGTTTGTCGGTCTATAAATACATGTATAAACTATATGTGGAAAATCAAATCCTTCATTTATGGTTAATATAGTCGGTTTTATTTTGAAATCAGTTCCATGCAAACCCTGATACCGATATTTCACAAATAATCAATTTGTTTCCTATTATAATTGAAAAATATTTTTCTCTATAATCCATTTATAATAAGCATGTAAACTGGGGAAGTATCATCGAGTTCTTCTAACCGCGCTTTGATGTCGTCAAGTAAATGATAAAATCCCTTCCAGGACTTTGATTCAGGAGCAATTCTAAACCTCATAGTTTTTGCTTTAAGAAGTTTGAGTGAGCCAAAAGAGACACAACGATTATCGTAGCTATTATTCTATATTTGACTTTCTATATTTGTTCACTTGCAGCAGTGGATTTTTTGTAAAAGTGCTGTTCAAATAGATATATTGAGTTGTCAACTGCGGAATGTTTTGCCCTCGAACATGTTTTTGGCCCTTATGTGAACACTTTGAACTTTATTGATTAGTGGAAAGTTGTGGCTTTGTGACAATGTGTACTTGATGTATCATGTCATGAAGCGATTGAGCAAAACGTTTAATCCGGAAATACTTTGTTTGTCTGTGTTCTCACCCCATTTTTGCGGTTTCAAAAATGCATTTAACGTCTGTTCACAAAATAGAAGTTTCGATTTAAAACTGCGAGGAAGTTTTCATTAGAAGTAAATGTGTGGAAGCTGAATTTGTCACCCCGTTTTTACCTTAAAAAGAGATAAAATTTTATTATTGTGCAAATCAATATTTACTGCTTGGTATTTATACGGGATATAAACAAAGGAAAGAAATTTTTATTGATGTTTTATTTCGCACGTTCAAGTCGACTTGGAATTGGCCAATAAAAAATTTATGACAATAGATTTTTAATTAATGTAGTTTGTTGGTACTGTCTAGAACCGTAAATATCTAAATTTAATTAATCGAAATGCCTTGGCTTACTTTATAACTTAGTAATAGTATTTCAATTAGTGTTACATTACTTTCCACGAAACAATTTTACTTGGAACATAGAGAAACGACATTGCCGAAATCCTGTAAATACTAAAGGCTATAAAGGTATCGTGGATTTCTTCAATGAAACTAGCAAAGGAAAATTACATTTTCTGGTTCATAAAATTTGAAAGGGTGCTGTAGTTACTGTACAGGTCGAGAGTAATTTTAGCCATCGGTCATAATTTTGCTCTGAAATCCCTATAAACATTTCTTGCGAAAAGCATTTTAATTGGTGGTTTTCTTTTTCAGGTACGAAAAGGAGGCGTTTGTGTTGAAAACGACAGTGTTTGAGAGCTTTAAGTGTTTCCCAAACTTAAGACATGAAAGAAGAATAAACAGGATGAATGTTCGGAATATATTGGATAAGTATTTGCATCGATATTTCCGTAAACTAAATCCAATCGATGTTCGAAGTTATTTAGGAAACTTCAAGCGGCATACGATGTTCGATTATATCGCATACAGTTTAGCTCAAGTACTTTAAATTGCATAAGATCTCAAGCAGCATGAGATCTAAGCGAGATATTTGAACAAAATTTCGAAGATACCATGTTTGAATGTGTTTGAGAAGCCTTTTACCTCATAAGTTTTCAATTCTACGTTTTTCTCGTCGGGAAACTCACTTGTTTTTACTGAAATAAAATTAGAAACGATCAAAGTTTGTTTAATCTAATCTTTCAGTAAAAACCCGAGGCTATTTGACACCTTTTTTTTATTACCCAGTTTGTTCTTTATTTGAGTGTTTCTCGTTGTCTGGAATATAAGAAATAAGCGGAAATTTTTGTAGGGTTATAAAAACCACCACAGGTTGTACATGTAACTTTGAACGTATAAAATTTTAAGGAGCGAAACTTTTCTAAGGAAACTATCGTCTGCGTAAAAAGTTACGTTATGATTACACTTTTCAGGCAAGAATAGATGTTGGCGTATGGGTCTCAGGGTATTGATTGGATTTCCGTCCAGGTGTTGGTATTATTAATGGGCTTTTTGTCTGAGTTACGATCATATCCTTTGAAGTTTTTTTACAAATACTCGTGAATAAATAATAGCATCATTTATTATAGTGACGTAAATGAGTGTATGTCGAGGTTTAAACTTGTAATTCACGTAAAATCAAGTATAAATGATGCGTTCACTTCAATAGTTTGTTAATAAAAAATCAGGAAGCCACTAGGAAATTTGCATTTGCGGCAAGAAATTTCGAGCAGGAAAGACCTACAATCATTCTTCGGCGTGTCAAGTCGTTTGAAAAATGGGAAAACAATTTCAAAAATCACTTCAGCCATCACGTCCCGAAATCTGCAACGCTTTGCTGAATAGCAATTACACGAAAACCGATATCTTACAATGGAAAATATAAAATGTGGCTATCCATAAATAATAACCGAAAATTTCATCAGTTTTTTTTTTGTCGTTTGGAAGCCCGACGCAACCACGTTTCATTTCGCCTCAAGGAAATCGATTTTACTTTCATCCTGCTATCTAAAGTCAATTGACCTTTTTATTGAATGGGTTATGTTCGGTAAAATGCGCATGCGTCATGCCACTTCCGGTATCCGGTTATGCCATTCACTCATACAACGAGACACGCTTTTCATATTTATTCAGATTTGCAGCAGATTGAACTTATTTCGTATCCATATTTTGGCAATTAGTAGGGATATAAAGTTTAGAGTATTTAGGAGTTTTGGGAAGAAAATAACAATTCTTTTTGCTTCGTTACTTCACCCACTCTCACTGAATGTTTGGGTGGAAATTTATGCATTAGTTTACTGGTGCAAGAATGAGTAGAACACGAATATATTATAACAGTCTTGTTCGTGTAATGCAAATCAACAACAATCCCGCGAAATACAGAATTATATTAATTGGTAAGCCGGTTGATAAGGGTAATTGTTTTATTGTAATATAATGATAAATCGATTATCGATATGCGAAATTTTTAAGTGAAGGAAAAGTTAATGGGTGTATGACGGAGAAGTCTGTGCATGGGCGAAATAGGTCATAATTCTCCCTAATATACATTCAACTTTTCCGAGTAATTTGGAACGAATTTAGGACAAAAACCGTAAAATTCCCCACCTTCTCGTGTCCCGGAAGTCATTACTTACATTAAAAACTAGTTAGGAGTTCGGGAGATTGAACGCGGCCAGATTATCTAAGGGTCAAATGGGAAATTGCGATGCTTCGAAATTCCAACATCGAAAATCTAGTCTCAAAATTACTAACTCCTCTACTTTATACGGTCTCAATAACTTGGTCGATTTGCATATCGGCTCTTAAGGAACCCCTATCACACACTCAATTGACGTTTGCAACCTTCTACTACGCAACCACTTAAATGAAACAAAACTGAACTCCATTAATATCGCCAAGACAACGAGCGTCCTTATCTGGATTCATATTGTAAAGACGTCAGAATAAGGCTGCTGTACCTATGACGCCAAAAGTATTGATTTATTAAGAGCTTATTTCCCATCAGTTAAGTTCTAATCACTTTTTGAAAAAGCAGAGGGCACAGATTTCTTATTATGCCGCATCAAATCTTTGTCTCATCATTTAATTACGAACAGAAACGAGCTTTTTACAGACGGTTTTAAATTGATGGTAAACTAAGTCTTCAGCTAAAGTAATTGCAAACTTGTGTTTAACGTCCAAGTTAAAGGCACTGATTTGTCATTTGAAAGATACATTTAAAGGGACGGCATTCATCAAACACCAACTTCCTACTAATTGAGATGATCCCAATAATTTGGATGTAAAATGTCCATAAAAGCACTCTCCCTTCACCAACAATAGGGAGACATTTAAAGGGTTAATAAATAAATAAAGAGTACACGGTTCTAATTAAACTTCAGCGCAACGTTGTTTCACTTTCTGTGAGAAAATATTTTTTCATTAAACTGCAATTACCAAGCTACAAAAAATTGAGTCGGAAGTAATTTAAGTTCAACTCTTTCCCTCATTCTCCGCTTTAGATTTTTTGACAGTTATCCCCAGTCGCAGGAGCTTAATTGTAAAATGTATGGTAACGAGAAAATTCATACGCTTGCATCTTTTCATTTTATTGCTCTTTGGTTAAACTATCTTGGAGCTGCATTTTTACTCAAAAGCGTCTGAATACTCTTTACGATTGCTAAAATTGACCACAATGTGAGGTCTGTTGTTTCACTATAAAAGTATAAAAACTTTCTTGTTTATTTTGTAACGCTTCTTACGAGACTATCTGATTCAACTTTAATACTCCTAGAATATCTTTGGCGACTACGGCCATAAAAGTAGTATGCACTTGAAACAATGGAATAGTGAGTAGCAGCACGTCTTGGTCGGTTAGTTTAGAACATTAACATTTACTTATTGTCTCATCGTTTGAAGTAGACCTTGCTTTTATGACTCCGAAGAAGTTGAATCCGGAACTCGATACTTTTCCAAGTGGTAAATGTTGTCTTTTGTGTTATTTGTCATCGAGTACTTTTATCACAAGATACAGCCTTTAAATTCTCTACAAGTTACAAGGGGTTCTGAAATCGTTTTATTCTTTATCCTGGAATATAAGTATTTCAGCAATTTTTCAAATAATCCAGCGGTTTCTTTGTCATCTTTGTTTACACAGAGTAATATTTGGTGAGTAATATCGCGTGAGGTGATTGCATGGGTGAGCACTGAATAATGTAGAGCACTTCCGAAAGCAACTCGAGGAGAATCATTCAAAACTACGTTGCTATTTGTTGGATAAAAGTGGAAAGAAACGCTTAAAAATTTGTGTACGCTCATAAAAAGTGTCACATGGAGTTATTTCCGAAATATCACGAACCGCCACTGCAACGAGTTATTAAACTTTGATTCATGTCGCACATAAAAACTAAAAATGTTGCAGTCAAGTACCATTTCCATTTCGAGGGAAATTTGTATCAAAACAGTCACAAACACGATTTCGTGTACTGTTTTATTTATTTTCTGAAGCTCTTGTTATAAAGAAGAATTTTCTACTAAGCAGTATTTTCCAACACGAAATATATGTACCTACACACGACCAAACAACATTATTCAAAAGTGGGAGTTTTATTTTTCTGTTTATATAATAAAGGTAGCATGCTAAATTTTATGGTATTAGAAGGTCACTTATGTTGGCTTATCTGGTGGAAATAAAATTTCTTAGCCTACCTGAATGAAAAGCTCATTTTCTCTTTTATTACTGCAATGATTTTCATTCATAACAGTTACATGTGGGTAATGTAATCACCAATCAAAATTAATTTCAACTCAAAACGCAATTTATTCCACACTCACCCAATTGAGAAATTGCAAAAATACAACCCCCTCCCCTGATATACGTGATTATATTATATTAATCCAACTATTTTATTGGAATTAGCGATTGTAGCCAACTATCGTGGACATTTTTAACATGAAACAGCAATAAATAAATAGAGTGTGGTGTCGGATTTTCGTATATAACATGGGATTTTCATTATGCCGCGAGTACAAAGAGCTTTTTTCTGGGTTGTTTTATTTTTTAAACGACAATAATTTACAAAGTCAATATGTGCTCAAGTGGAGTTTGATGTTAACTTTTATATGAGTAAATACACACCAAGAACGAAACGTTCAGTTTACTTTGAAAGTCGTGTCACCTTTAGAGGTTTGGTCTTCGGTTTAAAAACTTGTCTATAACCTCTGAGCTTTGCCTATAAAAAATCTTCATTAATTTCCATTTTAGCAAAACCCCGTTTCTGAAAGCGCACTTTACTTAATTCAATTCACGTAGAAAATTCTTTTATAATCTAAAATTGATTTTACGAAACGAAACAAATCGACCACTACAATTGCCTACTTAGTGAAATACATAAACTTTGATAAAATATAACAGGAGGAAGTTGCTAAACCACACGAAAGCTTAAAGTTTTAAATACACATAAACACAGTTCTTGTTTATCGTTTGCAGAGGTAAGAGTGCATGCTCACATAACTTTGCAACTTAACAATCCAACGAATGGCTTCCAGAACTGTGGGAAATTTCAACGTCAAATCCTTGCGGAGTGTCATAAAATTACATTTTTAATTGTATCAGAACGTTAAGCCAAAGTCGTAATATTTTTTAATTAGAGCCGTAAACATTTATTTTACAACAACTTTCATCGGAATATTTCAGATTTGAGCTTATACTAAGCGAATTAATTAAAACTAAAGGGGAATGCGTGCGTAATTTTATTGGAAATTTTGTATCAAGCACCACGGTCGACAAAGGAAGATCCTATTGTCTAGATAGACGTAATTTTACTTTATTAAAAGCCAGACTAATATGAAGCAAAATAGCATTCTAGTCTGGCCAAAATTTACAATATTCTGAACGTCCGAAAATTTGTTCGTTGAGTCAAAGTAATCATCCGATATTTGTACCAAGTTAGCGCTTAATTTTGAAACAAGTTTAAATAAGATAGAAAAAAATTAGCACTGGTAGTTTAAGAGTAAAATGACACATCTAAATATCTAACAATCCAAGTTTTAACCGCAAAAAGAATAAGAAAAGTCAAAGCCTGATACCATAACGCGACCAGGCGTTAGCCAATAACTGTAATCTACAACTTGAAGTCTTTCACAGTAATGGAACTGTTAGTTTTACGCCCAAAATGAAATCAAGAAGAGAAAACTTGTATCGTTATGGTTTTTGTCGGGGCTGGTTGCTCTCTTTATATTCAACATTATTACTTTAACAGTCGGAAAAAGTATCTCAGTAAAATAACTAATAATTTACATTGCCGCAGTTACGACATCAAAAGAAAATGCTAATTATAAATCTCATTTCAAATATAGCGAACTCGGAAACGTGCCCTGCATTTACAACTGATCATCTTTCTAAGAAAAATATGTTTAATTTAATACTTCGCAATTACACTTGAGCTACAAGCCGCGTAATTTGTAGCTACAAAGCGTTACGGATAAATATAATTGAATAGTTCGTTTCAAAGAGATAATATCATGTATTTGCTTCGCGTTAACAGGAACGCATTAAACGGTATGAAATTTCTGCAAAATATTAGTTTTAAACTTGGAACATCAAATGCACGCTTCTAATTACCTTTTAGTCAATAAAACTAGGCATGCATTTTTAATGGCCATTGTTTCTATTAACGAAAAAAGCTTTTTAAATTTACAAGGTATTGAAAATTGAAACAGGAGCTGTGATAACTGCTGTTATATTTTTCTCTTTAAATCAAACAATAGCAGCACTACATTAACTGAATGTAAATATGTTTTTTTAAATTTGAGTAAACACAGTGAAACGAAGCAGAACTGTGCAATCACACTTGTCTTGTGGAATTAATATAGTCACGAAAAAGTGCAATTTTACATGGAAATAAACTCAGTTAGACATTTGGAATCACTTATCTTCTAATTATTGTGTAGTTTATTGTTACTGCAACATCATGAAGATAAATATTAAAACTCTTGTAAAACACACATATTTAAATTGTAAATTACTCGTTAGAAATATTTTCGAACCATGAGGAAAATTCTAAGTCGTTTATTAAATAATCATGACAATTTCGAGGTGTAGAACCCTAGAGGCAAAATTTTATCATATATTTATATTTCCTGAAATATAAATTCCGGTTACGGTTCCGATCCAGATTTAAGACAGATTCAAAATTAAAATTTGCATACTTTTACATTTTGCTTTTTGGTCCATTTGTGTCATCGCAAATTTGGATCCAGATATTTCCCACCTGCTGACCACGAGTTTACACCTAAGCACGATCAAAAAGTTGGAAGAAAAATGAACTCTCATCGTGATAGAGGGTTATCGGGAACAGAAATTCATGAGAGGCCGCGGTCAGTATTAGGGGATGATGCACCTTCGTGTCAATAATGAAAAATTGATCGCACGATTTAAACTTGGCGTAGATTATGGTGAAAATATCAACTCAACGAGATTATGTATTTCATTGATTCACAATTAATAGTGGAGGCGAGGCAACGAACCAATAAATCTCTGAATTTCTCCGATTCATTGTTTGAACGGTCATAAAATATTTATTGTAAACGTTATCCGTCATTAAATTTCGGAAGAACTGTCTACCCCACTTTGATTTTTGTCCCAATTTCGTGTTCTCAAACAATTCCAATTAATAGGATTTTCCGCTCTTTTGTCCCAATTATTTATTTTAAATCTATTACTCTGTGCGTTGTAATTAAATCGAAGAGTTGTTTTTAGTAGTCTCGATGTTAATAATGATGCCTTAGATGCAAGAAGAAGCGTAATTGCTATTCCAAAGAGCACTTTTGTATTCCTTAACATCGAATCAGTTAATTTTATTTCGTTGCTACAAGTTCGCAAAACTGAATCGATAGAGTTAATTGGTTTAATTTAGAGCAATTGGAAATCTTGTAAAATTGGTGGCGCTATTCATTGTGCTGAAAGCGCGGTATATTGAAAAAACTACGTGCGCCAACTTTTGCAAATATACACGAGTTTTCGTTTCAGAATAATATTTCGCAAAAAAATATTTGTTTACACACAATTTATCCAACTATATACTTCCAATTTTCCCAATTTTTAATGGAAAATTATTTCCGAAACTATGACAGATATAAAAATGCAAAAATGCAAAAATAGAAGAATTTTTTCTTACATTCGTAAATTCGACAATATTTTTGTGGACGTTTTTTCCGGAATTTTCGGTGTTCCATATCTCTGGAACTACGCCAGATATTAATTATCTGCATGTAATATTCGCTACAGAAATGGCACATATTATGCATTTTATTTATGGTAGAGTCGCTTGCATTCGTGTTTACCAAAATCGTTTCTCTAATCCACCGGTTCTTTCTGGGATATTTCGTACCCATGAGACCTGCACAACGTCCGGAATTTCGAAGAACACTATGAATATTTTCTGTGAGGTAAGACACCCTGTATGTCTTTGAAATTAAGAGTAATTCGAGTAGGTAGATTAAGGATATAAAATAAACGGTTTAGTGATAAATTTTTCTTTTTAATTGTGTCGAAAGAAAAATCAATGAAGAGAAAGAAGGTAAGAAAATCGGATTTGTTTTGATAGAAAAAATCTGGGCGCACGCTGTAGGAAATGGGATGTCTGTGACATTAATGCATTTTTCGCAAATTGTTTTCGCTTGCAGAATAGAACGAGGTTGTATATTGTTATTATAGTACAATTTGAGGAATTTGGCGTTTTCGCGCGAAATCAAATCTTTCAAGCCTGCAGCCACGTATACATTTCGGCCGTTTTTATTTCTACATCGTTCAGGCTTTCTCATTTGGAGTTGTCATAAATTACCTTGAAGGAAAGGCAGGCGGAATGACGTGTAGAGGTCGTCCGACCACAGATCCGCTACTCAGTATTCAAGACAGAAGTTCGCATCGACGGCTCGTCATTTGTATTTCACCCAATACCTCCCCCTGGCTACCCTTCCACATTTTCACCCCTTCACTCCTTAGCCATCGAATATAGGAATACGTGCAAGCGGTTACATCGAATTCGCTGCATGATGTCGATTTCTCATCGACCGCCCTGTATACCTCCGCAAATTGCCGTACGTTCCCAAATAACTGATCTTGTTCGATTTCTTTATATCGTTCTTTCAAATTTGCATTGATTTTGCACGAACTTCTGCAAAAATAAAATTGCCAATATACACCCACCCGAATGCAAAAATAGTTCAATGTCTTCATGACTACACCTCATTCTTCACTCAATTCTCATTTATTATAATTCACGCACTCGTTTATATTTAATATAGCGTCGTAAGTCTCTCAAAATCTCGGCTAATATTAAATAAAAAGTCGTTTCAATATGCCTGCTATAAAAACGATTTCATTTAAAACGTTTTTTATTAAAGTCGACCCTGTTTTATCGTCGCGTTTTATTTCATAGACCTTCGACCAACACTCAATAAGATGCCAATGAAATTAAACTTTAAATACCTTGCGGCGTTTTGAAGATATTAGAGTCCTTAAAACTCCAAAAAATTCGATAAACATAAACAAATTGTGAATATTTTTTTTCTATCAGAACTAATTTTTACTAAAACAGAGCATAAGGTGCTTTTAATATTTAATTCTTGATTGAATTACGAAAATCCCATCATAGCATTGCTGTGAGAATATAGGGTTTCAAAATCGGCTTCGGTTATTTAATATAATTACATCCGTAGCTCTGTATTTTGCGATTATAATTAAGCTCTGAATAATATATAATTTGGATCTGTTATCCGGATATCTTCAGCTTTTAGAAATTGGACTAATACTGCGGTTAACATAACTTTTGTGTTTTGCTGTGCTGTTTCTTAATTACCCAACAGGTTGGCTATTAGATATATGATGTTCTGCAACAATCCAGAAATTGCAGAGATAGACTTATTGAAACGTTTACATATTTCTATCATTTTGTTGCTTTTCCTATTGATGTCATAGAAGCACGTCTACAGGAAAATTTAAACGCTTTTCTATAGCCTCCGAGCTAAACCTATCTCTAGGGCTTAAATTTACTGGCACTTTACTGTAGTTCTCCTAATAAGTTCTTCGATGTTTGCAATGTTTCATTACAGTTACCACATTTCGGTCAACGCAAGTAGCGATTTCTCTAAATGATAAACTTCCTAGGATCAGCCAATAATGCGATCCCTTACGAACTTGTTTAATTGGTGGAAATGGGCTGTGTATATAAACTTAGGCCTTTTAGAATAACGGTTGTAGTGAATCAAACGTCAATGACTGATAGAATTTAGAACAAACTGTCAATGGAGATTTCAGTAATTGCCAACAATTTGGGAGATAAGGTGGAACAAAATAAGCTGTAATCTATCTTTTAATGATTATGATGATAAGAGTTTGCGAATAGTAGAAGCGCTGTAATTGGGAACGATATTTTGTGGTGTTGAGAAGTTAGGAGGCTGAAAGAAAAGTAATTTGTCAGAGGAGTTGCTTGAACAAGTGGGGATGTAAGATATTTTGGTACTAAGTGGCAACATGAAATTGCGAGATAATATTGCAAGAATACTTTATACGTTATACTTAAACTTATAAATGACTACTATTGCAAGTTACTCGACGGAATATTTGAAACTTTTAAGTAAATTACGTTGTCTATCATCTACACGAAAGCAGCGGTTATTGTTAATTAAACAATTATTCAAATTTTCTTTACAAGTTTCGACTAAGGTAACGCTGTCAAATATCTACTAACTTCCTTCAAGTTGAACAAAATATTCCAAGCTCACGAATTTTCCTCAAAGGACATCAAACGAATACAATTATATTTTCTTCATCGTCAAGTATCAAATTCAGTGCAATATTTAGTCACGACAAAGCACAGTGCAATAAAAAATAGATCAGTTACACTCAGCTGCAGTTAATAAGAGAGAATTGAGGTAAGTTTAAGAAACTATCTAAAACTCACATTTACCAGCTACATTCTTTTCTCATCAGACATCAGCAGTAAAAACACAAAAACGAGCAAGCACAGCTGAAGCTTTACTGCTTTTCCAACTTGGACATTTCCAATTATTATTTTGTATTTATTTTAATGAAATTTCCTAAATCGTGCTTAATGGGAAACTTAGTTCCGGAAAATTCCAACTTGATCCTAATGTGTGTATGTGCACGTTCTGTGAATATAAAAGTCGTTTTGCACGGATTTAATATAATTAGGGTTGTGAAATTCGAAAGAGAATGTTATTTCTCGAGAAATTTCAATAAATGAGTTAATCACATTTAGAATCTCTTGCAGAGCTCATTTTGTGTGCGCTTTAATCACTGTTTGCATCTGATAAAACATTGCCATGTTATTTGCATAGCAGTTAGAGCCGAACAAATTGCTGAAGGGTCAGTACAGCAAATACTATTTTATTCAAATTCTGACGATTAAAAAATAAGAGAAAACTGAGTGGAATTTACGTGTTTGCAACTGTAAATCGATTTTCACGTAGAATTTTCTTTTTTATGTATCGAATAACATAGCAAAACGGCGAGATATTTCATTTGCCAGTTGTCAACGGTATGCCCATTATTGTGTTATGATAGGGGAGTTTACTGGCAAAGTGGTTTGCAGTTTCCACGTTCTATTTGAGTTTTGAGATATTGCAAAGTTTTATTCGAAGATCGAATATCAGAGTTCCAAAGGTGGTTTCGGTTGAGTGATGCATTCGCGGAAAAAGAGAAAAAAACCTTAATAACGCTCCCTGAAAAGTTAGTTGAGTGCGAGATAATTCCGGCGATAAAATTGACAATTACGGGTGTGCCTCTTGGTGTCCTGTCGTAAAAAATCCGTCCCTTCAAAGGCGAGCGCACATATTTCAGCTCGGGCGTCATATACAGGAAAATTTTAAGCACAGAAAAGTTGAAGTACAATTTTTAATAACGAGGCTCATGGGGGCAGTTCTATCATGCTGGAACCAGACCCAGGGCTGCGAAGGGCGCGAGACGAACGTCCAAATTCGCTGCTCTACACTTAAAGACCCAAATTTTAACCCTATAATACTGTCAAAACTTCGCTTTTCTACTTCGACACGCCACCTCAATAAATGACCATAATAGTCGGATCTGCAGTAAACCAACGAGAACTTAATCTCTCACCACTGCTACCTCGCATAAATCTTATTAACTCACTATACTATTTTGCTATATAAAATATATTCCACCAGAATTTATAGGGGTACTCATGTCCTTCCCATTACCTACATAAATAAATATTGCCAACAAACTGACACTTCAAACGTTAAATCAATACTACCTCCATGAATATCTTCGCACGCACACCTTCTATTATCTTGCAACTTCATTTACTTTTCCCGTTTATTAATTCAAAGTGCGTAAGTAAACACATTACGTAATCAGCCTTCATTTAATTGTGGTCTAAATTACATAAATTAAGCATTCACCACGACAAACCAGAATTAAATTTTTAACTTTAACTCACCCGCCTCGATCAATTAACTTGTCGAAAATATTTTTTCCACAGAACCTCTGACCTAAATACAAAAATTACAACTAATTTCATTTGAAATTGTTATTGTATTAAATTGAATTAAAATTTCCGGGATAAACCAGTTTATCTAATTACATTTTAAAAATTTTATTTCCACAGAAATCAGCTTTTAACTTTTCCTTACACCATATACGTCAATATCAGATAATGATGTCATCTTTACTTTACACGCTCTCAATATGAAGAAAATCTAGTGGAAAATTGTTTCTGGGGAACATTATTTCAACATTCTTTCAAGTTTTAAGGCCTCATTAGCAGTTAAAAAGCAAGTTTATTATGTAATGCCTCCTTTATCCTCTTAACTTCTTTCTCACAGGCAATTTATTGAAATTTATCAAATAGGCACACAAATTTGATAAATTACGTTCTTATTAACTTTATTACAGATGTCCTCTTCGCTATTTGTTATATTTCTCTCTTGAAGTTTGCGTAGCAACTTATTTAAGAAAGTTTAAATTGATGGTGCTAAAAAAAGATCAATGCGCTTTTTTTACAATCTTATTAAGTTGTTTATGGAAATACAGAAATTTCTTTGCCTCTGCGGTATACCGAGACAAATGTTGGAAAGCGTACTGGGAAATAGCTTCTGTAATCGCAAATTAATTGTGTTCGTTCCATGTGTGAAGTAATTTTTTATGTTAGCGCTCGGTAAAAATGTAGAGAATTTTGGTGCAAAGCACTGGTGACTCGAGTAGAAAACGATGGAAATATTTCAGAAATATTCCAGCATCTTGGAGTAAATATAAAAGTGCGAAATTGCTTCACTCTTGTGACTTGGCAGCAATCTGAAGGATGAAATTAATCATTGAAATGAATTTAACTTATCTTTGTGAAGGTCTTCAATTACAACAGTCATTCGTTACTGGGTTGATATAATACAACAAGTAAGAGAAACAGTTGTTTGGAACACGCGACATAAATATTGCAGTGATATTCACAGAATTCCGTATTGAATTTTTTAAAAATCATTGAGCGGGAGATGTTTTATTGTTGTAAAGTGTTTGAAAGTTAAGTGAAGTTATGAATTTCATTCTAGTTGCGAGGTAAAGTTCGGGAGTTTCGTAAGAACGTGGTTAAAGTGTTTATAGATGATAGAACGGCGGTTATTATTTGAAAAATCCTAATAAGGTTTGCATATTGCTTTTCCAGTATCTTGAACAGCAAAGATGGGCTCTTCTAAAAGATAATTACGTTGAAGAGACAGGTCCGTGATTAATGCGGTTTGCTTAATATGACACTTGCTTTATAGGTAGTTTTGATGAATGTATTATCTCGCCCCTTTTCCTGATCTAGAGCACTTGTAAATAATTCAATTCTGAATTCGCTATTGCGCTCCGGTCATCTGTTTGAAATCCAATTACTCCTCACAAAAGTTACATATGCTTGTGGATTCAAGTAGGCTGTAAAAGGATACGAGTTGCAATCTACAACCACTGCAATGCTGATGAAAGTACTTATATTTCCTGCGGAAAACTCTGCTCCTCTTAATAGTGAAGGATTATCTTCTAAGCTTTGAAAATGTTCACTTTTTGATGAGGCAAGAAGAGCAAGAAAAAGAAGTCATCAGTTTGTGATCGACATTGTGCCAGTAGCCGGAATATCCCGGACTCCCGGAATGTATGCTACAATATTTACTCTCCAAACTGAAGAATTTAATAAGAATATTATCCGTCGAAATTAAAGTTGCGTAGATGAAAACTTTCCTTAATTAAAGAAACAAAAATCTGTGCCAAATAAATTCGTGGTAACGGACACACGCAACGCTTTTTTTGGCAAAACAGCTTAATTTGCATACATTTTTTACAGCATAATTTTATCGTTTGAGACCTGTATGGGTGTATGGGTATAGAATTGCAGCAAACGAGCATTTTTTGCGTATGTGTGTGTGTGTGAGACCGAAATTCAAAATGACGCAAGCGTGTAAAGCGTTTTTATCCCGACCACATCTAGCAGAAACACAATGCGAACAATTTGGGTAGAATGGCCCTGATATATGAGAATTTGCCTGAAATACTGCTGGAATTGATATCCGGAGAGAAATAGAGCTTGCCACAGGTGGGATTTAAGGGTGCTCGTTCTTATATGTCAGGACCTAAATCAGTTTTTATGTTTACACTTTTCATTATTAATTTTAAAATACGTCAACCCATCGCTTGCGGATACACAATTAATCATCAATTTCAAGCTACCACCGATTTATGAAAAATGAAAATATTCTCCATTGCGTGAATCGATAAACACACCAATTTTTCGGTTGCTGATATTAACAAAGTCAAAATGTTTCATAACCAAATTGGAACACAGGCGAATTGAGAAGCGATAAAAACAGAAGGGTTCAGCGAGTTACTCTTTTTTGACGAATTGGGATCAAAGTATAGAAATATTGTGTGTAGGTTCCTGGAAAATATGTACGAAATTGACAAACATTTCCTTGTCACAGGAATTTCAGGAAAAATTCATTAAATCATAAATTTTTAAACCGGAACGTAAGACAAACATAACAATCAATCATTTAAATCAATAATGCGCTAGCACGAATGAATTACTTATGTACATCTGTCATATGTCGTGAGTCGACTTTTTCGATATTTTTCACAGTTCCATGCATTTTTAAAATTGATCCACACATTATTTAGGTATGTCAATTACTATTGATTTCAAAATTACTAGAATCCTTGTGAATTATGAACACTAGCGTACAACACAGAATTATTTATAAATTTGTCGTTTTCACAGTAAAAAACTTCAAACAAACCCGTTCCTCTTAGTCCAAAATAAAACGTAAAAGTTGTAATTGTGTCAAACTACTAAACTGTTTTAGAGCTTAATTGATGCTTGTTTTAGTATTAAACTGCTTGAGTGCTAGCCAATTAGGCTACTCAATACGGCAAGAGCTTTTTCTTGTCCAGATTATCGACAGTATTGACCATTTTAAAATGTATTTCAGTCACACTGATTCCTTTCTTTATTTACTCGTTTGTTTTCTTAATCTCGGAAAGTTTTATAAGTTTTCAAATATTTAGCCGGAATCCTTCAGACCTCGTAATTATAAGGGATGAATAGAGAGCGAGGGAAACAATATAAGGTCAAGGCTGGTCACAGATGAATAGGCATTGTAAAAAGCAAAAATTGGTTACATCTATAGAAACATGAAATGGCAATTATTGGAAAACAACAAAACTCAATCAAGATTTGATGCTTGTCATAGTGTTTCGTCTTGTAAGAGTAATAGTTCTAGTCAAGTTTGATCATCGCAAATTATAGTCTGAAGTCACGTATTTTAAGTACAATTATTTTACTATTTACTGAACACGCAACTGCTGTCGTAGAAAATTTCTGTTTGTGAAACTTTGTAAAATACACATTCGTAAATTGTTACGAATTATGAAATAAATTCTTGTTAGTGTAGAATCTCTGGCGAAGTAATTGTTAAAATAGTTTCACAAAGTAATCTTTGGTAACTGCAATATATTGTAGATACAATGGAATTTATGGTAAACAAAATGGGAGTTGATTAAAATTTTTGTATAAAATCATTATTCACTTAATAAAAAGGCATTATGAAAGTTGAAATATTTTCTTTCTAACGGGCTACATGCTCCACTTATTTCGAGGGGAATATTCCCTTGTCTCGATATTTGGGGATTATAGCTTAGAGAAATACTTCAACTTTTATTTAAGGGTGGCATTTTCAAAGGAAAATCACTCGAGGCGTTATATTGAGAAGACACTGATTTGCTGCTTTATTTTCTGACACATACACTCTCAATAACCATTTTCAAAATTTAATTAAATATCGATTAATAGTCGCGGCTTGTTTTGCTTCTCCTCGAAGCTCCCCCAAACTATCAGTGTTGAATAGCACTTTATTCTCCGACAAAAATTTGGTTTGAAAAAATATTTGCTTTGATTTTTTCACGAGTGAAATGTGCATATTGGTTTAAGTTAATTACAGTTAATTAAGAATGAATTTAACCAATCGACTTGTGTGGTCACCCTACCTTGAATGTGGTAAGTTGAGCTAGTTAATGTTGACGTTAATCTGTTATGCATGTGCGGGTTGTCTAACAAAGGCGAGCATGATTGATTTAGGTGGCTACATTACGTTGGAGACATGAACTTTAGTTCCCTACATTGTTGTACACATGTTAAATGTTATTAGTTATTGTTTATCCAAAACCAACGATAAATAACTTGCAGCTGCAACCGAAGCATTTTAAGACAAGATTAGCTGTATCTTCGCTTAACTAGACAGTGTTCCAGAAAACAAATGCCTCGAAATACTCGAACGCTGAATGACAAACTAATTAAAGTCGAACACTATATCACTAGCCGCCATCTTGGTGTCTCTCTCTTTCAGGTCTTAAGGAAGGGGACACATTCATCCGCGGTTTCAGCCAAGACGTCTACTTAGAAACCACCAGATTGTTTTAGGATTATTTCATGTACGTGCAAATAAATTTCGTCTAGTTGCAAAAAGTTTTAGTAACCGCTTTAGAAATTGCAAGCTTGTATTATCGTTTTTATTATCTATTTAACTGTGGGAGTTTTCTGAGACGGAAACGTTTAAAACGGGGTTTTTATCACAAAAGATCAGAAACTAATTGGAAGGAGCTCTGACTAATGGGCATCTGGTTGTTGCACCACGATGTACATAAATTTGTTACAATGTGTTTACTCTGAAAGTTGAAGGTGCAAACTTGATTCTCAAGACTTTGAGATTCCGGGACGGCAAAATTCGCCCACATAAGAGTTACCATCATCGAATTTTTACAGAAAGTTCAATCTTTTTTTAAGTGGAATTGTAACAAAAAAAAAACAGAAATGTAAATTTTTGTATAATCCATAATGAAATAAATTAAAACCAAATTATCGCTTCTTTATAGTTTAATATAAATAGCAAATTTTGCGACTATGTACAGGCAGAAGTGCATTGAAGCAAAGTCTAGTTTATTTAATTAAATTTTCCAAAATCAGTTACAAAATGACGTTTATTATGTCACAGGTCATAGAAATTAGTTAAAAATAAGCTGTCAAAATCTGACAAAAGAAAATGTGTCAACTTTTTATTTTAATGTATTTTATTTGCTGAATAAGAAACAATCTTGTACGAAACACGATCCTAAAGTCTCTTTATCACCTGACGAGTTGACTCATTTCCTGTTCGACTCGATGGTCAATAACTCTAGTGTTAAAATGAACCATTTTCTGCCTCTAGTTTCTAAAATATCTACAACTTGCGCGTTTTAAGATGGCGAGAGTTGGCGCAGGCCGAACAGTGTCGCTTGCAACCAGCGATCGCGCATCAGTGGCGTAACATTCAGAATAATACTGAGGTTATTACGTTATTATTGTCCGTTGATCTGTAATGCAACTACGCCACTGATAATATTCAACGGAACTTGAGCGCGCTTTCACTGCGCATCCATCGCGCTCGCCATCTTAAAACGCGCAAGCTGTACTTGGCTAATAAAAGCTCTTAGAGACTTGACGAAAAAAATTGGCAAATGAATTATATTTTTATATGGGGCGTTAAAAAAAACGATCACCAATGAAAATGTTGAAATGCCACTTGACAATACTAATTGTATTCCTAACCTCACTTTATTCACAGACTAAAAATATAAATTAAACACAATTTATGAGTAAGTTGTTTGTTAGAATCTACATAAAGTCTTCCCTTAGCTTAAGGGCAGTTCAAAATTCTGCGTTTAATTCAGTTCGCAAAACATGGGGGGCCGATATTTAATTCTTCAAGATTGTTGCTGATCGAAATATCAAGTCTTAAATCTTGAAAAGGTGTAGCGTATATGAAGTTTTTAATGTGAGCCCACAAAAAAGTCGAAAGAAGTGAAATAAATTGCAGGATCGACTAATAATTCTGTCCTCAAAAAATTTCGAAATAGGACCAATGCGGAGCTGCTCCATCTTGCTGAAAGTAATTCTGTTGAAGCTCGTCATCATGCAGTTTCTTTATGCACCTACACAATAATTACTTGTCAGTAATGTCTTTCTCAAAAAGCCTAAATCAACGACATACTTCTGCGCTGACAAAAGCAAATCAAAGGTGACGTTGATCCGTTTTTTTACATTTAACGTTCACTCGGAACGTAAAATTTAAAGAATCGCTCTGTATATAGTTCCACGAAGTTCTGAGCTACCATAAAATTATAAAAATTTGCGGACCTGCTTGAATAGATTTTCAAGTGCATACAGGGTCCGGCAACACTTGTGTCCACCCCCAAAATCGTCTTTAATTTTAAAGATAAAATTTTAAAAATTTGCATACGCTCACAGTTGACACTGACGCAAAAATTTGTTTTTTATCACTGATAGTTTTGGCGTCGCGACGCCTTAAAAATGTAATTTTTAGTTAATTATGAGGGTTTGTGATTCAACCCCTAATTTATTTATTTTTCAATATAAATATGTTAAAAATATCTCAGTTGTTATTTTAGATTCAATGCAAATTGTCTTCAAAATTTGAGAAAAAAATGCTGTTTTATCAAGTTAGTTTCCAATTTCATTACGTCAAAGTTGGGAACTACGTTTACACCCATCTGTCAGCATCTTGTGTCACAAATGACATCGATCCTTTGGCTCGCTTTAGATTGTAACACTTGGTGAAATTGTCGCTTTGTCGATGTTAATTAACGATTTCTGGTGTCCATAAAGTGCAACATGCCCGTGTTAATCAAAATTAACCTTTATAAGAGTGAATGAAGTGACTTGTGAAATTTTGGTGTAGACGTAGTTTGCCCCTGCGCTGTCATAATTTTGAAAACTAACTTGATAAAACAACGTTTTTTTCGCAAATTTTAAACACAATTTGCATTAGATTTAAAATAAAAACTCAGATATTTGTATCGCAGTTATGTTGAAAAAAAATTGAATTCGCGAATATTTCCGCAAAAACTTAAAAATGGCTAAAAATTATACTTCTTAAGCGTCGCGACGCCAACCAAACCGTGATAAAAAACAAATTTTTGCGTCAGCTTCTAGACCTTTGTCAACTATGAGCGTATGCAAATTTTGAAAAATTGTAACTTTAAAATTAAAGACGATTTTGGGGGTGGACACAAGTGTTGCCGGACCCTGTATAATGAGGGTTTATTTACCCAAATTTGCACCCTGTGATAAGAACACCATCCCAGGCCAGGGCAGCTGTTTCGTCATAAATATCGAAATACCACAAGCTGTCCAGTTGTGATAGCAATCAAATTTTTATGATTTTATGTTGGCTCAGACCAACTTTTTGGAACTATACACTACTAAATCATTTCCCAGACTAATATTTATTCAGAAAATGGCAAATATTTTGTTAATTCATTATTAAATGTTCGTATATTCAATGAGAATTTGTTTTGGTTTCAAAATTTAAACTATTGGTTTAATTTCAAATGAATTTGATGAGATTATTTGAATTTGATGAGAGAGGTCCAAACCACACAAAATAACAGAATAGCATATTCAAGGTGCAGAATGACTGAACGAACAAGTGCTGAAATCAGCCTCTGCAACATTTTAGATACAATTTTCTATATTTTAATGCCGAAATATATAAATTTTAAATTTTTAATCAAGTTACAGATCACTCGTTGCATTTAAACGTCTATTTTTCTGACAAAGCCACTTAAAAAAAAGTATGCTGGCACCACCTCTGCGCTTCTGTTAAAACCTGGAAAGTTTAAGGTAGATTGCTCTCCAATTTCTGATCTAAAACCTGTTTAGGTGGTCGGGTAACTTGATAAAACCTTGGCAGCGTGTGAAACCAATTTATTGACGTGTTTTGAGATCTGAAGAAACGGTCCGATTCTAAATAGTAATATCTAGAATGCGGTCTCCGCTGAATTGCATCCCTTTGGATTTCCCACGATACTATTTTACTAAATATCTCCGATTTCACCTATTTGAGACGATACGAAATGTACGCATCGCCGCCGCTAAACGATCAAATATCGAGGAAATTTGCTCATATGTGATTTGACCGTTTTTGTTCAGTCGCTTTCAGGTTTATTAATTTATTGCGTAAATGAACTTTTAATAGTAGGCGCCATTTTTAATTACGTTATGGATGAAAAAAATTGACGCTCAATTACATTGGGTTTTATCGTGGCGGTGAAATTCATTTATAATGTAATTAACGGAGTCCTTTTCCACTGGTTGTTCATTTCCATGATACGTATTCCCATATTGTGATATTCATTCTTCGAAAAATGAAATTTAATAAGTACAGGGTAAAACTTATAGAGAACTAAAATGCGGCACGGAAAGTAGTGCAGAATAAATACCTCTAGAGTTGGAATAAGAATGCCAAACACGGTTGTCTGGCTTCATTTGTTGTTCGTAGCAGAAATAAACGTTGTAAACAATGTGCTGACTTGACTTTACTGATTCCAAACAGCGGGAAGCCAGTCTAAGGCTTGCATTTCCATTTTAGCACGCAGAGTACAACATTTTATTAGCATTTTTACCGTTCTTTCCTAAAGGTACGTGTGTGATGTAACATTAATCGACTTTTGTCGCAAAATATTCCTAAGATTGGTCGACCAAAAATAAAACTCTTGATGTAATCGTATGTATTTATTGTGAAAGAACTAAACCGTGAAAACAAGGTAATGTCATGTAACGCTGTTATCGTTGATCGTGATGTATGTGGTTGGAGGTAAGCAAAGTCCGCATAATTTATAGTCAGCTGAGGGCTGTTTAGCTGTTGGTCTGTTGGCCCAGTGACGCTGTCGTGTGTCACATGACTGATTACTTACTGACAGAAATTAGCATATGTGTCATATCCCAAATTCTACGACTCGGTGTTAATGTGTTATTCATTCAAACTTCCAAAACTCGGAACACCAAATGTCAACTCCTGTCAACCTTTTTCTGAAATTAATAAAACCAAACTAGCGCTCCTAAGACTGCAATTCACATAGTTTTAATAGCCAAGTTCGATGTAATTATGACTTAATAAAGTAGTTATAAACCTGTACCACCACTGTAATAAAACTGCGAAGCCGTGCTGTATGTACAGAGTGATCATTTTAAATATGGGTGTGTCCGAGAAAATGGTCGCGTTACGTGCGGAACGGTTGTAAACAAATTCTGCGTTTTTATTCACTGTAATAAATGATATGGTTTCGAACTAGGCTAGTTGCGTATTCACGACGTTATTCTCCACATTTCGTTGTGGGCAAGAGGTCGATGTAGGCACACGCAGCTTTGTATTCCAATAACGCATCAGCTGATCGTAAATAAACACCCTTCACGGAGTTATTCGGCACAAATTCCTGGACTTCGACGTCGACGCTAGGTCAGCAGGTCCTAACTTATACCAGGTAGCGTTGCAAACAAGATGGGCATGGGCTCGTTTATCATTGTCGGACCAGGAATTCAACCGTCTTCCACCAACCCCTGATACATCTCGAATTTGGAACGGCGTGCTCCCTTTCGTCGCTCGCTTTGACATTTGCCAGAGGAATACATCAGTCCGGAAAAATATCATCACTCATACGTAGGAGCATTTACCTTCCTACCATGACGTTGCATGACCAAACGTGTCAAAATTGAACATCGAATAAATAACGACCGCAAAAATCTAACTTGAGCTTCATTGATAGCCATTTCATGAGAAATTAACACCATGCAACGATCGATGGGTTTTCGGGTTGATATCATCCGGTCATACATTTTACACGAGGCACTCGAAATGCGGAAAAATAATCTTTGATCTCTCTGTTATCAGGTACATTTAAATCGTCAGAATTGCTCGTTAAGTGTCTTGACCTGCGGTTAAAAGTTAACGAGCACTGCGTCTTTCTGCAGAGCAAACGAGGATGGCAACACAACACAAAAAGCTCAAAATTTTCTTAAATCAATATATTGAGTGTCTTGTACAATGTGAAGATTCGGATCGAATTGTTCTCAAGTGGCTTTGATGTTTTTAATTTCCGTATAAAAACACGATTATCGTTATTGCTTTGTTATATGGAACTCCATTTTCAATTGTACATAATAACCGAGCATTCGTTTTAAATAAAGGAAATAATAATTTTGTATTGATAGATCGCGAGATAGTCACGTTGTTTAAAATTTAATAATGACGCCCATCGAACCATAAAATTAGTTATTCGTAAAACATGTTAAGTCAATTGAGAAAACATTAGTTTGATATTGATATGCGCGTTAATTAATATACAATTTATTGTACATAATAGGTAATTTCGAATTGTTTTTCAATAATGCGAATTTCATGGTAATTAAAACTACTTGTCACCAACTTTGTACAAAAGACAAAACTAGTTTTGCGTGAACCAGGAAACGCCAACAAAGCGTTTATTAATGAGATAGTAGCTCAAGAACGAAAAGTCGTGCAACAAAACCGATTACACCACCGGATGCGCTCTGAAATTCTCCATCATTGATGTTGATTTGAAGCTAGGAGAAAAAAAGTCCGAAAAGCGATTGGGATGTACTTAGTCATTTTAGTGGTTAATTTCGACGTTGTCTTTCGTTTTGTACGCTTTTATTTGTACATTAATTAAAACAAAATCGGGTTTGTTGGAGTAGAACTTCAAACTTGCTCATCGATCCACATTGTTGTAAAATGACAGCACTTTAAAACTCCACATTACAACCAGGTGAAACCAGTATTGTAAATGTTTTTTTACGGGCGGTTTTACTGATATTCATAACGTACGCTTATGCGTAAACACGCGTGAATGTGTAGAGTTATTTATGTGTTTACGCGTGTATCTATGACAAATTTAACGGATGGCCTCTCAAATTTGAAAGCACAAAATGTTAAAACTGGATTTCATGTATTAACAGAATGAAATTTTGAAATGACGCGGTAGTTTCGGGATAATGTAGTTGTCTGAAGTTGTAGGGCCTCGTTAAAATTTTCTTGACGCGTGTAAAGAGATACTAGCGTTATTAAAATCAGCTCGGATAGATAGGATACACGACAAGGTCGTTGAAGTTGATGACTACAAAGCTCTAAACTGTTGTTTTTAGTGGGGTAGTTGGCAGGAAATTTTCATGTTTTGTTTCCTTTGTAATTGTTGCAGCATGACCCTCAGTGGTCTAGGTATTATTGTTCTACGGCAGCAAGTAATTACGTGTATTTTTCTAAAATGAACATTCCTGTTTGTAACGCATCCCGAGCAAGTTGTATGGTAGGAATAAGCTACAATTTCATGCGAAATATTTCACGTTGTAGCTCATTATGGGTCCAAAAGTAATTAATTCCGATAAGCCGTAAAGAATTTGCTACGGTTTGAGCTACAAGAGCGAATTTTAGGTAGGCGAGTTTCAGTACAGTAAATGGTGTGTAATGTGGGGCAGAGTAATATATTCAGAATTATTGGTGCAAATTTCGCAGTGGAGCATTTATATACCTTCCTGGTTGGGAAACATGCAAATGTGAAGTAAGATTTAATTGGCTGCCTCGAAACAGAACATTTTTGTTTCTAAACATTTATGTTTTATTAGAGTGAAGTTTATAGTGCATGCGTGGTTTGTACATAGCGTGTACATCATGTTTTGTCAGTTCGTCGAGTAGTGGTGCTCACGTCACTGATAATTCATTCTCACACGTTAAAATTACCACCTAACACCTATCGCAATTGCTATTCTGATTATAATTAACCATTTTCCTTTCCGGTGGCGAATCTGACAAGACTGACAAACACGATACGTTTATCGATCTCAGGTGAGCCACAATCTGCACACATTAATCTACTGCCATCTCAGAGGAATCGTGAAAAAATATGTATGTCATCTTGAGAAATTGAATAAATGAAAATGTATCACGCTCAGGATTTATTAAAAATAAAAATGATTTTTGAGTTTTTTTTTCACGTTGTTGGCTTCCGCACAACTTCAATTAGATTGGAGATTTAATATCGGCCATAAATGCAGCAATGTTTGCTGTCGAAAACTTTCTAAGGTCTATTGGTTGCTGTCTCAAGTCCATCGATTGAGATTCACCGTGTTTAAACGCGTCATCCCTCGCGGGGATCATCAGTTTTGGTTTCCCTTTAACCTTCCTTTTTCTCCGCTTTCATAACAGTAATCTGTTTTTTATACCGCTCGACATCAAGCTACCCCGCAAATTTTTTTCAAAACTTTCCCACTTTGATGTCTTGATAAATACAATCATTTTTCGTCGTTCTTCATGAAATATAATCAACGTAATTACTTTTTATGCTAAACACACGAAACCAGAAAATACATCTCACACAGTCTAAAATTAGAACAGGTCAGGTCTCAGGACTAACAGAATCAACAATGCTGTCATCGAAATTTTCTTTTTTCAATTAAGAAACATTTGCACTGGGATTAAGTCTTATTTAGAAGCCGAGCGAACACTTAATTTGAAGCTCAGATAAGAAATTTCATTTTAGAAAGTACACAGTTCTGTTCTATTAGTATTTTACTTTAAAGACAACGGTTTTGCGAATACGATAAATCAAGGTGAAGGTCGAAAAAATTGCAACTTTCCCAAGGGAACGCCAACGGCGTCTTTTATCTAAAATTTAAATAAAATCAGCATATGTTTTCCGACGCATGATGATTTGTTGGTCGATAGTTATATCTGTGTCAACGTGGAACGACTACAACGTTGCAAAACAAGTCGGAAACAGGACGAAACGAAATTGCAGATAACGTAGTTCTGTAAAAACTACAAACAAAATAAGTGGTGTATTAAAGTTTCTAAAGTACGGTTATAAAGGATACTTTCAAAAGATAGACACTTCGAAATTTCAAGTTCCGGCAACCAGTTTCATATTCAAGTTCGCAGGCACGATTTTACAATACGCTTGATTTTGAAAATTTAATCAGTTATTACATGTAGTTATATCAAAGTAATTAAATCGTAGTTAAGCTATTCATGTTATCCACTAAACTCGATATTATATTATACAACTCGTATAGAACATCCCATGTTATAGATCCCCACGAGCAGAAGTTGGTAGGTTAATAGCAAATTGAAAATTTGACAAGTTTGAATCCATGTTTCTAGCTCTAAGCAGCAAAGTACTAACTACAACCCTATTTAATATGTACACCAATTCCCTCTCTAAAACATAGTTTAATTTTTTCTATTTTTAAACAATTAAACGATTTTAGTAAGAACTTTTAACTGTGTCAAGTTGGTAATTGCTTTAACCAACTTTTATATTTATTTGCAAGATCCGAAATAAAATCCGATCTCGGGAAAACCTTATTCCCCAAGGGGTTGTAACTCGAGAATGATTATGAGTTTGGCATTAATTTTTTCACATTCTTACCTCAAACGACACTTTTAATCATCCCCTAAAGTAAGTTGTAGATTAATTATAGGACGCCTCGATGTGCAGTAAAAATGTTTTATTTTTATAACACGGTATAAAATGTCGCTAATGGACTCCCCTTTACTGAAACGTGATATTAACAATAAAAATAACAATAATATTGCGAAAAATGACTTCCTAAGTACGTTTATTACAACTTTAAAAAATATTGGATTTCTAGCTTTTACACTCAATATTCTTATCGTCGGTTTTCAGCGTCTCAGTTAAATATTTAATAACTGTAGTGACCGAACGATTCACGATTTCATTAGCGTTTTTCCATATTTTTATTCCGCCCAGTGGTGAAAGGGGTCGTAAATAATTTGGCAACGCTACACGAGCATTCTTTGCTAATGACTGGTCTTAAAAAGCGTGGGCAGCATTTATTCAAGCGTGGTGTGCTATTAAATATCTACATCTGAATGCCTCAAGGGTTAGTTTAGCGTCTTAATGAACTCCACATTTACCTCAAATGTTAATGCGAGTCTGAAAGCGGAACCAGAAGCATCCTCGCTCGCAAAAGTGGCGAAAGTAAACATGCAGACAGTATGCTCAGTGTCTAACGTCGGCGAACTCAATCGTACGTGACTTTGCTAAGCCTTTTCGTCAACATCTGTCCTAAAGTGACAGAATTGATTTGCAAACCTATGAAAAGCCGTCACTGTAGGCTCGCATTTTCATGCTTATTTCGCTTGAGTCGTTGCGACAGCCGAGAAAAGACCGATGGATTTTATAAAACAAAGCTAACAATATTATCAGCGAGTTTTCCGAAAATCTTCGTTTATTGGTAATTTTATTTGATTATTGATTTCCTCGAACCGAACGACTATCTAAATTAGAACGTCTCTCCAATCAAAGAAAAACTTTTCCGACAACTATAAATTATTTGAAAAAATTCTCTTTCGTTGACTCAGGAAGTTTTGGTTGGGAAACTAAAGTAAAACCGTATGTGGCTTTAATTGTGAATTCCTCGAAACTAAAACAAAGAGGAATGATTTATAAAACAGTTTTGATAAAAAAACACTTGAAAGCAGACAGTTTTTCTAGGAATTCAACTAGGCGTTTAACATTCTCCAGTTGTACCAATTTTCATAATTGAGTAATTACCATACTCGCGATGCAGGTCGAGCATTGCTAATTGCTATTGTGTTGGTAACAGTGCTATTCAATTTTGACTACATCAAAGCATATCTAATGGTCTCACACATAAGCGAAGAACCCAAGGGCTATGAAGTCAGTCCTTTACCATCGTGATAAAGACTGCCGCCTTAATACACAAATTGTAAATGTTATCTTTGTGAAATCATTCTGTCGTGATGAAAGGACCTGATCTCTATATACTTTTTAATTTCCTTTAGGTGAAATTGGAATTTATTAAAATTTAATTACACAATTAGAATCTAATCCGTACGTTGATTAGTCCCTGATTTCCGATAGAGCTTTTAAATAATCCATCAAATGACAACCATTCACCCGCAAGCTGTGAGTTTTGGAAACTTTGAAAAGCACACCAATGGGTACGATAGTTCGATAAGAAAGCAACAAATTATTCATTTACACGACATTGAAATCAATCAACCCCAACTCATCGCACTATGGAAATTTAAATTCGCTTTCAATTATTTATTAGTTATAATTGTGCTACCGTCGAGAAAGCAACTCTAACTGACAATTCCGCATTATTTATCTACTTACTGGAAGCAAGTCAGAATTAAATATCAAGCGGATTCATATTATTAGTTATTTACATATATCAATCACTTACATAAAATGGATCGATTAAATGGAATAAGTTCAGGTAAAATATGCATGAAATCAATGCCATTTACTGTGTCTTTTATCGTGGTAACAAAATGGTAAAAATGGTGGATGCGCCGGGCTAGTAAAGTTCGTGTTTTATAATTTATTGAATGAATAAAGTTGGTTGTTGGTGAAATTATTTTGTTTGTTGGGAGTGAATAATTAGGTAGTTAAGGAAACGCGCGTTGTTGTTCGGAAATGTAATACATAAGTGTCGAGATTGATTAAAATGTCAGAGTTGTGATAAAAAGGGTGCTGTTGGCAATTCGAAAAAGAGTCTTCTTATTAATATTCAGAGTCTGAAGTTGGGACGTCAAACAATATGTAATGAAGTCGTAGACATTGTGACATAACAAGGGTTGTTAAAAAGCTTTCACATTGTATATAATTTGTAATTGTGTCATGGTCCAATTTCGCAGTAAAACTAAAACCGCCATAAAAAGGTAATAACACTTAGTACGATTAGAATTCCTCATCTCAGTGCTCAAATGACCTTTGATTGTGACTTGAAGCGCAACAAACTAGATGGTTAAATGAATCCAAAGAACGTAGAATCGGCCAACGTTCAATAGGCGCGATTCTTGTAGTGAAAGGTCCACTTCAAACATTCTTTTATGTAAAAGAGATTTTCCGGATCTCACGTCTGGCTGCCCTTCATTTTGGCCGCTAAAATGTAGCATGGCAGATTAGCTAGGAGATATTGCGCTAGAACTTCTAAAAAGGATCAACATTGATGATGGTTGTTATATTCAAGAATCCCGTCGGAAACAGTTTAATTATTCACGTGTTTTAGGTGTTCCGGTCGGATTTCTTTAATCTTAAAACGCAATCAATATTGACTTGATTTGGGGAAAGAGCGGGAAATTAAAGACTACTTCGTGTGTCACGCCTCATGCAAACAACTCGTAACATCTTCATTAAAATTCGGCACGAAAAAAATGTTTTACTACCCTAAAAAAACATACTCAAGGTATTGTTGCTGTGCTTTTCTGGGCTTCGTTCAACCGGGCAGGGATCAAACCTTATGTTATGTAATTCATCCATCTATCACTCTTTGTAATGGTAAACTTCAGGATATGAAGACGGCTTACGACTCTACATTTCGAAAATGATAGCGATTACACGGATACGTTAGACCCACATCTGCAGACCCAAGATGATTTTTAGATTAATTGGCGAATAAGAAAAGGCTGCAGACTATGTGCGTCACGTTTTTGTTGAATATTGGCGACAACTAGGAACAAATCCTGTGAGTAATTGTAGTAAGCCTTTATAATCCTTGCTGCAAATGACTAGCCAGGTAATGATCTGCAATATATACAATGAAGTCCAGCGAAGATGTAACTGTATGCAGACATTAATCAGAGAGTACAACGCATCGGTCTTTGTGCTTTTCGTCCCATGGAAAGCTGTAATTTTGCAGCTATTAATTATACATCTTGGAATACCGAAATGCAAAAATTTAACTCCTTTAGCATCACTTTAAACAAATCTACTTTTATGGCTCGTAAATATCACTTCACAGGCATTATCCACTCGACTTCTGTTTAATTTAAACTCAAACTGCAACGTTCAAGATCATAAAATTCTGAAGGAAATATTTTTTCATCATACGAGGCGTCAATAAAAAAACAGTCATAAAATTCAACACGAGGTCGCCTTAAAATCCTCATGAATAATACGAGTTTCGAACTTTCATGCAACTTGACATATTTACTTACGCGTTTGCAAACATATCTGAATTTCTCATCAAGAATTCTGTAAATTAACCACGAACAAGCTGACAACTTCGGAATTGGTAACATTAAGATTGGGGATTCTTTCAGACCAGCACCGTCAATATCTACAATTTCGAACTCGTCAACAAACATGTTAGATTTTCGAGTATTGAGGTTGAAATTTCGACGATAAATATAACGCTAAAATGAGCGGCAAGCCAGATTTTCAGCACAGCAAATAAAAATTGACCGTTCGACCTGATTTATGGTCAACTAAATTAGCTCTGTTTGGTCACCAAGCTTCGAATTAGTATTTGACGCTAAAAACTAAACAAGCGACGGGTTTATGTACAATATGTCGGTATGGTCTAAAACTGAGCAAACGAAATAGGTGAGCAAACAAACTACCACAGTTTCAGCGTAGCTTGAAAACCTATTTATGACAGTGAATGAATTTTATGCTTATTTAAAATCAGAAACGTTTCATATAACGTCAAAAGGAACTTTGCAGCTCGTGTTTCTTCCGCGCTACGTGTTGCTCGTTGCCGAGTTGTTTGATTGATATTTAAAAGTATAAACTCTTGTAGCACATAGGAGAATTAGACACTGATGTAAGAGATTATTTCTGCACATTATACTTTGGAAGCGGCAGCACATTTTATGAACTCAAGTAGCTGTTCAACTTTAATGAAGGCAACCTTATGCGCCGCTATGAAAACAGAGGACGATATAAATCGGCATTATTTTAGTAACCATTTAAAAATTAGTGGTCTTTTTTATAAGATCATTAAGCCTCCCTTTATTTCGCGTGGAGACTCTTTCCTTGCTCTGTAATTAAAACTATATTTTTGTGTTTTTATTAAGAACCCCATTAATGTTGTCCGTACGTTGCAAGCTATGAGCCATTGCCGTTGCAGTAAAATATGACTTCCGTAAGGCGGGTTTGCAAGCTATTAACAGTTTTTAATGTTCCCATTAGGGTAACATATCTCTAATTTTGTGATACAGTGTCAACGAGATCATCGACCGGTTTTGTCGGCATCAACAAACATTTTACTTACAAAAAAAGGTAAATCAATAATTGAACTAGAACACGAAATTAAATATTTTAAGTCAGATTGGATATTTGTGTTTGAAGGAAAATTACATTACAAGTCTTTTATATTCATTCACTCATGCCTTGGTAAGAGCGCGAGCATTCAATTTAAATAGGGGAACGACACTGAAATTCATTTTTAAACTGTTTACCGAAGAAAATTCTGTTTCATAAACCAAATTAGGACCCTTCTTATTTTGAAAAATACTCGAAACAGCTTTAAGTGCAATGCCCCAATTCATTTAATTCACTTTTAGGGAGATTTAATAATAATTAGTGGGAATTTGAAATCCTAGAAAAGAAAAATTTCGTGTTTGGTTTCAGAGTAATTGTTGAAAGTTTGCGTGTGTACAGGTATCGAACCACAGAAAGTTATAGCGCTTTAATAAATTGGATAACTGTAGAAAAAAGCGTGTATTGATTGCATCACTTTGGAACGTGGCTGATTTAAGGCGCCTTTTTTGAAGTTTCACTAATTGTAAAAAAATGTTTTTTCTTCAAGGATTGTTTCAACAATAAAGAACATTTTAATGGGAATCTATCAAATCCAGTTGTTTCACGAAAACTTCAAAGACGGAAGCTGAGTTTTAATTTGGGTCAGATCAAATTCAGATATTTGCGTAAAAGGATTTTTGTTTAGCGTCGAAACGGGTTTTTGTCGTGCCGTTTGAGTGTATTGGAAGGAAAATAAAATTAAACACTTCACATATCCAATGAATTTTGGTGAAAAGGATTTAATGGAAATTGAAAAATGTTTTTGTGGCCGTCTTTTGATGAAGTACTTTTACAGATTGAAATGGCATCAGTTTTGTGTGTTATAAATTACGGCATCAACGAAGTGTAAATTTTAGAAATCTGTTGTTCATAGCAGGCCAGGTGAAATAATGTATTTTTTGTTTATTGCGGCTAAGAGAATCAGTGAATTTCCTGCGGCTCTAAGTCTGAAATGGATTAGAAGCTAAATAAATTATGAACGTCGTCGTTTTCAGTCCCTCTATCTCGAAATCCGAAAGCCGACTTGTTTGTTTGGAAGAAATACAGCTTTATTTGAAAAGACGGATCGATTACATATGCAATTCGTGTTCTTTGAGGGTTATTATACGGATAAGGGTAATTATGAATAAATATGTATTTTTCGCTACTAAATCGCATGTGAATATGGGATCCAACTTGCATATTATGGAGAATTACGATTCCTTGTACCGCAATTTCATCTGTTGGCACTGCTCGGCCATGCTCTAGATCCATTCTGACGTCAGCACTCCTCAGTGTTTTGTCGTTTCTCTTTTTAACTCTGGCTAGCTTCACAACATTCCAGACATAAAAGGTAATGTATATCTTAGTGTTGGAAACGGAAACTCGAATTTTCCAGTCTCACTTTTTCCTTTTAATTATCACCTTGATAGGTCACCAGCTGTGTTCCAAGACAAATTCAGAGACAATTTTAATCCAAATCCGATGAGATTAATTAATAAAAGAGCGATTGTGATGATATACTGTTCGCAAGCTTCAAAGCCGGTCCCGATAATTTAAAATTTATATTTGCATGTCAGCGCTGGTTTTTATGGAAGTCTGCTCCAGACAGCTCAGCACAAGTAAAATATCTGCAAGTACAAAAACCGGCTAGTTGACGGACGTCAGTGTTAATTTAAAATTCACTGATGAAGTTATTTGTTGCCAAACAGTTAGAGTTTTTTGTTAAGTTGTCGTCTCAATATCACATGTCAATTGCGACTAGTTTTGAAAAATTTTCGAAGACAAAGCGTGTCGAAAAATTTTAATGATGGTTGGAGCACCGCCAAATTTCTGAAGTGCACAGCGCGAGCATTTAGTTTAACTTTTGTTGGTATAAAATGCGCGATTTACACTCGTGTTATTTTGTCATAAAAAAACTTGTTAACGCATCATAAATAACTTCACGGGGCCGCTTAAACGAATATGACAAATTATTATTTTCCGTTACTGCCACTTAGTCTTATTGCTTTCATCACTCAGGTTGTATTAGGTCGTGAATTTTGGTAATTCAATCAACGTAGATTAATTGAATTGGCGTGAGGTTTTTATTTTGTTAGTAAAATTAAACATAATTTATTGCTTTGAAACTTAATCTTCCGCCACTTAACATGCTCAATTATAACAATTCAATTGTGCAGTTGGAATGGAGCATGTATGAGGTTCAGCGAGCGGTTTGTATCCTTTGGGATCTAGGATTACAGGACTAAGATCCGATGTACGTGTTTGCAAATACAATAATCTGGCGTATTCGTGGTCATGCAGATTTTATGTATGCATATGTCTTTTTGCTTTCCACTTCGAAAAACACATGTTCTCTTTTTGTGGGAAAATGTAAAAGAAATTGAGGAACTACCAACTACAAACACAGCAATCAAAAAATAATTACATCAACATTATTCTCATATGTATGTAAATACGGGTCAAATCCATTGTGATCAGCTGTTGTCCAGTTTTTCTTTCGGAAGTAACAATGAATTCAATCAAAAATATTTTATATGGAAAGTTTTGGACCAGGGTTGATGCCCGTTTCGGCAATAAATTGTTAAAAGCAAATTAAAACTTCTGCGAGAAGTTTTATTTTTACTTGTATAAAGCCCACATTTCTATAGTTCGCGAAGGTTTCAAACTAATATTATTCTTAAGTTACGTGTACGTTATATATGAATCAAAGGAAAGTAGATCGAGAAAGTTTGAAAAACTGCTGTTTTCTTTTGAACTTTGGCAGTGTGTAAAAAAAGGAAAACTAAGTAACATGCAATAATGCCACCATTATTTATAGAGACTGTTAAATCCTGGACGAAAACTACTTCATACAGCAGGGAAGCAGAGCGCCATAAATCTTGCGAAATAAAATATTTATTATTGACGTGAGCATTCGATCCATAAATGTAAAATATTGTTGAAATCAGATTTATTGGTGTGAGATTTTTTCATACGCACTGTGGAAATTTACCCGTCAGTTGATTCACCTCCGTTAAAAATTGCACTGCTATGGTTTTCCATGTCCTTTCGATGCAACGAATTGAATGCCAAACAGTTTTCGATAATTATTCCAGTGTAAAATTGCCGAAAGCAGATATTTGCTTTTTTGTTGAATCGATTTAAACCAAATCTGCTTTGTATTGTTTGGGAGAAAAAACAATTCTCATCATCAACAACTGTGTTGTTAGGTATTTTATTTAAATAAACTTTCGTAATCTGTGTATAATCCAATTTTGAGAGATGTGAGGGAGGTGGGGGTTCGTAATTAGCCTTTTAGAAGGATTTCGTGATTATTTGTCCGGTGATTTTAAGAGAAAATCTCGAGGCCTAGACCATTAATCAACTTAGGCCGTGTAGAGTATAATACGTACATCCATAAAATAAGATTAGGATTTTAAGGTATTTCACGCTAAACCCTCTAAGTTTTGATATTGAGGGTAGCTGGATAATTTATCGATTATTTGGCTCAGCGACATTCTCAATGAATACAAAGTCATATTTTATACTGAAATTGAATACATCCATTAACGTCCACTTATCCCTTCCTATAGTACTTCAACTTAGTTGGGGAAGGTTAAGCACCTTAAATATTTAATTGGAACGTTTCAACCATATCTCTTTCCTTCAATATTGTTTTAGCAGAACTTCTCTTTTACAGGTTTGTTTCAATTTCAAACTTTCTCCGTAATTCCAAGCTTTTCCTATGTTTTATTTAGAACCAATTTTCACTTATCTATCACATTTCACTTCCATCATCCCAAGTGAAATCGATAAATTATTTAATAATTCCTGAAGCCAAATAGATCCTTTTACATCCCACGTTTAGTACCAAATCAGCGAAAGGTAATAAATTGTCAATCAAATGCCATTTTTACTGGTTTAAATTTTAACGGATTTTTTGCTTTCGAATGCAATACATAAATACCACATCCTTTACTGTTGTGGTAAAATATTTACAGAACCGCAATTTTAACACATCGTGTTCATTTTATAAAAATTTATAATATAGAAATTCCGGGCCAAAAAGAAAAAAAACGCGATTGTATATTATAAATTTTAGGATGAAAAACGAAAATGAGAAATTTCTTAATATGGAAATGCGATTCTGCTAAGTATGCAGTTTCCGGCAGGAAATTTTTAATATAGCAATCAGATCCACGAAGTATGCATTTTTAGGAGACTGCATAATTAGAATTCGCCCTTTCCGAAAATCGTCTTAATAATAAATACCCTTGAAATTCCACCTCGGGAATTTGAAATCACAGGAAGTGTAAAAGCTATGAATGACAAAAATAGAAGTTGAATTGAATTAATGTGAATGAAAATCCGATGACCATAACGTATTTTTAAAAGGGGGGAGTTTGCTCGATTGATATCGTGTTTCACCTTTGTAACACGGAGCGAAAACACTAAAGACGACTCATGTTTCAATCAATAAATTCTTCGATTCGAAAACAAAGCTACTAAGGGCGATTTTGGTCTGTCACATCTCCATTTCTAAACCCGTTTAATAATCAAGACAAGGCCCTGTTTCCATCAAAGCTCAGTCGAGATACCTGAAACTCATCGGCTGAACGGGAAGTTGACCTCGTCTAAGATAATATCAACGTACTAAGTCGACCACCGACTTGATCGGAAATTAGTTGGCTCCCTATTTCACGACAGTGTCATGAACCAACCACAATAATAATTGCCAGATGATCAAATCGGCCGCTTTATATGATTTAGAATCGGTGATCATAATTGTCAAGTTCATGGGGGGCGGCGAACAATCCTAAATTACATGTATCGGCCATCAGTCATTTCTTAGTTTAGAAAATATTCCTGTCATAAACACTACAGAAACAAGGTTGTAAATTAAGAATTTTATAGACCAGATGACAGAGGTAAAATAGGCAGTTTCCAAGTAACTGTCTTTTTTTCAAAGTTTTAACGTCGGTACAAGTAATGTCTCTTGAAATATTTCTACTAAAATTTTACGATAATAACAGACTTTTATTGTGGCACAGCTTAATTTTGTTTAAATTGGACGATAAAAAATGTCAATAAAGTTTACTTTGTCTTCTCCTTGTCTTGATGTTACATTGTTTATATGATCACCCTGAAAACAATAACCACTGCTGCAACTAAATTTTCGCTCAAGTAATATGATAAACATGGAATATACTTTGCGGCAATCACACGTTTAAAATTTACTATACGAGAAAATTGAGAAATATTGAAATAAATTTAACAAAAATGGTGGATGCGCCAGGAACAGTATTATCAATTAAATTAACACCAAAGCCCGTGTAATAAATAAACCGCAAGGATAAAAAAGAGCAAGTTGACTTGATTAAAATTTGTTTTTGAAAGGGAGCAAGCAACACGATAGACGTCAAATTTCGAAGGGATTGTGGCCATAAGACTTCATTTTTACTGTTGCTGTTTTGGGTAAGTGAGTCAATCGAGTCGGACGGAGTGAAATGTGACACTTGTAAGAAAATCACTGATAAAGTAGGAATTTTAGGAAGGACAGCTTGTCGATTTGCAACGAAATGAGAGAAAATGTGAAATTAGGAAAGTATATGAGGCACGCAAGGTCGTCTTGTTTCTTGTATCACATGTGAACGCAAAAGTGGCTGCAATGTCCTTTGAGTTTATACCTTTTTTATGTGGGTTTGTATCAGAATCGTGAGATCCTTGCAATGCAATATGTATAACGAAAGTTGATTGTGATGATGTCATGTTCTAGGATATGTGGCGTCAATCAAATGCAGAATCCGAATGTGTGAATATTTCAGTAGTAAGTAGAGATTATGTGCCTGTTTGGTGTTAGGGTCACGTGAGAATCGGATTATATTAAATGAGTGTGCAATATGTATAAGGAAGGTTAATTCAGAGGACGAGATTTATGGGCGGCTGTGATGATACATTTAACATGACCGAAAGAGCACGTGGTTAGTTGAATCGAAGTATTTTCTGAAATTAGAGTTAGTGGTGGCCGAGGCAGCTCGTTCCCGTCATAGACAGATGAACTAGACGTGACAAGGCAACTGTAAAGTTGGGCGAGCGGTGGTGCTCCATTTCTAGACAAGAAATTGCCGGACGTGAACGGCCCATGCTCCGGACGTATTAGTTGATTTGCACTTGTGACCAGTTGTGTCATCGTCACGATTCCTGCTGAAATTGAAACTATGAATCCCTTCTAACCAATTTCTCATCCAAAAAGGGTAAATTTCTAAATTATCGAAATGCTACATCTACGACGGTGTAACGGTTCGAATCACTTTAATTCCTAGTTAGGAGTTTGTGTCCGCTAGAGCACAGAACATTGACGTAGTTCTATAATTGACAACACCGCACTCTGTCGGGGACTGGAAAATTAGTGGCGCGTTAAGTTGCAGCAGATTTATACATTCACAAGCTTTATTTTGGCGCTGCTGCATTTCTATGTCAGCTTCATACTGCTGCCTTCATGATTTAAGGAAATTACATGCTGAAATCGATTAATTTTCACCATAGTTGGATGTATGAACGAAATTTGCAATCTAGTATATTTGAGTTAAAACATGCCTCTCTCGCCAAATACTCTCGTATCCATGAAAGGTCGCAAAAACATGTTTGTCTAAAAGAACTCGGATTTTTACAACCTGCTCATTAATTTATTCTTATCGCAAAAATACCGTCATTATTTTAAGTGTTGGCTTAAAAGAGGAAAATATGATGGAAAACATAAGCGCGATGCAGGATGACAAAAGTACTAAAAACTGAGAGAATACTTCTTATTACCTTAACTTCGCACTGCTACACTTTCTAAGCGAAACATGTCATCCCTGCACCATAAATACTGCGATATCGAGTATGGCGCTCCTGCTGTGAACTTGCTTCAATTTTAAAATCTCTTTGCAAGCAGTAACGGCTATTTATGGATTCTCACGAGTTTTACATAAAAATTTCATCCAAATTGATTTTAACTAATGCAACACTACGTTCTAACAATGTTTTCGCAACCGGAAACTTCATTTTTTCTTGCCAACTCTTAAGCTCTTGAGAACATAAATTTGGAGTTACCAAGGGACGCAACTATAATCGATTTGTGATGCTTACCGTCACGTTCTACTCATTTACGCCAGCCTTCACAAACGATCCGGCTTAAATCGGCTGTCACTTCGACTGACCACTTTGGTTTTAGTTCAGATTTGCCCCTTTTGCTTCCAAAACATGTTATATAATATCTTTATTTTGAAAACGAAGCCGCTAATTCATTTCGAGTGAGTTGTGGGCGATTTAACAAGTTGGCCACATCACAGATTCTCGAATTCGCGAATTTTGTAAACAGAATAAAGGTGGTTTTGAAATCACATTTCAAAGCAAAAGCAGCCGCTGCCAAAATTACGATAAGCAAATATATTTTATCTAGAGAATACTGTACTTTTATGTTCCTTAAGCACTCGTTTACTTTTGAAATTGCCACTTACTGTACACTCCAAGCCCTTTGGCTAATTATTTTGAATTTTTGGTTTTAATGTGTTTGCGAACATCAATAGCGAAGCGAGCCTCCAGCAAAATCGTATTAGTCTGGTTTGTATTTCATTTTTATGACATTATTATTTATTCCTATATTTTAGGTTAAGCTTTGATGTCTTTGAGATACACAAAGGATTGTTTATTTTCTTTTATTTCATATTGTAGATTTTGCTTTTGACTGTAATAATTTCAAGTCCCAGTGGTCATCTTTGAAGAAAAAATCAATACGCCAGATACAAAGCTATTATGATTAATAATTCATATTTATGTGACACGCCGTTCTGATTAAATGGACTGAAATATAGATTTAGTTTTCTAATTTTGCTCTCTTTGTCTTCACGAATATTTGAACTGTCTGTCAAAAACAGTTCGCTTTGATGAATGGTATTTTGAGCTGGGATACGGAAACAGTTTATTAGTATAGTCTTATAATAAAAAAAAAAATAAAATGAAATCGATAACCGAATGTTGTTGACTCAAACATATTGTAGCGTGCTCAAAAAGAGACATTATTAAATACAAAAATTAATTCATATCCAGGAATTTGTTATTATATTCTAATTTAGTAAAGTGTCTGTTACTTTCCAGTTCATTTTATTAATTCCGAATGTGGTGTCGTATACAAGCTGGTAATTAGTTGGAAAGGACTTCCCTCCTCCTCAAGGGGATTATATAAGTGGTTTAATCGATGCTTAAAATGTTTAAAACGGTTTGCTAACTGCAGAAACCAAAGCTAGAGTGACATGTGCCTGGATATCAGTTTCAATATAGCGATGTTGCGGTCTCATCATCTAGGTCGATGGTGTAATGTGCTTGTATTGGTTTCTAGAATCTGTTTGGTTGCCACTGTTCACGAGATAAACGTTGTTTGTTTGCTCGCCTAAAACTGATTTTGAAGTTAGCGTAAACATGGAAAAAATCCACATCATCAGGAACTTTAATAGTTTGTTCTTATATGTAACGCTTAAATTGAATTTATCAGTGTGGACCATGTCGCCCTAACAACTCCATGAACTGTTAAATTTAGTTTTCTCACCGGCGAGGAAATGAAATCGGTTCAAAGGATGCACTTGTGTCATACAAACTCCGAAGTTTTCTGTATATTTTCTAAAGAATGTTACCTGCGTAACTAAAAACAGAGCAAAAAGTGGTTTATTGAACGTGTAACAATATTCTACTTTGTAATGCGATATAAAATCGTTTTGTCAATACCTCCGCTATAACAAAATCTGCAAAAGTGTGATATGTTACGAGTTACGAGTTTAGCTTTACTTGTTACAATTTATGTAAAATGTAACGGGGCTACAAATTTGCTTTCAGTAATTACGATGATTTATGTGTTTTGTTGATTTTACAGTTTTATCACATAACAGCGTCGAAATTATTTATATAAATGTGGGATAACTATAAACTGCAATAATTTTTAATAATAATTATCGTGTCGTTTGCGTGTGGAACATTCGTCTTTCTAGAATTTTACTGAGTTGTGGAATGTTCCGAAATATATATCAGATGGCGGCTCAGATTACCATGGCTTTGTATTGGAGTGTTGTAGTAAAGAAAGGAAACTTATTTCGTTAGAACACCGCGCAATGCATCATTTATGCATGTAACGGTGACAGACAAAGCCTTCTTAGAATATGAAATAACTAGCGCTCAAGCAGGTTTATGCAAACTAAAACAATTAATGCCCAAGAACAATAGCTTAATTATATAGTAAACATGGCTCTCGTGTAAATTTCAGATGGAGAGCACTTTATTTCAATTTCTCTACCCGGCTGAACAAGCTCTGTGATATTGTTTCATTAAAATATCCAAGAAAGGATGATTTCGTGATTTTTCTAAGCAGGCGCTTGTGTTATCAATTAGTGAACTTAAGCAACAATAATTAAACTTGTCTCCAGGTAATAAACGGGAATTAATTAATAATTTGGAGCCGACTGTGCAATAAAACTCAATATAAGGCAAATTCAATTAATAAGACCTTACATTAACTTTATTAAAACGTTATTTGTATTCGTCTCGCGGTGGTACAAATACACATTAATTGCACCTGTTCCTTATTGCAACATCCTGTTTAATACCGGAATAATTCCAGTAATGTTTATAATTCGGCTCACTTGCCCCGGATTCTCTACGATGTACTACGCAACGATCGTTACGTATTGTATTGAATTCGCTATACTGGGTGACTAATAAACAAACTCTTTTTCTCTTTGTTGGAACAATTAAACAAAAGTTACCGAAGTAAATTTTATTTAATTAATTTCATAACAAGACTTGGGTGGATAGCAATTTAGGTTTGATTATGTATAATCAAATTATCATTAAGGCTTGATTAATCTTAAATTAGGCCTTCTCGAAACTTTACTAATAATGTTTATAAAATACAAAATAATTTATAAATGTCACGATAAAGATATGTACTTGAATTGAAGCAGTATTCACAATTTTACGGTCCCCTAAAACTTTGTCAAGCCGAAATTGGCAAGATGTAACTTATAACTTTCTCTTTTAAAATTTATAACCTTACTTATTTTCTTGAAGACACTGAACAAGTAGGATTAGATGAAGTAAGGCTGAATTACGGAGTATCATGAAAAAACATCCGTCAAATTACATTTTCTTTGAAGCATTACCTTTAAGTTTAAAAAAGTTATTTTGCTTGAAATTAAGTAGTAGAGAGTTATTTATTAGAGACGGGTTTAAACGTATCCATAACTAAATAAGATCGATTTTTTACTGCATTTATCGTCAACGTGGGTTGGTTTGACAGTTTTCTCTTAAAAGTGTTCTGTTTTTTGTTCTTTGCCGAGACACGAGTTTGTGCAGTAGAGCAGAATCGATTACATCCGTTTTAAATTTTGAAGAAGATAAACGTTTTGGTTCAAAATAAGGATTGATTTGACTGTGTTCGATCAAGTGGGATTTTATTGAGAACGCTCCACGCAATGCATTTATTAGTAATTCGATACCCTTGTTAAATTTTGCGTGGTCTTATGAATCGATATTAATTCAGTTGAAGGAGAGAATGACAATTCGGTGTTCAAAATTTTGATGTAATAAATGTGAGTGATTATAATTATGACAGTAATGGCGAAGTTGTATTTTACAGAGATTTGTTTTGTCGGCGCGGCTAAATTGAAGGAATATTTGATAAAATTTAAGACTGCTTAATTAGTTTAAAAGGAATTGAATGGTGAAGTGAGAAAAGTGAGAATAAAACGAACGAGCTTAATAAATTATGGCGCGTCCTAGATACCTCCAAACCCTTTTGTCACTGAATCTGAGGCTTTCAATTGTTTTACAAATATATATTACAGACAATACTTTACTTAAACGTCAGAGAGGTTTAAATTAGTGAATTGTCAAGTTATACAATGTCGCAGTAAAAGAAAGAAAGATTTTGTATTAATAATGAGTTTGATATTGATCCTTGCGTTTGAAGCACCCTGTATATAACTTAATTATGGGAAGCGAAGTTTGACGAACTGTTAATAATTTTTGAGAATTTTGTAAAGTTTGCGAATTAACATGATTAAGTTATGGGTGAAGTTTGGTAATAATATAAAAGCAGTTAATATCTCGTAGATAAATTTTCATTACGGTGCGGCTATAAGTTGGCAGTCCGTTTTAATCCCGAAATTCTCAATTAGTACATAACATCTGGCTAAAATGAATGGATAATCAATATTTATGTTCCGGTAAGTCAGCATCATGAAATGGCATTAGCACATGACACACATCACACGCGGTCCGAACTTTGTGCGAGTTCAACCTCTACGTGATTGTCACTCCGTCGTCACGATTTTTACCATTCTTAGTCCCCGAAGGTGTTTTATTATCGTCTTTGGTGAATACTAAGAACGGACTTATAAATGCTTTACTTTATTTGCCTTATTTCAACGTAGCACAAGCTGTTACTGCAGAATTAACGGTCACCATTAGTTCCTGCCATCCATTTTTAAAGCTCGAAAAGTAAATAAAGCCCAAGGAGCTTTCTTTAGTTTAAATATTTAAGCCAGTAATTCACTCCGACAAATGTGCTAAGTTGTTTGACATTATTTTCCATAAACGAACTCGGATTAAATCCGGTCTCATTAATATTGATTCTATTGCCCATCTTCAAAAACTTGGCTTTCAAATTCAAATCAAGAACTCCACCATTGAAACTTTCGCTGCTTTTAAAGTCGAAATATTCAAGGATAAAATTAAAAAAAAAAAACAGATGGAATGGTTGGATATCACCCTTCGAAATGAATTAAAATTCTCGGGTAATAGAAAATTAAGCTCAATTGTTAAAGAAGGCGTCAGAACGACTACGAAAACAACTTAAAATTACGAATCAAAGATTTGATTGAAGAGTTGTTTACAGTACACAAAGGTTTCCTTTCAAATAAATCGTTCGGCAATCCAGAGAAAAGTTCACTTGGTGTATTGTAACAACTCGGAAGAAATCCGCGCACGAACATGCCGCGTTTGCACTAAAATTATCAAGAATCATTTCAAATTACGTTATCAATCACAATTAGAACAGAATTAATCATCTGACGCTATTTTATTTGGGATTATTTATCATCGTCACATGGTAGCAAATGTAACAAAGCTCTGCGTATCAAAAGATGCTTTATTAGTTTTTAATACCTGGATTTCAGCAGATGTTCGATCGGAACATCGTCACTCACACGTCCTGATTATTCTTCCTTTCGCCTCGTATTTACATCCCTCAGGCGCGTTTTAATTGTTTGAAAAGTTTTTCTAAGAACCCGAGACCATTGTCTCTTTTATTATCAATTTCGATCAAGTTCGGAGTTTTGCGGTTTTGTTTTCGTCTCTTCATTCGTAATACACTTACTTCTGTCAATTCTTATATTTTTAGACATAAATCATTGGACTGCGGAGATTTCCAGACTTCGCTAACTTCTTTTAATTGACTTCCTTAACTAAAAGTCACTTAATAGAAATAATAAATCGAAAGCTTGACGCTAAATACTTTCTTCATATAACTTTATTTCTCTATTTATATTTTAGACGATTTTATCATAGCACGTTAGCTCCAGAAATAACAACCGACGCTTTCAACGTCCAGATTTACGACCCAACTAGAGTTTTTGACCAGCTGCTACCACCATTCTGACAAAATAATAACTCGCAGCGAAACAACTATAATGGATTATTATTAAGAATATATCGCTTATCTATAACTTCTTTCTGAGACATCAACTTAACTAACAGCTAAAATCTTGTGTTCAATTTTCAGTTGTTCTTTTTTTGTGTGGTGAACCACATGTAGCCACCTGCATGGTGAAAGATCAAAATGATATACGAAAAGCGAAAGCAAGTAAATCGAAAAGAGATATAGGGTAAGATAGGTGATGCTTTCAATATAGTGTAATGAGAAAACGAAATAGACGTGTGTGATAAAAGGACATATATGTAAATGAATCCTGTGGAAATAGGCGGGGGGTAAAATCACGGTAATCGAGTTTGTCGGCATTTTCCAAGAATGAAGTGACTATATACACTTTAACCTAATACTTGGTTTATCGTTAATCAAAGCAAACAGCTCGAGTCTCTGCACCAGTCACTAATAATTACCGTGTTAAATAAACATTAACGCATTATACAACACGCGTTTTTAAATGCTTGATTTAATTACCATTAGTTCTTCATTCCTGTCAACTTCATTAACACATTCTTAGTCGCTGTCGTGTGAACGTTTCTAATTAAACCAGACTGTATTATAAATTCCAATAACTATTCATAGCTTTTTGATATTTTGGTTTGTTGGATTAATTTTAGGTGTTCGAATAATGTTCAATTGAACCATTAATTTAAATCAACCCGTAGTATCCCGACACTGACTAATTGCCTTCAAACTGATAAAATCACAACATAACTTCATGTTTTTTTTTCAATAACTCTTTTTTTTGCACCTCTAAACAAAAGGCGGACGAAATTATTGACAAATTAAAATGGCAACTCTCTACGTACGATCACAGTTGGTGGATGCGCCGGTTTTTTTAGTGAAAAATCATAATGATAACAATTAATGGAGTCTGCTGACACAAAGAATAAATACATGTCACGAACCGATTATTAAAACTGTAATACAAAAACTGCCGATACTATTTCCATTTCAAATTTTACACTTTATGTGGTGTCTGACGCAGCAGTTTTTCGGAGCACCAACTTTATTTTGATCAACTACTATGAAATTATAATGGCGTGTTATAAATAGAAACAGCGAAGACTTGATAAAAAGTATAATTTAAAATAAATATTGTTGAAGGCAGGAACTGGAAGAAAATTTCAATAAACAAACGGAGAAATAAGAAAAAGTGATTTACACCCGTCGAAGAAAAGTTGTGCGATAAAACAAATAGATTTAGAATTCCATTACAATGAGTTACCAATTGAATGTGAATTTCCAATATAATTGTTTCGGTCAGTGCCAGATTTATGAAACAACGTTTTTGTAACACAATTGAACGAACGTAAAATTGATAGAGTTTAAACAAATATTGAGTGTGATAGTTAAAATCTAAAGACACGACTTTAATTAGGGTGCGCTGAGGTTTCGTTAAAAATGCAAAGAGGGTTGTTTCATTCGAAGACAACCTTTGAATGCGGCTCTGTCCGATGAATATATAATGTAATAGCTAGGTAGCAAAACTTGATGACCTGTATTTATTCCTGCAGTTTTATTCCATTGTGAACAAGGAGTCTAACCGAACCTTCCTGTTACAATTTAAATCTTATAACAAAGTTTTAATGAAAGTAAAGTTGGTAGTAGAGGCAGCCATTGTAGAGGGCGGCGGTCTCATTTATCTCACATAGCCTCTTTCATTTCCTGTTCGAGCTCCGTGGCGCATAACTCAGCATTCCTTTCCGGAAGAACCTCAGCCGCTGTCCTGGAAGCTACTCTTGTCGTCTGCTTGCCTGATACCTTGTCTCCTCTGCGTTCTAACATGTTTGGAGGCGGTCTCTGCCTCCGAGAACCCAAGAAAGATGCAGCAAATATGCCACATTTCGGAGATTATCAAATTAAAAAAATTGAGCCTCAACTTTAACGAACTGCTGATGATATTTTTTCATAAAATTTTAGCTGGGATTTATGTTCCGCTGCCGGCTCCAAACTTTTCTAGTTTATTTTATCTAGGGTTCAGTTGTTTTTTAAATAATAATAATAATAAAGGGGATCGGTTATAAATTTATTATCAAATCACATTTTTCATTGCATTCCATTTGGCCATAAAACATCATCAGGTTTATTATTGGAATTAGTATTTACTACCAATCTTGTCCTCATGCAATACTGATTGATTGCAATTGAAAATCGACATACATTTCAGGTTAAATTTCGGTTCTTCATACCTACACTGCCAACAATTAAAAGTTTGTTAAATTTTTGCAATCATAGCCCTTAAAAGTTTCAAGCGCGGTGAAGTTCAAAAAGCTTCTTAAATTTAAATGACTTGTCAAGATTTTCAAATACCACATTCTTAACACTCTCTGTTTACTGAAAAGTGAAATAAATATCAACTCATGAGATCTGTCCAATTTAGCACACTTGTTGCAGAAAATACAATTATTGTTAGTCATTGTAGGCATTATCTTTCGAAATAACAGTATTCAGCAAGTCCGTAAACTGTTCATTCATAACTGTATAGTTCTGTTTGCAACAGTTTTCATTCGTGATTGTTAAGCTAATAAATTACATGTGAAGTAAAAACGCGGAGGATTATTTCAGGTACGTCAGTGCAACATCTGCGTTTATTGAGGAGGTGTCTTGTTTTTTATTGTTTGCTCACTGTGATGAAAACGTTCGCTCCAACTTTTGTTAGTTATTGTGAAAAGGGAAGTACACATAAAACGGTATTCTTTTCACCGTAAACAGAGTTAAATGGGATAAAAAGAGAAATAAATTGGGGCTACAATGACAATTAAAATTAAATTACAATCTGCTGGATTTGTAAGATTATCTTGACATTTACCACTAGGTGCTACAATTAAATTATCGACCTCAAAAGCTGTTTAGTAGTGGAACACTGTTAGGAATATTCCGCAAGAGCGAAATTAATTAAAAAGTAAGAAGTTTAGACTAGAGCAGTTCATTTTTAAATGGTTATTCATTGAAATGTTGGTATTAATTTAAAAAATATTATTGTTTTGAATCGGTTTGGAATTTTTGCGGTGTAATCATGGAACTTGAATTGGAGACCCAGTGGAGGGAATAAGTTTTAAATGTATTAAGTGGCGATAATGAAAGTTATATGGAAAGCGTCTTCTGTTTGTCGGTTCAATTTTGAAAATGACACTCCAGAGATTTGAAACGGGTGTGTATCAGCAGTGAAAGTAAAGTTGGAGACATTATATTTTAGGAGAAGAGTGGTTAATGTGGTTAACAGTTGTGTGGGTTGGGAAATTAGACAGGTCGTTATGATAACAGACAAGAACATAGACACTACGTCAAAATGACACTGATATTAGGTATTTAATATATGTAGGAAGACAGTGGAGCGGTATCCACGCGTATACGCGTTGAACGTAACCACCCCCAGCCTTGTATTTAGCGCTAGCTTTCAATCGTGGGGGAACTTGGAGACGCAGACATATTGTACAGAAGTTGTTAATGATTGTTTTCCACCGCAAGCAGTCGTACCGACTGGCAAGTTATTATTCTCAAGAAATATATTAATCTCTCCAATTGCGTCCTGTCCAGGACGAACCCTTAACATCGTCGATAAATTTATCTCGTTTTGTTCGTTTCGTTTCTAATATAAACTCGAATTACTTTGGAACTGTGCTTCTAGTACTGACTTCAAACAACGTCTGAGCGGTTTTAATAATAAACGACGGCGGATTTAATGGTGCAAAAGCAAATAGGAAATGTATTCCAGTTTTAGTAGTAAATTAATAGAAAAGACCGAGACGTGTTGAATTTCGCGTCCCTGACCAGCATGCGGGAGATTTTGCATCTTGGTGAATTTGATTGATTTCATCTATCTGGACGCATGCCAAAATATTTCCAAAATTCGCTCACGTATTGTTAAAATTAATTTCCCGATCTTTATTCTCAGAAACAGATTTTTAAAAGCGTTCTTTCACTGACAACCGGAGTGAAATCGCGCCGCTATTGCCACTCTGTACAGGAAAATTATGCGAGGAGCACATAAAAATGATATAATGTGTCTACAGTTTGTTCAAAGCAATGAAAACCTTTTTTCCGTCATTTTCCAATACTAGTTCCATTTCACACTTGTCAAAATCCGCGAGCTATGGATTTGTTTTTGTTGCTTTTCACCGTATAAAAGAGGATTGTTTTCATTATTGGAACTTTTGAAATATTGGCTTATTTTCGGAAATCGTTAATGTGTCGGCGCGAATATAACGAACTAATAGTGTGCTGTTCACAGCTATAACTTCATTTGTATCTTCAATCGGTTTTATTTACAGCTCTTCCTTTAGGATGTGTAAGTCGTCACCCTCGCCTTCCTAATTACTTACATATGTTTACATTAAGCACCTTTGTATTTAAACGCGGATTAGTGCCTCCCCGTTAACATTCATCAATAGTTGTGGCGCGCCGCCCACCAACCGTCCCCAAAACGCCAATTTCACATTTAGTAACTTCAGTCATTGTGTGTTATTGCTGCAATTACGTCTCACAAATATGTATATAATTTTGAGCAGTTAACGTTTTAATAACCTCATAAGGCCAGTTTGAGCAAACGCATCAACAAGATGTAATAAAAGAAAATTAGTCCATGCTAGAAAAATATTCAGGAATTTTAAACGAAAAAAAAAAAGTCCACGCTGCAAAGTTTTCAACTGGGAGGTGATAATTTTATAATAAAATGTCGTAAAATACGTGCTGATTTTTAATTAAATTTGTATACCTTCGACCTACAAAAGTCCAATTTTAGAACTTGGTGTCAGCCGAAGAATTCTTAGAGATAGATGTGTCCACAATGATATTTTCCAATTGTGGCGCTACTTTATTCATTAATATTCATTGTTCGTGAAAGGTTATTAATTAGTGAATACTTCGTAATCTGGTTAGAGTTTATAATTACTTTTACTTAACCCAGTGAAAACGCGTTTTGATGTTGATGTAAATTGAACTGAATTATTAATAGTGTTTATGTTAAATGAAATTATTTTTAACGGCCTTCGAAAAATCGGAGGGTACTAAGAAACGCGACAAAGGTATTTACCGTTTGTCTGAATAAATTTTGAAGTTTTTAGTGATAAAATATTTGACATAAAAGCGTGAAACTCGATTTCTGCCGACAATCCCAAAGGATTCACATAAATATTACCGTTCTATAAAAATATTTGAAGCATCAATCTCCTCTAGCGCCTCACGATGAACAAGTATTTGTAGCAACATTAGGGTGATATGATTGGAAAAAAAGAATCGAAGGTGGAGAAGCATTTGGCACGTTTGGTCAGTGTCTACGGTCACGAATGTCGCAGATTACCACGTCGTGACGGGATTTTCAACACTATCACTAAGTAGGGCTTACGTTGCACAAATTGCAGTTTCGATACCTAAACAGTTACGATGCGATAATTGTCGATACTGTACAAAAAAAGATAACACGAAATTTGTCAGTGGACTTATACACACTAATTACACAGAGATACTCTAGCAATACGAAAGGATTAGTAGGGATGATCGGATTTCCGAATAAGAGAGTCAGACACTGATGCCCTTTAGATTATGCACGATCTTATAATCTGACGTGGAGCACCACCAAGTCGACCGTAAATAGAATCAGTATATTTATTAATTATAAGTTAACGCAATTCCTATTAAATTTGCCTGCTTTCCGTGTTTGCCCATTTTCTCATCTTTAAAGGTTTTGACCCTTGACCCCAGGCTCTTTCATCAAAATGGACGGAAAAGGTGGATTAATTTGTACAAACTCCGATTTCTGTTTGAATATTCGTTTGATTACCGTCACACGTTAGGTCAAATCATATATAATGCTAACGATTGGCTCTGTTTGATTAGTGACTGAATTTACAACCAAACTAGCTGTTACTGGTTGTAATTCGGGATTTACACGAGTTTCATTAGTTCTAAATAACAGTTGTAACGTAATTAACCAAAAATGGCGTCTTTTTCATTATTTACTATTGGACGTTTAACAAAGAGCTATTCTTGAAAAATGTTTTTTCTTAAAAACTCACAAAATTATGGAATTGCTCGATAATATTTTGGAAAGTCAATTTAATAAGCTTTCCAACGATCCATGAAACTCATCGCTATGCTTACTACTTGGCGTAATATTTATGAAATAGTGATTTTTCGTTCCCAAAAAAAAACGCAGTTTTTAGTGATTTTCATATGCAGTTTTGCATGTGGCTCAAGAGTTATTACATCAATTTTTCATTTTAATACATCATTGGAAAGACTGAGATCTTGCCTTTATGACGCGCTGATAAATGCATTGCTATCTCTTATCGTTTAGAAGTTACAGTACGAAAACTTTCAAAAAATTTAAGGTTTTAGTTATGTTTTTTTGTCTTATTTCTACGCACGTTCTAAGTTTTAAATTAACTTTAATGCTAACGAAGCCCAGAATAACACATTTTAAAAAACTTTTTGTTAATGAAGAGTTCGTAATCTGTTTATAAACTAAAAAAAAATAAAGAGAGGAAATCTTTGAAAGTAGCTGTTAAGTTAAGCACAAAATGGGGAAGTGGATATTAATGAAAATTTAGTTTGTGTATTTGGCAATAACCGAAAATATCATCAGTTTCACAAAAATGTTTTCTGTGGCGAAAGTTGTTTTGAAAAGCAGAGATCTCAACCTTTATTTTAGCGTATTACATTAAAAAAGTACTTATTTAGGAGTTCCATGTAAAAAAGTATCAAAAGTTTTTAAAAATGGTATTCCGAAATGTCCTTGAGTTTGTCTCAAATATTTTGGTAAAAACCAAGTGTTCCGGCGACGTCTGTAGTTTGTTAAAAAGCTTATTTAATTACCTTTTCAATGAAGTATAATAAAGTTTAATAATTTTGCAAGTGGTTAAAACTGAACCGAACTGAACGCGCTGTACTAAAAGTAAAACTTATTTTACATAAATCTCTGAGCCCTGACCTGATGAAACAAAAGGGGTTTCGGGAAACAATTTTACTTAATAAATGCGTTTTCACTACTCCCTACAAATTTCGTCTAAAATTTATTGACTGGTTTAAATATTGTTATTCCGGCGCATCCACCATTTTTTAAAATCGCTTATTATTCGAAAAATGTACTGCTTTCCGCTTATTTATTATTTATTATTAGTTCTATACAAAAAAAGTATAAACAAGTTTTTAGAAACCGTTCGTTTCCCATTTTTTTATCAGTTTTTCTCAAACAATTACTTTTTCATTAATAAAAAAACCAAAAACTTATTTTACAATTATCTCCTGACCTGACCTGACCTGACCTGACCTGACCTGACCTGACCTGGCCTGACCTTACCTGACCTGATGGAGCAAAACGGGTTACGGATTTAGAATCAGGAGGCAATTCTTCATTAAAAATGCCTTCCCACTGCTCCAGTACAAATTTCTGTAAAATTTGTTGACTAGTGTAATTAATTCAAGCCCAAACATTTCTTGACATTTACTTTAAAAGAAAAATAAAGCTTTCCATTAAGTTGCAAAGTAAACAAATCAAAAATTTTATGCCGCTTTTTCTTGTAACTTTGTACACATTCTGATTAAAATGTCCTGTTTTAAAGCCCAAATATAGAATTGAGGAATTTCCTGGCACGGTTACGTTTGAATTTTGCATTCTGTTGGCCTGTTATGAACGCAGCGACAGATATTCTTCAATATTGATGATCTGTATTTCCAATTCTGGACAGGTTTAGCATCGCACACAATCTAACCTACATACAATTCACCGCCAATTGCACAATTTTGCTGTTTCTAAAAATACAAGACGATGTTCTATCACATTTATTTCCTTGCCATTGTAATCCACATGAAAATTGAAATTCATGACGCAATATATGAATCTAAAGCTTTTGACTGCACTTTGTCAATTAGCAAAGTTGTTTACGTTGTTATAAAATGAGTTAGTTTGCTGGAGAAAAAAGTTGTGGAATTGTGTAGTCGGGCAAATGAAGATAAATTATTGCAAATGCAAATGGCTGATGCTGTATTTCTGTTCAAGTTGAATTTTGGCTAATCCATATCGAACAGCAACAATCAATTCGGGTATTACATGACATAGGGGATAGGATTGAGAGTATTGTCGTTAAAGTGGCAGAAATTTGTCACATAAACCCTATGATTGATTTTACTTGACGTGTTTCGTACGTTACCAGCTTTTCTCGTTTTCCAGCTGTTTTTATAACGTGTCCTTTAACTGATGTTCTCGTAATTAACAAGCAATTTCTTTTTTCTCACCGCCAAGACACATATAGATTCCCGTGGAACGTAATTTTATCCCAATCAATGCAGAAATAAGAACCCTTAAGCAATATGAGCTCTGCAAAGTAAATCAATGAGAATCTATAGTAAAACTAGACGATGGTTATAAAAATACAACTAATTAGACAAACTTCGACCGGTCATGACATGAAATCAAAATTAAAACTGTAGATATATTAAATTTAAGGCATCCTTTTACAAGACATTTGAAGTTGAATTAGAACCAACTGAAATCGGAGGCAACAGAAAAGCAATCGCTTCAATTATTTAACAGTAGAGTTTTAACGAAATTGCATTCCAAAGTGTAAGGGAGAAGGATGTAAACAACGGGTGACGGGGAACGATATACATTTTTTTAAGTAAACACAAAGTTTGGGAAATCGACACAATTATACTTTTACGTTTTTCTGAATTTAAGAAGAAAATGTTTGTTGGGCAGTTTAAAAGTAACAGCCAAAATAAATATTCCAAATGCCTTTTCTCACTGTGAATTCGTACTGTATCGATTCCCACAAAATTCAATAATGGAGATAGATGGAGTGTTGCTAAACCTACAAACACCTATGGACCAGGACGTCTTTACCCACTTTTCCAAAGAAATTGAAAAGTGGCAGACTTATTGACGATTTACTTTATGGTCTTTTCCTCACAACCTTTTTATTTACTTGTAGAGTAAGTAAGCCTTCCGACTTCTAAATAAACGGCAATTTAAACAAATTATCGCATTCGTCAAACGCTCAACACGGCGGTTTATCAACATTCCTTCTAACGTTGGTGTAAAGTTTCCAAATTTCAAACACTCAACAACAGGGAGAACATGAGCACATTAAAAATACATTAAAAAAATTCACGGTTGATATTGTTGCTAAACAGGGGGTTTAAAAACCTGTTAGGTATAATTACAACGGCGTAATGGACTCAGTTTTGTTGAAGTATGCAGCGTATTTGAGTAAAAAATTGTTTGTATTAGAACGAACAATTACCATTAATAGATTGTTGACTCCACTAGTGGTTAAGTATTGAAAACATTAGTGAAAATATTTGTACATTTGAAATATTGCTCTTAATGTTGATTTAGCCCTCACGCTAGTAAAATGTTCTTTGAACTTTACATTTGCAATTTTGGTGATAATTTCCGTTGTTTACTTTTAATTTAAGTCGAAATTATATAAACATTTACCCCACAGAAATATAATAAGCTAATTAAAAATAAGTAAAACGTTGTTTTATTGTTATTACAACGAATATTATTTGTGTTGGAACCATTTGATAATGTTAAGTTGATTGAAGTCCAAGAAGAACAGAATGGATCGTTTGAGCATGAAGTGGAATTTATTTTCGACCTTAAAATTCTTCGTCCTTAGATATTAGTGCTTTTTTACTTTTCTCTCCCCCATGTCGACTTTCCCCACCAGTAAGTTTCAAATCAAAACCGGTTGTCCATTTATCTTGTAACGGTTCTACAAAGACGAATATAGGGAGGTGCTGAAATGTGGAAAACCCAATTTTCAATTTGCTAAGAAAGCTACATGTGTTCTCTCAAAGTTATGGTGTGGGTCCCTAATAACAGGGGAGCAGATTCACCCTAGTTTGATGGTAATATGACTGCAATAGATTGTATTAGGGGGAGAATCAATAATCCTATTTTCAGTGCGATAATGCTAGACCACTTACCACTGTTCGATCTTGAGAAAATGGAAGACCTTTTCACCTTTCGATTGCCGCCGATGCAATTTTTCTTGAAATCGTAATAATTTATTCGAATGATTTGATCTTTCTACACTTTGATTGACGTGATTTTTCCGGATCAATGAAAACGATACTTTCTATTTTCTACATGTATTGTAAATCAATTTTTGACATCTTTATTGGCTCTTACTTTTCGGAAATGGACACATTTGAACGCGAATCACGGTCGAGGTGGATACCACTACAAATGAAAGCCTCTTCCGGAGTTAGGAAAATAATTTTTTTTGTCGTTAAATGGAGAAAAACGGAGAAACACAAGCCCGCAAATACTCGTTGAGAATTGTTTAAAATTACATGGCGGAACTGCAGTTTAATTATTACATTAGTTTATTTAGTAAGACAAGAACTGACAGTTTTATTGTGTCTTTATAATGAAAACAAAAGCTTACATTATTGTGGCTTCATCATGGTGTTAGCGATTCATGCATATTATAACAAAGTTCGTTAAAATTTAATTTTTACGAGCATGTTAAAAATTTGGGAATTTTTGTAGGGGCATACATAATAATGAAGGGACGCTATTTGTTTTGTGGACTTTGTCGACGTCGTTGTTTACTCGATAAAAAATTATGTCGCTTGTTTCCTGTTTCAGGTAATCACTGATGCTCAAAGCCTGGCGCTTTAGTAAGTAGTTTTTTCTATATCTAGGATTCGTTGTTATCAAAAGAGACATTTTTTCGGTAGTCTCACTACGCTTGGATATCTTTTTTGTTCCATGACATTTTCCCTGCAAACATTGTACAGAAATTGTGTGTTATAAATGAAACATTCAATAAGAATTGTGCGTTTTGTTAGCCGAGTTCTTATGAAAGGTGATTTGTCGTGTGGAGCAAGCTGTAAACATTTGAAGGAGTGAGTTACCTAATCCCAAGTTTCTCGATGTAGGTACCCACCAAATGTGACAGAAACATAAATTTTCAGGTGACAGACGTGTACAAAAAAGGAGTCGTATGAAAGGGGAAACTGTATTTGTCAAATTGGAGATATAAATGAAAAGCGGGCTACTAGAAATTGGTTGGTTCACAAAGTCTTTTTTCCAAATAACCGTAACCATGGCATCAAACGCCCCAATTTCGCTATTATTTTCACATAAAACAACCTCATCAGACGGGTTAATACCCTCATTTTCGTCCAATCAATCGCCAAGCCATATCTAAACTTCCTAAGTATCGAATGCCCACTGAAAAAATCTACTTTCGTATAACGTAATGAACAGTTTTTTATTTTTTGAAATAAATCTTTTTTAATTGACGTTGGGGTGAAGTCCTATTAATATCGCATGGGGAAACGAGAAGTCAATATTTGGTTAGTTTACAATTTCGTTGCAACTGACAAGTTTTATAGGGGATTTTATTTAATAACAGTTTGTAACAAATCCGTCTGTCAGTTTGAAAAATCGAATTTAAGTCGTGGAAATGTCCCATTAGAAATTCAATTTGAGTCACATTTGTTATCTCGGTCAACCTCATTAATTTACAATTTAATCATTTTAGTGTGCGTTATCGGAAAGTGCTTCATGTAATTTTGTTAATCCGTAATCTCTTTATGGGCGGTAGAATATATTGTTGTAGGGTGCGGATATTGGAGTGGGTAAAATTTATAATGATCTAACCTAGCTAACAAAATTAAAAATGAAATTAAACGTGGCGATTTGCTCGTATATCATATTTAAGCTACTTTCAAGCGAATCTTTTTCAATTAGGTTACATCATCGTTTCAGCTAGAGGTAATTATTGTGACTGAATCCTTACATCATGTACCTACTTTTGATATTAAATTTGAATCGAAAAAAAGACGAAGAAGTTTTAATAATGAAGCTCCAAGTTGCCTCACAAGTTTTAACCAACTAAAATTTCAGTCATTAAAAGTGTCGAATACATTCGGTTCGATTCAAAATTGATTTTATCATTACTACCGTGAGTAAAAACTCTAATTATAATATTTCGTCGGATCAAAAAAGTACTTTCATAATTAGACAGAAAAACTTTGGTGTCATTAGTTTTAACCGAAAAAGTGAGCATTTGTTTATGAATTCAAAATGAAAATTGAGTTCTTGGAAAATTTCAATAGCAATGCGATAAAATAAAGACGAGGTCAGAAGCCTTGTTTTAATTCCAAACTAATGCAGATCACGCAAGTTACATAAATTAAGAATAAATGGTCGTAAGTTCGCAGTTAGCACACTTACAAGAAGTAGTTGATCCTGATGGAGAGGCCGCTGTGGCGTATTTACTGAAGACGTAAATTTTGTTAGCATGGCAGCTTTAAACTGACCTACCTCCATACATACTAAATGACCCAACATTGTCAACAAGCTTCCATTGATGTATGACATTCTCTGCTTATGCAAACTGGAATGATGTCGATATGTCGATAAAACTTGCTTAAATTTAGATCAATACTGCCCGAAACGTAATGTAATTGCTGGCTTTTAACGGGCCTATCGAAAATAATTCATCTCAGAAGTCTTAGACGAAAATTCGATTTTATCGGAGCCGTAATTGCGGTAAATTGTCGCGTGGGTGATATTGATTTAATTGGAGGAATTATCGGTCGAGAAAGATTTCAATTTACATAAAAACGTCTGCTTGTTCAATTAATTAGACGTTTTAGTGTGCTAGAGGCAAGTTTAATTGGATCGTAGGTAACAAGTTCAGCTGTTTTGATAGTGGCGGTTTTTGTGGCGAGTGGTCAGAGGAGTGGAGATAGGGTGGTATCGATGATAACAACAAGCCGAGAGCAATTATCTACCTTTTCGTTTATCTTATAAATATATCTAGGCTAGGATATATAAATCTGTACACGTACAAGTATGGAGCGTAGGGGTAGAGAGTTGGAAATCAATAGAAGCTCTGGCTTCGTACGCGTAAATGAATACCACATGCGCCCTACTTCGATCCTGTCGTCACCGATTCGCTTTTGAGGATTGTATTGCGATACCGATACATTCAACACTCTCATTTTCTCAGAGAACGGAAAATAAAGATTCTGAAATAACAATTCCGATTTGGTTCCCTTTGTTTTTCACCGCATTTCAAACATCTAGTTCTACTTATTCCGCCTTGCAAGACGCTCCTTAGTACATGTAAACGAACAGAATGATTTTTTTTTAATAAAATCAAAATTATGTACTTTTCTCCGCTTTACTGGATTTATTAAAATACATAAAATTCCATTAAAATAAAACAAGTACGAATTAAACTCTGTCCAAACTGATATTTTATGAATACTAAAATATAAAACTTTTCTAATAAATTTCCTATTTCTTCGTAAAATTCAAATCAAATGAGATATTTTAAAAAAATTCGGGAGAGTTTTAAAACTTTTAATGAACATGTAAATTACGCACAGTTGTAATATTTCACGTACAGCAACTTATAAATATTTTACCAGACAAAAGTGTCAAGTTTTCTGATGAACAAAACTCAATTCTAACTTTTTGCCATGAATATTCTAAAGGGGCGCATCATTCAAGGACGAACCTATCATTCTGCATCTAATTAAGAATTCTACAAAAGTAAGAACTTTCTGAAACTTATTTTGGTCATATTTCAAGGGGTTCAAATATGAAAAATTAATGCCCATTGAAAATTTGACCGTACCACAAAGCTTCCCAAATCACCACTTTAATTTTGTCCAACTCATGCATCATAAATTTTATCCGAGCAATTACCTGTCACGTTTTTTTCTGAATTGACCGGTTGACTTTCTATATTTTACGAGCGTCATATTTGAATTTTTATATAGGTCTCTTGATTACAGTGATGTAAATCATACTAATAAAAAATACTTTATCACGATTGCCACGAAAATAAGAACTTGTCGCGTTACTAAAAACCGTCAAATTAATCACTGTAACAAGTTCAAGTTTGGAGGAGTTTGTTCCTTATATTGGACCGGCTCGAGCGATGAAAAGTAAATGTGATAATTCAGCAAGCGAAACTCGACAAATTCTGAACGAATTGATAGATTATTCGACAGCTTTTACCATTTATTTCTTTTGTATTAGAAGTTAAAATTAAGCAGGTTATTTACATAAAACCATCAAGATTAACCAAACTCGTGCCAACGAACAGGTTTTTTCGGAATATTTTATAATATTTAATGCTCTATCAAACCATGTGTGAATCTCTAAGTAGCCGGATAAATTCTTTCGTGGAAAAAGGCAGAAACCTCTGACCCGAATAACAATTTATTAATTAACTTCGAAAATAATATCTCTTCTAAAGATATAAGAGAAAGTGATGACAATGCCTTCTAAGGATAGAGATAAAAACTGTTCAACTTGGCTTAGGGGTGAGAAAATCGAATAGCAAACGAAATACCGAATATGTGGAGTGGAAAAGTTTTACTTTTACGTAATATTTAAACAGTGTTTTCTTCTTTAAATAGGTGTTTCAGCTTAAATTTTTAACTTAATGCGATCATTAAACCAACCATAAAGATTTTGGTTTTATCTACAACAGAATCTTAAAAATGCTTACACTTTATAGCTTCCTTAACTTTCTAATTTTCTCTTGAAATATATGTATATTAATTAAGTAAAACTCCAATAAACCATTCTACTCAAAAGCAAACTTTCCTTTCATAATAATAAAAGATACCTTTCGGAATTTCTATAGATAAATTGAAAATTCGTATTTCAGCTTATTAGTACCACGACAAAATTGGTCCGAAGTTGTAGTAATAGAAAATTTTCGGCCAGGAAATCGTGAGGAAGACCTTTTCATTATCACGATCTCAGACCTTTCACTTGACACCAATTTGGTCGTGGTACTAATTAAGGAACTAACTGTAAGATACGGAGATTGGAGGCCGAGAAACCCTCAAATTTTTTGAGCTAAATTCAGTTTTCCTAACATTTCTTGTCTTCAGTAGTGCAACGTTTTGGTAATAAACACATTGTGACGTACCTGACTCGAGTTTTCATCTAGTTTTATGTATCCTCAAAAATGGTGGATGCGCTTCTATTTGAGAGTATTTCTTGGGGGCTTTTATTTGAGAGTCTAGAATAATTCAGGTGGTGCGAGTTCTGGATATATGGAGCGTAAAATGTGTAATACTTGCGTCGCTTAACTAGAATATGCAAAACAATGTTGATTATTTGAGAAATGTAGAGATAATTTAGTAAGAATGTGCTGTTGGACGTAGTTAGCGGTGTAGAATCCGGGTTTTTGCCCGCATTGGCCGAGAGTCTAGGACTAGATTATTCTGTGTGGGTAAATAAGATTTATCTGGCCGTATATTCCAGAGGCTCGCTCCAAATTCGGGCGAGTTAGCGGACAACCCCGGCACGTCGACCTCGTAATCAAGATTTCCCAGAATACTGAGTGTCGGTCTTCCGCGCTAAGGTAGACAAGAGTAGCTCTTTAATACGCATTGCAAGCTACTCATTAGAGTCTTTGTTAGAGCATAATCAATCTCAAATCTCCGATGAGTGAAAGGAAACCGTTAGAGCTTCCAGCAAGTTTGCTTCACTCAGCACATCTTGTTATTACAATTCCGTTCTCACTTCCTCATCAAGACGAGCTCGTTTAAAAAAATACTTCCTTTCTTACGATTCTTTATAATACCGCATGTTGAAAGTGGGAACTAACCTGGTAACTCGGTCGTTAAATGGGTTAAGCTAACCTCTCTTTGTGACGTGGAATTTTTCATTTGAAGCGAGGAAAAAAATAAATCTCGTTACCAAGAAATTTACATGTCGCCTTTTTCATTTAGATGCTTTCTGTTAAACTCTAATAACATTTAATGTCTGTCCTTTTTGGTGATTAGCATCTACGAGTGTCGGAAGGATCATTGGTGGTATGTCATGAAGAAGTATAAGAGGGGTTGCTGGAAAGGTCACCCAATCCTTTTCACCGATGGATCAATGGGGTCAAACCATAAATAGGTGTCCTGTCAGGGCTACTCTCTCCTATTTCCAGCCGCCCTTCTTCACTTTATCCCTAGACCAGCTCAGGCCGTCTTATTTCCACACCAAAGAGCAATCGGTCGTGTTCGAAGGGAACGCATTAAGGCTTTGAACGCGTTTATTTAACTAAACGTGCTAATCTGTCGGTGAAATAGTTTCTCTGTTTACCAATTTAATCATCCATCTGTTGTCTAGTACGGCCACTACCCCACAACTTTACGCTTCTGTGCTCTTACGACCAATTTTTACCCCAATTTCATTGACGACATAATATCACTAGAACGCACTTCCTGTTCTTTCATTGTTGTGATGTTCGTTAAGAAGCGTTTTCTTCGTAAAAAATGATGAAACCACAATTTTAATGAGATTTCGGTGTATGGGTTGGAGAGACGTGCGTATTATCTTCTTCCTCAGTCATATCGCGTTGAATTTGCACTTTATAATTAATTTCGTATAAATTATAAATGGAAGCAAATAAATACGCATCCTGAGAACTGGTTTTCAATTTTATGAGATGCTCCTAATCCAGGGTTATGCTTTACTCGATGAAGGTGTGCCTAGTTAATTCAGGAGATTCAAACCTATTCCCAGATGAAAGTTTCCAGCTGCTGGTAGTTTATTCCAGGATAACACTGAGGTAAATTGCCGCTTCCGTTATGTGCATTCATTATAAAACATGATTAACCGCCAAATAGTTGCCTACATCTCTCTCTCAACTACAACTTTGCTAAATAATACCAACTTCACAGCGGAAATTCGGCTTTTCTCAGGACCCCTTCATATATGTCTATTATATTTACCCCAGACCTTGTTTACTTCGCATAACAGATAAGATACCCGCCTCTCTTACGCCCAAATAAATAAAGGCACTTTTCCTACCTTGAATCTATTAAAAATCGACGAGGGCGGATGTGGAAAGCATAATATCGTTAATGTTAACGCGAGTTTTAAGATGACGTAATGTAACGAATTCGATTAACGCTAACGTAACGACATTAGTAATCGAGGAGTAGTTGAAGTTTGTAAATGTAAGCTCTTTTAGTAGGAAAAACGAGTCTGGTGCACGTGACTGAAAATCATGTATAAGAAGCATTCCGGAACTTGTAAATAAATAAAGTACAGTGCTCTTATTTTATGGGACGGGCAGTTCCCATAGGAAAGGATTTAAGACTCGTATTTACGGAAAGTTTTTCTTCAAGCTTTCAAGAGTTGGCATTATATTAATCAAAGCGTGAAGTTGAGCGTACAATTTTAATAAATGTGGCGCCTCCACGCCAACAATTATCTAGGAAAAAATTTGGCTAGTAATTAATAGCTTCTACAAAGTTTGCTGTTCTCAATATGGTAGTTTCTCGATCGTTTCGTCGAAATTTTAAACCAATTTCTGTTTTTGAATAGTCAACGAAATTTATTAACGGGAAAAGTACCACTTGATATAATTTCGTATGGTGCCCAATGCTGTGAAAGAAATCAAGAGCACTTAACATCGAGCCACCAACGATCGCATGCGCAACACGCTAATACGTCTGAACTGATAATAATTCACAACGGTTATGATAGGAAGTTTTTATGACGTTGAATTTTTTTAATATATTCCGCTTAAGTGAACAGTAATATAAATCAGCGCCGAAATCTGTAATTTATAGTCATATACCTATTAAGCAGACGACGGCAAACATTTCATTTCCGTCAAAAAAATAACTCAAATCCGACGTCAATTTGGTAATAATAATTAAGAAGGAACTCTAATTGTGCTGGTGTAATAAACGTAGTTGACAATTTGAAATTAAAATTGGAAGGACTAAAATAATTAATCCACTTTTCCTGGCACGCTGTCAAGTGAAATAACAAATTTCATTCGAACGTTTCTACCATTAAATTCTCGTTTGTTTTTACACGTTGAGGTTTGAGTTATATTTTGTTTTTATCGGTACGAAATAACATTGCACCTTACCCTGCAATATATTTATTTAGACTGATTCTTTTTTGAAGTTTTATATATAGGGACGCTAAAAACTAGTAAGTATAGAAAATGAGACGGCCAAAGCTGCATAAAAGCCGTATTACATGCAGATGACAGTTATTTAAAATTCACACTAGAAATTTTACGGCAAGAACGCTGCAAACTGAATTTTTGCAGTCCGTAACATAAAAATATCACCTTCCTCTTGAAGAATTATATGTCAGAATAAAGATCCACATTTTTCAGTGTGTATCGATTTTCTCTCTTTTCCTTCCACAAACGGTTCAAAAGGATTACTTCCACCAGAAATATCTCTTGACATTTAAGGTTGTGAACAAATATTTGATTAACGGAGGCAAATTGCGATTCAAGCATGCAAATAACCAACTATTAGTTAATCTTAGCACGAATTTGTGTTTCTACATCGCAACACACATATACATAAGTAGAGAGTTAAATAAAGTGGCGAAACAACCCTTCATATTGCGAAAATATTCCTCCCATGTTGATTCCCTATAAATAGAGAGATTTCAGGAATTCATCATCTTCTCGTCATTGACGCATTAACGTTATTACAATGACTATCTATTTTTAACGTGGTTGAAACATTCATCTTCAAGTGACATCCGGTGGTGTCAACATATTGCACTTTTAACAAGCCACATATATTTTTTATAGACACAAGCGCCGGTAATTATTGTAATTGACACGTTAAAACAAAGACACATAAATAGAACCAACCGAAATAGATTACTCTGTTTCTCAGAATTCTAAAACCCAAAGCGGGTGTTTTTTGCAGGAGATTTTGAGAGAAATTAAAACGGATAGTTTCTGTCAACGTAGTCAAATAACATTTGCTGGTCATGGAGGTTTGTCGGGTCTTTAAAAGGTAATTTAACGGAAACATCGTAATGTCGAAAACTGTCTGTATTTAACTTTTCCTTTTAGGCTTGGCATTACAATTGTAGAGTCGGTTGACGAGAATGGCATAAAACGACATGCTGTGTTAATGGTTTAATCACAATTGAAATATTTAATTCATTCTCAGTGGAATAATTGAAATCTGGTTGGTTCTCATCTTTGTTGTTGAAGTGCGACTAATAAATTCTTCAGCAGTTAGCCGTAATCGCATTGATCCTTAATTACCATTTGTTCTATTCATACGGATGTTTTGTTTCTAGATGGACCCCTTTTTATCAATATGATTGCTTTCTCTTCTTGTATTATTCAGGATTTATGCTTTTGTTCCATTACTGACCTAGTGAACTAAAAAAATGTGACATTTACAAAACGCCTTAAAGCTCGAGCTTACATTTATCCCGGAGTAAGTAGAACACGACAGCTGAAATTTTTATGTGTTTGTCATCAAAATATTATTTATTGTCGTCAGGGGAAGTGAATCAATATGTACAAGTTTTATGTCAAGCTGTAAAAAATATTTTCTGGTAGTTTGTATTTGGCTTGAAAATTGATTACTCGCGCTTTCGTCGCTGCCTAGCAATTCTCAAATTTGTTTATTTAGGTGATATATCCAACAAAATTACGCGTAATCAAAAATAGTGGGTTAAACAGACAGATCGATAAGTTCTACATTCTAAAATGTAAATATGCATTTATGCCAAACCGCATTCATGACGACATCATTTATGAAAATTTTATTTCGGGTTAAGAGTGTGACTACAGTATTATGGAAGCTGATGTCAAGCTATTCCCGGCACATTCATATCAAAGCTCTGAAAACGCACTGAATACTTTTCCGCTCGGAAAAATTTCCTCTGCTATTACAATCAGAAAATAACACATTGTTGAAAAAATTCTCCAAAAATCATGTATGTGTTGAATATGAAATTCCGTTTTGTTCTTGATAATACGAATTCCATTTCAATATAGAAAATATGATCAATATTTAGATGTGACTTCAATATCAAAGACGATAAAAACGATAAAAGCAATATTATACACGATGCGATAGATTTTTTATCAAAGTAAAAATTCTTACAATTGATATTTTTATTCGAAAGAACCCTGACGGTATCACCCATTCATAAAAGTATTAATTTTTTCTAGTTTGGATGTAACGAAGCGAAACAAAACGAACGAAAGAAATAGACGGACTTGGTCGATTTCAGACGTATTATTATATAGTGAAAATGTAGTGTTTTTTTTACGACATAAAGACAGTACTGAACGGGCCTTCTGAGAAAAAATAAATTGATAAAACGAAGAAAGATTCAATTTAGAACGCGTGACCCGAAATATGTCCAACAAATATATTGAAAAGGACAGAAAGGACAATTTATAACAATCTTCTCTCATGGGACTTTCAATAACAATGCTTTCTTGCAACTTTTCGTTTTCTTTGTTTCCTCTCTCTTTATATATATCGTCTATATTGCTTTTTAGCTGCCTCTGAGTAATTCAACAATATCTTCTTTGAAGTGCATTCTCTATTTAATCCAGTAAAAATCTTCGCTTGTATAGTCGCTAGACAACACATTTTGCCTAGCAATGTCATTTACTTTATTAACATGTCACTTCAATGAAACCAGTCGTATTTTCAATTTGCCTAAACGTTGCTAATTAAATGAAAATTTTTCAAGTTTTCTTTCTAAACAGATGTATTTAGTTTCCATTCCGATGCAGAACCGTCCGGATTTGTTGGCACCCAGCGAGCGGCTTCGAGTTAAATAACACAAAAAGAACAATAGCTGCCGAAAGCATAGTTTACAATAAGGCTAAAAAAGAAATAAAACTAAATTTGTATTGAAACGAGTTCAAGTTTGATTTTATCACCAGATTCGCCCAGTGAAGGTTCAGAAATCACACGCTTTTTATAGCTTCTTGATTGAACCTATCGCTTCAACAATGTGCTACTAAACAGAAGAAATATAATTTGAGTTTTACTGAATAAAAAGGATTATTTTAAAAGGAAGCGTCTAGATAATGTTGCTGAGAATACCTTGGAACGGACAATTTAAGTTTATGAAGTGCTTCATTCTTTCATAAGAACTGCATTATGGCACAATACAGACGCACTGACTGTAGCTGTTATTTTTATATTGTATTTTTCACTCGACGTCAAATTAAAAAGTATTATTTCTAGATTTTTCTTTGCTTAAGAAACTCATTGAGAATTTCAAACTAAAAGAAAAATAATTTCCCGTATTTTAATTACCGCTTTTAAATTAACTAATAGCTGTCGACGTCTTACACGTTCTATGTTCTACTAACTCAAGATTTAATTAAATCGTGTCCTTTTGACATTTTCCGAGTTTCAGTCACAAACGAAACAATTAGATAACTGTTTGACACATCAGGGTCGACTAGAAAGGAAAACAAAGGAAAAAGAGAGACTGAAGAAAATTTTCCATTACAGATCTCCAATAAGAAGTAGATTTTAATTCAGTGATGTGTTTCAATTACACCGGGTGACAACGAAAACCGGCTCACATAAATCAAGTAAATTGTGTATCCTTTATCTGCCCAAAATACCACATTCGACGCGTAGAACACTAAAACTCAGCTGCCATGTTAGCCTCAAATGACATTTATATTAAATTCAACATCTTTTCCTAAACCACAGCAACAAATGGTTTTCATTAATTAACGACAAGGCTCAAATTTCCTACACGAACTAATCAATGCGTATGTTTTAAACAGAAAAAACTTTTTTATCACGACACCGAAAAACTAATTACCCAGCGCAATGAAAACAGTATGTTAAAAAATTCCACGAGCTGTTTACGACTTTGTCACTTGCAATATTTCACAGTACCTGAGGTACAAATATTTTTTTAAATGTTTGTTCTAAACATTATACGGTCTGCTATATTTCTTCCTCTATTGTAAGTTGTGATATGAGGGCGGAATAAATCTTGTCCCACTTTTATAAATTTTTTATGCAAATTTCCTGAACATTGGCGGTTTGCGTTTTGTAAATAATTGATTTGACCAACCCCAAAGAAAATGTCTAAGGGCGTGAGGAGATCGAGGGATCTAACTGACCATTCAGCGGTCCCTTCACGTCCTATCTAAATATAACAAGTAGATTTACAAAGACGGTGAACTATTTTAGCTGTTTCAACAATTTCTTTGTAAGTGTATCAGTTCAAAAAACTACTTTTGTTAACGTGGTCTTTGCTTTAAACTAAATAGTTTGTCAGTAATTATAATGAACTATTTTCATGAAAGCGATCAATGATTAGTAACTGTTATGATGGAATTTAGTGTGTGGTTTAGTGAAGAAGGGTTAAACGACAAGTATTTATCAAATCGTGAAAACAAAGCAGGTGCTTTATATGTATGACTCTGTTTCCAAGGATTGCGTTTTGGTAATTTGAGATTTTTCGGTGGAAATTATATTCAATGACCTAATATTGTCAACAGGAATTCCCGATTATGTTAATCAATAACTATACAAATGCTAGCGGCAGCAACAATTATCTTACTGACAACCGATCATAAACTTGTAGTCGCTTTTGACTGACAGGAACAGGATTTAGAGCCGGATGAACCCCTGATGTTAGACGTGTAAGTGCTCAATTGGTATAAATTGGTGCCGTGGAGACGCTCCTTTGTGAAAGCCGAAATCGCGACCGGGTGGTGTTTTGTGAATATTTGTGGAAAATATTTTCTGACGTGTACTCTTTGTGCTTTTATATTCCCATAAAGTGCTTACCTATTTTCCCCTTCATTTGGATGTTTCTGCGATGCCATCAATATTGCAGAAAGAGGCACCTTCCATATTACTCTCGACTTATAAAAAATCACGCGTCGCATAAAAAGTGACTGGCCAATATCTGCTTTTTGGCGCATTTTTTGCTTCAATAGCACACTCGAGTTATTTCGAATTTGCCAACAGTAGCGAGTACAGTCGGTACAATACTCTCTCAAGCAGTCTATTTATATTGTCGTACAAGCTTATGGAAGTTGAAACAATGGCGAAAAATATAGTCTGAGTGGTGGTAAAGGGTGAAGCTTAGAATATGTGTCTATTAGTTTAGTTCTTACTTCCCTCCCATACACCCATTCTGTCAACTCCAGCACAAGTAGGGGTTGATTGTTGCTTAACGCAGTGTTGGCACTTATTGTATCTTTTGAATGCGGCATTGCGGCAAATAATGCGAGAGATATTAGAGGGTGTATTGTTTAATGGTTTACCATCAGTGCAGCGAATTCACCAGATTGTTTTAGAATATGCCTTTTTATATACAAAAGGCGCCACATTGACGATTGTACTGTTTCACACAAGGAAATAATATTCCCAAAGTAGTAAAGAATAGTCACCAGACTGCTTCTATAAATATTACGAAATGAAACTTGTTTCGTACTACAGTTTTCATAAAGAAAGATCTCTGATGTGCTAAAAATAATACCTATAAATCATTTTCTATTATTACAATATTATTTCTATATATGGGCCAATTATTTCAATTTGAATTGAAATCAATCCTGGAGAGTGGGTGAATGCTATGGAAACTACACATTAGAATATCTTCGAATTCCGAACTGAATATTTTTGATACAAGCGAATGTATTTTCATGCACATTTTTTCAAACGCTAAAAATACTGTTAAAACTTTGTGCCGGTAGCGCGTTTAATGTAATAGATTCGTTCACTATTTTTATCAGTTTGAATTTTGCCAACAACTGCAATATGCAATTCTGATGGAATCAACAAATTTGTTCATTTTTCATTATTTGTTTAGCAACACAACATCATCTTTTTTGACAGGCTCTAATTAGAATAGTTTTCCTGCAAAGAAATTGTAAAGTTTAAAGGGTAAAAATCGTACTTGGTAGAGGAGGAGTTAGAAAAATTATAAATGCGAGGGTTGAACTTGATCCCCTCGTGAATAAAAATATGGTAAGCTTATCTATCGTTGTCCCTTAATGATGCTGTAGTTGGTGAAGCGTGTGATTAGTGGTTGTGAGGGCGTCCAATATGAGGATATGTACGAGATGAACATATAAAATTTCACCTGTGGGGGCGTAACTCTGGGGGCGATATTACAGGGTGAAGATAGATAGGTAAATGGGTGGCGTGTGTCAATGACGTGTCTGTCAAGTCTGTCATCGAGAAGATACGGTGATCCCTAGAGAATTTCAATCATAGCCTAATGACTACCAAAGCAAGGCGTTCAATGGACTTCGTTGTAAATATGCATTTATTCCACCGCATTGATATCGTCGTAATTTATGGTATTTTTATTCATAAATTGAGCGGTTCCAATGCACAATGCTGGATGGCGAAGTGCGATATATTGCCCGCCCCATTCTTCCCCACGAGTGGATATCTGGCCACATCGTCAGATATCAAAGCATTGTGTTGAAGGAGTGATTTATAAAATGCAATGAGATTCTATTTTCAATATTTTAGCTCAGTAGAAGGTACATGGCCTGGAAAACGTTAACGTTATCTTGACTCAGCCTCTACATTTTCTATATCCATTTTATTTATAATAGTAATAATTTCACTCTTACACTTAGAACTACAACCGAATAAAACACCGACCAAACATTATAGGCAAACAAAACCAAGAGAGGGTTATTCGTTAAGTGGAAAAGCTCTCTCGCTTTTATTGCCTGACATAAAAATCTAAATATCGAAAGTAACTTCTTCTTATTCTTAAAAGCTTCAGTACTAAGTGCACAACTGTTTCTTCGAAATTTAAGCGACAATGTTAGAGAAATAAGTTTTAATTTGAAACGTGTGAAATTTGAATACGCCGCAGTGCGATTCAAGCACACATACGTAGCTAAATCCTCATAAAAAATGTGGAATTTAAAAGCCACGATTAGTGGTGTGCTCACTTCTCATATTTGCTATTTAAATGCTGATATGACGGCGTGTCGCGATTAGACGGCAGATTACAAATAAATAAATCAACGAGCCATTTTCAAATTGTTACTTAATCCGCTTACGCTTACACGACTCGCAACCGCAAGGCCGCATTCTGCCGAACAAAAAGCCTGCTCTAATGAACATCCCTGCTCATTTGCAACGAACAACAACTAATAAAACCAAACTGACCGTCATTAAAATTCCAACATCCAAAAAAGAATCTATTTTCATTCATACAAATACACAACTAAATACGAAAACAACTGCCAGACACAGACCTTCAGCCATTTCGTAGGACCTTTTTTAAAATTAGTTCGCATATTTATGAAACTTGCAAACACTAAAAGTTTGTTCATTAGGCTTTGTGTTTTAATTAAAACATAACAAACATACGACTCTGAAAAAAATTGGTGCATTTGTACGACGATCCTTAAGGACGATTTGATAAAAATCTAAGACCACCCGGGAAATATAATTAAAGGAGAAAGGAACGTGGTTTTTACACTCGCGCTAACTCACATGTTTCTCTAATTGAAGGTCTGTAATTAGCTGCATCCTCAATATCTCAATTAGCAGTTCTCGTAAATCCTTCGTCACGGAGTCTTTGATGCGCTGCGTGAAAGGAGAGCGGCAAAATTTCCTAATGTCACAAAGAAAATAGTGTCGCCAGCACTCCACTCGTCACCGTCATCAAATAGATATGAACGTAACTCAAAGGGATATTTTTATTCATTGTACAAGTTGCGCGATTTGGGAATAAAAGGGGATGAGGTTATTGGCCAGTGCCCAATGACAGTCAGGAGAAGATAGGGAATCGATAGAATAGCAGTATTAACCCTTTACTGGTAGCTCCGGAAACGGAAGTCCGTTCCGCGCAATCATTACGTTCAGAACGGCAACACGTCGTCTCGATTTCCCCTACTTTACATACTCTTGTTCAATCATGGACCACACCATTTACGAAGAATACTTCCGTCAAACCGGCCAATAATAAAAGTAAACTGCAAATTACACGCCAAGCTTAATTATTAAATTTGCGATCTTATCTTAAAATTAACGACCAAGTAAGGATCTGATTCCTAAAAGCAAGAGACAGAAATTAGATTTACCTCGCCGACTCCGTTGTAACTTTAAAGTCTGTTATCAACTTCCTCGAAAATGTTTCTTACAAATGACTGAGAACATGTTAAATTAAATCGACATTCGAAAATTTTTCACAACGGTTTGTCTTTAAACGATATTATTCTTCTTTAGGAATCAAAGCAGAACAGGATGTACTTACCGTCGTTGTTTTTTTACAGATTTCGGTAGAACGAACAGTTTATTTTTGAATAAAATCAGATATTCACATGGCATTTTTTAGGTGCAACGTTTTGGAAAAATAGCGCGCAAACCGCATTAAAAAATTCCAAATCAAGATATGCAAACGACGGTCGCTTTCCCCAGAACTCCTCCAATTTAACTCGGCTGAAAAATATTTATTCCATATTACATAAAAATACCCTTCTTATAGAAGAGATAAAACTTTATCGTTTTCCTGCCACAGGCTACTAGCAAATCTGTTCTTGTAATTAATATCCTTAAGTGCGTTATTTTCAACTCAAGCAATACATCATTGGGGTTACAAAGTTTTCCCTTTTCCAGTTATATATTTGTCGAGACGAATAACTTGGAAATCACGTACAATCTTCCGTTCCGGTTGATTTTATGTGGGTTAAATTAATCATCGACTTCTTATTATCATTTTTGGTTAGAGCATATTTTAAACTTAAAACGCTAAAGATGCAAATTTAACTTGTTCTAGAGTGGAGGGCTTCGGATTTAAATTTTGATCCTCGCGAGGGAATGTGGGCTGGAATCCAACACCTGACTCCTATCATGTCGTCATACTCGTTAAACATTTAGAAAATTTTCAAATAACTCAGAATTAATATCATCAATTTTAACTTACTTCCTCGGTTGGTGACAGAAACAATACTACATGTAGTAAAAAAGAAAACCTATCTTTTCCTGGCGAGATTCCAAATACCATGAGAATCCTCAAGTCAGTTCAAATCTGGCGCCAAACTCACCGTTATCGTCTAAGATTTACGTTATTGTGTCGTTAATGGAAATCTTAACGCTTACTTTATCTCCTCGAAAGGAGTGGTGATGTTTTTTTAATAATATTCCTGCGATAAATAAACACCTAATATGGTAAAAACGGTTGGCGTCTATTCTCCGAGGATTGTATTTGTGGTTACCGGTTTCAAAGGGTCGTGAAAATGGGATCAATTCTACACTCTGGAAGCAATAACCACAAATAAGGACCTGGGAAACTTTTTTATTATACAGCGTGTTTAATTAAAGCCGGAAGATTTTTGTTTACATGACATTTTTTCCTAAGCTTTAACGCAATAACGGTTTCTAAATTTAACCGGATTATCCTTGTTGTATATTAACTGCCGCTGTATAGTGTCTGATTACTAACAAGGCGGTAAGTGAATTATAACTAACGTGATGCGAAAGTGTGTCAATTCTGGTATATAATTTAAGGCAACACTCTGTAAATATGCCCAAGTCATCGAAGCTTGAGTTGAGGACTCATTTCGGCCAAGCTTTGGTATAATTGGTTTTAATCTTTTTCTAGTATAAGTGGCGGTACATTCCTTTGGCAGTCGACACAGAAGGGCGCTTCAGGTGAATTGCTGCGGTTTGAATAGTATGGCAATAAGTCTATCGCCCCAATTCAAAACCATGGGGGTGTGTCACTAGGCAGAGCTATTGAGAGCAGATTTGAATTTGTGGCGTCATTATCTGAGTTGACGTTTGTCTGGTCCCCGGCGTTGAGTCGATTTGATGCCGGTTGCACTGATTGTTCGCCGGTGACGATGTTGCATCCGTTTACAACACTACCACCACATCATTAACTATACGTCCCTTTTCTGCATCATTCTGATATTTCACGTCGTTGTTGGGTTTAATATAGTTCCAGAACAAACCACTTCCCCCGTTCTTATGTGTTTGTTAAAACGTGTTATACATTCTCTTTTCACGTTTTGTTTTCTACTCATCTGTCGCAAAATGAAAATTTTCATCTTTTTGTCCTTAACACAGTATGGAAGTTCGCTCTAACTTTCTTCCAGCTACAACTGCAATCATAACTTAGATTCTCTTAGTCGCTGCTATTCATTTTGCGGCACATGTACGAATGCGGAAACACGCAGTGTACTCTCTCCGCTTTTATTATTAAGAAAATTTTAACATCTTATTTAATTAAAACAGACTTCGTAAAACCAAAAAAATCAAACTAGAAGATTTAAAACGAACGCCGTCGAACGGTCTCGAAATTCCGCGCCAGCGCCTCTCATTGTAAATAACTTTAAACATTAAACGTTTTCTTAATTGCGAGTTTTGTTTTTGTTCCCCTTCTACAATGGCAAAAATTTCTCAAGCTTCAGCTCCGATTTTTCAATAAAGTTAAAATCAACTCTTGTAACTTTTTTAAAAAACATTAAGAATGTCAGAATTAGGGCGCATTCTCCAAACAAATTAAAAAAGAAATTGTTACAAACACTGACTGCTTCGAGTGGTTGAAATTGAAGAAATATGTTCACAACTTCGACAAGAATTTAAAAGCTTTGACGACAAGTAGAACGATTCAAATTGCAAGGACACAAACTTTTCCGCTGATGTGTTGCTAGCAGGTGACACAATTTTTTAAACTAATACGAAAGTTGTCAAGTGAAAATTTAACGGTTTTCACGTCGATTTTGCTTGTTTATAGCTCGGAGATTTTTTACAATATCGACCGAAAATGATTCCCATGATATTAAATTTCCTGAGTTTGCGAGCTCTCTGGTCCACATTGGGCTTCGGATTTGAAGAAATCTATATCTGGAAATTGCCGCTAAGTCCGGTAAAAGCTTTCGCATTTCACAGTTCGTTGTTCCAGGAGAGAAAAATTTGCCTATGTTGAAATTTGTTTCAAGCTGTTTATGTCATTTTCACACATTGATTAATATTTTGATAACATCTCCAGTGTTCGGCGTTGGATAATAGCCTGTAATGTATCAATATTAACGTCGCTAATTCGAGTGAGTTCAAACAGAAAGCGGGTAAGTTTAATTTCGGCCGGCAACCGCAATATATACAACGCGAACAATTTTCAATTTTAGAAGTTGTTAGCATCCAATCTGATACGGGTATTTGTTTACAAGTCATGATTGTACTGGTATTGCCCTAGGTCTTACTTGTATCCCGTGAAACGCGAGCTCATGTTCAATATTTGTCCGATACGGTACAAACTAGACCCACCCATTTTATTTGTATTGTTGATTCTGATATTATTGCCACAATTCATATTTGTCATTGTTCGTGCTTCTAAACTGCCCCTATTTGTTTTATTGTATTTTTCTCTATACATTATTTATACCAGAGTGTGCCACTCAATTGACATTAATAAAAGCAAACATTTACAACACGACTCGCTATTTTAAAAATCAGTTACCCATCAGTTTCATTTTTCGACGAAGGATCCGCTTTATCAATGTTATACCCTTGCAGAAATTTTTATTGTTTCCTGCTCAATTCAGGGCGCCATCAGATTTTGATTATGAATTTCCAGAAATAAACTTACTATAAATTTCCCTTTTATTGCCGAACTTCACTTCGCCGAGTCCGTGTCGTAAAGAAATTATTGCCCTACAATTGGACCGTTCCATCTAAATTCTGCACAAAGTTGCAATTAAGGGCGTTTTGCCTCGATCCGACATAAGGCAGGAAAAACGCCAAGTCTATATTTCACATGAAAACAATGAGCTTACAAAATGATAAGAAAAAGCACAACCTGATTTGAAAGAGTTCGCTTCAGAACAACCCGAAAAAGCTACACAACATTTTTAACTCGTTTTAATCTAATGTTGTTTTTACATGATTTATCCCGGGCAAAAATAACATTTGAATCGTTTAGTGTGGGATGCACCTCCATAAAGATAAAATATTGCTTTTTTATACATATCGGCAGGAATACTTTGAACGTTTCTCATAATAAAGGAACCTAATTCAAACGGGAACATTTACGATGAAGGTAAATTAGGATATATGTATCTATAAGTGAGTGTGCCCCATATTTTGTCGAAAAGCCGAGTGTAATATCACTGTGTCTTAATACTTGTCTAGTTTTCTTCCTCAAAATTCGTGCATGTTAGTCTTGACAGACGAAACACTTACCGGCTTAAAAATCTCAAAGCTGTTTTGCCCCGGAGTTTGGTTTTATTGGATCAAAGTAAAACTATTGCGCAACAGTTTAGGCTCGACATTATAATAATCAGATCTTCCTGATTGAACGTGTTCAGCGTAAATTTCTAAGTACCTTTGTTGAATATGTTAATATCCGGTTGTAAACTCGGGCTTGATTTATTCAACAAAACTTAGTAATTCTCCTAGTCTGTGATTAGTGCAGGCATTTTTTAGGACACCAGCAAATTAGAAACGTTTTTTTTAGTCAAATTTTGTAAAAGCAGGATGTTTGTTGTCATATATTTTGGTCAAGATACGCTTCTTGTGGCTGTATGTATATATGGCTTTTATGTTGACGGGCCCAATAGCTAATCGATATTAAAGGCATCCATCACTGCGGGAAAATTAATTCTAAGGAGATTGTTTCATAAAGAGGAATTTACAGGCCATGTAAGAATGAAAAATGATATTTGTGAAATTTTTAATAATTCAGCGATGTAATAAACATAAAGGCCCCACAAACTATATTTAAATTTCATTTTGCGCGTGTTGAGTAATTTAAACAAATGGCTTGGAAATAACCGTCTAGTGTAATTGTACGTGGTGGTATATATAAAAGTGAAACACCTTATAAAAATAAGGGGTAAGGTCGTTGTATCAATTTCTGCGCAAAGGCAGAAACGTCCTGGGAACCATAATGGATGGCCTAAAGCAGCTATTGTGTTCTGTTAAATCGGTCTTTTTGATTTACGGTCGACGAGACCGGACCGCGGATGGCCTGCATTGCTTCCCGTCAAGCGTCCCAAGCTCTGTCCCAAGGCACAGCCCGTCGACAGCTTGTTTACGATGCCGGGAGACGCCAGCCCGGAAGTCGCGATATTTTAGAACAAGCAACCGGAAACTCCACCGGCACACACGTCAGATCTGCGCCATGCCGCCACTACACACGCCTGCAGCTTCTAAAAAGGACAATGCTGAAGAAAGAACGCCATGGAAATTCTCCGCCCAATTGCGCCTTCTATCACAGCCCTGACCTCGATTCCCTTAGCAGCAAATGGCTTGAGTAATCTATGACTAATCAGTTTTACTCTTAATATCCGCCATTTTGAAAAGCCATCAAATTCTAATTCTCTCGCGTAGACGTTTCCGCTCACACGAAAAGCCTACAAACAAATAAACACATTGCAAACAACCCCCTTACTTCATAAAATATATGAAACTAATTGGTAATTAGGCTGCATCGATTTCAAGAAACTTTCGAATCAGAAACATGTTTTTAAATTGTTAATTAATTAGTAAATTATTATTTTACATTCCAACAAAATACAAATACATTAATTGACAACACTAGTCCCTATGCTTGTATTTAATTGTAATTGGTACATTTTCATCAATGATTTAAACAAATATTATGTCATGTTGATTATTATTATGTCATGTTCAATATAGGTGCAGTTTTTAATCAATAAATTAAATTGTTGAAAATTTCCAACTCTACAAACGGGAGTGGACGCGATAAGCAAGGTTTTAAATCAAAACATCCACACAAATCCCGCGAAAACGCAGGTGAAATTTTACCTTCCTATCAAACCACAAGCGTTTTACCGCATTCGGTAAATCCACCCTTACTGTAAAATAGCCACGCGAGTTCGTTATCATATCGTAACGTATTTTTTTGGGAGAAGTTTCCTTGCTTGAATAAAACTTGATACCTCGAATATCACTTTTATCTCGAGCATTAGCATATCCTTTGCTTTCTTCTTGTAAAAGTAAAAACATTAGAAATATTGAATAAATTAATTAAGAGCCACTTTTGTTTCAGGTAAGGGCGCCCGATGTGTTTCTGAAGTGAGTATTTCAACACCAATGTTTTTGCATAATTCGAAGATTTTATCAGAAGTCGTAGCATTCCGTTACGAGTAGCGAGGTGTTTTTCGTGAATAAAAGGGGATGCAAAGCATCTCTAGGACCATCTTGAAACGTATTCCTTTATACGTCCTTTGGCAGACTGGAAGAAGCAGGTGCAAAGATTTCGTTTGAGTCTATGCGGTTATGTATTTCTTATTTGTATCCCAAAAAGCGTCAAGCTTTTCCTGCATGTTCGCTTTCATTCAGTATTTATAAGGAGTAACGTTCAAAGGAATCGTTTGTTATCATAAGTAATACCTTTCAAAATAAACAAGAATATTCTGAAACAAAATACTAGCAGAATAACGTAAGTAATGGTCCCTGCTTGCAATGAATTTAAGGAAATGGCGATGCACTACGATTTTGTGGCGGTTCTTTTGATGTTGCTTTTCAACATGTTCCCGCTACCACATTGAATCTTGGATTTATTCTCTATTAACGAAAGTTTAATATCTTCGAATCAAAATCATCTCCTGTTACACTGCAGTTATCAAACGAAATCGATGTTTTAATATAAATTTGCTTAGAGTCGAGAATCTTTTGTGTGATAAGAAAAGAAAATGCGAGATTGAATTGTGTCATATTGCGAAAATAATTCTTCTGAGCAAGCTTACAGACTTTCTTTGTAAAAAAAAACACGACTGTAATAATAATTAGGATTGAAATTCTACTTCCAGTTGGTTTTGGCGTAATATTTGCACTGTAAATTTGCAACAATAAAAAAAGTGAATTTTCGCAACAAACCTTTTCATGTTTCCCGTAAAAAATGATACAAAGCGTTTTCATCAATAGCGGGCACAAATACTTCTTGTTTTGCTTACATTCCAGTGATGAAAATTACTCTGGGAGGTAAATGATTGACAGGTTGATTATCCTATATTAACTTTCGCCGTACGTCTGTTTTTACCTTTATACATGAAACAAAATCCATCCGCCATAAATATAAAGGGATGAGTGTTATTTAAATGCACAGCCGAATTAAGAGCGTTCTTTATAATGGTGGGTATTAAAAGTTTTTGTAGGAGGTTGAAGGTTTAAATTGATGGCGTATGTTAATCGGCGCAAATTTTTATATTTTGGCGTCTAATTAGATACATCACTTGAGAAGGGTGTTTCACAAAAAAGAGAAATGTTGATGCGCATACTTGTTTTTTGCTTAAGATAAAACCCAATGCCGGTGGCAGTTGTAATAAGGGGGTGGATATTTTCGTTTGTGGATTTTGCTGAAACTGAAATCTGCCATAATAAAAAGCATATGTAATATTTTGCGCAGAGAGTACTCTTGCTTTTTCGAGTTTGATTAAGAGCTTATGACAGCCACATCTTGTCGAGTCTTGGGTTAATCCCTGTGTTTCCTTCCCCACCTCCTTACCCTAGATCTCAGTGATCCCGGTTAAGGAACTGGCAGGTGAACATAATTCATGTATGTAGCCCAACATGCATACCGCACATATTTTCCAATCATGGCGTCGAACCTTTAGAGCGGCAACCCTTCGGTTTAATTCGAATTGACAACGGTAGGGTGTAATTTTGCAAGCGGGATTTGTGCGGTGGTGTACATTAACAGGAAAATTAATATAATTGCAAAAATAACAATTGGAGTGATTGTTTGGAACTGAATTAACCTACGGGAGCTTGGTGCTTGATTTTATTATTTTTCTTTGGATAACATGTTTTGCTTTAATTATTTTAAGGAAATAATGCAAGATTCTTGGGACTCCAAAGCAGACGCAAATATTTCTCTCAGTAGCTTGTTTAGTATTCTGGTAATTTCCTAGTTGCCTTACTGAAATATATTTTACGCCCAGCTAAACAGTACTAAACACATTTCCCTAGTGTAGCCATGTTCTTCACAACGAAAACACCCATTTCTTTTCTGTATAGTAAAATAATTTATTTATGTTTTCAAGTAGTTTGTTCCATTTTATTCAAAGTCGTGACAACTGCGTCTCTGTGGACGTGGTAGAGTATTTCCTAAGAGAAAAGACGTAATTTACTTAACATCTGTAAACTAATAGAAGAACAAATTCTTTGTTAATAGTACGCAGGGGTTGTTCTCCGTAGATCATAGACCGCCATGTTGCATCCGGGGTTTGTTTAAGATAAGGGATTCTAAATGAATAGCAGAAATCTTTAGAGAAATGCGATGAGGTGGAAATAGCAGGACAGTGAATCGCGATGGTATCTTCGAAGGAATTCGCCGGAATCTAGCAGGAATCTGACAGAAAAGCACTTCAATTTGACTTAACAATCATTGCTACCTAACGTTTGTTAGTTAATGACTTCCATAGAAACTACCCCTGAAACTTGACATTCAAGATCTGCTTAGCGAAGTGTAGCATAATTGATTTTTTTCAATTCACGTTTCAAAAAAAATCGAGAGCAATACATCTCAGTTTAGCAAATAATGAATGAGTAATTTTGAAAGGGTTCAGAACAAGCTCTATGGCGAAATAGGTGGGAATGTAATACATCACCACATGCAGAGCAGAGTCGATAGGAAATTTTGGGAGGGATTGAAACAATGAGGGCGAATTTAAACAAAAGTCGAGGGAGTATCGGAGACGCGATTCATCATGTTTAAGGAAACCCGTCTGTGCAGAACTGCAGGGAGTGAACTTGCAATCCATCAAACATTTCGATATAAAGGCGACAGTATCGCCGTATTTCTGACGGTTTTTTGGGTCGTTTTCTATGTAGCTTTCTGTACGGCTAATGACAATATGGCGCCAGTAGTCTCATTAAGGCCCAAAAACTCAAGACATTTAGCTTTAAAGGAGTCGCGATATCAGCTTCAGTTGACTGCGCGCTCCCGCTCGATACAGGGAACAGATGTAAATAACTACCCTTTATTATTTTATTCCAGTATTTCAATTCTAAACAGGTACTTTTGAAATTGAACGTAAATAATTCCACTTTATGCCTTTACATAAACTTTTCACTTTTAGCCTCTATCCGAATCTACCCAAAGTAGATACAACGGAAATGTCAAACTCTCTGACGAATTATATTACCAGTGCCAATGAGCTTTCTAACTCATTTCCTACTTTCCTTGCGACACACAAAGCAAACCCACTGATGTGACTCCCAACTGGAGTTAATGATCAAATTCTGGAAATATTAGTGTATTACGTTTCTTACCATCACTCGGAGAGACCAATTATACTAACCAAGTATTGTATGCAGACGTTCCCTGCAAAGATAACTGTAGCAAAGCTAAACAACCTGCACAATCTCAATAATCATTTCGAAATTTGACATCATTGAACAGCAAATTTTGAATAGGGTCTTACGTCTAATTTGGTCTCTGTTTGTTTTTAACTTAAATGATGAACTGCAAATATTTGCTTTGAAGTTCGACAGATATTTCGTAACAATGTTTAACGAACATGTTACTATCATTTTCAATTAGTTGGACCTCACAAAGGTACAAATTTCATAACAGCCTTGTCAACAAGGAGGTTGACTGTTTTTGGTGCGGTTTTAGAGTTGAGAAATCAAAGTACCCTCACTAGCGAGACTACAGCTGTGAAATTATCTTTTTGTTGTATTTTGCCATGTGTCAAATAATTCCACAAAAAATTTATTTCTTAGTTGCTGCGGACCCAAATCGGTTCATCAAATTTGTTCGGTAATTTGCATTTTATCGATTTATTTGTTTAAAGTTGGGAGCTCCGTTGCAATTTATAAATTTCCATATCTAGGACACGTGGAGGTTTACCTCAAGTGAATCATAGTCCGGTGTCTTTCTCTAAATCATTAAAGAGACGATTTGCATAGTTTGGAAGTGGTCTTAATTGGTGTTCTTTTTGTCATAACAAAGACAGTGTTCTGGAAGTCAATATTTGCGGAGATAATTAGTGAAATAAAAGGCGACAATGCAAGCCGATTCTCCAGTTGCACCGCACTAATTTTGATAATGATCGAAAGCAACCAGTAATGAATTTAACAAATTTAGTCACACTAGTCCACTTGATGATTATAGAAGGAAACATCTTCTATTACCTCAACGCGGCACCGTTCAAACTTTGCCAGATTTGGTGAGTTTTCTCGTTTTCTCCGTCTGTAATTAGACAAGTTTTGAAGTTGCCGCAAGCGTAGAATCGGCTGCCAAAGCCACTCACATGCGAACTCTGTACGTGGAACGTGCTGCTTCTGGGGCACGTTGGCATGTCGTATACCACATAACGACTTTTGGATGCACTGCGACACGCGACCAATAAAAATCCACACCTTCACTTTACAATCCGTTCACAAGACAAACACAAAACAAAAAAGAATTAACGGTGAAGACGTAAATGTGCTGCCCCTATTGACGAGATGAAATGCTAATTTAGAATTAAGCGAATGTCTTAAAATGTTGTTGGGCTTCTTATAAGCATTTCCGCAATTACCGCCGCTTTATTAGAATTTACTTTTTATTTTGTCTTAGTCGAGAAATGTAATTGAGATCGGTCGGTACTCTTCCAGACTTGAATTTCCACGATATGTAGCACCGTCAAAATTCCCCACATTTTCATCGGCTATAACTTAGTTATTTGTTGACGCACGGAAATTTTGAGTAAAAAGAGCCTAAATAACGTAACTTTCCTTTACAAATAAATTAGATATTGACCGAAATAGGTTTTCAGGAGGTCATTTTTGGGGTGATTTTCAAGGAATTTTTTCAGGGTGTAAACGGCGCCTAATGACCTTGAGTTCTATATAAACCGAAAGAGCAGCTCGAAGTCTATCATCTGTTTCACTTTCACCTCGATAGGACAAGTAGTTTGCGAGAGACTATCAAAAAACGAAAAAAAAAATTTTTTTTATCGTTTGAATCGGAATTTTTTTTTCGAATTTTATCTATCAGAAAGCGGATGTGAGAAACACTATTTTTCTATCTGTCGTAATTTTGGAGATACTGAGCATTGAAAAATTCGAAAATAAAAACCAACATCCGAAACTTTAATTGGTCATCATAACTCAATTGTGTCTTATCGTACGTGAATTTTAATCTTTAATCTTCAATCACATTTAATTCGGTTATTTGTTGACGTACGGGAAAAATTAGGACAATTTAGATTCTGCCCGAAATTTTGGGTTAAATGAGTACTAATAACTATAGTTTGCTTAACAAATAAAAAAGTCCAATCGCCAAATTAATTAAATGATGATTACTTAATATATTTGGTTATAAATTTTACTGCAATATTGTCACAATGAGTGTTTTGCGGGTAATTTTTTCCACAGGTTCATCAATAAGCGCTGAAACAGTGCCAATGCGGTAAAAGTTACAATGGCCCAGCAGAATGAATCGGTAATTCATCACCAAGCAATAAGACCAAATTCGGGTCTAAAGTTTTCTTGTCCTGTCGGTGTGTAGTAATCAATCATAATCAATTATTATTTTGCGTCTGCGGCCGATTTACCTTTGACGTGGAAAACTGTGTGTTACAAACTTGAGTTAATTTAATCCCAACTGTTTTAGTTTGTGGAAAAAGTATGAAGAATCACACAGAATAATGGGGTAGTTTGGTTTCCGTGCCAAGTGTATGTATTCTTCCGAGATGTTCATTTTTGGAGTAGGGTTTTAATGTTTCCGAAAACCTCTAGACAATACTTTCAACTTCATTTTATCTCAATCCAGTTAACCGTAAATTTTGCGTTATCACTGGAGTTCTAAGTTTCGAAATATCTAAACATATAAAGTTTCATTTGGTAGTTATCTGTATTTATTACGTTGAGGCGAGGGGCGATTATTTAAATGAATATCAATTTAGGCATAAATTTTATCATAATTTGTAGTCTTTGCTAAATTTGATCTTCTTTGTCAGCGTTTAATGGATTTAAAGTTGGTTCTGTGTTTGTCTGCACTGCTTACTTATCTACTTAAGTAAGAGTACGCAAGGGTCTTAACAATTTAGTTTCCTACTTGGAAAACACAGGTTTCCAAACTTCATTATTTTTAAGAAAACTACAACAGCAATATTATTCTCTGAACTACATTTTATGTGGATGCATAATAAGAATTTTGTTATTTTTACCATAGTTGAATACTTTTCATCAGCGAACTTGTTTAATCATTTTAAACAACCTGTTACACAAAACTTTTTATTTATCTTGAAACCAGTTGTAAGGTTATCAGACATTTCAGATTGACGATGTCAACAAAAACTTAAAAGTTTGATTCATCAAGAGCTTTGTCAACAAATGTCAACTTTTCCGGTGCCAACGCACCGACCCTAATCTTATTAATTATTCCGTCACGAACGCTAATCGAAAAATACGATTCAGTGGAGGATTGTCCAAATCGGACGCTTCATATAAAGCAATTTAGTAGAGAAAGACTTATTAGAAAAGTTGCAACTTGGAAACACGAACTCCTAAATCTTACGTTTCATACATTGATTTACGATGACTTGAAAATGCGATGCATCTTGCTAAACTGTTACGATAAACTCAACTCTTACGTTTGATAAATCTGAAGGAAAAAATCGAAAATTATTACGGGAAGTTTGGTGCTTTTTTTCAACTGTTATTTAGTGAAAAAACTAACTTTTTTATCTCGGAAATTTAAACACGTAAAGTACGATCTTAAGATGTGACACTTTACAAATTTCGTGTCATTGCAACGCACGGAAGTTCTAGAGTCGCCATTTTGTTTTATTGTCGTTCCGATATTTAAATGACAGTTATTGGGTGTAACGATATAAAGTGGAAAAGGGATGTCTTCCAAGGACTTTTGTGGTGAAGTTTAGATTAGTTTTGTGCCAAAAGTGACTTTCACATATATTTTATTTTCAGCAGATTCCTCCCCTTCGCAATACAAATTTTGAAGACACAGTCTTTATTACACAATAAAAGATTTTCTTTCATTTCAAAACGATGATATAAATTTCAAGTGTTGGTCGTGTAGGTATGGACGGACGTTACTCTGCTTGAGCATTTCCCGTAAAGCTTCCGTTTTAGAAATATTAACGTTCCTTCCTATCGTTTGAGGATTTAATATGTGAAGGATATGAGATGAGGTTTTGTATTTCCGGTGTCTTCGAATTTCGACCCCAGAGACGTACTCTGTCCGGGAAGGGAAGAGATTTGCAATAATTTATGGTATTAATTTTGTAGACTTTGTAAGAATTTATTTTTGTGACTTGAATTTAAGCAGTGAAATGTCGTAAATTAAGAAAGTCACATAAATAAAGTAATGCAACAATAAGAGTTTTGTAAATTTAGCAATAAAATAACTGCGGCAGCAATAAAACCAACGTATGACACCGTAAGGCAGTGGCAGTCCTGAATTATAGACGGTCTAGAAGCTCCAGTATTATAGGGCTTTACTTATACATATACCATCTGCTGGATTTCTTACAATAACTGAACTAACTAACAAACTTTATTTTGAGCTATACTTTCAGCCGCTGTTATTGAATAAACTACTTTTCATTTCCGTTGATTTATAGCATTTAATATTGAATGTACAATCTGTTCGTTTTTAATCAAACCAACCAAAGTAATTTTCATTATTTTTTCACCGAAATTTTAATACGTTTAACTTAAATTAAGAGAATTAAGAGAATAATTTTTTGACAGGGGAGGAAATATATTAAACTACCGATAAAAGAATGAAAATCCATATTTCTTATTTGCAAAGTCGGCATTTTACGAATGAAAACGCTTTGAATGGCGGAGTTTTTAGAATTTATTTTAGATTAAAGCTTCGCCAAAAGTCCCTGAATTATTTGCAAAATTATCACTTCATTCAGCTTGAATTAATGCTAATGTTGAAACCCTTTCCGATGCGGTGCTTGGCAATGTTTAGCGTTCGCTTGAAAATTTCGTTTGCAATTTTCTTCCTCTTTAATTAGTGTGAACGTTTAATTATATTGGTATTTTATTTGCCGATAAATATAATTTTCTACCCAAAATGCATTCATTGAATTAATGTGCTTTTAGTCCAATAGATAGTTGACTTAAACACGACATCATATCGAACCGCCATGCAACCAATATTTTGACATGCAAATTTTGTTGGTATTTTACATTAAAATTGTGTAGTTGATGTATCATCGGGTTTTATTAGTCGCCGTATAAATTTACATTAATCTTAGTACATTAATATAATTACGAAAATCATTTTGTCTGCAGGACGCCCCTTTCATTACATAATTCCTTCGCTAAAGTTGGAATCTTACAATAAAAAATACTATATAAATTTTCTTTATTGTTAAAATGTTTATGAGAGGGATGTTTCTTAAGGTTTCGATACATCAAAGCGAAAATTTCAATGTTTCTTTTGTCCTGAAACAACATGTAATGAAAAATGGCCGCCTCAGGAAATTTAAATTAGAACTTTTACTGAAAATTCAACAGTACTTGTTGACTTTATTTTCTTCGAAAAAAAATCTCTAACACTTTATTCAGTTCATGACATGTCATTAGCGCGAGTGAAAATTATTACTGAGAAATCACTTACTGAATAATTTATTAATACCGACACTATATCACGACGGAAGCGGAAGCAACTTTATCACTGAAAATCGATGCATGGAATGTCACACAAAAAGCAAAAATTATTCTTTAACTAAATTGTAATGAATCTTTAGATACGTTTTCTTTTTAGGCACGAATTTTCCACACAATCAAGCACGATTTGTTTAAATACAATTCAAGGAATTACGGGAACGTCTTACTGCGATCCCATTATTTTAAAGAATTTTTGATTTGAATCGGTATTATTATTGAAATTGTTTCAATTTACTCTTCGAACTTTTTTCTGCCGATTGGTTTTAACACCCGCATTTTCCGGAGAGGATTCCGTTTGAAGCGTTCTGTTGAAGGCCGACTATATTCTTTGTATCTATGATAGATGAAATAGATCAACATCTCGTCTTTGCTTTAAATAATTCTCTTTTTGTCTAATATTTCAAACGCTTGAAATCGAATTTCCAGTGCAGCTTTCTAGTTGTAAAAAATTTAGAAACGAAAATAGAAGGCACTTCTTTGGGATGAAAAACACAACATCGATCGCAAAGCTGACCTATTGCTGTAGAACCCGCACTTGAAAGTTCGCTAACTACAAACCCAAGTAATGTTTCTTGTTTTGTTTTTAACTTCGTTTAATGATAAATGATTTCGGACTAAAGGCGGTTTTTGCGGGTCTATAGTTTTATTAAATAGACATTTGTATGTGTCAGGAAAACAAGCAAGTCGAGTCAGGTGATAATAAAAGTAATAATAGCCATTAAAAAAAGAAAGGAGAGGGAAAATTAATTTCAACGTGGGAAACTCGCAGAACTGCTTCTGGGAATATAAACACGTATAAGTTAGCTGAATCCTCGACTAGTCGGCGCCTTTGAGAAGCTTTTGGATGGTTTTTATTTATTATTCTATAACTCTGTACGTTCTTTATTATTGCAATAACATTGACGATTGAGAAAGCGGGAAATTTATCATCGTTGAGTTCATATTATTTGTGGATTTTTTAAAATTTCCTTGTAAAAGCAGACTTTATCAGCATGCAACTTGCTTTTGCAAACACAAAGAATAAACAATGTTGCCAACCCATAATAGTTAATGAAATACAACCCCTGCTGATAACTCGAGGCTAAATAGTAAACTTGACTCACCCTTTCTTTTTAATATTTGATGATTTCTAGCAGAAAAGTTTCTTTGTCGCCGACCCTTGGTATTCCGCGATATTATACTTAAGTTCAAATGAAATGAGCTTTTTATATCAGTCAGGAAGCACAGCCATTTTCATTTACACAGAAACCGCAATTTTGCTTCATCGGTGTCTTACGAGTTTTTTTGTAATTGTATGAGGCAAAGTTTTAAGTAAAATTAATCAGAAAGCGTATTTTTCAGCCATTTTCCAAAACAAACGATGAAAAATGGTTTTAACACTAAATAACTGTAAACGGCAAGATCAACCGAAAAATAAAGATTCGTATCAACAAGGGTTCACGATCGAATTTCGCCTTCTTTACTTCTTCCGCCCGACTCTCTCCAAGGCGTAATCTCTTAGATTCATTCTACCAGCATCAATGAAATGAATCCAGCGAACAACCATGGCAAATAAATACACCGCGTCTCTATGTATTGTCACCAGCATGAATCTTCTCTATTTTAGCGACGGGAAATATGCAAAATTCTCCGATTTTATGTGATTTATAACACCTTTCATCACCAGACTTAATTTAGTTGGATCACTCGCAAATTTATTCCTTCCAGAATTCAGAAATTTTGTTGTTGTTATTTTGCGATATTTTCAATAAACGTAGCTATTGAGAAATATGAACTGATTCGAAAAAACGTAAGGAGAAAAATATGGTAATGAAGTCGATATAGGTAGTTCCTATGTCCGCATAATTAACAAATAAAAGAATTCTGATAAAACCTCACTTGCACTGATATCTTCAAATTTTTGTGCAAATGGAAAATCGAAGGTCGTTGTAAAAGCAGCTACCACATTTAGATTCGGATCTCACATGCACTTTTAGCTTTCAGAAATCTCTTCTTTAATCAGTTTCCGGAGTTTTTATATATTCAGAATTTTTTATATCTCGAGATGATGTCGTGGAAAAAACAAAAGTATTGACATTGTAAGAAATTCATGTTCCTGAATTACCGTCAGCAGATGATTAAACTTGGAGGTCCTAAATCAATTTGATTTTTATGTGAGTCTTCATTTGGCGATAAAAATCGCTGTGGTGGTCATTGCGTCCGGACAGGTCTGTAGGATAAAAAGGGAGCCCGGCGGCAGAAAGATTGCTATCTAGGGGTCTTTAAGTACAAATACACATTACCGTAAGCTCTTGGGGTAAGAAGATTGTGGGTTTTGCAACACAGTTCTAGTTCGCTTAAGAAAGCTTGGTCAGACTGCCAATTGAGAGCCGTGTTCGGCAAATAGAATAGGTAGTAGAGCAGCAAGATTTAAAAAGAAACGCACACCCTTAGTCAGATTTTAGGTCACGTGCTCAACTGTCATCAATTTCATTCTTTTCTGGAATAACAAGCGAAAATTCGTGGAAATATATTATCGATTCCTGTAATCATAGCAGGTTTGTCACTAACGGGAATTAAATTACAAGAAATGAAGTGAAGTTTGTTCGTTTTTCACCTAATAGATCCATAACGAAGCGTAATATCGACATAAAACTTTTTCAAATTCCTGCCTCAAGGAAACAATAAAATCTAGAAATCAGGAGAAGAGTGTGTCTTTAATTTCACAAATTCTCTAGAGATTTTTCCTTCCAGATAGAACGTCTATAGTGAACACCAATACACAAAACAAAGCTGACAACACTGTTGATCTATTATATTAAGTCTCAGATTTCCCCACAGAGAACATGCGCCTCTGCTTATTTAACGTGCATTGTTACCCTTAACGTAAATCTTTTAATGCGACTTACGATCAACATAAATACTCATTTTCACCTGCGATATGAAGGACATCAGATTTAACAGGTATACATATACCCGAATTTACTGGTAAACAACGAAAAACTTGAGAGAAATGCAACCGAACGCACACAGCATCGCAATGACATTCTTAGCTGAAGATGCTGCGATTGAATTGAAATAATAAGTGTTGATTGTTTTCCAGATTTCTGCTCACGGATTCACTCAGATAATCAATTACTTCGAAAGTATCACTGTTGTGTAATTAAATAAATTGTCTCCACCGGACTGTCCACAAATCAGACCCCGCTTTCGGTGGACATTACCGGAAAAACTATAAATTATGGCTAAACATATAACGGATGTGTTTCTTTGTTCAAACATGTGGCGTTAGATGCATGTACTGATAAAAAAAACAAACGACAACGACATTTCAGTTTATTGACAATCCTTCGTTGAATAATCGAATAACATTTCCGTTGTCATTACAATTAAGTTTTAATTAGATTTGATTTATTGTTGTGAATCAAAATTTTTGATTTAGTATCGCAAAGTTGGTGTTCCGCACAACACGATAAAACTAGTTCCGAGAACTAGTTTAGTCATATTTTACAACTTGGGAATAATTAATACCAGCGATCTATTTTAAGATATTCTCCGCTTAGCTTTTTTTGTAGGATAAAACCTGCGAAACTATAAATGCACGTCAAGATCTGATAAAGTATTCGAGAAGAGAAATTTGTTAAAATAGAAGGAGATAAATCTTGTATGCATATAACTATGTACTCTTGGAATGTTCTGTAAAACCGCTTAGCTTAATTCAAGCGGGAAAACTTCCAAGTTAGCTTGAATGGCATTATTTTAAGCAATTAAGAGAAAGTTTAATCCTTGCATGAATATGTTTAATAAATAAATGGCCTGGTTTATCCTTTGAAAGGAGCGGGTTGTGCAAAAAAGTACCGCAGAGACCTAACTTGATCCAAGTTTAAACTCGTCTTACATTAAAAAAATTTGAATTGATGATGAATATTTAAAGAGATGAAGGATTTATCCGTTTGGTTTCAATTGGTTCAATTAAATATTCAGTTTTTGTTTATACTGAAACGATTTATTAGTACATAATTGTGTTGCGTCCAGTTGTTCGTGTATGATAATAGAGCTTAGCCTTAAGCCCCATATATTATAAAATGAAGTATGACACAAGCGAGAAATAAATATGGCAAAAAGCAGAGAATGCATATTAGCAGATCGTGTTAGTCATATGAAGTATATTCGAGTTTCAGCAAATATTTTTTCAAAGTGAAAGGACCAACAAATCAAGTGTTGTTTATCTGGCATATTTGGAATGCAGTGGCTGTCGACTATTACACCGAGCCCTTATCGGCTATGTCCAGAAGCGCAGGCATCATACACAACATTTGTGTATCCCCACATGAATATTAATACAATCAGATTTTTGGTAGCCGCTTTCCAGGTCACTGATTACTTGCTCAATTATAATTACATTTTGGGTTTTATCAAATAATTTGATCCTCTGGCACTAATGACTTTTATTTCTCAACGATTACTCGGTCACTTGTTAGAGGATTGTCCACGAAACAATTAATATCTTTCACAACCACTCTCCAGCGCATGAATGAAAACTCACTTAGGGATGCTTTTGTTATTTAAATTTTCCTCAAACTGTTATTTTGCTGTTAGCAAAACTACCAACTCACTTGTAAAGTCCGATATTTCATCTCTTACATCCCTTAAATTTTACCCTTTTTCGTACCTTCCCTCACTCAGTCTTAAATTATTCATTAATTGTGTTGTACCTATTTTCCTCGCCAAAGAGCTTCATAATTAGTCGAGCAAATATTTTATGCAGCATGCATATTCCACACTTTCTGTGGAAATCCGCAAACCCTTGCACTTAATATTAATTGATGTCCTGCATATTTTATGTCAAAATGCACCAGACTTTAAAGATGATTTTCACATTTGTATCCATGTCAGATTTTGCTGATTTTGGTAGGTATTGTTTCCCTTGTGTTTGCAAATGAAATCTTCTATCCCATGTCATTTCCGCCACTTTGGACGGTGTATATTACTAAAAACACCCCACTCAACTTCCAGAGGTAAAAGTATTTCTTGCATTTATTTGTCACCACAAATTCTCTATGACAACGCCGACCTTAATCACGAATCTTCTTAGAGCAAAGAAGCTATTTTTTTCTGATAAAAAATCAGCTCACATCTCATTTAATCCTTTAAATATTATATTTTTTGAGAAACGGTTGTAGAAAGGAATTCGCTTTAATAAAGAAGACAAGTTTCAAAGTCAAATAGCAAATATATACTTTCTCATATAAGAATATGGGAAAGCGGAAAGAATAAGTAAAGCTCCTTGTGAAGCTCTTTCAGGAAACAATAGTAAATAAGAATAATAGCTGCCGTTAGTGGACTGATACTTGGAGGAAGTGTACTAGGTAAATACAAATAGACTTTGTATTGGTTTGTTATGGTATTGATAACATGACGCTGGTTTTTATAGAATTTCAATATGAAACAATTGGCGCTTTTATTGTCCGATTTATTACCCTAGATGAACAATAGAATCGATTTCGAACGCATCAAACTGTCTGCTCTTGTTAAACTGATGAAAAACCTGAAAAGCTATAATTCTCTTAAAGACTATTATACAGGTGATCCCGAATAAAGTGCAAAGATTTTAACCACAATATCAGATACCGTAGTAGATATAATGATTCTGCAAAAAAAAATTCTAAATTCAAAAAAACCTGTTATTAATTAAGACTGCAAATATCTTCGACATAAAAACGTTTATGCTCACGGATTTCTTTAGCTTTTACTTAATTACTGATTTTAAAGACAGGGACACATTTTAAAAATTGGGGAAAACTGGAAAATTGGTAAAAATTAATTTGTTTGAAATAAACAGAGCCCTCAAAAGGACCAATTTTTATTTCGATTGGTTCATAAGGTGACTTTTTAATTAGAAATGAAATAATGATAAACTTACCTGAAGTTATTACGAAAAATTATCAAATGAACTTCATTGGACAATTCACAATGTCATCACATCACACACAAAACATTTTTTCTAACCTTAAGTTCACCATCATTACAACACTTTTGAAGAAAACACTGACAAAGAAAAAAAAAATAACTTAATTTATTTTAGATTTGAACAACTTGTCACCACGATGATTACTAAACTGGGAACTCCTATAAAGTAATTTTTGCCATTTATTCATTAGCGTTTTTATTCCCAACTTTTCGATAGTCAGGACTGACATTGACATTGAACTAGTTCACTATTTCTGCAGAAAACTTTAATAATTTTTTTCTCGGAAACGGTGACGTTTCGGAACACCAAATTTGGCCATAATATCAAACTGTGTTGTCTAATATTGGGTTTAAAACCTTTGCATTTTATTCGGGTTTACCCTGTATTTCGATAAATTGCTGTTGATAGACGAAACTTCCAATGTCATATTGACTGACTTGCCCGTTTAACATCTTAATTCTGTTAGTATCCCAATAATACTTGAGAAAGCTATTTGACCAAAATTAATCTTACGTGCGAACGGACAAATTTCCTCATCAAAATCGGTGACGGTCGTAAAAGAGCCCGGTTTTACGAAGCATTAAAGATGAGAACAAAGTCGTAACCCTTTCTAACAAGACTGAAAGGAACTAAGAGACCCAACTCACTTTTAACCCTCTCCTTAACTGTCTCACTATTATATAATAGCATACGATGGGCTTTCGTTGAAAAAATAATCTAATCCAGTCCAGATAATTAGTCAGATTAAATCACATTTTGTTTTACCTGTGGTGAAATTGGGATTGACTTTTGATTTATCGTTGGCGGAATTAAAATTTTGTGGAATCAATACGGTAATGGGAGGAATCTGGAGTCATTAGGATTGGTAATTTTTGTTCGAAAATATGAGCGCAGTTTAGTGAGTGATCGTTGGAAAGTTGTAACGTGTACATTTCCCTAATTGGGTTTATTAAAGGGGAGGATATTTTGCGGTTGTTCCGTGATGACGATCGAGACATTGGGAAGAAATATGATTGGAGTGACTCGGAAGCACAGAAAGGAGTGTAGACATTTAGTCGTGAATTTGAAGTAATTTAGCAGAGTGGGTTACTTAGAAATTTAAATGATGACAAGTGGAATAATTTAGCGGCAACAAGGGAAAAGGCAATGTGCAAGTGCAGTGGTAAACAAAGTTACTAAATAGACAATTATCTGTGTGCATAGAGCAAAGTTTTTCTTTATTCCTTAATCAAATCTCTGTAATGAAAGGAGTTATGCCGAATGACAAATTTCATAATAAGATGCCGACAATGTAAATGCAGCGACAGCTAGCAAGGAACATGTATTACGAAAGTTATAGTGTTGTGAAGGAATTCTCTTCAATATCCTATTGTGTGTTCACCGCATCCCTTCATTAGTTTATAGTTTTATAGTCCTGTTTTGCTAACTTAATTGCCGAGTTTAGGCATAATACACGAACCCCACGTTTGCCTATGCAAGATACGACCTAAGTTGTGTTGTACCCACCAATCGGATGATTAGTAATATCCCTGTTGTTTACACCTTACTGTCTTAGCGTTTACAGACCGCCTTGTTCTCGCCCAATACTCCAACTTCTTGGATTACACCTGGAATGCTTCCAAGTCCACCAAACCGTAATTTATAATAATAAAAACACTCGCCTTGTCTTTGTTTATCCGATAGTGTTTAAGTTTTCTAATCAAAAAAGTTTTTATAGCTTTAATCTTCGTCTCTCTAACACTTGCCACCGTCAAGCTAAACTAATTTAACTATTGCAATATCAATTCACTCTCAATAAAATCAAAGAAACTTCAGTAGTTATCAAATCTCTAACTTCCATAATCCGTCTCTTTCACTTTGATATGTTTTTGAACAAATAATTTTAATTATCCTTCACATTGATTCGAGTTAATTGAATGAGCTCAAATACAGAGTTTATTTGAAAAATTATTTTACTTTAACTGCACTTTAGAACTGAGAAATTAGTGTTCCTAAAGTCCATTGAGTTTGAAATTAGTTTTTTAATCCAGCTGCAAAATGAATACCTTACCCTTTCTCCTAAAACTTCCCAAAGCCGACTCATTCTGTATAAATTACATTTAATCTGTTAAACTATAAAAATCAATGTCTTACAACGATTAGTGCTGTAGATACGCCATATTGGATATCATCTCCGATCACTCTGACATGGATTGATGAACGTTCCTTCGATTTCTCTGCTCGACCGTCGATGTTGCCGATACCGGAAACTCGCTCTTCTTCAAAATACACCCCTTGTCACTTTTTATGTTACACTAAAACAGTGCATGCTCCATTGTTTCTGATCACAACCCTTACAGATACCTGCTGCTAACTCAAAGCCGAACAATATAAAGACTCCTGAATCCCACATCTTAAAAACTCAATCATTAAGCCAACTTTAACTAGCGTCATCAGTTAACTTGCTCGCTCGGAAATGTTGTCACCGCAAAATAATAACTATTTAGATAAAACCTTTCGATAGTTAAAAGCACGCCCGATTTTCCGGCACGTTTTTGGTGAAAATTACAGGGACAACGTTGATTAAGAAAATTAAATTGATAAAAGCCACGCCACTTTTGACGCTTATTTATTATGTTAGAATTTTACTAATTGCGTTGCACCGGCGGTTTTCTCTTTAATGCACGGATTTTTCCGCAGTAATTGATTAGTAGTCGTATTTCCGGGTTTTAACCGATCAACATGAAATCCACCCCCAAGTAATGAATTTATAATCAGCACGGTCCAAACAGTTGGCACTAAATTGCCAACATTAGGTAACGCACTAGTATTAATTGAGTTAACCAAACAGATACTATCACAGATAAGAACGGAGTTCGTGGTGTTCGAGTTAAGAAACAACGAACTTCACACTGTTTATGTATTTTCCTACTATGCGTGAAGTTGATACATTTAACACCTACGCTCATTTTCAAACAAAAAAAAACTACCATTTCGTGCAATAACCAATAATATGCGCATATTAATGTTCAAGATTAGCGAGTTTACAATTTGCATGAAAACATCGTGGCACGGTTCTTATTATTCATATTTAATAGCCTATTGCGATAAAGAAATCTGAGAATTGGCGGAAATTTTTTATTGACAATAATGGACTTAATAGATGCTAATTTATACAAAACAAAGTAAACCTCGCAAATTTCAGATCACCAACAAAAATTGTACGAACGCGAAATTATGATAATTATAATAGAAATCTCAATATCATTAAGCATGCAACTAAATGCGGAAAGGTTAAACAAGCCTATAAAATATGGTTTTATACAGTAAGCTCTCTTCGGAAATTACCAAAGTTATTTTTCCACATCTACAATGCAACTCATTATTACATTTGTTGCAATGTTTACTCTGTTGAAATCACTTATATTTTTCAGCGCTCCCGATTTTCTACATGCAATATTGCAGCTGAAATCTCGCTCTGTAAATGCTTACATAACTTACAAAGTAAATGAAATTTGTAGACTTAGAACAGAGAATTTAAGAATCTACGTTTAAATAAATGAATTTTCTTTAATGTACACATCAATTACTCTAATTACGATATCTGCTTATCATTGTAATACCTTTGTTACATTTCCACTGCAACCACTCCACTTTTAAAACTGTTTCAAAAATAAATCAGTTCAAATATTTATGTTTTAACACATGCAGTCAAATTCAAAATCGTTAAGTACAAAATACCTGTAAGCTCATACTGGCTCGTGTGTTTAAAATGTTTTCCACTACAATTACATTTATTTAAATTTGAACAGCGATTCTCGCAAATCATGGAAGCAAACATTTTAATGTCAGTTGGAATAGCAGCAAAATCTGAAAATTGATAAAGCTTCGATGAAACAAAAGCATCGAACTCAATTGAAATGGAAAAATTTCTAATGAAATTAAAATGTCTCGGCAGATGTTCGTAATTAATTTTAGCTTCCATTTTAGTCCTATATTAGCGGACATTTTCTTTAAGGTGTGAGTACGACAAAATGCGGCAAAGTTAAATTGATAAATTTTAGCACTGGGGTCGATTCGATACTTGATTATATAATATGCTTTTACATTATGATATTTGATAAAAACTGGACATATTCAATACTGATTCTCGCTTGCGTTAAACCGCATTTCTGTTTATGACATTGGTAGATGTTTATTGATTACTTCATTTGTCAAAATGGCACAACATTAAAAAAAATCTGATTAAACAAATCCCAATTATATGCGACAACTATAATTCAATAATTTCTGTTATTATGTATAGCAATGTACACGTGTCGCATTTAAATTGAATATCTCAATTAAAATTCATTTCAATGTAATATCGAATTAAATTTTACAGTAATGCATTGCGGTAGAATATTTTTAACAATAAAACCGGACTAGATCTGTTGGCCAAAGGTTTGAGTTAATCATCCAAATTTCATAGACCAACTCACGCCTAAACAAAACTTTCGAAGTTAACAAGATGACACCCACAGTCTGCCGGAGGACACCTAAAATGGCAATTAAGCTACGTCAAACACATTGTACGGTGCTCCTTCTGGTGACTGCTAAGTGCCCAATAATATAGTGAGGAGGTTTATCTTTACGCCTTTGTTACTCGGACCGCAGATATAACTCGATTTAACAAGAATTTCCGCCAAAAAACTATTCTTAGTCCGAGCACATTGAAAATTAACAGTTCAAATAAACAGCGCATCCTTAAAGTCATTTATTAAGAATTGACTTTTATTTGGAAGACACCATTTATTTAAAAACACCAAATCAGAATCTGTGCTTATGTTTACTTAAGTGAGGAGGGTCTACACAAAGCATAAAAAATGATGTAGCGAAGTAATAATAGTTTTTGTGAACATAATTCGCAAAAAAAGAACAACAAAAGAGGAAATGGAAACAGTGCATAATAAATCAAGTCTAGTAGACGGTAGATGCAAATCTGGTTGTATCATTTATATTTTATATCAATCTATGATGAGATACAGAAGAGCCTTATCATTCAAGTTTTTCTTTCTACTTGAAATGATAAATGATGCAATTCAGTCTACAGCTGAATCGATGTTTGTCTCTATTTACAAGATAGGTTTATCAATTCTTGTGAAAGAGTTCGCGATTTTTATTTCAACTGAGCTCGTTTATGCATTCTTTTCGTTATTACTTAATTGACTAGTTAAGACACTTGGAGCTTTTATTAAAAAATTCCAATTTCTCCCTTATGTTGGGAAAAGAATTTCAAATATTCGCTGCGTGGAAAGAAAAATTTACAAAGCGTGGTCATGTTATCGAACGAAATAACATCCGAAACATTTAAATAAATGCACCACCCACACAACGTATGTTAATTTTTTGTTTGCGTGACATATTAGTGGAACTTTAGTTACTCTCAATAGCTAAAATAAAAACTAGTTTAGTCAACGTTATTACACCAACATTTGTCTTCGAAGAAACGCGTTTTTTCAAGATTATTATCGCCGTTGTGACACCGCAAGGTTTTGTATCTCGTTCATTACAAACTTTTCCTTGATTTTCATATGCAACCAGTTTTTAATTCAAATATGTCAACAAAGCAATAGCTAACAATTTATAAAATCCAAACTGGCGAAAACTGTCAACTGCAACAAAAGCCAATTTTCATGTACTGCACGTGTCAATCTAATTTAACCTTACACACCTAGAAAAACACAATTTATCTTAGTTTCCGAAATTAACAGAAGGATGAAAAGCGCTCCGTTAAACGAGAAAACTAACTAGTTGTTTTCCTACCGAGAAGAAGTTCTGTTAATTTCAAAGTTCAAAATTGAAATCCGAATCAACGTCACTGTTTTAACAATAGTCCTGTAAAAATTTATTTATTTTAAGTATCGGAATGTTTTTTTGCGTTTTAATGAAGTTGGAAAGAAAGTTGATTAAGGTAAGATCGGTTGACGTGTGGAAAGTTGTACGCAAATAAATTTGCGTGATAAAAGTGTTCTAAGCGTAAATTCAAATCGTAAAGTATACACACACACACACACACATGTTTGGATGCAATTACGAGGTAGTAGTTGACTGTGTTAATAACGTAATGCACCGTCTGTCTACTCACACCATAAATTGAGCGTTAATTCAGAACTTTAGCAAAAACGTAGCACATTTGTGATTAATTAAGATCACAAATGTAATGGACTAATTGGAGTGGTAAACGGCAATAATGTGCATATCCTTAGGGAAGTTTGAATTGTGACGATAGAGAGAAAATTCGTTTCGTTGTCCCGTTGATGTTCGGGCGGTAATGGAAATAGGTTAAGGGAATTGCTGGAAATTTTAGTTTTAGAGATGAAACACGTGGGAATACTAGAAATAATAATGAATTTGTTTTGGAGCGGTGTCGTAACATTTGGCTGAGTTCGTATTCGAGATAGTTTAATGAACATGGTAGTATTCCAGTTGTTCATGTGTCCTAGTGGCTCCGTTTTATGCTCATTTATGTCAGAGGTCGTAAATCAATAGTACACGCCACATTTGATATCACACACGACCGTCTTTCTCCTGTTCACTTCTTGTACGTTTGACATCTTTGTCTTGGATAAAATAAGAAAACTTCTTTTGCATGCATAGAATAATACTAGGGGTATATTTTTATTGATGGCGAACTTTCACGCTATGCTTGTTCTGCCCACCGGAAATGGCAATAACTCAAACCGTATCTTTTCTACTTCTGCAGCATCATCTAAAATGGTTTAATACTTCTGTTATTGCGGTATTTATCCAATTTTCTTAATAACCATTTTGGTTTCGAATTCTACCAATTGCTGTTATCACGCGCTTCTCTGTTTAGATTGCTCCTAACTCACCCTAGATTCACGACTACCAATTAATATTCAAATGTAGTAATTTCAGTAGAATTAATTGATATCAGATAACACCCGAAAATAATAATTTTCATCCAACATTCTATTAAAGCATCATAGACAATTTTAATACCAACTTTAAACATAATCTTATAGATTTCCTGGTATTTAATAAGAATGACTAAGTTCGGCATACTTATTAGACAGTTGAGGGAAATATAAACCAGTTATTGAAGGAAGCTTTGTCCACAAACAAACGCTTCAAGATCTGTGTCTTGAGACTGACAGCCTGAGTCCCAAACTTGTACCAACTTCACAGATTCCACAAGCTTCCAAATTCCCTACAGCTTCGTCGAAAACAATTACTATTACATTTTACCAAGTTCCACATACCACAAACCAAAGAATTAATACTCGATTTCCAAAAAGTCAGCCCGCTACAACAAACAATGTCCCACAGGCTTTGAAATTAATTGGACGACTCTTTAAATGTAGGTTAAAGTGGCTTCATCTGCACTATTGCCGCAAAGTGCCAGCAAAGCAAAGTTCAGAAACGACAACAGTTATAACAAGTACACTACTAATTCAAATTAGTTAAGCTTCCATTTTGTTCAACTTCATGTGAAAAGCAGAGTCATGACAACCAGTGTCATCTGTGCGTCACTTTTAATACGCTCTTAATAGAGTAATTTATGCTACTCCACTACCCTGCAAAAATTTACTCCAACCAAGAAAACTTCACATCAAATTATATATTCCACTCACTTACAAACATACCCAACTCTGCTAAATCCAATTGAAAACATTTTCTTTCTCCGTTTTAACTCACTTTTTTCGTGTATTATTACAAATACCTGCTTCTACATAAATTTTCGACTTTTTGTTTACCACACTCAAATAGTTTTGCCAACTCCTTTAATATTATAAACGATGTTTTAACAGAAATCTGCTTCGTTACCATTAACAGTGACCACGTATCACATCAAGGAACCAATTAAAGGTCACCTAATGGAAGTGATCTGTTTTCAGGAGACTCGCGCTGACAGGTAACTTCATTTTACGACTGTAAAGACGTAAAAATATAGTAAATCCTGATTTGTTGAACGACTCTAATCCTCATAGGAACTAAATTTGAATTTTTTTTTCAAAAAAATCGCATTATTTCATTACAGTATGTACACAGTGGTTAATCTCCGACTAGCATAGCTTGAGGCAAAGTCGTGTGACATTAAATATTGGGTATTATCAAAATCACGCATTAGATCATCCTCTCAACAAACACGACGCGAATTTTCATCACGCTTCAACCATATGAATTTAATTATCATAATATCAGCGAATACCAGGAAAGTCGCTCGGATTAAACCCTCAGAGAAAAAGGGGATTTGATGTCATTTCAATTTTTCTAATCCACTGTTTTTTAAAATCTCAGTCGGTTTGGGTTGTCTGTTACAAAATTCAAACACTCTTACTTCTTTTATAAATTGATGGACCATTAAATTGTTTAGTATGTTTGCAAACAGGACCAACTCTTAAATGAAACACGATTTAGCAAGTAAGCTCGTTATTTTATTATTTAGAGGTGTTCCTCTAAATAATACATTAATTGGGGGAATTTTATTTAAAAGTTATGATGTAGTGAAATTTTAAAGATTTTCTTCTAAGTCGATATCTTAGAGATAACTGCCGCATTAACCCGTTTAACCCGTCTAAGCCCTGGTGGCACATAAACTTTCTCGACGATTTATTGTTTATTCTCCCTTGGAAAATAGGATAAAGATAAAATTTTTCACTGGCTAGCGTTCTTTTATTACCTTATATTCGAACGTTCATTTCTTAAGTTGATATTAATGAAACATTTCTGACTTAATTTTTAATATTATTTCATTAAACACGTGAACCAATTAGATTTCTGAGTTGTTTTTGACTTAAAAGTCAGTCATCTTTGCGGAGATGTAATAAATTTCGTACGTAAAAAAAATTATAATTCTTTGCAATTAAAATAGTCTATTGTGTTTATTCATAAATGAAAATACGGTGCATTTTAGAGAAACAACTTTATTTTAACATTTTTCTTTTTTATTTTTAAAGAAAATAGAATTGAAGCTATTTATAATTTTTGTTTCTGTTTTCTGTTAAGCTCAAACAGAAATAAGCTGTAAACTTCTCTAGGAAAAACGCGAGTTATTATGAAAAATTTACAACGTTCTGCTAAAACAATCGAGTTTTGTTGTGTTATTTATGGGCGACAAAGGTCTACATCGTAAAAGGTAAAGTGAATTTAACATCTGTTTCTTTTTTTATTATCAATGTTAGCCAAAAGTTGGCTCTAAAAGGTCCTAAATCTCTTCTTTGACTAAATTCAAACATTACATGTGAAAGCTAGACATGTAAGTTTGCCATGAACAATGGAAATGAAAATCCTCTAATATTTTACAAAGTACACTATCTTTACTCTTTAGGAAGGTTCTAAATAATAAAGATGATAAAAGTAAAGTAGTATTTTATAAAGTTTAGATTTTGAGAGTTTTGAATATTATTAAAAATATGTTTGCAGTAAACCTTGAAGTCGTAATTATGATTGGGGGTGTGAAATAGAAGTAGGTATCGATGGAGGATTGTAAAAAATGTTGAAAAATATCAGCAGAGGCTGACAGTAATACCTGTACATAAGCCTGAATTTATGAGGGCGGGAACGGACGAGTAAATAAAATTTATGTAGAACAATGTGAGTAATTCATTTCCGACGGACGCAATTGCCCCCTGGATAATCTCTCCGGTCTGAATTATTTTCGTTTGGTGCAGCGGTTGCCCCAAGGCATCTTTTAACTGCAAATTCTTGACCCAGTTGGCGGATGGTGGTTGCCTTGTCAGGTAAAAAAGTGTTGAAAATCGTGGGCAAGTATAGGGGTGGTAATTGAGTAGGCTCCGGTAATAGTGGCAGTGAAGAGCTGAACCCGGAGTCGAGACGACGGCAAGATGCACCGGAGGCGCGTCGCGCGATGGCGCTCATATACATTCGAGACGGAACAAAGGGATCGGATACTGGCGCATAACTGGATTAAGTTCCACCAAAGCAATTTGTATGGCCCTTATTACGGGCCTAGTTACATGGCTCGTGTACTAGCGAATCAAGCCGATTCAATTAGCTCGCTCACTGACAAACTTAATATGCTAAGTAAAGTAGTCGCGGATTTGCGACACGCCGGTTGGCGGCTTACAATGCGGTTTACAAAATCATTTCGCTTGGGACATATCAGCTGACGTTGTCAAATAACCCTTTCCTGGATTTCATAAATTTTGATTGCTCGATCTTTTTAACTTTTGTCAAACGTTCTAAGATAGCTATGGAAAATATTTCACAGGAACTTTCCACATTCTGGAACAAAACCATTCCAAATTCAACGTACGATTTATGAGATTCCTTTGTGATTGGTGAAACCGGCTGAATATATTATTACATGGAACTTATAGATAGGGCACGCAAATTCACAGATGTACCCTTTTATACATTCCGCATATGGATTTTATTTTCCCACATTCAAAATGTTTTATTGCCCTATTTTACTTAAACACAACTGATTCTATTAAACGTAAAACCACAAAGAATACTTTCCTTTTGATAAAATATAATCATTTTTATCAGGATCTCAATTTGATTAAATTTTATGGAATTTTGCGCGGTTTATTTGTCTCCGGAACTTGATTTCCCCGCAATTTTTATTGGATATATCGATTATTTCTTCGTTTATATGCATATAGGAGCATGTTCACAACGACGTGGAATAGAACCGAAACAGATTTGCGGTTGTACAAATGAACGCTCTCGTGAATTTTATTTATAGAGAATTTCGTGTTGCGTGTAATATATGGACGTGTTGGTATAGGGTTAGATAAGTCGAATGTTTGACAAGACATGTAGCTCTTATATCCGCATGTTTTATTAAATTTGTCTCTTGTTGCAGGTGAGCCCTTACCTACTTGAATTGCGAATCTGAAGGATTCACGCTACATTTGAAAATCCGATACACGTGTCTACTGGTATGATCTGACGTTGCATGATATCTATTGTTAAGTGATCTGTGATGATATTTTTATCAATTCTGCACTTGTTCCTTTTAATCAATTCCAGAAAAGCCCTTTTCAAACTTTCAACATATTTTAATTAAGTTTGAAATGAATCCTCTCGTGCTAAACTTTAATCGAATCTCTTTTTGTATGCACCAATAAAATTTGCAAAATCAAATTAACGTCTGCTAAGTTTCCGTGTTTCTTGTAACCCTAACTTTAACAACAACGTGGTAAATTGTTTAATTTATTTGAGTGGTGGGAAGTGAAACCAAATAGACACAGCAAAACAATATTTAGTTACTGAGCTTTTAATAATATTAAATTTATTTCAAAAATTACATAATAAAGACTATATAGCCAAACCATTCCGTAATGAACTTAGACACTTTAAAACAGGCGACGGAAATTTCGCACTGCACCGGACAAAATTGAAAAGTTTAGTTCCACACAAACTCGTACAACTCACCAGAAACAATAATTATCCGATAGTGATTAATTAAGTCCAGCTAAAATGTTTAATTAAAGCATAAATCCATCAAAAGCACAATTAAATATTCAGAAGTTTAATCATTGTTTTTAATGTTTCCGCGCGACACTCATAATTTTATTTATTCTTAGTTCATTTGAGCTCATAACTTAATCATAGGGTCATTAGGACCTTTTTAACTTCAATACATCCGTTGATTTACAGCTGCCTAATCAGAAACTTTCCAAACTTCGGTTCTGTTTAATTACTTCAGTTTGTGCTGAGCAAATCTATAGCACAGCAAAGCTTGCCGATTTTTAGAGCAGTCAGAAAAAATCACCTTAAAACAAAAGGATTCCTTTCAGATTCACAACAATGGAAGACTGTATGTTTTGTCTAAAAATATCCACTAAATTTCTGCCACGCGCAAAGTAATTGCTTTTGCACAAAGCCTAGGGAACAATTAGTCTAATTTACTTAGCTACGATAACGAAACTTTATCAATGAAAAAATTAATCCTTCCGTTCTTAACTAGTCTGAAGAAAGGGAACAGTAAAGAGTGTTAGAAAAAAATTATTGAACTGAATGAGTGGACCACAGTTATTATGGTTGACAAGTAGATAACATACCACAACCATATCCGCATTATTCGTAAAATTCGTTTTTCAATTTTGTGTTATTTCAATTTCAAACCGAATGATAACTTGATGTTTGCAGATACGCAACTATAAATATCAGAAAATTATGTTTTCAATTAAATTTCATACATACATTAGGTTTGGAGATGATTTTAGCAATTTACATTTATCATTCCTAAAAGTTACTTTGTTTATTTCAATTTACAGATTTATTTGCTGCCGTGGACTCCCATAAGTAGAATGAACATTAATAAATTATTCACGAAATATGAAGAGACGTGAATTACCGAAAATAAATGCAATCAAAACTCAGTAATAGTCCTTAAATTGTTGTTTTCTAACTAAAAGTTGTCTTTTAAAAATTTCTTGAAAGATGGAGCTTTATAATTAAATTTTGCTTTTTCTTTAGTTGCACATAACTGTTTCAAGTATGAATTTAAATTGGGTAAATAATATTAAATATTATTGGATAAAATATCTGCAGTCGAACTGTTTAACGAAATAATCAAATGCATCAAAATATTCATAATAAAACAAATATTCTGTTCCAAAAATAAAACGACAGCACCAAATATTTTTGCACTTTTAAACAAAGTTAATTGAAACGCGTGGAGAACATACATAATCAAATTTTGTATCCCTCAGGCGAACGTCCATTTAATAACCGCTGATATTAATAATAATTGTTCTTCGAAAATTGTTGATCGAAATGGTGATTTATTCTTCGATTTTCATCAGAAAGCAAATATTTCCTCCGAAATTACACAGGAAAATTACACAAGAATAATGATGGAAATTTGAGGGGGTGGCTCTACAATCAATGTTACGCCCATAGGCAACGATTTCCTCGAAAATTTATCTCATGTGGCTAACTAGCCTTTGGGCTCCTCCAATAACTATCCAATCCTATATTTAACTTGTTGACTATTGACCCAAAACCGAGCTTTAAATCCGCACATCCAAAAAAATTTCACGTCGAATTAAGCTCATGCTTATTGTAATTAAGTGAAGGAAAATCGATAGAGTCGTGCTCTCAATTGCTTGTCTAAACATAGTCATTATTTCAAAAAAAAAAGTATGAAACAATGGTGGAGGCGCCGTGTCATTTTTTCCACATTGCTAATACATGTAATCCGTCGTTATGTTTGACTGTTTTTACGTCTAATTCACGTAAAACAAAACTGAATTATGTATTGACTGTTGTTATCGGAGCAAACTTGGTAATAGAGCAAGGAATCGAATTAATCGAACGGCAGTAAACAATACCTAAACAGATTACGCTAATTTGGTATTATGATCAATGAACTAATTCGAATGTTGTAACACCGCGGACATAAATAACCATTTTATCGGCGGCTGTTGTATTGGTTACGTTCAATAATTGACTGGTGTTTGTACAGAACAGATATTCACAAAAGGAATAATTTATATATCAAGATAAGATATCATGATTTGTGCATATGAATGTTACATCGCGCTCTTCCAATTTTGCAAGGACTAACTGAATCGTCACCATTTATTTTGGTTGTTTTAGCTAAATCAATCTTAGAGATTTGTCAGAAAATCCAGTTATGTTTCAGTGCGCTCGTATTCTCTTAACGAAGGATAACGACACCGTGACGACATACATATGACACAATGCTTTTTGTTTCTGACACTTTAATATAACTAGAAGTGCCGCAGATTGCGCCAGAGACTCTGGACTGAACACGTATTGTTGATAGAATCACGATTTAGGTACTTTGGGAATATAAAATTGGTTATTTTAAGAAAAGGTTTCGTTCGCATTTTCTTTCAACTTATGGTGTTATTTAATATCAACGATCTCTCGAACAAATCATTAGTACAAAGCAGGCAACCGTTATTACAATACACAGCGTGTAACGAATTAATTTTTAAGTGCTCGCAGACATTGATCGATAGTATTGTTTGCGTGAAATGTGTCAATTTGAATATTCGGTCAAGTGACACTTTTCACATAAATTAAGTAAACGCAAATCATTCGAACCAACTGATTTATCATCGAAATGAAAACTTATCTGGTGGTGGAAAGAAAAGCACCTTGCGCCGCTTTTTGTGAAGAGATAAAGGAGAAATTTTACGTCTTTCTCGACTAGGAATATTTTCCCATATGGTGGTCTTTCAATTCGGACCGCAAATGATGGCACATTTATTGCCACAAATGGCATGTCCTATATTACGGTCTACTAAACACTGGCCATAACACACACGACTTGGCTATTTAATAGAAAGATGTATGTAAAGATACTCTTTCTTTATTTCGGATATTAAAATTTTTTCAGCGTGGTGTTGACATGGCATGCAAATATTTACACTTAACGAATGTGTGATTTTGTTGAAGGAGTGTCATGATGATGTGAGGGGAGGCGAAAATGTATAAAAAACAGGAATAAACGCTATATAATAATATTTTGATCCGGGAACTTCATCACGGAGAAATATCTTTCCCAGTGGAAAAATAAAACTCGTAAAGTAATTCATCAGGAAGAAGAGTCCAGGGTGTATAGACGTGAAGTGAGGAATTCCGACGTTGGCTCACTTATGGTCTGGTCGTAAGTTGCCTTCGGACAGTGATAACAAAAGCGGCCGCGCCAAGATGGCCCTTACGATTATAATCTAAATGAGAATTGTCGAAAAAATTGATCGGGCTGCGAAATGAAAGTTGTTAGAGGCAGGAATGGGGTTTTATTATTTTCTCGGTGGGCAATTCGAATGATGTAATCTGAAAATATTTGCGAATAAGGTGACGGTAGACAAAATAGAGCAAACATTTCGAGTTGGTCTGGTATTTAATGAAAAGCAGTAAAAAAGTAGATTTTTGTAAAACTTATTACACAGACATCCGTTTCTGTGGAAGTAAAAGGTATAGTGATTTATTTTTATAGAACAAGTAAATGAAAGCGTTCAGAGTTTGGTATTGTCGCTGGGGCACCCTCTTCAGACTTCCAACGAAAGCAAAGGACAAAAAAATAATGTTCATCACATAATTCACTGTTAGATGTGGCGTTTGTAGAGCAAACACTGGCCTCCACATTCTAGGAAAGCAATGAACTTGAATTTCAGTAGCAAAAATAAAATACTGCTGTTTTTCGCCTCTTTTTTCCCCAGCGTCTAGCCGAGTAACAATTTTTTCCTACATATTTCGAAATCATTGGCTTTCATTTGTGGACAACGGCCGAAACAAGAACGGTGAAATATGAACACTCTAAACTTCTTGAAGAAACTCAAGCAGAAATATTTCAGTTGAAGTAGCATTGTTTTTTAATCCTTTTTGTTAATTCCGTCTGTTAGTACCGTTTATAATACAATGAATCTCGCTTTATCTGCTAATTAAATTCAAGTGGCAACAGTAACATTTACTACTGCAGTTTATTTGTAGTTTTAATTTGGAAACGTGGATGTTAATATTTTAAATGTTTTCTTAAAATAAAACATGAGAAAGATGGTGTATCTCTAAACCTAGACATTAGAACATAGGATGGGCCAATCTTATCTCTTTAAACATATACAAGAAGACGTTTTAGCAGGTTGAGATAACGTTCGACTGTGACTTTACCGTTCCACCTTGCAAAAGCACACCTTGCTGAAACGAAATGGACAACATATAAACTCGCCCCTTTGCGTTTCAAACTACCATCGTTTGCTGTTTTAGGTGAATTTTATTGTCGATATAACGTGCATCACAGAATTAAGGATAAAGATTTCTTACTGTTCCACTAATCCCGAGATAACACACTAAACCGGGCCAACTTTACAACACTAACATGTAATTACCCTTTTAAAGTGGATAACCCAAAATACTAAATTATGACCAAGATAGTCATCTACGTTATAATTAGCCCACCTGCAAACGCCCTCAACACTTTTTACCCTCACCAAATCTTATCCTTCGCCTCTGGCAACTTTTCTTCGCTAATTTCCAGTAATAACCCAAAATATGAGTTGAGAAACTGGAATGCCTATTCCGTTCCATGGCGTTTCACTCCTCTTTTAGTGACGCCTCGACAATTTACGACGGAATATTATTTTAATTAAAAACAATAAGGTTCGCGCAAAGTATAACGAGAATATGTTGTTACAAGCAAACTCAGCTAGAACAACAGTTCAACTCGGAACTTGTCCCAACTTTCCGACAACGAAAAACCGGAACAAAATTATAAATCAAACTTAGGTAGAGATAAATCAGGAATATTTGCTGTAATCGCGGACCATTCTTTGAAACACGTCAACTCAACACCAGAAATAGCACATCCTGCCCATGACGGTTTCTGAAATACCTTCACCTACCATGAAATGTAGCGCCAGAATGATTTCATGTCCCGCATCGATATGTATCTTCTTGAAGGTCTTTTCTGTCTTTTTGGTTTTTATAAGTAGATTGTACGATAGTTTAGTGGACGACTGTTTGCGATCGTTTCCGGGAGTTCCGGCGCGTTGTTGCAATATTTCCGGAAATGTGTCGGAAAGAATTTGTATCCACGTAGGTGTGCGATGTAAATCGTACATAATTTGTCTACTTTATCAGCAATCTCTAGATGTCAAATATACCAGCCTGTTCGTAGTATGACTAGAACAGCGCAACTTTATTAGAACTTGATACACGATACAATCATAATAAATGAGCGACTCCGCATGCAATGCCAAAGTCAAACTGACTATCGCCGGAAATTCTCGACGCCTGTCTTGCACGCATGCGTCTGTCATATTTGACAACTCGTGGTTAAACTACTTGACATGCTGCACTTCCACCAACGTTTTCATTCAATTTTCTTTAACTAACTTGAATAGGTTAATCAATCACTTTTTAAATGTGCCACAAACTTTCATTTTAGGAGCTAAACGCCAACTCGGCAACAACTCCATTTTCTTTATTTTAATTCTAGATTCGTTCTGAGAGCATATTAAATCAATCTGACACATTTTGATTATAAATTCATGTTTTGGTGGCAGGTACATGCAACTTTTGAGCCGACGTAAACAACGTGAATTTTTCATGTCGAAAATAACCAAGTTTGTACCTAGCTAGAAATCTGAAACGGAAAAGACTGTAATTGCGCCAACGTTGTCAGAGCAAGAGCACATCTACGACTTATTTATACAGAAAAATGAGAATTTGAATAAATAAAAATCAACCTTTGAAACGAGCGAAATTTGTTTCGGTGCCTCAGTGATAATTTCTAATTATTTTTCGGCAGAATGTAAAGTTGAAAGGATTTGGCTGGGACCTCAGATCGATCCGATCTTTCAGTACCTAACTATAACAGTTAAAAGGGCCATTGTCGTTCAATCTTGGGAACAATTCGTTTAAACATTAGCAGTTTTTGAAGTTCTAAAACACTTTCAAAAATTCACCTGCATTGTAGTGGTCATTCGGTATGCCATCAAGTTTTATGGTATCCAATCCCCATTGTATTCTCGCTACAATAGCGAGCAATAGCCCTACTGCGGTCTCACTGACATTCTAGATTACAGTAGATTCCTCCAAAACGCGAACGCTATTGGTAATAAAATAGAGCAGTAATCAAATCAGATTTATACCTGAACATATCTCGTTGTGCTGAACTCGGTCTCGGGATGGCCTTTCAAATAAAACTCTTTCTTTCTGATTATTTATTGGAAATGAAACTTGAATCTCCTGGGACAATATATAATATCTTAGCAACTGAAGTAAGGTGCTTACTTTTCGTAACAGCTTCATTACTGTCAGACGAAGTGGGATAATTATTGAAACGCATCGTCGGATTTTTAACCATTAGTACTGGGAAAGTTTTACGATTATAGAAGTGATTCTTCGTCTACAAACAAGCTCTGATTATTGCCTCGACTAGCAACTATTATTATCGAACTTTATTATTTAATGCATCACTGAACAAAGTCTTCCCGAGTTTGCGTCTGTAAATTTTATTTAACCATTAAACTTTGGTGAATTTTTCGTTTTAATGAAGTTGTTGACTTTCACTGCCGCCTCTCCTTCGGTATCGATTAGAACTATTCAAAAATTAGGTTTATTCTGGGCAAACTGAGTTTAAAAGTGCCGTGCGAGAGCACCAAGACTAATTTGTCATTTGATTAACTTTAAATTAATATGCATTGGATTGGGTGTAATTTAATGGAATATGATGCATTTTTCTCCAGGGTATACCTCATTGTTTAGACCGGTTATTTATGTATCACAGAGGAGTATTTGATATTATTCCGATCGATATCCAAGACAAAGATATTTTTTCTTTTAATTAATGGCGACTGGAAATCGCAATAATAGAAAACGAGACGTTGTTTTCCACGGTTAAACTAGTTTTGCTCAGCATGTCGATTGTTTCCAAGCCATATACTCAAGCAAGGCGATGCATCAACACTTTTTGCAACTATAAATGTTAGCCTCGTTGGCCTGGAGTATCCAGCAATTTTATTTGCTAGAAATGATCACTTGAAAATCCAGAACTTGTGTTTGCACTACCAAGAAGTAATTACAACAAATGTGGAACTCGTTTAAGCATAAATAACTCGACGTTAAAAAATGGACAACAGTTAGAATAAAAAGAGGGACAAAACGCAGGAGCATTTGACAGGTTGATGATAGCTATAAAAGTGACAAGCTATTTACAATTAAAGATAAAAGCTTCATATTACCGCCCTGTAAACAGTGCGGTGCGTTCGTATCAATATTCAACACCTAGTTGGTAAAATTCGAACTCTAATGGACAAAAATAAAAGTGGTGATTGGAAATGCCGTTTCATGAGTATGTGAGAAAAATGATTCAGTATATTATTTTTCATCCAGTCATGTCGTACACTCAAGGACGTTGTGAAGGATTCTATTAATAACGGATTAGAGTCCCACCCACTTTAAGTGTAATACTTCAGGATTACAGCTGTTCCCATGAAAACTGCTCGACCTTGTCACGCCACACGTAACGTCTCTGGATTTTTACAATGTTATTTATCACGAATTTATTAATTAAGTTCAAAAATTGGAGTATAAATGTCTTTCTTCTTTATTTAACAAGCTTGAAAAAGGTGATCATAGCTTTTTCGAGTAATTGCATTGTGGTGTGTAACATTTCTGTAACGAATTTGAAGGAAAAAATGAATGTAATTACATAAAGGATGGCGAAAATTAAGGTTTTTAACTTAATTATGATATTAAATCGCCGCAGGCTTTGTGGTCCCTCGACTTTTATAAAAATAAGTTCCAAAACCATGCTAATTAAATGTACAAGTGAAACAAATGTTTGTAAAAAGTGAGTTGTACAAACTTTTATACAATGAAGATAAAGTCTTTGGTATTCCTGCTTTGTAAAATTTCAATTTTCTGTCATTATTTAAGAATGTTTGGTAAGCACAATTTAGTTGATTACAATAGAAGGAAAGCGAGTTTCCATCAATATCGTTTAAATTTTGTGAGAAATACTTTTTCATTAAAATTTCTTATTTAAAATTAAACTTTTTAATTTAATTATCCAAGACGGTATCCTTTCGAGCTTTACTTCAATTGAAATTGCTGTCGTAAACAAAACTTTTAGTAATTAAATATTATGGTGGTTTTAAAATTTGTCTGAGCGAAGAGATAAATCGGCTTATTTAATAATACGTGATCGATGGATAATATATTAATATTGAGAGACTTAAATTGATACTTCTGAGAGAATATGAAGTTCAAAGAAGCACGGTTTTAGTGGATTTATTTTTATCCGGGTTTCGAGCCTTTTAGTACTTTTTTACTTTTGCTTTTTGTTACTTTCGTAACTTTTTTATGACAGTAGAGAAGGTAGTAAAACCTAAATAGTAAAAACTGTTATATTCTTGTAAATATTTCCTACTTGAAGTGGTTAATCATGAAAAATGTTCCGTACAAAAATGTAACTCCTCGTTACATTTCTAATTATTTTCAGCCTCTTTATACGAAAGAAATGTCCCAAAGCTCATATTCTAGACGTTAAGCCCCCAAATTTATCATCTAAATTACGCTATCTTCCAAGTACGCATTACTATGATTTATGCAACGTTGTTTGCAAGATCATTTGTACTATTAAATATATGTGATTCACGCACGATGCTTGTCCCGCCGCGCCGCCTTTCTCTATTCACTGCACATGTGTGCTGTTTGCTGGAAACTCTGGAAAGGGAATCCAGATTATGCCAGACTCCTCCCCAAGCCGCCAGGTTTACCCTCTTATAAATAACATTGACCTCGGTTGTAATTTTTTACATTCCTCAATTTTATTTCATTCCAAGCGTTTCACAAAAAGGACGACGCACGCTAAACGGAGAATAACCAGCGTCTCTTTGAAACTTCTCTCAGCCATTGTGTGTGATAATAATTATCTCGTCACAGCGATATTTTGAAACCCTAATATTGTTACATTTGCTTATTTATGAAATATCGACGTGACTTAATTATGGCATAGTTAAGGTGTCTCCTCAACCGTGCAATCGCTTAGCAGACTACTAATTCGTATAGTGACAAGAATAATGCCCTTACTAATCCTAGAGGTTTCGCTTTGAAAGGCGAGAGAACAGGAGAACCAGGGGTCAGTTTGCAGAGGGTGGATAACCAACTATGCCGGGTCGAGACCGGAATTCCGTCAGTTATTCACCTGGACAGTATTAATTCCTCATAAAGTGGACGTTCATTAACTTTCGGGTGAAATATTTGTTTATAATTACAGGAAAATCCTCATCTAATTACTGCATCATCACGCTTCGCTTTATCTTTTTCTGACAAAGACTAATTTTTATATCATTCAGCGAATTTGTACAAATTTTAGCGTGCTTTTTATTTATTTTCGCCACCATTAATCTGATGCGCTTGCACCTCATAAATTTCCCTGCCGAATGTCCATTTCAGACGAATCCATTTTCTTGGAATTCGAGAATTATTTTTCCCTTGATATTTCCAGGAAAAGTATGAGTAAAAACCGCTCAATTCACACCTAAATATTATTTACACTTGGAACTTTCAGATCATATTTTAAATCCACTGACCACTCTTTAAACGAATTAGAATAATTTTATTTTGCATAACCGTGCCATCAGTCAACCGATTTATGTATTTAATTAATGCAGAATACTCGTTATCAAACCGAAACAAATTCTCATTTTGTATTGATTTTTTCGGGTTTAATTTCATTCGATTCACTGAGTTGAAATTAAACAAATAATCATATTATTAAATAATTGATTAAATCAGCATCAACGGAAATGTATCTGATGGAACGAGCATTTCTGTAAATATTTAAAGCTATAATTACATCATTAAAACCAGAGAAGGATCTGTTCTTTAGTTAAGCAAACACTGCAAATGTTGATTTATAAATAAATCTATCTACTTTTAATTAAAAATTATCCTTTCTTTGATAGTAAAAGATCCTGAAAAGTTAATGCAATCAGATGCGCATCTGTTTAAAGTTTCAAAAGGTAATTATCTCGTAAATTTTTTAAGTAAATTAAGGTTTAATTAATTTTTAATACCACCATGTCTTGTTTAATTTGAGGGAAAACTGGATTTAATTATTCCCTTTCTAGTCGGACATCCTTTTCCCTTTTTTTTTCAAAATGTTCATTTTATATCATGAGATGATGAAGCGATGTTCTGTAAACAAAGGAGGAAATGCAGTAAAAGAATGATCATTTATTTACCTTAATATACTTTATCTTTATATCAGCAAAGAAGGGAAAAAGAAAAACCAACTTCCCTATTTTTATGCAGTGTTTATGGAATTTAAAGATTTCAGTTCGCAGATACACAAAAGCTGCTTCAATTCTAATTCTTTGCAGTGCACTTCGTCTTAAATAAACGACTTTATTTCAACAAATTTTTAATTCACAAGGAATTGATTGTTCGACAGTTCGACTAAAAACGTGTTTATTGTCAAACAAACCAAAGCCTTGAATTATAAATCAATATGTATTCAGGTTGTTGGGGGTTTTGGGTAACAAAGTGTCTAAAAGGACCTACTGAGAGCCATTGACTTTTTACCTTACAGAAATGCGAACAGCACGTCGACTCGCACTCTGTATTATGTGCAACTTTGGCCATAGCAAAACCGCGATAATCCGTCACGATTGTTCAACAATAAATATAATTAACTAAAGAATCTGTTGGTCGTTATGTAAATTGTAAAAACGCAACAAACCTACCCGAACGTACAAGATGAAAATATCCATGTGAATACAGTTGTCGAAAAAAAAGGGAAACCGATAATTTGATATCAGTGTTTTAAAAAGCGATGTAAATCAAAATAATCCCCAAAGCAAGTGTGCGAATGCAACAAACAAATAAAGATTATTTACGTTGAAATGTTGTGATTTATAATAAAAATCCTATTTGACGTATTAATTCGAGGGATTTATTGATGAGCTCTCATAAAACGAGTTTTCTTATCGATTTAGTAACAAAGCGGGATATAAAAACTTTTATGTGAAACTCTGACATGAAAAAATCCAGAAATTTATATCTCGCCACAATTCTACGGATTTTCCATATTTTCTGTACGCATTGATCAATTTGTCATGCATTCATTACTCATTCTAGAAGCGTAAACAAACCATCTAAGTTTGCCGTTGGCTCCAGTTCAACTGTTATCAATAACCGCAAGCTACCCATTTATCCGCAACAGATCTCTTCTATCAATTTAAGCCCCTGTCACACCGACCGTCACTCATGATCGGTTACGGCGAGTTTTCTTGTTTTAAACTCACGATATCACATTCACCTTAACGCGTCGCGACGCCACCCACAGTCGCCATATGTACGCAGGGTAACTGGCTGCATTAAACTCTGGGTAATTGCTTGCAGTGATTAATTATTTTGTCTCGACATTTATGTTTACTGTATTATTTTAATACCATTGAAATATTCGCTTAACGGCCGTAATGAAATTAATTTCACTTTAATAAATGACATGCATCAACTCAACCATGAGTGGAAGCATTAATTTTCCGATATTATGAATGTTCTATTGAATATACAATACTCAATACAAACGCAATGTGTAATTGCTGATTCTAATCTTTAATTTTCTACTACTGCATACGCGACAATCCATTTTCATAACTCGCTCTCAGAATTTTAATTAAAACTACCAACATCACTTATTAAATTCATTATTTCTTGTGATCATATACGACATTCAAAACAACATAATCCCTGGAAAAACACAATAAAACAGTTTTTACTTGGAAAGTATTAGGAACTTTTTAATGGCGTTATGAATTTGCATTAAAACTTTTTTACAAATTTACACACCAAAACCAACACAATAACATTTAATAATCCTAAACCTTCACAATTTCTTTTCATGCAAAAAGCATGGCACACAGGCGGGGCTTGGCAACTAATAGACTCCACACTACGCCCATGTTAACACGCCATTTTCCATCAAATTATCACTTAATTTTTCGCTAAAATAATCAACCAGTAAAACATTTCGAAATTTTGGCTCTGGAACTGCATGTTTTCCACCATCTAAATTTTACACAGTAAAACGCAGTTTACCATAATTTGGATCTCAAATACAGCCATTATCGCAACAATTACCCGGAAGAAGTTGGACTGCACCGAATGAAATAAAGAACAAATAAAATGTAATAGGGTAAGCCTGGGATACGTGAAACAAAGGGAAGAACGACCCTTCTACTAAAACTCGAAACAAAGCAATACTCGTAAAATCGAACAATAAATCTGTTTTTCTATTTTTTAATACCTCTCACTGATAAAATACATTTTCCTTTTATTTAGCGAATGTTGTGGAAAGCTTACATTCCTAGTCTAGGAAAATAAAGAGCTACTATATGAAAGCAGTGAATATTTTTATTCCAAATACTTGCTTTCGCACTAAAATTTTCTTATTTTTGGCATTGACTTTATTTTAAAATAATATGTTTTCGTAAAGTCAGAAAAATAAACAAAGTCGTTTCATAATTAAAGATATCAGCTTGCATGCTGTTTTTCCTGAAAAATTCAGTAAATATTTCACAATTTTTGTTTTGACAAATGATTTTAAAAACTGAATTATTAAAATTATAGCGTCGGGTGCCATTATTACACTTTAATGGAGCCAAAAAAAAAACAAATCTTTACATCAAAAATTTACGATCACAATAAATAAGCTGGGGACATCATATTTACTTTGTACTGTAGAAGTGGAAAGTCATCCATTAGGTCCGGATTCACAGATATTCTAAAACAATGATTTTTTTCAGGCTCTACTGTACAGTTAATTGCAGTTAAAATTAAAGGAACGACTACAGTGTTGCAGATTAAATCGGGCTGCTTTCTGACAAATTTGGGTTACAATTATAATTTAATTTGTTAAAAATTGTATGAACAGTTTATTGGTTGCATAAACAAAAATGAGGGTTCATCTAAATGAACATGACTGAACATGACAAAATAGTCGCGATAACACTGAGGGACAAAGGCTGGTCTATTCAGCAAATCGCCCATCGGTAAAATTCGTCAAAGACAGCAATATTTAACTTGATCACTAAGTGGAGACAAGAAGACAATCTCATCATTTATACTGAAAATTACCCATTTAACACTGTAGCGCAATCATTGCAGGAAACAAATTTTCCATGCTTTGCGAAACAAAACTCTCAAAAACCTGAACAAATTTTATTATATCCACAATGTAATTTGGTAATTTCACTGAGATTTTTCTTTCGCGGGATTAAAATTTATTAGGAAAAACTCATCGTAAATCAAACTCTTTAAAATACATAGTCTGCGTCATTTTTGACTTTACCTAGAAGCCGCTATATAACTTACTACAGTAAAAATTACTCCTTAAATCGTCAAATAAATGTTGGTAAAAATGGTCGGAAAATCTAAAATATGTTGACAATCGATTGTCAAATTTTTGACACGTCAGCGGGTTTCAGCTAGCTAAAAAAATTACAAATTTTATAGTAAGAGTCGTCCCTTTAATTTTGCAATTAACTGTATAAAAGTGTATTTTCTTTAGTTTTTCTTGAAAAGTTTCAAAGTTATCAAATCGCTCAATAGTGTTTTGAAAAGCTAATTCAATTAGCTTTCCAATGACTTATAAATCTTGTCGCTAGGATTAGTACTTCAATGATATTTTTGAAAAACTTATCTCATATCTCAAAATAAAAATGTTTTATTGTGGTTTTTATAAGCAGTTTTGCTTATAATTCAAAAATTATTATTACATCGATCTTTCATTGAAAAGACGAAGATCTTGACATTTTGACCCCCTAAAAATGCATTGCTGTCTCTTATCGTTTAGACGTTGGAGAACAAGAAACATTGAGAAGTTTTTCAACAAATTTAAACTTTTTATATTTTTGTCAATTTCATTCAAAAATTGATGCCAGCGCTTACAAAATCGTAATTTCTAAGCACATATTAAGTTTTAAAATGATTTTATTTACGATCGTTTTGAAAGTAGACACTTTTGCACGTTTTTTGTTTAGATACGACAAATCAACAGTCAAATTGTATTTATTTTGATATTCAATGACCGATGATTTCTCATTTGTATCTGTTTTTTTAAATACGAAATGAAGAAGAGTCGTAAATAAAATGTTGTAAAATACACGTTTAAAGTTTTTTCAAGGCATTTGTGGCCACTCATGCAATAAAGATTCAATTTAAGCCAAGAATAATACTTACATTTTAGAACACTTCTTGTTAATGAAAAGTTCTCAATTTATTTATGGACCAAATAGATTAAAGGGTGAAAATCTTTGAACGTAATTGTTTAAAATTCTCTGGGAAACACAACTAACTATTAAACCCAAATACTCATCAGTCTGTAGGAAAATTAGCAAAAAATGGGGAGGTGGATGTCAAGGAATATTTATTTTTTGCATCTTTACCTGGATTTTTTTCTAAACAAATTTTATGGCAGTAATCGATGATCATCAATTTTCCTAAAATTTTATCTGGAGCGAAAAAATTATCTAGATTGATAAAAAACGACTTTAAATTCATTTAAATTATAAAAAATCGACCAACAACAACAGTTGCTAGCTACATAATTTTTATCATCTTGTAATCTGATCAGCAAGCTTAATCGAAAAACTACAATTTTGTGAGCATTCAACAATTTTTTTTACAAAATCCTCGAAAGTTAACAAAACGCTTTTTTTCTAAAACTCGCTCCATGTTTTTTGTCATGTAACTACTAAATGTTAAGAGATAATAACGTGTTTATAACATCGCTTTTAAAAGCGGACATCTCAACCTTGAAATTGACGTATAACAATAAAAAAGCACCAACTTGAGAGTTTTATGCAAAAATGTATTAAAAGTTTTGACAAACCGATCAATTTTTTTCTAGAATGTCTTACCAAAAGCTAACTCTTACAGCGACTTGTAGTTTGTTCGGAAGCTTACTTAATTACATATCGTTTCATTATAATGTTTCATAATGTTGCAAGTTGTTAACCAAAACGAAAGAAAAAACAAAAGTAAACCCCGTGTACAAAAAAACGTATTTTAAGGATCAAAACAGGCTTTTATACTCAGAATTAGGAGGCATACTTGAAAAATAAATTTACACTGCTCCAATACAAATTTCGGCCAAAATTTGTCGGCCAGTGTAATTAACAATCACTGGTAAAAAAAAATTCAGATTAACACTCGTCGGTCGTTTGTTTGCGTAGTCCAACAAGATTTCAATATTTGCCAAAAGCGATTTAGCTGTTTGAAGCTCGAGCTGTATGTTGACAGAATACAAATAATATATGCGAAAGACGATCTCTGGACCCTTCTATAATAGTGATTTTACATGTAAATCACATCATTGCCATTGTTGTAGGCCCTGATAGAGAGAGAGAGAATACCGCAAAACTCGACCATTGTACCAGAAATGCGTAAAAAAGTCGCTTAACTAATTCAGAAAGTCGATGCAGTTTCAACCGATTTTGTTTTCCAGATCGGTTTGAAACACTTTTCGCACTACGATTACAAAACAATTCGTTGAAACAAGCCGCGGGGTCGACTTTAGCAGAGATTTGCTTTCCTGCTAAAGCCTCCCCGAGAGGAATTGCTGAAAATAACACAACACTGCGTCTGCATCTGATTATAAAATATCAGATTTAATTGAAACATGGGAAACAAGATTAATATACTCCGAGTTTAGAAAAACCCATGAGAAAACAAGGAAAATCAGCTTTCAACGGAACTTTACAGCAGCTCATGAAATTACAAAACAGGAGTAAAGCACATATTAAAATTTCACTGATGATGTATTAAAAGGATATTAGAACTATGCAGCCAACTTGGGACGATGAAATATGCGCAGATATTTAACAAAAAATTGCATCGGAGACGAACTGTCTGATTGCAAAGCTTTCACAATGAAAGTCGACGTGTAAACAAGTAACCGTTACAGTGTCTAGTAAAAGGAAAATTTGATATTTTATGCTCACAAGGCCCCATATATCGACCTTCCATGTAGGGGATTTTCGGTATTCATATCTTTATTAAACGACTTCTTCAAGTTCCAGAGTATCTATAGGGTTAGACCCTCTAGGAATTTATAGGAAGTTGCAGCTTTAGTTCATAGCAATTGACGAAATCAATACCAACTGACATTTCCTTACAAGGAAACTTTAAGGTGGTGATAAATGTAGCTTTGTCCTTTCAAAAAAACTTCATTTGAATGAAATCTGTGTGCATTTAAACGCTGAAAATGTAGTTATTTTTCTGTCGGTTTGATCAATTGATGTAGTGCATGCAGGTAACACAAAAAGAGATTTTTGCGGATTTTATTTTGTGTTAACTATTATTAAATAACGGTTTAACGTTTGTGTTCGCTGCGGTTAAAAGGGTAATGCCGACATGTTTAGTGGCTTAGTAATGCGAAAATAATTATGTCAAATATTCGAATAATCACTTTTTAAACAGAAAATAATCCTTGTAGTGGTGAATCGAACTGAATTGGAAATAAATGGAAGTGGTAAAATACATAGCATAATATTATTATGTTTAATTACATGTCCGCGCTCAAAGCATCGTTGATTGAAATTATTGAGATTGCTCCACACACATATTCGGTGATTCAGATAAGCTTGAGTCATCAATCAGCATATGCAAAGCAATCGCTTCTGTGGAACTGAGTCGCACACCGCCACCACCAAAACAGTTCCGTCTCCGGCGACATCACTGTAATTCCGTCTTAGCTCCCTAATGAAACTGCAAACGGATTTAAGGGTTCAACTCAATCGTACACTGTCAGACGTTGCATCGAAATAAACAAGCAACATACGTCAAGTAAAGTTCTTCTATCTCATTAAACACGACCACGTTTTTTATACTTCACCGCTGTAGTAATTTAGCAACGAATTCATGTACGTTCATCACGGAAGCATTAAAATTTTACGAACAAAGTAATCGACTACTCCTACACTAAATATAAAAATCACGATTCCAAAAATCTATGGCTCTGTTCCCGGATTAATGAAAATGATCGTTTTTAACTTTTGCTTTTATAAAGAGTCGGTATCAGGATTTACGAGCAGTTTCTTTTACAATGCACTTTAATGAAAGTAGCGTAATCTGGTGCAGCAAAACAAGCATAAGGATATGGTCTCAGAGTTTTATTAATAATGATAAAAGTAAAGCAAATGATGCTTTTAAACTCTCTAATACTTACTCTAAGCTATTTATAACGACTGTGAAACGACGCTGGTTCTTTTTAGTGAATCGACAAACCACTCGTCATTTCTTGTCTAAAATAACAGTGTTTTATGCATGAGTGAATAAACTGAATATTAGGACACCCTTGTGTCTATTTCTCATCGTATTTTCGAAAAACTTTAAGTCCGAATCTTGTGTTGTTCTAAAAATAACTTATCTGGTGGATACTACATTATGTGGTTTATGGAGTTCTTCGGGAAAACATAGTTATGTCGGCGTTATTGAAAATTCAGGAGCTTTCCTGATTTCCCGGATTCTCTAGAATTTTCTATTCCTGAGGTAAGAATTATGCTTACTAAAAACAGAAACATCAAACGGACTCCTCTATTAATTTTTTCTCCTAATACAAAATACAATTTAATTGTCTGCATCCTTTGAAGTTTCTTTGTACATAAAAGCCGTCATTTAAACGAATAAGCAATTATGTCAAATGTAATTAAAAAAGATCTGGTGGGCGGCGTAGTGAAGATTCCTTACGTTATTCAAAGTGGAATCCAATATATGTTGCAGAGTATGTCGAGGTTCTTTTGCGCTTAAATATAAAGAAAGAGTAAAGTTTTAGTGATGTTAAAATGACCGTCCATTTGGGACCAACTTCGTTTGGTTCTTTGATGTTTTAACCTTGCAGACGTTGATGTTTCTTTTTCTAGACTTTCTTTCTAAGCATATGTATTTAAGGAGTAAAAGGAGACACATTGTCCTTATCCTTCAAAGTCACAAGGACACAATGTGCCGAGTTGTTCGAGAATAATTGCTACATTACTAGCCCAAACTATTTCACTTGCGGAAAACCGTCAAAGCCAATGAACTTGTGTATAGACACAAAAACCCAAACTACATCAAAAGTATTCAATTAATTAAAATACTACCGTTTGACTAAAGACAACAAATTCTCGTCCGTCAGTTATCTAATATTATTAAACTTGATGCGAGTTAGTCCATAAATGAAACACTCGGGAAATTAAAAGAATTTCACGCTTGAGTGGCAAAAAATGTCAAAGAACAATCCCGAGCTAGCACGACATTAATGACTTTTTTTAAGCACTTCCATTAAGTGATTAAGGATTTAGGCAAACCTTAATCTCGATCGGATTTCTGTTTGAGTCGGCCTGTAGGTCAATAACAACGAAAGCTACGAAAAGAAAAAATAACGATTTAATGAGATTTAAATGAATTAATCCGATTCCGTTCCAAATCTCTTTAAAAAATTGAACACATCTCGAGCGAACGACATTTTGGGAGTGACAACAACGCCAAGTATACATGAAGTGTCTTTTTTCGATAGCAACCGCCTCATTCTATACAATCTATGTGCTAGTGAATTGTTTCGAAATCTGCAGCTGACACTTGAATATTGACAATTCAACTGCTTTTAACTCATATTTCGCACTACTTCAAACTTACTTGGAAAGTTTATACGATTCAATTTTTAAAAAGTGAACACTGTTTCTGTTGGAAATTAAAACGGGCGATAACTGAAGTTATCAGTAAACGTAAATGCGGTTTGCAAAACAATTAGACAAGGCTGCGTTTCGGTTTAATTTAATACATGACGAAAAGGGAGCTTCAGACGCATTTATGAGCTTGTCCCTTTGCTTGCATAATTTAATTTGTTCAGGTGTACAGCTTGATTATAAACCGAATCTAACCTAATAACAATTTTGTTACAGCTATTTTAAAATGTAATTCAATAGAAAGTAATTCAATTTTGCCTTGTTTTGTTCTGTTATTAGGCCATTGTTTTCCCTCAATTATATTAGCCATTTGTTGGAATGGCAATTCTCTTTGAACTGCAGTTTGCATTTTTCGACCGCCCATTTCATTCGTCGTTGCATGATTTAATTACCACCGTTTAAACAACCTTTTCAATACCAATTCAATAGCATGTAAAACCACGAATTAAAGTCTCGCAAGAGAAATTTGTTTAGATTTTTCCCTATATGGAACTAGTTCTGTCCGCAGCGTTTCAACCTGATGTAAGTTTTATTTGTCATCAGCGAACTAACTGTCTTAAGAGTTGGGAAATTAAACCCACATTTGCTCTATCCACCGTAAATATAAACTAGCAGAAGTTCTGTGGAAGTGGTCTCCCGGGCTCGCGATTATGTGAGTGCTATTATGAAGAGAGCAGATTTGACAAGTGTTTAATAGTAATTAAAGAATAAAGCAAAGAATGCCATTTGTCAACTGGTTAAGGGATAAATTGCTAAAATAATCTAAATGCAAATGAGTTCTTTTCATAACATTGGCGCAAAACGGAAAGGCGTTATTTAATATCTTTTGGAGCCCAATATCATGGATATTTTTGATCCTTAATTAGCAAGCGTGTAAGGAACAGTAATTGTAAAATAATAATTATTATAAAACGATAATTTAGCAAATCGGCGTTGATAACATTGTTGTTTGAGGTAGCAATTCTGCCGCTTGGGGCTACTTCGTGCGGTTGTTCTCCAGAATTGCCGTGGCAAAATGTAAATTTGGCGATTTTCCTAACAGGCTCAAATTTGAATATGGTATGCAATTTAAGAAGTTGTAAAAAGAAAATGAGAAACAATTGTATTTAGTTAGTGCATATTAGAGGAGGAAATAGGAGTTTAATGTTTAATTTAAACTGACGAATAAAATATAGTCAATTGAAACTTTTCTAAGTTGTAATATCTGCACCAGAGAAAACTTGTGTTAAACTAGGACTGCGTTTCTGTATTATACGTTCCATCACTTTAGTTGCGTATTCGTCTTAAGACCTCTGGGAAATTTGTATAGACAATCTAGTAGACAACTGAGTTTTCCGCCGGTTCAAATCACGAATTCTCATGAATTTTCCATGAACGGAACTTATATAAATAACACATGGTTTCACTTATTATTTAATGTGTCGTGGTGAATACATAAATTTGCGTTAGGACGACTAATAACTCTCTCCGTTGAATAGCTATGGATATTTTAAAAATTCAAATTAAACGCCAATTCCACTCTTTCGAGTAACGGAACAAAAGTTGATAAACTAGAACAGCAGTGTACCACGGAAGCGTTCATTTTTTCATAAATCCCAAAAAGACGACACAATCGATAGAAACTTTAGCGGTCAGGACACGTAATGGATTATTAAATGTTTTTGTGCGAGCAAGTCTTTAGAACAGCGCTTTTATTGATTGAGTTCTCATATATTTTCTGTATTTCTACAACCTCTTTGAGTTGATGTGTTTTCATTCGTGTACGCGTGAAGTTAATCAAGAGAAGCTAATCAATTTTTCTAAAAACTTTTTGCACGACTGTGGCATAAAGACTGATAGATAGGAGCTTAAACGTTTATACTAAACCTGGCTATTGCAGTCATTGCATATTTTATTCCTCACTCTCAGAAAGCAACGATCTGAGATTATTAAATTAGAAAACTTTACGAGGTGTTATTGATATATTGTTTTCCGATAATTTTTTTTATTCGATTTTCACGGGACGCAAAAGAAAAATCCATATTTCACAACTACTTTAAATTAAACTAGAAATAAATTACGTCGTGCCTGCTAGAAATTTATTGGCAAAATAAATTTCTATTTTACATTTTCATCTCGAGAGATTCCCGTAATGAACCAATTTAAAATCTGAAAGAGTTTAAAATCGGAAGATTAGTAAATATAAAGAAGCAATATTAGTGTTCCCATGAACAATTTATTTTGAAATAATGTCTCATTTAATGAAAACAAATTGCGCTACGTGTCGACAGTTTTCTCTAAAATATTCATAGCAGCTTAGTAGACTTGTTTCAGAACTACACTGCATTTATTTTTCCCAGTTAGGAGAAGCACAAGAGAAAATTTGGTACAAATAATGTAAAGGTAGCTCTAGAATTCAAACGCACTATTATTTCTGTTTTTCCTATTATCACTTCTGGTGCTTGGTTGGGTCTAAACTTGTAGGTGGTGTAGTGGAATATCTAAATCCATGAATTTATTCAAATGTATCTTTTTGTTTTCTTTTTATTCATTTTATTCGCGTAGAAAAACATTCAGCATACCTATTGGGGTCCGTATGCCTATTGATGATGCCAAAGTTTTGAGACATCAACTATATATTGCTAAATAATGATAGCATTATATAGCAACAGTAACTTATCGATTCATGTTTGGAATAAAAATAGCCGCATTATCTAAAAAATGTGGTTTGAATAATCCACGAAAAGTCGACGCGCATTTGGTGCAAACACCTGAATAAACTTCTACCTCCTCATATTCTAAATTTTGCAAACGTATAAAAATTTTATTCTGTCAGGGTTCATATTATTCATATTTGAATTTAACGTGACGCCATTATCTCCGCGAGAATGAAAATATTCATCGAATCTGTATAAAGTTTAGATAAACTTGGAGATATATCGAATTGTCCCTAATTCAAGTGGTTTAAGTGGCTTCAATGAACCGATTGCATGTTGGCAAATGTCATAACGCAAACTTAATCTAGCCATAAATCTACGTACATTCGCCGACTACATATACCTTATCGTGCAATCTTCAGCTCGGTGTGCGCCCACTTTTACGAAATTATCCAATAAAATTACCCATAGCAGCAAAATGTATTACTTCACTAAATATTTGCTCGCTTTTAAACGCATCAAAAATTACATGATCGCATGACTCGCAATCAGTCAACATCTCGAATTGTGTTTAAATTGCTGTTTAAAAATGAATCGATTTGTCAATCGCCCCCACATTTCGACATAATCTCCACAAAAACCAAGAAAAACTTCAAACAAATATTACACCCTTACAACAGAAAACTGCAAAAAACACACAAATGGCTGTCACTTTTAACGCTTTTCTTTCCTCCAATTTAGCTTTTCCTTTTCAAACTTTTTACCGACACGACGAGGCCACAAAATCTTTTAATAATAGCCACAAAGATCGCTATATTTTACACAACCACATTCATTACCAAAAATTAAGGAAATCCAAATTTAATCGTGTTTAGTCATTTGATCTTTGTCTATATGGTGTGGCGGCGGTCTACAAACCGGAACTTCCTCCATACCAAATTACCAGCCTAATCCTATTAATGTGTCATCAATTATCTTATTGATACAGAACACCGCTTCGCAGAAAAGACACTATTTAATTGAATTCATTTATGAATTGCGGCTCTATAAATTACCTTATCGAAGATATTAAACTTTCCACACGTTACCATGAATATTTGTTAATTTCTAGTTTGGCATATTTCATGCTCTTACGCTCTTATCGACGAAACTTGCATTAGATTAATTAAAAGTTGCTATTGCAAATTCTCTGTATTATCTTGTATCGAGTATCAACACTAGTTTGGCGAAATCTGCGAAGCTTAAATCGAATCGGAAAAGCCAGCGATTCTACTTTAGTTATTTTGTTGTAATTCTAGGGATGTTAACTTTTCTACGCTTTTTAGTAAAATTGCATGTTACATCGTTATAGATTCTATACAAGATGTTATTTTTGCAACAATAATGGCTTCCATAAAATGGAAATATAGGCACGGTATGTCGCATCAGGTGAGTTTGAAATCGCTCATAAAACTGATCATGTTATGTCGCAGACGTGGAAACGGAGTGGAGTAGTAAAGTCTTGTTATACTGATAGATGCTCTATAATTAAAATGTTGTATGTTGTGGCATCGAAGTAGAAAGCATGCGATAAAATGTAAAATCCACAGAATGTCTCCTTATATTCCGGAAATTACTAGCGCAATGGATAACTTTTTAAAACAAGCACCTGATTTTCGGTTCTACAACCTTTCTTTCCACTACGAATTCCGTCAACACACAAAATATGTAAATTAAGATTTGTTTTTAGCGTACCAAATAACTTACGCTGACAAGACGAAGATTTTCAGACGGTCGTGTTAAGAATACAAATGTGCAGGTATTTTTAAATCCTGTGTTCCTCAACACAATCGGCATTTTACCGTGTTGTTTTGTAAATAGTTGTTTTTCTGGCAGTTCAGACTCTTTGAAATGATGCCATCTATGCTGACTAATAATAGATTACCCAAGTCGGCGGCTCTTCACTTTGACACGACGATATTCAGGATCATCTGCGTTTTTTATTCGCGTTACAGCTTTAAATCCCTTCAATACAAACAGTCTTCTAAACACAAACAGCGAATTTAATAAATCGCTTTGACCTATTTAAACGAAAACGAACTTCTCAGACGCCCTAATTACCAGCAGCGCTGCTAGATATGTAAATCTTTTACCACGGTTATACGCGATTCCAAAGAAAGCATTTCCCCATTTAGATGGCCCAATGGAAATCAGAACTGAATAAGCCACGTGCAAAGAAATAAAAATACTGCAGCGCCGAACGAATCAATTTCGTATACAACGGAATAATGTGTGATTTTCGTTTTATTAGAGAATTTTAAATATTTAAATTTATTTTTGTTTTCAATCCTACATTTTATGTTTTTTCCTGAATGTATTATGTTTCTATTATTCCATGTTGTTTCGTTTCGTCGAAAAAATTGCACCAACTTGTATTTAATTAAATTAATCAACGAAATATATGCAAATGAATCGTTCAAACTTCTGTTCAAATCCAATTAAGGTAATTGTGTGAAAGTATTTTATTGGTTTAAAAAGTGGGATTTTGACACTTCATTACATATGCTATTGTTTTTATCGATTAAACATACAAATTGCGCGTAGGTTTAATCAGCTTTGAAAGTTACAAGCTTGATTTGGCTCAATCTGAATAAATACATCAAATTGAATTGGTTGTCGATTTCTCCTTGTCGTTTTGGTAAAATATTAATTAAAAGAATTCGGAGTAATTGAATTAGATCTACACATGGTTCGTAAAGAGCACGTTTTAGGAGTGAATTAAAAAGTAAATTTAATTATGAAAAAGTCGGATAAAGTTTTCATTACCGGACAAAGTTTTTGTTGTTGTGTAGGCGCCATGACTTTTTTCCGTTTCGCCCCCAACAGCGTTGCTCGATGTCAATTTTCCTCTGATTCTAGATAATTGTTTTATTTGAACGCACACTCATCACTCGACCACTAATTTATTTTATGCGTCCGCTCTCGGATTTTTTGTTTTGAAAAGAATTTTCCAAATCATTCGCTCAGTTAGTTTATTATCAATTCCAAGTTCTCTTCGGAAATTTATAATAAAAATGATTTTTCCAGGTGAAAAGCGTTGACACTGCTTGTCGATTTATTTAACACTTGTCTCACAATGATTTGAGTCAATACATCACCAACACAGTTTAACCATGTAGAATGTTGATTACTTTTCAATTGTCCGGCAAAATTGGCGGTTTGCACAAACAGTTTGTCGCATTTTCACCCCACAATATCGGATAAACTCGTTTATCCAACAACGAAATTCATGTCCGCAATTTTCTTCTAACGCATAAATAATTTTTAGTGTCCTTACAATGCGAAGATAAAACTACAAGAACATTTTAATGGTTCCGAAACTACAATTTTATAAAAATTACTTAAACACTGGAAATTCCACCGGGAAAATTCAACAACTTGTAGATAAACAAAACATAAAGTGTACCGGTTGTAAAATGAATTAAATATCGATCCGATAAATGTTTTTCTTTAATCAGTCTACACCTCTGCACACAGAAACTGCCAGTGCTTTAAAAAGCAGACGTAATTAACTTTCGTCGCAACTATTTTTTTCATTGGATATACTTTACGGATGAAAGCTCCCATATTCTTGTTGATAATAAACTCAGATGGATAAAATACCTTCAGCAAATAAAAAAAATTTCATAATCATTTCATTGACGACGTAAAAGCTTTGCAAATTTTTCAAAGCTGAAAATACATTTACATAAATAAACTCATGACGTTTGTGATTTTATTATTCCACTTCTCGATTTTTGATTGAAACTGGAGATATTTTGGTAACTAAACGGAGCAATTAATATATTTTTGGACTAAACTCCGGGATAAAGTTTTCAGATGATGATCACTATCGATTACCTCAATAATAGAAAAATTGAAAATGCAAAAATAGCATGCGGTTCTGAGATTTTGATATTAAAATAGAGGATTTGAAGCGGAGATGTGGAGCGTGTAGTGTTTGCAGCGAAATACAAAAGTGTTAAATAGCAGGGTTTCGAGGCGAGAGAAAAACAATAAAATGTGATGTTTGCACGATTCATAAAGTGTAGATGATGGATACGGTTTGTGTAGATACGGATCCGAAATTAGGTCCATTAATTTGTAGAAAGTCATATTTGAGTGATGTTTTGTTTCTGCGTTTAAAAACGTAATCTCTTTTGTAAGTAAAATGGATGGGTGAATTTTAAGTGGAGTTTTCGTGAAACTAACGTTCGTATTATTCGGTAAACATAGGCGTAGTCATTTATCAGGAAAATCGATCTTAAAAAATGGACCGTCCACTTTAACTTTCGGCAATTCAGGAACAGGCCGACCTATACAAAAAGCCGTGATAGATGTCAGCACAATCTAGCGTGGCGGGCGCAGTGTGATAGTCCTTTTAATCACAGCTGTCTCAGGGTAACGAGCCACCACCGTTTGTGTACCCGCTGCCGGTATACACCCTACAATGCCGCCCTTCAGACACCCTCGTCCTAACTTCAGCTTATTAAGCAAACAAAGCACGTCCTACAATTTCACTAAATTATATCATGGAAAATTAATCAGGTTTCATATCTCATTTAAATCTTGAATTTTTAAAGCGTTAAATTCGAATTAACATTATCTCAGAAAAATTTTGTTGTTTAACAGGATACTTCGACTTCATGTGTGATGAGTACAACGTTAAAACGCCTAAAACCCTCTCAAAGGTTTTAAGCGGCACTAGATTGCATTGTGCGGCTTCTAAGCTCCATTTTAAAGGACGTTTACGTTCCTGCAAGTACGTTACAAAATGTGTTCACACCGCTTCTACTATTAATCCGCGCTTCGCCGAATAATAAGAATAGCCGAATGTGGCCGCTCAAAACCTTCCTCCAAACACTACTTAAAACTCAAACACAAGAATTTACATGAACGAACCTGAAAATATAATGAAAATAGTAAACATTTCCCCGAATTTTTACACACTCGTGCCTCTAATTTTCCTCCAAGATCAAGAAATAGAGATGTGCAGGATTACTTTGTAAATTTGTTTGCTGGCACAAAAGCCGGCTTATGCTAAATGCATCTCTTGTCTCTTAATTAGCTCCGTTAACTTAAAATATATCACCAATTTATTTCGCCAACAGCATCAAAGACCACTTTTTAACGAATTTCGCGTATATTTTTGAGAAACTCGATTTAGACTCTCAAAAAAAGTAATTTCTTGTTGTGGGAGTGATGCAGGTTAGAGGTTGATGTTTATCACTCCACTTGGTGTGCATGTGTTTGCTTGACGGGCACAATCAATTACTCAGGCGTGCAATCGGCCTGTTTAAACAAGCTTTTGAGCCACCCTATACTTAGCCCACCCTTCCTTTCCCGAAACGAATAGCTCCGCAGCTTCAACGAAATGAAATGTGAACCAATTAATAAAGACATCATAAGTATGTCAAGACACGTTTCATCGTGTTAACTGCTTTTTTACTTCATCGGTTCACGCTGGATCTCGCCGACAAACTACAACCTTTTAAACCTGCGATTTAATTACAAGCCTAAACGTGCAATGGAAACGTTTTTTATTTTGAAAAGCTTTGCGAGGGATTGGGAGAAAAATTAACAATTTATAGAATGAATCGGATTGTTTTGAATTACCGCATTTTGCATAACCATTGGAAATCGATGTCTAATGATACAAACCCACTAATGCGGTCTTTTGGTCACATGCACAATTAAATTATAAATCAATAGTCTTCTAGCTGAAAATTAATTTATTTATGCATGGCCGAAAAGCACACTTCAAAGTACAGCATAATTGACGATTTACTACTATGTTGAAAGCAGATCTTTTCTAGAGGTCATTATTGTCTTATAATAAGAAGAGTACAAGTTAAGTCGTTATTTTGGTTTCCGTGTTCAGAACTTGGAGGTTTGTTAACTTCGCCGTTAATAAATATCGTTGGCTTAAAAATACAGCGACTGCTTTCAATCCTCATTATTAAGATGTCACTTGTTAAAATGAACACATTAAATTGTTTATAAACAATTGGAATGGAAGTCTTTTAACTATCACGCTCTTCAAAAATAGATTGCGGTTGGTAATCTAAAAACAACTTAAAGGCAATCTGCTTAATATAGCATGCTTTTCAAATCTAAGCTGTTAATTAGCCGTTCGAGCTGATTCATCATCCGAAATGGGTATCATTTTTTAAAGTAAGAGTTTGAAATTTATTAATTACACATCGCGTTGCGTATTTATTTTGTCAGAATAGAAGCGTTGTCAACATACAATGGAAGCAGAGGGAAACAATGACAGCTCCCGAATTGATTTGCAAATAATACTTTACAGTCGGTTTCGTAATTAATAGCGAGCGCTGGGAGGTTATGAATAAATTACGAATTTAAAATCTTGACCCAGTTTACTGATGCACAAACTATACACTGAGACCTCAAGTAATCGGTATTAATCATTTGAATTGCTAACTTGATACTGGATGAATTCAGCACTCAGTGTATAAATCAAAAGGGCATTTATGGCCAGTTTAGTAGCAGGTAATGAATCATCAAGTAATTGCTCTAAGCACATAAGCGCCCTATATTACCTTGTGGTGCCCATCATATCCTACACGCATACTTTAGCTTTCTTCTAATGGCGATTAAAAACACAGCGTTACTACAAGAACATAACGTTTTATGTTTACATTTAGGGTTTTTTATCCCAGCCTTTAAACGTCTTGGCTTGACTCGAGCACCGCCTCGTTTTCGAGCATAAAAAGATATTTTTATTTATTCATTTCATTAAAATCTCGGATCAAATACTCCAGCCTGATGGAATACTCTAATTAAGACCAAAAATACATAATTAAAACTCAACTTACAATGGCTTAAAATCAAGTAAGAAAGCCAACAACATAAAATTTGATAAACCGAAACTTGCTATTTAACACTTTATGGACGAAATAATCATACAAAATACAGCTTGGGTCGTTTTGAAATGAAGCAATATGTGAAGCTGTTACTTTTCACATAGAAATAATTAACTGTCAGAAACACTTAGTTCTATTGAATTTAACACGACGTCAGAACACAGTTATAATTTTGTTTTGAATTAGGTAAACAGAATGAGATTCAAGAAAGTTATGGCTTCATACAACTTTTGAATTCGTCGTGCTCACTGTCTTCCATTCGAGACATTTATTTGGTGTTTGGTTCTTAAACAACTTAAGCACCAATTAGAACGATCGATTTAACAAGTTTTCGTCGGTTTTGTTTTATTCCCAGATTAGATTACAAAACTGCATTCCTTAATTAAATGAAATATAAGATTCGTTGGAAGCCGAGTTGGGATACTCTTTGATGTTTTTTCCTTTAGATCGAATCTTTAATGAAGTCAATATTTTTTCAAATATCACCCGTGAAATTGGAAAAAAAGAGCGCAAAAAATGGAGTTGTTTGAGTTCAGTAATTAGCAGTGATTATTCCGACATAGTAACAAACGTAGATGCGGGAAATTCTCTTGTAACTGAAAGAATCAAGTAGAATCCGATGAAGATTATTGCTGGCGTGCAAATTATGCTGGTAAGTAAAAACAGCAAAAGCAGCCGAAGGCGATAATGGCCAAACCGAGATGCTGATTCGAGAAATACAGCGTTCTCTTATTGATCCTTAAATCGGTTTTTAATTATAAGGAATGTAGCCAGGAATTGATTCGGAGTGGTGCGTTTTTAAAAGCGTATATACAGAAATCCGAGGTGTGAAAGCGCTTAAAATTATCCAGAGGGGATTCTCACGTTTTCATAAGGGCGGTTTGTGAGCTAAGTGGTCAGACAGATCTCGGTATTTAAGTGGCGCTCTATTTGCCTTGGAATCAAGGCTATGAATCTGAACTGTCACGCCTAAGGACATCGCATATTTCAGCATTAACCGTGCTGGATAAGCATATAATATTCCGTATGGACTTGGCGCATTGCGCGTTGTCGCCTACCATAGAGCCTGAGTCGTCCGGGCTCTTAGCTAATACGAGTATACTGACACGTCTCCTGAACAGAAATTACGTGCTCTAATTTCCGATTAAACTGGCCAATAAACCGATACCGTTAAAATCGTTTGAAAATCACACCACCAAAACCTGTCGATATTGTACGCCAACTTTCACTAAACCATAATTACTTAACCTGTTGTAAACAATTCTACATGAAACTATAGACATTTACATTGCTCATTCAATTGGAAATAATTCTAATAGAACAGTTCACGCTTCAATTTTTCAAGTCGAACGAAATTCGCTTATTTCGAATAACAACTAATTGAATTTAAAAGTCATTTTATGCGTTTCTGTGTATTCTTTTGTAGAGACAAAGAGAACGCATCGATTTTAGTTTAACTGAAAATTGCAAATGTTTAAAAGTGACTAAATTTTAATGAATGTAAAAACCACTCACTTTAATACCGAGTTTTAAAAGTGTACACATTTTTCCCGGCGCCGCCGCGATATTAGAATGCATTTATAGGATTTTAAATTAAGCAGCATTTGCCAGTAGATTTCACACTGCAAGATTTCCAATGGAATGAAAGTCGGTTATATTTGATTAAAACGTCTGCTAATCCGAATGAGTAGATCATGAAATTCAATTTGTTTCAATCCTTGGTATCGAATGTAAATATGTGTGGTTTTTAGAGTTTTTGGATTTCCAATATTTTGTGCTTTAGGCACGATATTTCCTCCTGACATAAGACTAAATGAAACGTTAATCGTAAATAATGCCAGGAACAAAGAAAAGGAGCCGCTATAGGCTCCCGGGATAACTGTTGGTCACTGCGAAAGAACAACCGAAATTTCAATTACTTTACGACAGCGTCGTAGAAACAAACCAAAAGCTGTAAGTCGGCAAATGCTGACTTAGCCAGTTTACGTATTGTTATCTAAGACGAATGTCTCTTCTTAGTCATCCTGTTCAGCGCCAACAAGTATAAATAGTGCGCTGTTAAATTAATGACGATAATAAGTCGGAGACCACGCTTTCTTTTATTACTTTATTATAATTGAGGCATTGTGACAATCATCTCCCATCAGGCACCTAATGTCGCTCATTATCTTGACTTAGACGATCCCTCATATTCTAACGTATGTATTTTGTGAAGTCATCAAACATCAAACTATTCAGGACGACTTGACTATTTATTCGCCTAATAGCTTAGTAAAACTACGTATTTTATAGCCTGCATTACATTTGCTCGATTACCCTTACCAGCATTTTATTGCGAATTCAACAAATTCGATTTGTACAAGATGTGTACTTTGACAGGTACAAATACTTTCAAGTTATGCAAACGAGGGCTACCCGTCACATTAGCAAATTTTGTTTATTTGAATCCGATGCTTTGTTTTAGTTATCGATCCTGTACCCTATTTGGAAAAGGGACAATTAAATTGTCTGGGTGTAAAGGCCTATTTGAGAAGTGTAAATTTTATTTGCAGGAGAATGAAATTCACTATTTTATCTGACAAAACGTCAATTACTATAAAACACTGATATTTCAAGGGAATTGTTTAATTTTGCGCTATTTAATAACTGATAAAACATTTACATTTCCAGTGAAATATTACGTTTATTTTCGCTGAACATGAAATCAAAAATGATGTTTGCTTCTTTCCGTTATTATTTATTCATGTTTAAAAAATATCAAACTCCCAAGTCAACATTAACTTAATTAAACGAATTATGTCAAATTTTTCTTTTCTCTCGATGATGAATCTTTAATTCGAGCGATCGATTAACCTCTATCAATTAGTCAATAAGTTTAAGACATAGTTTCATGGTAGTAGTTACTGGAAACAAGATAACTCCTATGGGACAAAATTCTCATCTCGTTTTCCACGTCAAAGTTTCTGCTTTAATTTCGGTCCGACCATTGCACAAATTGCTTTTCCAACAATTTTTAATAGTGTGCGTACTTTATTCACATTGTATTTTCAGTGGAATTGGTATTGGATTAGTGAAACAGATAGCAATGTCGTATTTTTAATTTTCATTCCACTTGTCAACAAATAATTATCTGCTAATCCAAGCTTGTAAAGCGGTACAAATTAAAATACACCCTTTGTAATTGTGGCGGATATTTGAGAGAGGGCAATAGCGGCTATTTCGTTTGAAACGCTGACATTTCGTTATAGCTGGATAATTAAGTTGCATTCGAAATCGCGGTAAGTTGGAAGTAATTGAACGTGGCGGTATAAAATTTCATAACTAGCAAGAGAAGAACGCTGTTATTTATGTGGTACGGGTCCCGTTAAAATTGTTTTAAAGTTTTAAGAGCATCTGGTGAAAGGCGTCATTCTTCAATTTTTCACTTACGTCTACCCTTTATTCATCTCTCATATTTTATACCGCATTCATTTTCGGCAACACAAGCCGCCACGCCGAGTTAGCAACAAAACTCGGATTTGCAAATTTTGCAATAAAATTAAAAAGCACTAAAATGCACTGGTTGTTGAATCTTGACACATGCCACACATTGGTTCTAAATTTTTCAAGAACAACTGGGCACTAAGCTTGGAAAGCTTTTATGATTAATAAATAAAACAAACATTGTTTGCATCGGAAGTAACGGAATGTAAAGGAAATGTCAAGAATGTTATCTAATTTTATAATGAAAACTTCATATACCAAATTATGGATTTTAATCAGAATAATTATAACTCCGCGTTGTAGAATTCAATAGGATCTTATCGATTGTAGATCGCAATTTCCACAGCCAAAAACGAAGACTTGCATGATGGGAAAATTCTAAAGAAAAGATGCAAGTTTCGTTGTATCGTTGAATGTACATGCAAGGAGGTGGTTTAAAAGGAGAATGCAGGAAGCGGGCCGTCGCTCCGCTAGGCTTTAATTAAAATGCTGAAGTCGCATGTAAATACGAAAACCGAAGTTCCGGATCCGTTATCGGCGTGTTTGTAAAGAAGTAACGGCTCCACTACGCCTCGCCAGCAGAGACGGACGTCGATAGCAAGAAATCGATACCCGATCAACCTGAGGGAGGGAGACAATAAATATACAAAAATACGAGCGGTTCATACGTGCCTGGACCTAGGCTGTTCCTGTCCCGATGAAATCCTGCACGTTATGATCGTTCAACCCGTGCAAATAAAGTCATCTCTCTGCCTTATTTATGCCATCCCGAGAAGGGTATTCGCACTCACCAGCATAAAATATCCCTGTATCGTCACGCATAAACACCGTAATCCGTTAGAGCAACTTTTGTCGAACTTTAAGTAATAATTATTACGTTGGTTACATAGCAAACTACTATTAAAACTTCCGCCAAGCTATGATAAAACATAACAGCTGTCATAACATCAATTTCTTCTACATGTTTGCTATCTTCATTTAAATGGATTATCTAACTACCACTATAACTCTTGTTATCGCGATTGTCTCTACCTAAATCACCCCACAGGGGCTGCTAAAACATATCCCTCACATTTTTCATTTATATAAACACCTCTTTTCTCTCCTACCGAAAGGTTTCAAACAAACCCTTGTAAATATATGCAATAAAAAGGACCGCACAACTTCAGAGCGGAACACTTTGAGCTTTGCAATTTCATGCGTGCATGATCATTGTTTCTTTACGCTGAAAAAGCGCTACAGAAACAAGAGAATTTTGCAAAAATTACTTCAGTAATTACCTACATCAAAAATCCACCGGGATTAACTATATCCACTCTAGATCAAGCACGCCTAATCAGCACTGACAGAACTACTAAATTATGCACAGACTCTGCAATTAAAAATCAACTTTTAACTTTGGGAGCTATTCCGCTCCTAAATGTGACAGAGATTAATGTTTAATCTTGTACAACATATCCTGTATTTTGTTACTCTGCTCTACTTGCATACAGAATTAATTGATTAGCTATCGGAACGTATTAAATTTTTTTATATTAAACCACAACAACCACAGAGAGAGGAGCGACACTTCAAAACCTCAAAAGAATTTCATCCCAGTTATTAATCCGAATAATAAAATTTATCATACTCAACGATTTGTAAACTGCTTTAATTACTTCAATTCCATTTCAAATTGCATTCAGCAAACGAATATTCAAAACGCCTCATTAGACTGCGGTGATATTGTTCCTCATCTTTGGAGAAAAGCAGACTTTCTATTCATTTCGTGACTGATCGATTCTGGCTAACATGATATAAATCGAAATTTAAGACTGCGAAACTTCAATAACTACCAATTTTCCAGTTTTCGTTAGTTTTCCGATAATAATAAGATACATGAAACTGGGCAAACATAAACTCTAAAAATATTTATTTAACAAGACATGGGAAAACTGAACAACGCAGAGGTTTACCACACTTTCATCTAACTTTGAAGAATATCAACTGTACTTTTGTCAGACAAAAAACGAAGTCTCGTCGTGTATTCTGACAGCCGCTGACTTTAGGGTCGTTGACATTAAAATACATATTTAATTCCATTTTTAGTACCGTCATATATTAATCTGTTAAGGGACAAATTAATTGACTTTGACGGGTACAGTAGAAATCCCGCAAGTCGCAAATAATGCGGATTTCAACCAGCCTTGCTGGAAGTAGGTAATAAAAAATTACTTTGTCCGGGTTTGGACCATGTATTAAATGAAATACTATATTAAAAAAACAAGTTTAGAAGTCCAGGTCGCCTATTTATTAAATCCATTTTTTTTGCAAAATTTTACGACGTTGGTGTAGTAACGAAGCTATTAACGCATCTGATGCGGAAACAGTCCATTAACGCACTCAAAACGAATACGGAAGTAAGTCTGTTACCACAGCAAATTAAGAAAATTGCTTTGTGCGCCTCCGTCATTTTTCATGAGATTTGTGATACTCATTTGCGGCAAGAAAATCACTTTTTGAATGTCTAGGCAGTCAAACGTGACATTTTGAATAGTTGGTTTTATTTTGCAAGTTGGCATCGCTGCATAAATGTCAATTGTGTTAATTTGTGTGCCGATTCGGAGACCAATGACCTCCGAAAATAATAAAGGTAAATTAGTTAATTAAAAATACCAGAAAAATTTGCTGAAACACATTTGAATTTAAATTAATCTGCAATCGTTTGATTAGAATGGGATGCTACCAACCTATTTTCCAACTGATGAAATTCCCCTAAATGAGGGAATGACGTTTCAAATTCAAACCAAAAGTCAAAATCAATAACTATTAATAATTATCGGAGCACAAAATTTCGTGTTTGACACGGCTAGAAAATGTTTTGGAAATGCTCGGAAATTTCCTTGCATTTCCGAGAGACCATTTTCTAGCCTAGTGAAACAAATAACTATTTCGACGCTTCGACGCTTGACATGATTCAAACACCCCCAAACTATGGCGTTCGTAATTTCATTTCTGTAGAACAATTTATTTGAAGAAAATGACATTATTTACCATACAAAGGGCTCGATTTCAAGTTGACTTGCGGCATTGCAAATCAGAGTTGCGCCTTAGCAACCCTAATCAAACTGATGCTACCTTAGCAACTGCGTCTACGCAATTTTGTGCCACTGACTTGAAATCGGGCTCTTAGTGTTTCTTTTGTACTTTTTTTTTCTTTTTTCTAAAACCGTCTCAAGTCATCTTTAATATTTACAGGCGTTTTCATATGTTTATAACCACTAAAAGACCGATAAAACCAATGTGTCCCAAGTCATGATTCTACGGGTGACTTGAGACAATAAATTTATTTTTTTAAATTTCGGAAACCTTATGGAAAAAATTTGTTTGTTATCCTAACATTTAATTCTAACACTAGAGATTTACCTATACATTACCTTAATAAGTACATTAAATTAAACTGGTAGTAGATCTCGATAAAATGTCAATAATTATTTTGTAAATTATGGACAACAACAATTTTGTCAACGCGATTTTTCGACACGTGCTATTTTTATGAAAAATTTATGGACTAATTTAGAACAGGAAATAAGTAAAAAAAGCCAAATTTGACTAAGAAAAACAAGAAATCCTACCTTCGTCGCCTTGATAAAACTTCACCAGTCCATGAATGAGAAATTAAAAGAGTTTAAAGTGACCACGATTATTTTCACAACACTGTGCACGTCTCAAAAATGTTTTTTTTTTGGCTAGCCTCCTCGTAAATCAACACCATGTCGGTTAACTCGGTTTTAAAAAATTAACCATTTTTTGAGATTCAAACAATTTCACTTCCTATTGAACAATGATCTGTCTCCGAAACCGGAAAATTGCAACTAAAATAATTCATAACATTAAGTGATTTATTTTTAACGTGACTGTCCCTTGCTGACTTGCTGGCAATGTTTAAATTTTTTCTGCATCATACGATAATCGTGAAAACTGATCAGTGATCAGTTTCCAAAATTATTAATATCTCGAAACTGAGCTCGAATTTTGGATAACCGCAAAGGAAAAATTTGTTTGTTTTAACACGCTTTATCACCAGTTTAATTCAATGTACTTAAAACCCCAAAACTTTAGAGGTGCAATTGCGATATTAAATTGACCAAAAATTTTTGCCTACCCCGTGAAGACCAAATCCCAGTAAAAGACAATTTAGTTGCATAAGACCCTAAATTCTACTAAATAAATTCTTACGTTGTGCATTTCGCATAAATATCGAAGGTAAAAAATCTGCTGGTATAAAATGGGCTTAGTTCAATGCAAAAACACGAAACAAACGTTGATAAATAAATCCAACACGTCAGTATAACTGTTAAATACCAACAATAACAACTTTTTGTAACTTTTTGTTGTGTACACGTGCCACGACGATTTAGAGAGTCTAAATTAAAATAAAAACTATTAAGTAAAATTAAAAATTCTAGAACAGACGGCGTTAAATTAAGAGAAAGAAGTGTAGCATCACCCATCGGGAACAGTTTGCATCTTTCGACGAGAAGTGCTTTGCATGCAATTAGAAACTGTATTTAGCTTGACAATTTTCAGTCATTTTGTACAATGTAACTAATGAACTGTGTAGTTGATTGAATTTTTCCCGTCGTGTTAATAGTGTTCGCGTTGCAGTTGGAAGAATTGTCGTTTGAGTTCAACTGAAAAGAAATCAACAAATAAATATGTTAAAGAGAGGATGATTACCCCAAGAAGGTTAATATAAGGCGGTAGCAAACCCACATGGACTAAATATTGGAACAGAAGCGCTCACTTTAATCATTACATTATTGGAAATAATTTAGAGCCCGTTGTTGGCCCGATATCACCGTTCTATAATACACGCTGTGATAGATGAATCTCTACAGAGTCGACACTGGCTCACATTTTCTGCATAATGACGCTCCCACGATCTATCCATATTTGCATGAGACAGCTAGAGAGAACTGATAAACTCAAATTCTGATACCATCACAATATAGCTGCACTACATAAACATCGCCATCAGAATACAACAGTCGTTCTGTTACAAAGGTGACTGTATTCCGATACCTTACGCCAGCCGCTTTCGAACAAATCAAATGTTCAATTACCTGCACAATATTTATCGCTGACAAGTTCACACCTCTGTGATTTGAACTCCGGAATCGCTCTCGAGGGCCCCAGGATTGGAATTGCGTTTATTATTTTTGAGCCTACACTCAAGGTGCGCAACTTTGCAAGACAAATCTTCAACGGATTTATTACAGCAATGACTGCGAAAATTAATTTACGTTGTCTTCGGGAGATTAGCCGGGCGCGCTTGCCAAAAAAACTCCACAAGACAAATTATGAAATTTTATTGATAGTAAAAATGGTGGAGGCGCCGGGTCGACTTTCACCAAAAATCGCCACATGTGGGAATTGGAAATGGATTTAACTGTATTAAAATGACAGTGGTATGGCTAATGAAGCCTTGATTTTTCGGTATTGTAAATTTGACAATGTACCGGTATCGTCACGTGTTGGGAAATCGATCGTGTGCGGTTGTGATAGGTGGACGCGTAGCTTAAAGCAGTATGCATAAAAAATGCAATTGACTGTTTTTCATGGCGTAGCTGATGGAACTTGACATTTGGGAAAAATAATAACGGTGTAGTCATGTTTATTATTTGTACCTGTTTGAGTGGTGAGTTTGCAGGTGGCTGTCGGTTTGCAAATTGCGTGCTAATCTCGAACAAAGCATTAAGCTCTCTATTTAGTGCGGATTAATAGTGCTGGGCGGCACGCCTTGGTTCAGGAAGTTGTACGTTTGGCAACAGCATTAGAAACGTCCGCCGCCGCCAAAGCAGCCGCCACCAGCGTACGCGCGGTTTTTCAACGATCGTAATCGCGCTTGCAGCAGCTTTATCGACCCGCTGTACCAGGTGCAGATGTGAGTGTACATAATTTCCTTTAATGCTGCTAATCTTTCACTGTTCTCCTGGAGAACGCGCCACTGTCGCGCACTTGCCGCCGTTCTTGCACACTCACCTTGCTCTAATGTAATTTTCAAAGATAACTCTGTTCTTGCGGTAAAATAGATTATAAACTCGTTTGAGCGGTGATTTATGTAATATGTATATAATGTCATAGTTCACATGTGCTTGAAGCGTTTAAGCTAACAATTCTGTCTTCGCTCTCTGGCAAATTGCTCCACTTGACAGTGCCATTTATTCACAGCCGGAGAATACAGCTCTCTATCAAATTTCAAAATTGTTCGCTCCCTTCCAGACATCGACATGAATAAATAAACACACCACATAGCGCATTCTTCATGACACACATCTATATCAACTATTCTACTACCGGCACCAAATTCACCTAAATTCTAATCTCACTTCAACTTCCATCAACCTCGACAACGCCACTGAACAAATTGCCAATTTAATAGAAAAGTTACAGCAAAAAGCTGTACTTCAACCGTCCCTCGCTAAATGGACCCACTTAACTATTACTTACTAATAGACTCATGTTTAATGCAACAACAAGCACGATCAGCAAACTAACAAACTATAACAACCTTCAACATTTTGACATTCATTACCATAAACAAATATTCCAGACGACTCCAGACACCTTAATTGCATCCACCTCTTCTCACTCAATTACGATCAAACTCTTCTCAAAGAACTTAATTCCATTATTGATCCAACTAAAATATAATCGAATCTATTCTACAACCGCGGCTGTCTTTTCCTCATTTCATCCACAAACTTCCATCTAACTGCACTAACTGCAACGTATCGAATTCTTCCCTTTGAACTCCCAACTAGGTAGTTGCTTCCTAAGTCTATTTTACAGAGGTGATTATTATTTAAATTAAATTCGCCTACAGCCAAGACGGAATTACATTCCTTGCAATCAAATTATCTTTCCAAACTAGTTTTTAAAATATGCCACTACTTCACAAATCACAATTTCCATCCATCTAAACTCATATCCTTAAAGTAGATAAAATTCTTTATTTACCGTTTTTCGAACAACACGAGATACGTGAAGCACAAGTGACGCCAACTTCCTACCAAGAAACCCGAGCAACCTTACAATTTTATGAACTTTAAAATCAATTTCTCTTATCAAAATCCACGATTTTTCAGAAACAACATAAGTTTCAATGACTGAATTTTACCTATCAAACCTGAGGGCGCAGAAATTCTTATATTTGTTCCTATGAAAAATTCCAATATCGTGTCCGAGCTCTTTAACCCCACGATATGATTATAAATTTAATTTTAGTGGCCCTTTTAAAATTTGTTCTTTGTTTAAAATGCGGCTGATATGCTTTATAAACCAAGACCAAGCAATTTTTTGATGGCAAAAACTGGAATTTATCCATTCATCGTGAAAAAACTTGTGAAAGGATGTTTCGTGTGCTTTATAGATTTTCGTGGCACAGAATAGAAGCTACCAACATGAAAGAATTTCCTTGAAAAAAAAGGAAGAAAAAAATCTTGGAGAAAATTGGTTCAAGTACAACACAGGAATGTATGGATATGTCGCTTAAATCTTGGAACCAATACGGCGTAAACAACCCATAATGATTGCATCAGTATATGATTCGAACGAGTGGGTGAAGCATTGTGCGCGTAGCTATAACAAGCAACTGCTACCAACGTTCCATCTAAAAACCCTCCCTTTACGACCGATTTTAGAGGCCGCCTGTGTTCCACCTGCTCACAACATTGCCAGAAATGCTACAAGTAACTCTATTAATCAGCTCAATTCTCAACTTGCACATTGTAATCATGTTGGCGGTTTAAATATTTAAAACCTACTAACGAAAGTTAGCCCAAATAAATAATTCATAGGTTTTACTAATTAGGTACTTCCCTGAAACGCCGCGATGATAACTGGGACGAAATGTACAAGTTACCTCTAATTACGAACACAAAACGCCGAGCTTTAAACAAAAAATTAAATGTCTCCCTTGAGAAGACTCTAATTATTAGCGCGCTTAATATTGAAAATATTACAATAAGGACGAGCTTATTTTTATACCAAAAGCATTCCAACAATTTGTGCCAATTATTATTTAACACCTGGATCGATAACAGCCGTGGAATTACTCCAGCTACAACAACAGTGGCTATATTTTACCATTTATTGGCACATCCGCAGGTTCTACTCCATTTGATTTTAAGGATTTGGCTCTCCAAATATGGACAGAGATAAATAAAAAATACACCTAGATATTTGTTAAATTATTGCTTGGATTTTTTAGCTGGCTTTAAATCATAAAAATTTACTGGTATTACAATGGGATAGCAATCTGAGAAAACTCCATCAATGCATAATAAGGGTTTCTCTACCTTCCGATAAAAACAATCCTCGACCTTCAAGCATGCACGTCCTTTCATCGCAACATCGATTGGGGCAATCGCTACCACCATTACTTGTCGTTTTTTTTAGTTGAAAGTTTCGCATTATCTTTAATTAAAAGAGGATCAACATTTATTTATTCATATCGTGCACTTTACCTGCCGCGGTTATTGATCTTAACATAAAACAAACAAAATCGTGAAAAATTATGGTTTCCTGGAAGCAGAAATGTTTACTTTGAGTAGAACAACGATGCATTTGAAGTTTTCATGTGACTTTGTAATAAAACAGGTGAACATGCAGTTAGGCCCAACAGTGTGTTTTTTGCGAGGGTCTCTCGAAAGCTTTTGAGTTTTGTTTTTCATGTATATCATCTTCCTACGCGCTTGCTTCGGTTCCTTTTGACTGTTTAATAATTTAATACAAAGTTTAATATAAAACAGTTTCAAAGAGGAATTATAATGCTGAATAAAAGTTATGATGTATAATCAGAGATGTAGTATTGCCCCCCAAAGAACCATAATGTTGTTCGTAAGTAAAGGAAAACAAGTCGAGTTCTATTTGAATGATGTCAAAGTATTGAAGTGACTTTGGAACTCATTACCCTCTAATGAGATGGATATTCATTTAGGTGTTGTAAAGACTTTCTAGAGTGTTTTCAGCTTTTTAAATACGGTTTCATAATTAATAGCATTTAACTTTCCAAGATCTTTTCAAATGCAGTTACTCATGCATTAAAACGATATCAACAAAGACCATTCAATCCTCTTCACCGAAATTGCTTTTACTGTTAGTTCAACCCTTAATTCTTTTTACTAATTCGATATTTATGATAGTTTCATTTTATTACAAGTGATTTAATATTGCTCAAGCTACGATAACAAGAGCGATGGTAATCTATTGTGCATTGTTGGTTTAAATATATGTCTTCAGAACAGTTTGAGAACAAATTAACTGTGAAGTTTATAAAATGCTATAACACGGACTGTTCTCAACAACACATACATTACCATGTCAAAAGCATGTACCGACAAAACGGTTTGAAATAATTCCCAACAATCAAGACAACAGACCAACTGAACAAACTTAAGCAATTCTAGTTCTAGTTCTAGAGAATTCTCCAGAAATGATGTTCCGTCAACCTCCACTTAAACCATCAAGATCTGAACAATCAGTTTTAATTTCATGAAGGTAAAACGTCCACTCGACGGGCATTGCAGTTCATCGCATCAGAACACAAACCAATAATAATTAATAACATTGTTAGCCAAGTTTGTCGTGCTATTTAGTGAACATATTAAGCTAAGTGCAAACAGATGCCCTCGACTACTACAATTTAGGATTTGTATTGGTTGCGCTATATTATTTACGGTTAAATACAGATCCTCTGTAACGTTACATTCCTTTCAAACCACAACACAATACGAAATTCTATAGTGTGAAACCTACTTGGTTTTGTTCCCGGCAAACAGATACGATATAATGATTGATATTTGCAGCCATAACCAACAAAGCGGTGCAACTTTGCTAAACGATTTTTAGTTCTAGAATCTCGAATAGATACATTCAGTCTTTGAACTATTCTGGTTTTATTGGAAGTTCCTGCATAACTGAAAGCTATTATTTAAAAGAATAACTAGATGAACATATTTTCATGTTTGTTAGAAATTCCGTCAGGTTTCGAGTGGATGTCCAGAGGACAATTAAAATGCGGCAGTTATTAAAACTTTCTTCTAGCTTTTAAAACCGAGGGCTCGTTTAATAAAACACTTAAATATTCACGCGTTAAATGATAGGATATTGCTCATAAAATTCAACTTTTATAAATTACACAAGTTTTAATATACGATATACGTCGCGACGGCGCCAATTTCAACACTTCCGGGAAATTAATTTAAGCTTTTCTTACTCCCTACATGATTTAGGTGCTACATTGACTGGATAATTTGATTTGCTAGTAAAAGGTGGAAATTTTTCCTTGCGAATTTTAACCGCCATAAAAGTGAAGTATTCAACAAAGCGTGAAAAATGATGTTTGTTTTTTAAATTAATGGTTGCATTTTCGTCCTAAAAAGGGAACAAGTGGAACACATATCCTTAGTAAGGACGTAAATATTGACATTTCACAACCAGGGTAATGTCGGGCTTATTTGCGGTAAATATAAGATAATTAAGGTAAACTGGGGGAGGATGTCAAACTTGGGCAAAACAGCACACGGATGGAAACGCAAATACATACATTGTCTAGGCCACAACATAATTCGGTGTTGTCGGAGCTATGAGCAATACATAATACATAACACCCGAGTTTTGTTCCTATTAAAATCGAACAAAGGTAGAAAATAATAAATGATAGGCGAAGCGTGAAGCGAAATATTTTGGTTGTTTCCATGAACGTCAATTTACAGGTATTGCTATAATGCACTATAGATTCAAATTTAGTTATTAATTGTTCCGATAACCATTCATGCGGGATAACTATTCGCCCACAGATATACAGGATATTTGTTAATAAATAAATTCCGTTAATTAAATATATTTCTCTTGTTTTCCAGCTGCGCAAAAGAACCTTTTTAAAATGGTAATTTGATAGAAGTAGGAGATAAAAAGGCTTTAGAGCTACGATTCGAATCGAATTTATATCCCAGTGTTTTATGGTGATCTTCAAAATATACTTATCCGTTTTACCAAAAGCTGATTAGCGAGACATTTTGATCTTGTTTACGATCTTTGGAACATCGAACGCGTTGTATATTTAAATGAATGAAAGAATATTTCCAGGGTTTAGATTTCCTCCACGAAAGCGAGAAGAAAGGAGAAAAAGAAAATTTTAACATTTGACTTTTTATGAGAAATAATATCACTAGATACACCTAAAGCTTTCTTTTTGATATCGAAACACATTTACTGTCTCGAGTAATTCGAAAACGCAAACGTGAAATGTTACAACTCTGTTAAATTTTACTCTATTAATGGAGGACGTATGATGTAACCATCTAAATAATAATTGCTGTAAAGTGTGTTGTAGATTTTATGTGTGTATGGATCGTGGAAATTGAAGCAAACAAGTCAGTGTGTAAAACCACAACTCTACGCACTTTGCATAATAATTAGTAATATCTCTCGCCTCGCTTCTTCCCTTGGGGACATAACTCGGCAGCTGAAACGTATTTCTGTTTGTAGAGCGGTTGAATCTAGTGTTAAGACAGGTATTAAGTTTGGCTTTCTCAAATATCGCAAACTTTGAATAATAACCCGGAACAAAAATTGAAAGAAATGACGCGAAGCTTTTCTTTACATATTTCTATATCAGTTGAGGCCACAATGTATTTAGCACCTCTTCAAGTGTTAAAGGGTTGTTAGGTTTATTCCATAACAATAAAGGAAGAGCGAGAGTTGATATTAAAGTTTCAATGTAAAAGATTGCAAAGTCACTGAAATATAAAGTCTATGGTGCGTATAGAGGTACACGATAAAGCTTGCTATTAAATGTTTTGCTTTCAAGTTTTTCGTAGTTTGCCGTAAATTTATTTCTATCTTGAGAGGAAATGAAACAAACTTAATTTCCTATATCTCTGAGTTCCATTTATGCGTTTTTCTTTACAATTGCTATTTAATTTACCCGCTTTAGAGTTACCCGGAGGTGAAACCTACGATTTATCATTAAGGCTCTGTCCTACCCCGGCCGAAGTGCATAGGAAATAGCGCAAAACGCCATTACTTTTTACGGCCACAAATTAGGAGTTGGAGTTTTGATTTTTTTTTGTACGTGTAGATATTATCAAAATGTACACGGGAAACTCTTTGATTTTCAAAAATTTCTTATAAATTTATTTAAAAAAAATAAAAACTGAAAAAACGCCATGTCGTTTTACGGGCACAGTTTTACGAATTTTTGCTTGAACTACGACTTGATAGATGAGGGATTTTATTCTACATCCGGGAAACTCCTTGGCTTTTTTCCCACATGAATAGTTTCTTTAGAAAAAATAAAATGTAATGTAAAAATGATCCCCAATTTTCAAAAAGTCGGCAACCAACACTTCAATGTTGCCATGATTTACAGCCCCTCACAACAGGGGGTCTCTAATCCTAATCACGGTTTGACGACTAAAACTCGGCCGACCGGCGATTGACCATTGGGACCCCAACTTTATACCTACCTCTTACCAAGAATTGAAGACTGCCGCATCTGAATATAATAACATTTTAACCCTCATGCAAGATTCCTAAAAATAAATTTTAAGACAATTTGTCGACATTTTAATAATTAGATTAACGATTGCAAATGATTTTCAATCGATAATATAATTAAAAAGTCACTGTTCAGAACCTTTTTTTTTCTCAGTTGAGTGTAGTATTTTGAGTTTAGATTTAGTGCAATCAAACTCATCTTTGTTGACAAAAAATTCGCTTTTGACTCTTGAAGTAGACCTCAATTAATAACTTGCATTACAACATTGCATTTAAACAGTCTATTCTATATAGGGCAACGGATTAATTGCATTTCATACATTGATTGTCATGCATTTTATTGCATATTTAGCCATTTGGTCCTTTGCCGCAGGCAGGGTGGAATGTTTTCTCAAGTAGCCATAAGACCAAAAAGGTCAGCACCGAGTTGTCTCCCATACATGACCGTCAGGTTGAAATAAAAAGATTAGACGATTGAAAGTTTTTTAGCGCTCCCGTAACTATTTGATTTTTAGATACCAGCATAGCTCTATATTGTTACTTCTGTGTTTTGGCAAGTTCTCCAACTTTGATAAAATAATTACCCAAAACATGATTTTACATTTTCAATGATTTCTTTCTACATATCTCAAATTGTGCTACTGTAGCAACTTTTTAAACTTTTCCAAAATGATGAAAACATTCATTGAAGTGGACATTTGTTCTCAATTTTTGAAATATTTAGTTGTGCCAAGATATGTTATTTTTTAATTTTTCGTGATGCGTATAAATGTATAGTTTTTTGACGTCCACGTATAAAAAGTAAAAACAAATTAGTGTTAAAATTTAATACACCAGTATTACTTAGAATCCTTCTAGATCGATGGATATCTTTCATAATTTTGAAACTCACGTTAATATAAGTAGCTGATGGCAAAAGTACAACTACAAAAATTTTAATAGCTATTTGTGTATTAAGAGCGCACAAATTTACATTGCCGATTGAAAGAGACAAAAAGTCTAAAGTTGCGCGGCAACCTCTCGAAAACGGTAATTTCAATTTGCGCTCGAAATACACACAATATTTTATCTACAATCTTGCATTTTCCGCGATTAAAAACAACTTCTACATCTAATTTTTAGATTATTAAGACTCAACCGCACACCACCTTCTATGTGCCATGGTAAAAATACCTTTGGCATAAACGATTTTTCGAAAAAAAAAATCGTGATCGAGTGTTTTTTCAATTTTATAAAAAAAAATTGTAGCTCTAGAACATATTCTTTACCTACCTGTAATATTTTGTGTTATTCGGAAGAACCCAAATATCCATTTTAAAATTTGGTAGAATTGATTTTATTAAATACCCGCGGATTCGTTGAAACACAAGAAATGACAAGATGAACTAATATCTAAATCTAATTTATTTAAATTTATTGTCAATTTAAACACTGCGTGACAAAGTTTTAGTAGCCAAAAAACTGTTATGTTCTATAGGTAGCCCATCTTTTGATAAAACATATGCCGGTAACCGCAAGTCACCACCAAATTTTATATTTAATTTTAAAAGTAAAATTTTATGACTTTGTAAGTTTTAAACATTTTTGTTTCCAAAATAAAAGTCTGTACATTGTCAAATACAATCAATTTAAAATTATTGTAAAAAAATCGAAGTTTTTTCAACTACTTATGTTAAAAATTGTGAAGGTTTTGAGGTAAGGATGTCCTTTGGGTATGTACTTTGTTTGGATTACATAACACATTCAAAATTAATTTGAATTTGTCGCACAGTGTAATTTTGAAAATAAAATTGTGATGGTACACATTTTTAACGAAACATTTTTTACTTGAAATATAAAGTTTATTAGATGATGCCATCATTTATTATTTCTCTTTATTTTTCATCTATTATAATATGAGACATAATATTTCGAAATCGGGAAAACGTTCGAAACAAACTCCAAAGCAAGGCAAATTCATCTGCCGGGTTTATTGCTGAACTGTGGTAGAAAATATGCTAATTTTACAGACGATTTTCACCCTTATGGATGATTGGCATGTGTCAAATGGTTAGTATGTTGGGTTGCATATTTTTCAAAACACGAATTTTAGTTGAGGGGTAGAACAGCGGTTGCATATTTTTCAAAACACGAATTTTAGTTGAGGGGTAGAACAGCCTTAAGGCTGTTCTACCCCTCAACTAAAATTCGTGTTTTGAAAAATATGCAACCCAACATACTAACCATTTGACACATGCCAATCATCCATAAGGGTGAAAATCGTCTGTAAAATTAGCATATTTTCTACCGCAGTACAGCAATAAACCAGGCAGATAAGTTTGCCTTGGTTCAGAGTTTGTTTCATAGATTTTTCTTATTTCGAAATACGATGTCCCTCGAAATTAATTTAATGTATTGGAAAATTATCATTAATGATAATAAATTAAAATGAATAAAAAAAAGATGTATTTCTTTTGCTTCAATGTTTACGCTGTTATTAATAAAATCCATTGCAACAAATTTAAAAATCTGGCGCATGTGTGTTTTGAGCACGTCCAAATAAAACAAAATATTTCAGGTAAACTATTTTGGAAAACAAAATTAGTTTTAAAATCTGTGTAAATGTGCTTTGATAGGTAGAGAAATTAGAGTGAGGTTTGCGAAGAAAGCATAGTCATTACCAGTTTTCAGGTAGAGTCCTAAAAGCAAAAAAGCTAATCCATCGTTCTAGAAGAATTCCAAGTATTATATTAAATTGTCTTTAAAATGTGATTAACCGACACTTCACATGACAGAATCAAAAGAAACAAACTCAACTGTATCATAATGCCATAGATCACCGGAAAAATGTTAAAAAAAATCATGTCTTCAATTTTTCGAGTTTTGATGGATTAAAGAGGAAAAGTTTAATGCCAAAATTAACGATTTCTGTGCAGTAATTTTAGGTTCAAAAGAATTTTTTACCTAAAGGTCATTTTACGCAAAGGCATAGTGCAAAAAAAAAATCGAAAAAATCTTGTTAGAAATGCCAGAAAACTGTTTTTCTATTTCGCGTTCATAATGAAGATATTTCGATACGCGTTTCAGTGTATTTCGGTATCGTAATGGACCAATCCCGTGCCAATATTTCCAGGAGCATAAATTTTTGCTTACGTTTGCAGCAGTACCGTCAACCTGCCGTCAACGTTGACAATTTAGATTTTGGTTTTGAAAAACCATGATAAATCGATCAATACACTATTATTTCTTGTTGTACTTGGCTTAATAATTCATCGGAGAAAAACTCTTTGGATGCAAAAGAACCATCATGATCATGATCAACATCTTTGCTCTCTTGGCTCCCTTACCTCAAAATGTCACAACTGTCATTGGACATTGGATTTGACTACTTCGAATTTTTTTCCCGAACATTTTGCAAATGCCAACGACCCTAAAATTCCCTAGATTTCGAAATCAAGTTTTTTCGTTTAAAATAAGGCGAAATAGAAAAAATAGCGTATGATACTTGTTCATAATGCATTTTGCCGCACTTACTACTTTACTTACTACTTACTACTACTCGCTGCGCTCGTCGTGTCCTAAAAACGTGCGTGCGGCAAAATGTTCATTATGAAACGGCTTTCATAATATACTATTATAAGATTTTGTGATGAACAATCTCTATCAGTGTGACATCGTTCACATGAAACCATAGTTACATTACTTGTTCATGAACCAACCTGACTAACGCCAACAATACTGCAGCTTACTATGGCTTTGAATACTAGAAATTTAAATTATTGGGGGAACAATTCAGCAATGTTTCCATTTTCCTAATTTTCTTTTAGTTCTCCTGCAAAAATAGAGAGTCTGCACTTTTTTTAAAAAATTTTTAGTACTTTGGGGGACCACCCAATTACGTCCTTTCAAGATGGTGTGCCACTTTCCGGACACCTGTACATACATATACAGCCGCGGACAAAAAATCTTAGACGTCAATGTCATTTAATTGTCGCATGGTGTAAAACCCCACTTAAAATATGTAACCTTACTTATTTGTACTGTCAATTTTGAGTTATAATTTTTTAATTTCAAAATTTTCAGTGTTTTCAATATTGCAAGGAACTGACTGCAGATCATACCGCTCTGTACTAAAGATAATATTCTAATTTTATTCGTTTCAGTCTTGATAATTCTTAATTGTCAACTTGTCAATACTTTGATGTTTTAAACGTCAGTAATGGCAATGACAGTAAAGCATACACTACACTCAAATTTTTGAAACGTCAGAAAAATGACGTCTAAGATTTTGTGTCCGCGGCTGTATGTGTTGTTATTTATATTTTTATTTATTTATTTATTTATTTTTTATTTTCATCCCTTTGGAAAATATGAGATTAATTCGCAACAAACTAACAAACAATAAAAATCTTGGGTCAAAAAGAATACTTAGCCTTACTACCTTACTATTTTTGCATCTCGAAAATTGAAATGTATCTTATATTCGAGTTGGAATTTATAGTCGATAAATCAATAAAGATTAAGTCTAGCCGATGGAAAAAGCATAGCGATTACTGAATTACTTATTAGGTACATATTTTTGAAATCCAAAGGATAGATTTTGAGATCCAATAGATAATTCAAAATTTGAAGTCTCAAAACAAGAGTGCATCTCAATTATACGAAAGATAAGGTTTTTTCTTTTAGAAATTTTTATTTTAAAAGTATTAAATATTTGTAAACACTGATTGCAAATAACATTAGCAAACCATACTTTTACTTCTTAGAAATGTGTCAATCCGAAGGGGTAAACTAGATAATTTAAAAAAAAGAGGGGTATTATAATTTTATCATTTTCTTTATTTTTTTAATTGAGTGTAATTTAATTGATAATTACAATTTTCGTTCGTTTGTAATTGGGCCAGCTTTATGCCTGGCAAGAAAATTTAGTAATAATAATCTTGATAAGAATGAGATTAAAATGTTATGGGATTCATGATCTTCAGCTCTCGGTAGTGAGTAGGTATCTGGTTGGGGTTCCAATGGTCAATCCCGACTCGGTCGAGCCGTAGCGTAGTCGTCGAACCGTCATTAGGATTAGAGACCCCTGCTGTGAGGGGTTGTAAATCATTTGTATTTTGAAGTGTTGGTTGCCGACTTTTAGAAAATTGAGGACCATTTTTACATTACATTTTATTTTTTTCTAAAAAAACTATTCATAATTGAAAAAAATCAAGGAGTTTCCCGGGTGTAGAATACAATTCTCTATCTATCAAGTCGTAGTTCAAGCAAAAATTCCTAAAACTGTGGCCGTAAAACGACATGGCGTTTTTTCAGTTTTTATTTTTTTTAAATAAATCTATTAAGAATTTTTGAAAATCACAGAGTTTCCCGTGTACATTTCGATATTGTCTACACGTACAAAAAAAATCAAAACTCCAACTCTTAATTTGTGGCCGTAAAAAGTAATGGCGTTTTGCGCTATTTCCTATGCACTTCGGCCGGGGTAGGACAGAGCCTTAAGGATTTATTCAATTAAATAATATACACGCTCTTCATTATTTATTCCTATATTCAAGTTTCATTAGTCGTCGGGATTAAGATATTTTTGTTTATGATGTCGTGCCCTACGTAAACTTTATAGGCCAGAGGGCAATTTCCTACCTGGTCAAGCACAACAAACATAGCCGGACGTTGATCCCAATAACAAATATTTGTGTTACTCCCTAACTTCATGTTTGATCCGTTATCATAAACCTTTTAAATTTGCATTGCAACCAATTGTGCTACATACATATGCCCTCATTATCATTTCCGTTCCGGATGAAACGTAAAACGGAAACTCGGTTTTCACAAAACTACATAACACCTCGCAAATGGCTCGCTATTATTTCAAGACTTATTCATTACATTTTCTTTTTGATTACTTAAGCTTTTTACAGTATTTGACAACAGCTTTAATAGATTCATTCTGAAGCTTCTTACCCGACACGGATTAGTGATACGACTTTGACGAATTCGAAATAATGAAAGTTCGCTTCAATGCTACTCGTTCCAGGTCACTGGCGTGCAAACGTGATATTTGTTTTTAATTTTTTTAATCTTCCACCCTGGTCATTATTTTTCCCGAACGTTCAACATTTCCATATCTATGAAGCTGTAGTGAGGCCAATCCAGAAATTACACACACAAGCAAGAATGAAAACTGGCATTGATTTTCCCATATTCACGTTCTGTTTCTACGTCCAATACGTGACAATACAAACCAACTGTAATGCTATAACGGCGTTCTTTTACGCCCCCATCGCAAATTGTAAACTCAACAAATTCCCACAAGGCTTGGCTATTTAATTTATCAGCGAGTCGGTGAGAATGGACTTTATGCTCATGACTTTTATGATCACACCAACTTCTTCAGTATTCTCAAACAAACAAGCAGGGAATGACTTCAATTGGTTTTTTGGTTACAACGAAACAAAACTTTTGAAATTAATTTCCCACGCTGATATTTTTCAAATTGACTCCGTTTTAAACATCATATTAATATTTAATTAATGAGTGTTTTCATTATGTTCAACAAAAACACTGCTTGTTTTGATTTCTTTATTTTTTTATATTTCTGGAATGTAAAACAACATCATTTACCACATGAGTGCAAAAATTAGTTTCGAACATAATTAGATGTGTAGCAAATTGCATTCTTAAATTCCGTTTCTGGTTCGCTCGTTGGTGAGTGCGGAAGCCTTGAAATGAATAGTCCCTTGGTTTGGTCTGGCTATATTATGGGCAGTCTGGAATAAATGAAACAAATAGATTAGCAGTGTTTCCTGAATTGAGTCCGGAGTCCTGTGGTTCGCGCAGCTGAAGGCAGTAGGACCGCCTTTCACGTGTAGAGCTAAATGGGCTCGACAAGGTCTAGCAGTAAGTTCAGATAATCGAGACACCCGCATAGATGAATACAATGGAAAGACGCCAAATCCACGTTTATTAATGATCCACAGTGGCAAAAACTCGCAAGAGTCCCTTATAAATAACGAAATATCATCTTTGTTTCAAGAAGTTTCGCCGAGTCTGCAACTTGATTGAGATGACAAAGTTTAGGTGCAGCCGAAACAACGAAGAGAAAGGTCAATAACCAGTAATTTGAGCGAGTGGACGTAAATTTTTATGGGGAAGTTGAAAGTGGCCAAAATTATACAGTTTCGAGTTTGAAACACCAGACTCAATATGCTCGTTCGCCTAACACATTGCCAGAAATTTGTATCAAGTTACGACAAATTCCGTAGAACGTTATGGTATTCCCATCGCAATTCCAGAGCGCAAGCATTTGCCTTTGAATATCTAATAAAATCTAATAAAATATCTCCCACGGTATGTACTTGAACTTAGACGTTATATTACGAATTATTCTAAGTAGATTTATATTTTCTTTGCGTAAAAAAAGTTGAGATGACAAACAGAGCTCATTGTGTCATAAACAATAGTTCGACTAAATGAAATATCACTTGGAAACTTCAACTCGGAATCCTGGAAGTCTGAAGCAAAGCGTCAGGTGTAATTAATAATAGTCACACGGTCACCCATATAAGCACCACTTACGAAAGTCACTTATATTAAGATCAAATTTGCTAAACAATGAACGTCAAATTAACAACAGGTCTACTGAAACAGATACGTTTATATCTATTTAGAACTATTTAGAATTTATGCATTTACTGTTGCATGAAGCATGGAAAACTCAACTTTGTCGCATGCAACTTTGTACACTGTTTAGTTGTATGTATCTTCAGAAACCAACTCCTAGTTCTTTCCATTTCATTAGACTTGCATAAAATTAAGAGATTGCCTACCTCGTACCCGAAAATAATCAAAATTAGATACAAAATAATTAAATTATAAGATAATACAATTTGTACAATGACCATTAACCGCACTACCCAAGAGACAATAACTGAATTACAGTGTCCAGCTGCATGTTGTATAAGTTCCTCAAACCCCTAAAATTAGGACCCAAGATTACATTTCGGGAGACTGATAAAAAATTTACATGAATTATAAAAAATGTCCTTTTCGCAATGTTAGAATAAAAAGGTTATCTGATTTTCTAAATAAAAAGTCATCCCGTCACAGCTTGTTGGAATTTATTCCGAGTTTTTGTTGGGAAATTAGGAGTGAAATAGAAAATCAGAGACTTACGTCCCGTTTCACGGTAGAAGTTTTTGTGATGTTTACTCGAGAAATTACATGGAGATAGAAGCAAAGTCAACACAAGTAAATAGGAGGACATGGCTCTGTTTTCAATTAAATTGAAATTAATGCCCGGAAACAAAAACTACGAGTGTTAATATTTTGCTCTTATTAGAAAAGGTTTTGCACCCGGTGGTGTTGCTAAAATATGTGAATGATCGAACTGGGAGGAATGTTATTTCGACTGAGATGATTACAGAACTGTGTATGTGCTGCCATGGGAAAGGACACTGATTGGTCTGTAATTGTATTCAGATGGCCTCTGGACAGTTACATATTCTACTGCCCTCCGAACTCCCGTATCGCATTTGTGGCCCTCCCGCCACGCCACACCACTTTCTAATTATCTAGTAATTGTAACACAATGGCGATTCTCACATTCTAACAAAACCCACAGCAGATCATTTCTAATTTCTCTGCTGCGATGCAACCAATCTAACTTCTAATAGAACTGGGATACCGAAATTGAAAACACTTTATCTGGAATTTGAAAATTCAAGACAAATTACCGACATTTTTTACCGGTGTGCCACTGAAATTCAAATGTAAGCAGTTCCGCTAATTTATTCGAACGAGGATAATATGAAGAAAATAAATTTGTTGTTTTAATATCATCTTTGTCTTTAGTGGCTACGAACTGCATAATCACCAGTAACTGTAGCGTTGTCGTCCCGGTTTTATTACCTCCATAAATCGCTTCCTCCGCTCGATAAATCTACTCTGGAAAAATATACTGAGTCTTTAAACATAGATATTAGAATTAATAAAACAATTATATGCCATTCCGAAGCCACCACTTCTGTTATCGATTTTTACGGTTGTCAACATGTTATTAGCTTTAGAGGTTTGGATATTACAGAATTTTAGTGTTTCAAAAAGTTTAATAAGTACAGCGTGCTTAACTGGCGAGCACTCGACCTATGCCGAAGTAAATTACATTTTATTGCCTGTAATTCAATTTTTTTTACAACGGCAATCTCGAATGCGCTTGCTGTATTTTAAAGGCTCTGTCTAATTTTATTTTGCTTCGTTTCGAGTTGACGCAAAAACTACACTAGGCCACCAATTTCGGAAAAAAATTGTACTGGAGAAGTGGAATTGCCCCTTAAATTTGAATCTGAAGTTCCTTTCTTGAAAAACTATTTTTTTTACTTTTGCTTGATTTGTCTTTTCTTTTTTTATATTTGTCATGATATTTTTAAATACTGATCTCATGTCTCAAATAAACTTTTCAATAATTTTCATATGTAATTTTTCGTATTGTTAGAATCAATGATATAAAAGGACGCAAAAAGTTAGCTTTGATTTGGAAAATCTATTGACAAAAGTGAAAGTAACTATGGTAATATTTCAAAGTTAACTAAATCTATTACATTTGCCCCCCCACCCTTTAAAAAAATCAAAAAAATTTTTTGAACATTTTTGTTGTTATTATTAGGTAGAAAAGCTAAAAGACACATAAACTGTTGAAACAGAATCATATCTGCGGTTCATGAAAGAAGAACGGGTTTAGGATTCATTTTTCTAAATTTGGCAGAAATTGGAGGACCTGTAGTTTGAATTTTGTGAAATGTGGTTTGTTTTATGGGTCTGTTAATGTCAAAGTTTTTAATTAAATTAGTAAATTTGAATAATAATTTTTTAAATGGGTTATCAATTTCTTTCAATTGGAAAATTTGATTTTGTGAGATTGTTGTAGGATTTTTATTAGTAAAATTTTTAGTTTAAAGTTAAGAGTTTTGGTTTTACAATTAATTATTATATTAAAATGGGAAAGAAAATCATATCCCAAAATTGGTACTTGAATATTTGCTATTTTAAAATCCCAGAAAAGAGTTAAAGAACAAAAATTTAATTTAATTTTTAATTGAATTGAACCTAAAATTTCAATAGATGTATTATTAGCCGTTATTAAATTATCATCTGGAAAATGATTCTTTTTCGAAATAGGAAAAAAATTTCATGGTAAAACTGAGAAAGAAGAACCAGTATCAACAACAAATATATACAAAGTATATCGTTAATTTCATCATAAATATTGATTAAATTGCCCTTCTAATGTTTTGTTTGTTTCACTAAGGGTAAATGCAACAAACACGAATCAAGTTTTTAGGATTGGCTGGACATGGAAATCCGTTGCATTTCCATGAAAAATTGCCATATCTGTTATGAAAATAACATAATTGGGGAAATGATGGTTGATTGAGGTTGATGTTGGTTATGATTAAACGAGTTAGTGTAAGAACTTTGTGTGTAATTTCTAAATGGTTTTTGGTAATTACTCCTATAATTTTGTGGATTTTTATTTTAATTATTATGATTAGAAAATGATGGTTGAAAATACCATCGTTCGAATTTGTAGTTGTATAATTTTTAATTTTATCTAAACGAACAGCTAAATCCATTAAGGTCATTTGACCAGATTTTACTTGATCTATCATAGTCAAATAATATGGTTTTAAATAAGAAGGTAATTTTGCAAAAAATAAACCCTGTAATATAGAATCCGGAATATTATTATTAAAGGTTAACAAACTAATATTTTTTAACATATCGTAACAATTATCATTAAATTTAACTTTATTCATTAAATCGTCAATTCTGCTAAAACTATCCTGATTATATAAAGAATATAAATGTGTTTTTAAGGAATCAAAAAGATTTCTACGTTGATTGCGATTTAAAATAAACAGTGAAATTTTGTCATTTACCTGTGGAGGTAAATTTGCTAATGTAATACTAATGTAATATTATATTTATCGTTTTGATTGATTGTATTATAATAAGAAAAATAATTATCTATATTATGAAAATATAAAGGAAGATCTGTAGTAAATGTAGGAAAAGGATAATGTGGTCGTAAGTGGTTTTCCATTATAAAAATATAAATTAATAAATAAAATCAAAGGAAAACTTAGCTTTGGAAAACTTCCGGGTTGTAACTTGCAGATATGATGATCTCAGATCTTCAAATCAAGGAATGGTCCAACACGGTGGTTTTTCACTATTCTGGATTAACGTCGGGGTCACCAATAATGTTAGAATTAATGATTTAAAAGGGCGCAAAACGTTAGCTTTTATTTGGAAAATCTATTGACAAAAGTGAAAGTAACTATGCTAATATTTCAAAGTTAACTATATCTATTACAGTATATTTTCAAAATTTATTAAGGATTTTTTCAACAGATTTAAGCTTTTTATTTTTTTATAATTTAATTGAAAAATCAATTCCCAATGCTTACAATAATAATAACAATAATTTCTAGGCACATATTAAGTTTTAAAATGATTTTAATGCTGACGCAGCACAGAATAATAACATTTTTTTATAATGCAGATTTTTTAGTTTATTTTTGAACCAAAAAAATTAGGAATTGTACAAATTTTTTGTTGTTAAATTGTTAAGCAAAACTGAAAAAAGTAAAAGTGATTTTCGACAGTTTTAGTAGAAATTTCGTTGAAAGTTTGTTGACTAGTGTTATCTTCGATTGGCAGAACATGTGTTGTTTATAAGGTGAAATGAGTGTTATGACGGATGATTAAAGTGTAGTAACGATGATTGAATGGTGAGCAACACGTTGAGTTGTGTCGGTTCTATAACATTCAGGAATAATTACAAGTTGGAAGATGAAATCTGCGAAGCACTCCCGTCATTACACTCCCGGGGAGCGCTAATAAAAAGTGATTAATATATCTAATTAACTCTTTGAACTGCCGTGACGCAACTCCAAACTACAACAATTCATTTCAAGTCCAAGAATGAAAACTTTTGCGGTAGAAATAACGAGGCTTGAAATGAGAGTAATTTAAATAAACTAACAATCAAGGAAGTTTAGGGATGGCGGCCGAAGCGGTGCAGTGCAGTTGATTTTAAGGATTTGCTCCGGTTATTATCGGAGTTAAACCGAGTTTTTGGTTTTTGTTAGGTTTTAACACCATGAACGAAATTGGAATAGCGACTTGAACGAAAACAAGAATTAGCGAGGCGAGTTTGTTTCGTTTCCAATATAACGAGAGTTAGTGCTCAACATTGGGATTAATCGAACGGTCTCGTCTGCAAGATATTCTTATATTGAAAATCATAAATAAAAAGAAAATTAAACGAATTGCTGAAAAGGCTGCCACCGCCTTTCGAATTCGAGCGATAAATCCAGGAAGTAACGCGAGTTGCCGTCGTTTGTTGAAGCGAACCTGAGAACCCGAGCCTTTTCACGCTAAATCGTTTGTCTGTGAACTATTCCATCCAATATTTACGGCGTCGGCGAGACAGACCGCTCGCGAAAGTATCGCCGTCATCAAATCGACGCCATCCAAAAGCACATTACAAAAATCGCACCAAATCAAAACAACTTTACCGACAGACAGGAGTTCAAAGCAACAGGCAAATTACAAATACGAAACGCAAGGATTAAACCTTCACGCTACCATACACTGCTTCAACGTATCACATCTCAACATAGTCCTAAGCTCCAGATTGCACGAGCTTTTGTCATTATAAGAGGATACGACAGATTCTATCCAGGTCAATTGGTCCTCAAGACAATTTGTACGCATTAAATAAATATTTTTTCGCAAATGTAAGAATCTGGAGATGTCGGAATACGTTTTCAAGAGACGGAAAATCGGGGAAACAGTTCGCAAACCCATTAAAACGGTGTTTCTGAAGTCAAACAAAAATTCTGCCTTGAGTTGTATCGGCGAGGTCACCGCGGCTTTTATCATGTTTTGCAAGCAGAGTGGAAAAATCTATGCTCGTAGTTAAATGAGAGCCGATGGGGGCTGTTTGATGGCTGCGATAGTGCACCCTGTTGCTTTCCGCCATGCATCTTGTAGAAGCTGTAAATAAATCAGCGCGACAACCCGTTTTGCTCACACCGCGCTATTGCGGCACTCCGGGAATCGCACTCTACATACATATATGTAATAAAAAGAGATACACGTTGCGGCCGTTGCCTTCGAACTAAAAGCATCACCATAAACATTTATAGTAACAGCAAAACCCCCAGACTCGAATTTACGAATTGTCAAACGTCGAACCACAAATCGCATGTTATGATCATGATATTTCAAATAGGGCTCTTCTAATAAATTCCATGCGTGCACAGTAACCCTAGGATGAATACTGATATATTGCCCAATCGACCAGACGCACTGCACCTGCTCTACATCTAATCTAAACACTGCTTTGCATCCCTCTAAACACGCACAGAAAGCTATTGTCCGCACTCTGGCTGCATTTCAATCCAACAGCTTTACCTTTGATATTATAATGACTCTCTTTAAACACAACACGGCGTTCAAGAATTTTTGATTCTACGTTTTCCAACATTTACAAAACAACACACCAATCATCAAAACAAATATTCGCAACGCTTCGACTGAGACATTTATTTGAACATACCCCAAAAAATGAATGTCTCCAAAGCAATTTTTCTGCTTTTTCCGGTCTGATAGAAAGAAGCCTGTTGTAATTACATTGAAATATAACAATGCACACGTAAATTCAAACCCACAAAGTTCATACATCTCTTTTTGTTCTCATTCGATATCAAAACAAAATTAACTCCACATAATAGAACATTTAAAATACATTGTTTCTACAAACCTTCCCTTATGTATTATTTAGAATGTTAATCTGGTAAAAACGGTTGTGTACACACCCACAAGGTGTTTTCGTTGTGAAATATGAAAAATATTTTGATTTCATTATTTCTTTCCTGGTAATTACGGAAAAGCAGCACGGCCCAATCTTTGACTAACAATATATTTATATATGGTAAGTCCTAAATAAATTGGTACTCCTACAACTCCACCTTTGCTGGAGTTTGTAACAGTACAATGAAAGTAAACAGGTTTTTCCAACCCGTGACGTTTTAATTGTAATCTTCAAAACAGACATTTTCATACGTCAACACAGTATACCGAATTGTTATTGTTACCCCAAAATCGATTTCTAAAATAATAATCGGCCTCTAAAATGGAATCTATGTCGATATTAAACTTTCCTGAGCACATCATGTCTGTATAAATTGTAATGATGCAATATGCAGTACAACAAATATTACATTTTTCATGCGATTTGTGATACTCATTTGCGGCAAGAAAATCACCTTTTGAATGTCTAGGCAGTCAAACGTGACATTTCGTTAGTTGGTTTTATTTTGCAAGTTGGCATCGCTGCATAAATGTCAATTGTATCAATTTATGTACTGAATTAGATTAATTACGCAAAGATACCACAAAGATTTGCTAAAACACATTTAAATTTAAATTAATCTGCAATCGTTTGATTTGAATGGAGTGCTACCAATCTATTTCCCAGCTGATGAAATTCCCCTAAATGAGGGAATGAAGTTTCAAATTCAAACCAAAAGTCAAAATAAATAACTATTAATAATTGTCGGCGCACAAAATTTCGTGTTTGACACGGCTAGAAAATGTTTTGGAAAAGACCATTTTCTAGCCTAGTGAAACAAATAACTATTTCAGATTGATTTCACAACTGACGGGTTTTTACTGTCTAATTTACTGTATTGAAAATTGATTGCTTGGATTACGGAATATCAATAGCTGAGCATGGCGTGTCAATAAATAAGAAGCTTTTTCTATTATTTGATCACTATTCCATTTACTTCTGTACTTAAACCACTCAAATGTCTGCCCTCGATTATCTGGAACTAGCAATACAAGGCAAATCCGAATTTGACTTTCTTTTAACTAAATCACATTCCTTTCCGAACGAACGATGGTCCCCTAGTAAATTTTTATCAGAGAACACCCTCAAGAGCAATTTTTTTTAAATTAATATTTCACCGATCCACCCTTCGAATGTTCATGCCATTTGTTTAGTTTAGGATTAGGTGGCTCTTGTAAGTTTTCTTCGAATAAATTGATTCATGGCTATAGTAGAACAAATGCCGCCTGAATAAGGAATTGTTTCCCTTATCTAAATAAGTTTTCAGGTTTCCTCGAAGGCGCGGACAAAGACACAAGACACCGTTCATTAGCAACTGATTTTAATTGCGAAGTTTGGAATTTTTAGCCCTGAAAATTTATTTGTGATTACGAATGCATGGAAGGTTGAAATTCGATACACATAAAATTGGTAAGGGCCCAAGTCCATTACCAAAATTGCGGTCAAGAATATTTTCGTAATCTACATAATGTCTTAGTAATTTTGGCACGATTGATGGGTCGTTTTTAACACACACGCTCGAACAAAATGAATTTATGTAACAACACAAAACATTATTGAAATGGATTAAAAACTAACAAACGTATTTGGTTTATTCATAATGCACGGGTTGTTTGATTATTATTATTGATTAGCAGTGGTCAATAGCATGCTTAGGGAGTCTTCCAAATTACTGTAAAATGATTTATATTTGCTGTTTAGTTTGGGAAGCATGTAAATTGTTGTGGTTTGTAAATAAATAAACCGCATTGCAAAATTGAAAATCTGCACCCAGCACTGTCCTGATTGAATTGATAAACGTGCATATTTTGCATAATATTGATTTGAAATGATTTTTTTAGTGAATAAAAACAATAAAACCATAATAAGTACAAATATATTGAAATTTAGCGAACAAAATAATTGGTGCGGAAATAATGGAAATTCGTTAAACAGATTTGTTTATATTGTTATTAGAATTATAAAATTTTGTTTGAACTAGGAAATAAATTGTGGGCTGGCAACCAAAAATGCTTAACTTGATTAATTAAAAGATAAGTTTTCATAAAATTCTAAATAATTTCATTAAGGAAGTTTGATGTGGAATGAATATTCATTGCGGTATGTTTTACTTTTTGTTGATATGTAAGATCCGGAGTTGCGGAAATCTGGTGATACAAGTTTGAATTGAATTGTTCCTAGATGTCGACTGCAGATAAGCCCGAGCTTAATTCAGATTTATAGCTTTTCTAAAATTAAAACAATCTGTTACAATATTCGACGTACAATTACTCTACCGCAAAACTTAGTTGAATAATTTTGGTTGCTTTCAATTTATTCTCGGAAAGGTTTCGTTTAAAATAGATGTAACACAGAAGCAATTTCGTGCAGCATTCCTCGTCTGATCTAATGAAAGAAACGAGGCAAAGTTTGGTGATTTTTGGCTTATCTCAGTTTTAAATTGACCGGATGTGACGGTGATAAATATTTAGTTAAACACATTTGCCAAATTCTGATTGAAAATGTATATACTTGATCATTTTTGGCGTAACAGCCGTCAATTCGGCAAATACGCCGAATACTCGTCGTGAATTTTAAATGAAAAACAAACAGAAGCACGGAATTTCGAGGGCAAATTGGCCATTTGGAAGTTTGGCGCTTATTTAAATCGGTTATAGCACACGTCATGTTAATCTGCACAATCGGGATCGTTAGGAGGGACAACACCATCCGGAGAATCCTAAGAGGGGCATGTCGCATGTTACACGACTGAGGGAGTTGTGACAACCCGAAATTCCCAGGAATCAGATTCCCTGGCCGTATTTCAATACAAAGTAAATTAACTCGCAAGACAGACAATAGGAAAGGCAGTATAATTGTTGTATCCTGAGACCTGAATACCCAGCCTGGAAGCGGTTCAGAGGTCCTGAAAACCTTTTACTCTCAAAAAGTATTTCGTTTGCACTTCTCTAGATTAAAAGGACATCAACTAGATTAACCGGAGATAACAGTTCATTTATAGTAGATAATTAGTGATCAATCTTAACTTCTTTTTTTTGTTGCTTTCAAATCAGGCAATTTTTTTTTCTTTTTTTTTAACGCAAATTGCTGAATCCAAAACAGTGAAACGACTACAATTAGCTGCACTGCAGACCGGGATTTATTGCTAAATTTAATTGAAACAAAACTTTTTATCGACAAAATGTCTCCATATGCATTGAACGGCCACCTATTTATGGTCTAACACATCAATTTTAAACTCCCACGGATTTATCTCTTTAAACACAAAAAAAACATTTTGAAAAAATTGTTTTTGTCCGAAACAAAAAGGTATTTTATTTATCGGTACGTTTTTAGTAAAATTTCATTAATTTTCTGCGATAAAACGAGTGGTGGGTTTTATAAATAATATGACAATTGTTGGTTTTACCCAAGGGAATAGAAATGGCGCACAAAGAAGTTGTTTTGTGATGTGAGTTTTGAGAATTTTCAGCAGGGTCATAAACGTTTGTCGTAAATAAGTGGTATACTACCTCAAAATGAATACAAAAATGGTACAATGTCGATGCAGTAGAATGATGTAGACAGACAATTTATGAAGTTAGTGTCGAAGCCGTTCAAGTTTTGATGATGCGTATGATGTCTACAGCGTCTACATAGATAATAAATTTAAAGCTGATTGAGTTTTCAATGGACTTGATGGATGAGCTAAGTTCTGCTGTATCGAAATAAGTATTTTATTGAGAATAAAACAGTGGGGCTGTAACAAATTTGGAGTTTAGATAATAGAGTCGAGTGGAGGCTTGGAGGTTATTGGACATAAATTGAAAGTGCTTTATCGAGCATGCAGAAGGAAGGGGCTTGTATAAAACAAGATCGGTATTAAACAGTGCAGGTTACGGCACCAAGGGTGGCCGTTAACTAATCTCGTTATAGGTTTATTTGTTTGGCAAGCACTGGTATAATGGATGGTCAAATGTCGCAACCCGCTTCGAATTGGGATCACAGTGCGAAACTGAAATGTCCCCGTGGGCCGCCTTAAGCATACAGTCCTCGTAGAAATTCCGCAGGACATGGAGTGAGCTATTGGCTGGAGCTGCAGGAGTCATTGTGCCGTCCCTAGAACTACAAGGGATACCAGAGATACTCTTCCTAGCAACTAATGTCGCCTGTCGTGAAAATTTACCGCTAAAACCTACCCATCCACCCTCTCCCCTAGAATTGTAAAACGGACAACTCGAAAAATGCTTAACCTTTTAACATCATTCGGGATATTACGCTGACTTTATTTATTCTTTTTGTTCCACACCAGCTTCGCTAACTCGGTCTAAATCCGACACGGACGCGAGCACGCAAATAAACGTGTACTCCTGATTTTGATTAAAAAAATTCACTTGGACCCGACCGTAAAAATGAGGATTTATAAACTCAATATTCAAAATCATCACGCGGTGTTAACTTCCACCAAATTAACGCAGTTCCAAAGATTTCGAAAAATTCGTCGTGGCTACTTTTATAGGGAAACGATGCATTGTCATCATCTCGGCTGCTTTTACAGTGACTGCGTTATTTATAGAAGCAATAACTTTGAAGCGCAACCATATCTCAGTTGAAATTTATAAATCGATGGTAATAGAATGTCTAGTGCCTCGTGGCAATCTAACTTATTTAAGATATTTCGCGAATCGGCTCAGTCAAGCAGCTTTACTATCATTCGAACATCGTTTGCGATAGCAACAAGCAAACAGACGTGAATGCAAATGTATTTTATTCGTCCCGAAATAGCAAAGACATCTCATGTAATCCGAAGATAAAATTCTCTCATGTACGCAAACATAATAATTCCAAGTAGCTTATAAGATATGTAGTGCAACAAAGCCAATTTCTGACGCATTTTACAAAGGTATAAGCACATTTCCTGTATATTCCAGGAATACCGTGAAATTTTGAACCATTACGCATCTACATCCCCCAGGAGAGAACGCGGAGACAAAAACAGGGCGAAAAGAGATTTCAGCCGCACGCCTTTCCTGACAGAATGTCACGAATTTCTAACACCTAAATGCAACTTATCATTTAGTCGGAGCGACTTACCATCATTTATAAGAATTAATTTCATTTAAATACCTGCTCTATTAATGGATCGCTTTTTCCTTACGAAAAAGCAGAAAATTACAGTCGTCAACAAAATAGGAAAAACAGCACAAAGGGAAATTTTGATCAGGTGATGAGCACAAAAAACGAGTTGGATAATAAAGCTTGTAGTTGAAATGTAGGATTTGCACGTTTTGAAGGCGAAATCCAAAGTATTAACTGTGACGTTGTAATTATATAAAAACGGACAGGATCTGTTAACTAGACGCTTAGAAGGAGGTAATTAACAGAACAAAGCTTGAAAACTTCATTCTAAATTTGGTTGAAACAAAAAAGTGGAGACGATGGAGCGTCAGTGGCAATCAGAACTTCCGAATTTATTCAGTAATGGATCAAACGATCACTCCATTTGTAAATTAAATTAGCTTGCTATCACAGAATGAATAACGTATACTCTTGACGGACTTGATTGAGAACTCTTCTGCATCGGTCGAATAGGCTGTGCTTGTATTTCAACTCCAGTCTCATTTACATACCGTTGAAAAGTATTAAATCCACTACGATAGAATATCTGTTTCGTCCCTGTCGGAGGTTTTAAATAAAATAACCGAATCAGTGTCCACATTGAAAAGCAAAGTCACAACGCATACAATTTATCTCTACGGCGTGCATATTTAATGTTTAATTCCAACTAAGCACACAATTTCGTGATATTTTTAGCAAAAAAGAACAGCCAGTGTAATATCTGGTTAAACTGGCAATGTAAAGTCCAATTATTCCAGAAATGTTTCCTTGTTCTCAGCTGACGACGTCTTTAATGAGTGAAATAGAAATAATAAAGGTATAACGTCATAACATAACAAAACTTTGTTCGTAACTATTTTTTTCAACGAAATGAAATAACGAATCCTTTGAGTATGCTCCTCGCAAAGGAATACTGAACCTTTTATTTGTTCTCGACGTCGGTATCTAGCGACATAATGGAATTTTTCAAATAAAAACATTCAAACTATTACAAATACGTTAGGAAGAGCTTTAGCACTCACAGATTAACTTAAATGCCTCAATATTTTCTTCCCTTGTAGCTCTTAATTAATTTGAATGTACCCACGTTTGCTGTAAACACCTGGGATGAATTTCATTCGTTTATTTCCAGGAGTGGGAATATATTCCATCGCCAGGTGCATGTTATAGCTAGAAGCTCTATTTCATTGGAAATCATATCTTTCTCCTAGTTTGTCAATTAACTCTCGAAAGAAACGCATTTCAAAATATTATATACATCAGAAAGTTCACAAAGATACTCGAAATTCCCTCTAGTAGCATCAATCAAACATCTTGTCTGAATCTACACGGAAAACACGAGTATTGCTTTCAAATCACAAATACTTCTTTTGACTCTGCAATAATTTTAAATAATTTAACCAACCGTCTTTGAAATTCTTATTTGATACATCCCTGACCCATTTAACAAATTTCTAAAATATTTAGCAAATTCCAAAGCTACTGTAATTACATCGTTGCATCGAGAGAGCGCATATTATCGAACAACACGATTTGTTTGAAAGATGAGCTTTTGGTAGAAAGAATGGCCTAGAAAAAGCTGCAACACAAATGGCACTTTTATCTCCATTGACATATATCCTGGCTTGTGGATAGAAAATATGTCCTCTCTTATATTTGAATTTATGAAAGACAGAGTTTATACCTTCAACTTAAATATTTATTAATTTATGTTTGAGGAAAATGAAAAGAAAAATTCCGTTATTGCAGTTTGGCGTACCAGGCCGAACATAATAAAGCGCGAAGATTGTTTGAAAGTAATTTTTAATAAATTTGCGTTCACGTTTTTATCAATCGGAAAGTTGGCTCGACAAATAGTTGGTGAAACTTGGAAGCTAATTGTTATTCACTGTATTTACACTAAATTATCCTTCCATCTAAGTAATTGATACAGCGGTCTTTATAAAGTTTCTCAGGCGAAATAAGAGCGCGAAGAATAAAACTAACATCTTAATTAACAGGATATTGATCGAGGGCGTTTCTTTTGACGTTTCGTTGGATTGTTTAGATGTTGGATAATAAGTGAAATAAAGTTAATATGTGACGAAGAGAACATTACGAGGACAGTAATTAAGTTGAGAAGTCTAAAGCTCTTAACACACTTGGAAAAGAGCTTATCCGGAACGGATTCGGAAAAAATACATTACCAGAATAACAAACATGCTTAGAGCTTAACGCTTGGAATTCTAATAATTCTAGTAATTTACGCAGAAAAAACATGAATAAAGGAGTAGCCACTTCATAAACACATTCTCATTCGCTTTATTGCAGGACACATTTTAATAAAACTCGGTTTCTTAACGCGACTTGACAATATAACACGACATATTAAATTCTTTCAATGTCGGTCCGTTCCAGAACGTCCCACATTCATAAAAGTTTTGTTATTCCCTTTTAAAGTCAGTGGAGTTAATTAAATCCATGTAATATTTATTAATTCAGAGGAATGAAAAACGGTTTGAAGATTGTATATAGTTAATTACGGAGCAAGTAAATAATTCCCTTACAGCTTGTGGTATTTTGTGTTTTGAGAACTCGCTCCGAGTGAAAATTCAAAACCATTGAATAACAACTCTGCAAATTGTAGCAGGGATTGTTAATGTTAGATAATCATTTGTTAATAAATGTTAATTACAAGCTCCATGAGTAAATTACTACGTAATGTAATGATTGAACATGATTGCTTCAGTTAAAATGGGCAACGTTGACTCCTAACCGGCGTAATAAACAATGCAACCGGTCTCTACCTGCAATTATGCCAATCGATTTTACCCATCGGATGTTGCGTTTTGTTTACGGATGTATCAAAATAATTCACCACGCTAGTGAAAACTCATTCCTGTAGAAACACTTTCGACTTGAGCAAAAAACAGTTGTAAACCACCCATCATTAACGTCGTCTAACAACAGATGCTGCAAATGAGAACTATAGTAAAAAATTCGTTTTTATTTTTTACAAGAAAAACTTTATCCGAATCTGCAAATTTTACCGTTCGTCATTCTCTCAACTAATAACGATTCAACTTCTGGCAATTCAAAACTTTACAAACAACAGTCAAGCTGCTTTATGGTTCCAGCTACTATAATTGCGTCTAGGTTACTCGTTTATTCTTGTGGATTAGAGGATTACCTGGGATGTATTCAGAGAAAGTTTTAATGGCGGAAAGAATATCCGATCGGACAGAGAAACTAATTAAAGGCAAAGAGAAACACATTTTTGTCCGTGTCCATAATCGTTTTGTTGCAACCGGAATAATACAACACAGTTCCGTGCAATGAGAGAACGTCAGATAAACTGTTTGACAGTTATATGGAGTAATTTTGATTAATATCACATCGTGTTAGTATGTAGAACAAATATCTTTGTTGAAATGAAATGCTTAGCTTACGGTTTAATTGTATCTGGTTGATGTTGCATGTGGTTAATACAAACATGTTATGTTAGCTATTCATATTAAACAATAATCTAATTACTAGTGAACAATCCACAGACCGATGTGAAAGACCACGATAAACTGGTTAAGCGAAATGAGCTTAAAGTGATGTGAAGCGTTGTCTACTTATTGTTTATTTTATTCTGCAATGAAGATAAACTTTTGAATAGCACCTATTATTCTTAGTAGACATTTTGATAAGATCGTAGACGTCTTTAGGCCGTTAATTGGGCAAAAGAAATTCACTCATGAAGCAGAGTGTGTAAAGTATAATCAGCTTTCTATTGCACATAAATAACTGCGAAATCTCGGCACCGGAATTATATCACATAAACGACTGTAGCAAAACACTTCCCTACGCCTTATGTTCCTGAAAGCCTGGAATAATTCACAATACAGAAGGGTGGATGCCCGAACTTACATCTACAACGTTCACTTTTACAAAAAATAAACTTTTACCATCTTCATAATATGGAATGTGTTAAAATTACCGGTATGGAGTCGCTTTAGAGTTATTGTTTTAATCTCACGACGGGGTACTATAAGAACCTAAAGCTGTTTACAAAATGAACTTTGAAAAGCTGTTTTCTAAATAACTGGATATCAAATTTTACGATCACATTTAAGGAAAAAACGAAATTGTTTTGAAAGCATCAATTAGACGACTGCTTTTTCTTGAAATGCTGTTAATGGTGTCTTTGTAATTTAAGAGGAAGTGGAAATGGGGGCGAAACGTAATTAAGAGTTTGTATTTTTATGTGTGGACGTGTGGAGAAACAGTTGTTTTCTGACTCGACTTAAGGCGCAAAGGGAGTATTAAAATCCCCACAAAAATATTGGAGTTTAGTGCTATAAATCCATTTTCAAAATGTGAAAAAATCATATACTCGGGCGCATTACCAAACGAAAAAAATAAACTAATAAAGAGAATCGTGAGGAATTTTATACACCATTAAGCCCAGCAAGCTTTAACATTCTACAACACCACGTGATTTATCAATATTTCCCCGATCAATAAAATGGAATCACTTGAACAAATTTTCTGAATGGGTGTGAAGTTCGAAAGTCGACCCTAATTTTTAATTTTGTTAACAGATTGCCTTATCTTAAAACTTCGTAAATCGTATGGAAGTTCTGAAACCAGCCAGTCGACTGCAAAATGTATAAAAGTTTAGGAGTTTTGTACCTACGCCTGTTTAAAATATGAAAGGAAATTAATTCTATAAGGTGTCCAAACCACGTGTGGCGCGATCGTTCTTTCCCTCATTGATTTTTTAAAGAAAAGCTGATGCTCCACATTTCCATCTCTCACTAATGATAGCTTCAATAATGAAGCCAGTTTTAGTTGCAAATCACTGTGAGAATAAACTCAAATCCTCCCTTTACTATTCCCTCAGCCAATAATCTCTTCAGGTCTTTATTTCATTCATCTAACAAAAACGTGATTATAATGTAAGAATTCGAAGCATCGTCAATAGAAAACGGGTTAAAGATCATCAACCCACGACCCTTAGATTAAACAAAGGAAATTTGAATAATCGATACTACCACATTTCCCATACATCCATATTCATCGTCGAGTAACATCATATCGAATGCCAAAAACAATCACTATTATCTTGTACTCTTTACCGTCACTTCTATGTACCACATTAACATTTATGATCAACGAAACGACAAGAATTTTAGTTCTACTCAACAAAAAAAAAGGCAATAAACAATAAGAAACTACAAAATGTTTAAAAATGTACAGCGCATCTCTTGCCGTTTTGCTATAACATGCAAAGTATATTCAAATTGCACGTATTTATTGATGTTAAGTTTCAGTTTCATCGGTTTATAATCAGTCTGAGAGTTGCATCAGCTAAATTTGCAGCAATTAGCATTAAGAGCTAGTCTTTAATTCCACTAATAATATTTGCGGTAGTGTTCATCTTGTGGCATGTCTGCATGAAATCCAATAGAAGAAATAATAATTAGAGATGTTATACGCGATGGCATTTAGATGAGGCCTTTGAGGCTTCTCAGAGCTGATGGTATTACTTTCTAAAGTTATGTTTTGTTTTTTCAGTGTTTTCCGGGGGAGAAGCAGCCCATGCAGTTAAAAGATTCACAGGATTATACACTGGGCCATACTTTGATCCCACAACGACCACCAACATAACGACACAGTTGGGAACGCACGCATACCTTCCCTGTAAAGTAAAACAGTTGGGCAACAAATCTGTGTCGTGGATCAGAAGAAGAGATGCTCATATTCTCACAGTAGATAGGTACACTTTCATTGCCGACGACCGTTTTCAAGCTTTCCTCGTCGAAGCCACCGACACATGGACGCTGCAAGTTAAATATGTACAACCGAGGGACGCAGGGCAGTACGAATGTCAAGTCAGTACCGAGCCCAAAATGAGCCACTTCATCACGCTCAATGTTGTGGGTATGTACACAAAATTTCTTAAATTCCAAAAGCCGCAATATCCCAGCTGGTTTCTCCAGCAATATATTTTTTGAATAGTTGTCCCAAGAGGAAATTAAGGTCTGCTAAATATGCGCTACGCAGCAACTGTTAAACCGTATTTCAAGTTTTTTTGCAGTAAAACTTTATGGAGGTGCCTGTTAAAGGTTTTACTGTACTAAAGATTTTGTAAAATACTCCGTGATTTGCATGAGGCAATTGTTTAGAATTTCTTCCGGTGATCTCATTGATTTTCTTCCAATTTCCGGAATGAAGGTGAAAATGTGCGGCGATGAAATTTAGTAAATTACTCGAAATTAGTAAGTTATTTAAGCGAACATTTGGTTCTTTAAGGTGTAAGTGGGGTTTAAACTTAGGGGTGAAATTTTTGAGCAGACAAACCCTTTAACAGATCGCGAAACAGTTCGCACGAAATTACTGCCCGAAATTTGACTTGGAACAGATATAATGATGGTTTCATAACTCGGGATCGATATGAACTCTGAGGATAATCTATGGCATTGAAATTATTAAAATGAAATGAATACTTAAAATAGGATTTATTTTATTGACCCGTAAAATTTGTAGAAGGATTAAGGGAGTTTATGGGATGAGTGGGATGTATTGAAATACTTCGTATGTACATTTTAGCCCCGAGGTAATCATATTTAATTAATAGTGGCATAACAATAATCCTCCTCACCTCCCCCCAGGCTGAGATAGAGTGGCTCTAATTCAATAAGAAGGGTTGGTGCGGCTCCTATTGTTAGCCCATTGTGCAAATCCGTCGAATAATGATCATCAAAAACGTGAAGCTATAATTGAATTATAAAAAAAATCATTTTTCAGTTCCCAAAATTGAAATATCGGGCGAATCCGACATTTATGTGAAGACCGGAAGCACTGTAAGTCTCAAATGCGTGATCACCCAGTCTTTGGAAGAACCAGCTTATATCTTCTGGTATCACGATGGCGAACGCGTTTTGAAATATGATCGTAGTGCAATTGATATACGCACAGATCGTGTGGGAACAGACACCACAGTGAGCACACTCATCATTTTCCACGCCCGAACGGAAGATTCAGGAAACTACACCTGCAGCCCCTCCAATCTAGACTCAGCAAGCGTCCTCCTGCACGTTCTCAACGGTAAGTTTATAATTACATAGCTGGTCCCCCGTTGCAACGGAGGAAACATTCTATTTCATGTGACAATTATTTCCACCACAAACTCTGACAATTCTTACCCAGAAAGCAGCAGAGCTTTTACAATTAATAAATAGCAACACGCATCTAACATTTTTATGGAACACAAAAACCAACTCGTTAAAGTAATTAAAACTCGGCAAAAGCCACTAAAACCGATTTCACTCTCCCCATTTAGGAGTGTGTGCAACACTCGTCTTACCTTTTGAAAACTAAAAATTCAATAGCAGCCTTAACGCTCTCGTTGCAACAAATTACGAATCAAAAAATGTAAAGCTCGAAATATATCTCTAGATACTGAAATCAGTTTTGATGGATTCCGTTCCAATTGGAACACTGAGAAATAGATGTCTCAAATCGATTTTCTATAACCAAATTGGCCTGGATATGACTTGTCGCTTGATTCGGAGACAAAAAGTTTATTGAGTTTTTCGTCATATCGTTAAAAATATAATTTTCCAGTCGACAGTAGCCCCCTGTTTGGGATATTAACAGATTTCATTTTTCACCCAAAAAAGGGAAGTTGAGACGTTCACTTTTTGCTTCAAATCGTGACGCAAAGCGGCATTACTAATTAAAATTATTTTTGCTTCTACATCTACGGCTAGGGTAAGTTTCATCACAAATTAAACATTTTTGTACAGGGCGTTTGGGATTTTCCCTACCAATTTTTAACTGACAGAGACATTGACATACATACAATCTAGTTGAAAACCACTGACCTTAAGAAAATGCTGGGAGCTCCAGAAGCAACCCGCTGATTGGGAGAACAGTTTTGGGCAAGCTGACGCACTACCCGCACTTCGCCATAAATAAAATGCACAAAAATCGCGATAATCTTGCACGAGTATCTGACAACTATCCCGGGCGAAACACGACAATTAACTGAAGAATCTATTATTTTAATACTCAATGGTATTACGTAAATTCGTAAAACAGAGCACAAAAAATTTATCCGAAAGTTAACAAACGCTAGGTGTCGACAGAAATAGTAAATGGGGCCGGAAATTAAAAAAAATGGAGTTTTTAATTCAAGATATGTAATACTGGATTTTTGGTTAATACATTGCAAGAAAAACTGAGAAAACCGGTTTTTCTGCCGTTTTGCAACTACCCGCTGTTTCAATCGTTTCTTATTCAGTTATTTGTTGAGCTATGAAAAAATTAGTACGGTTTAGGATTCTCCATGAAATTCTACGTAAAATTGGTACAAATAACTTTATTTTGCTTCACAAAAAAATTAGCCATTGACCAAAATAGGCTACTTTCAGAAAATTCTCTATTTGAAATTTCAATTGCTTCTAATTCTATCATTTGGCGACGTACGGAAAAAATAAGAGATTTTTGGATTCTGCGAGAAATTCTGCATAAAATCAGTAGTTTGCTTCATAAATAAACTAGATATTGGCCGAAATACATAGTTTAATTTTGGAACATCTCTATCTGGAATTTCAATCGCTTCTAATTCTGTTATTTATCGAAAAAAACGAAAAAAATTAAGACATTTTTAGATTCTGCGTGAAGTTCTGCATAAAATGAGTACCAACAACTTAAGCGTGCTTCACAAATAAACTAGATATTGACCGAAGTATATTTATTTCCGAACCTCCTTAACTTCATTCACTTCTAATTCTGTTATTTGTCGACGTACGCGAAAAATTAGTACCTTTTTGGATTTCATATAAAATTCTGCTTAAAATGAGTACCAATACCAATGACAAATACGCTAGTCAAGAAAGCGAAATTGTCATGGCGCCTAATTCAGCAGCTAGTAAAAGCGAAAGTATTGGAGTCGTGGAGTAGCACCTGGCCAACAAAAACCAGATTTCTGATGACGTCAATTTACCCCAGTTCTCATGCTCCTCAAGTTCGCCTAACATTCTCGTCAAGGACGACTGGTTTGACCACATCGCCAACATAAACAAATCGCTGAGGGTGCATTGGCGGTGTCAAATCATGAACTTTTCTTTGTACACATAATTTGACACCGCTTGTGATTTCTTTGGAACTAAAAATTGTTTGTTCTTGCAGGAGAACACCCTGCTGCCATGCAACGAGGAAAGAACTCGGCATCGCCTATTCCTGCTTGGTCGCACCTTTCAATGGGAATTGGACTAGCAGCTTGCACCCCACCAAGATTTGCCATCGCCGTGGCTCTCAGCTTAGCAGTTTTAGTAGAACTGTTAGCCACATAAGCAGCCAACGTCCGAATCGAAGCCAAGGAGGCTACACCCCGCTTACGATCATTGTTTTGACAAATTGAACTTTTTGTTAGTTATTTTTTAATTAGATTTTATATAACAAATCAGATAAAGAAAACGAAACTTGTACTATAGCAAAATTTTGCATTCTAGACGTACCTACTCATGCCATCTTTTCTACTTTAATGATTTAGTTCAAGACCAGATGTACTTTTCAACTAACAAATCAACCATAGACCAAATACCGAATTGTAGAAAAAGTCTAGTCAGATAGTACTCTAATTTTCTTGAGTATTATCAGTTAAAACCAAAAATGTAATCACGTAGAAATTTATTTCTTCTATGAAAATCTAGTCTGTTTGTGGACAATCTAATTTTGTACTTTGGACGGATTGGAATTAGAATGAATTTATTACGAATCTGTGATACTACTAAGTTTGGTGTTAGAATCTTTTTTTAAGTTTGGTACCTGGTTGTTGGTTGCTTTGGGTTCCAAACTTTGATTTTCTCACTTAACATTACACGTAACTTCAGGAACTGTCCTCTTTCATCTTACATACCTACATACATACTATAAATGTAATTTTGAATAAAAAAAAAATCCTTCATGTGTGAAGTGAGACTACACTACTTACTGTTGAACTTGCAGTGTTTTGTTTGTACATATTCCAGGTTATTCAGTGAATGGACGCATACTGAAATGTGAGTTAATTAAGCCTAAAATTAAAGGTGTGATTACTTAGATAAGTTAGTTAGTTATAAATGTAAAATGAATATCATTGCAGTTGTATTTCTGAAATGGGTGAAAGAGCTGATGTATAAAGTATTTTTACTGTAAAAATTTTGATTATCTGTTTAATTGTTTTTAAAACTCGAGTGTTCGTTTTGCAATGCTGTAAATTCTTTCATTTTAATGTTGTACATTATTAAAAGGTCTAGCGTTCATAATTCAAATAAAAATGTAAATGATCCGCTGTTACTCAAATCTGTGAAATTATTAGCCCTTAGGACTTACCTTTATTTTATATCAATTTTATTGATGTATTTTAGGTAAGTACAGAATGTAACCCAACTTTATGTTGAATAAATCGTTATAATAACACCGACTTTTACTGAAGTAGCTTCATTTTTACCCAAATTAACTTTAAACCGAAATGTTAGCACCAATTAAGTTAGTTTTAACGAAACTTCAGACTATTAGGGATGTCACTGGCGACGCTAACTTTGCTATGAAAACTCATTTGGATAACTATTATGCTATTATCTTTCGCTTTGATCGTCTATTCCACCTACCATTGCGTTAAAATTAAAAAACTACACTATAACCAAGTAGTTAAAACTACTTTTACTATTAAAAAGGTGGCTAGTTCCCGTTTTCATTTTAAACCAAAATAAAGTATACATTATATGCTTACAGTCTACTTTATTTATACATCTATTATGAAAATATAAATAACTGACAAAGATATTATGTGGTCATTTTGAATAAAAAACGACTAAAATAGTCGTTATAGATAGATGGACGACGTGGGTGTTTCACAAAATGTAATGTTTATGATTATTAATAACCACAACGAAATTGTTAAACTATAATGTATACAGTCATTTATGATTCATCCTTTTATCATTTGAACATATTTAAACGTAAAATAAACAAAAAATAAAATCAATAAAGGTGAAGGCAAAATAAACCGTTAAGACCATTCCGTATTAATTATGAAATGATTGAAATATTACAATTTTAAATTTTACAACAGAGTAATGTTGTTAATAATTTAGTATTTTAAATATTACTGTTTTTTTTATTTTGAATTTAGCGCGTGCAGTCTAGGGACTTGCAGCGTTGTGAACGTGTGACAGACAGGGGTGCCACCTCAGGTGGAGTTTTGACTGTTGCTGATTCAGTTTTAACGTTTTCAAATAATTTCCTTACTTTATTTTAAACAAAAAATTTTAAAATTGCTTTAGTTTCAAGGAATGGATGATGTTAATTTTGCACACAGAGCCCGCAAACGTATAAAAGAAGTAAAGAAAAAAGCTAGACCAGGTACAAACCATCTTTAACCTATTTCGTTTTGATTTTTTAATTCTTTTAATTTATATTTGTGTTTTTTTGCTCAGAACTGAATACGAAAGAGTTGTGGACCCAATGCAATTACGCGAATAATTTTGAAAAGTTTTGGAATTTCACTGATAACTGTGATCGAATTGAAGAATCACAGGCTTCACAAAGAGAATTTATATCAAATTATGAGCTTCCCTACAAACCAGTCGTTATCACTGGAACTCAGGTAGGCTGGAAAGCCAACGAAAAATGGACATTAGAAAAGTTGGTTAAAAAATATAGAAACCAAAAATTTAAATGTGGTGAAGATAATGAAGGTTATAATGTTAAGATGAAGATGAAGTACTATGTACATTATATGCTCAATTCTAAAGATGATAGTCCTTTGTATATTTTTGATAGCAATTTCGGCGAGGTAATATGGCGGAATCACATGTTTCCTGGTTTAAATAATAATTTGTAGCACCGTCGTCGAAAAAAATTATTAGAAGATTATGAAGTGCCCTATTACTTCAGAGATGACTTATTTAAACATGCTGGGGAAAACCGCAGGCCGCCCTACCGATGGTTCGTTATGGGACCTGCCAGATCTGGGACAGGAATCCACATTGATCCTCTAGGAACCAGTGCCTGGAACGCCCTTATCAGAGGACACAAAAGGTTGACACTCCCTTTCCTTACTTTTTACCAATTGATTACATAACTTGAAGCTACAATTTAAGATCTTTTGTCGCAGATGGTGTCTGTTCCCCACCAACACGCCCAGAGAGCTCCTCAAAGTGACCAACTCCATGGGTGGAAAACAAAGTGACGAAGCCATCACCTGGTTTAACTTTATCTACCCCAAGACAAAAGAGCCATCTTGGCCTAGCGACTGTCAGCCAATCGAGATCCTCCAAAAACCTGGTGACACAGTCTTCGTTCCAGGAGGATGGTGGCATGTCGTGTTGAATCTGGACACAACGATTGCCGTGACGCAAAATTTCTGTAGTCGAACGAATTTCCCAGTTGTTTGGCATAAAACCGCAAGAGGCCGACCGAAATTTTCAAGAAAATGGCTTAAAGCGCTGCGGAAGAATGAACCAGACTTGGCGAAATTAGCTGATAGGATAAATATAGAACAGCCATCTGGAATGGCGTCTGATAGTTCGAGTAATTCGTCGTCTAGTTCCAGTTCTGATTCTGATAGCACAGATAGTGAGGATGGAGATAGTGGACAAGAATCTATTTCCGCGAAAAAGAAACGAAGAAAATCGGATAACGAATCAGAGCGTAATCGGAAAATATCTCGCACTGATGTAAGTGGTTAGTTCAACTTTGAATTTGAGTAAAACGTGAATTGATTGACTTTTTCAGACTTCTGATTGCGTCGTGTGGGATTTAAATCATCGAGCTTCCATATCAAAACTATCGGAAAAAGTTCCGATTTCTGTGAGACAAGATTGATGTCTACAATTCTGAAACACAGTTCGTTATTCTTTGTTGTTTAGTTACCATTCTGTTAGTCCATTCTGCTAAACATCGTTACGTTCTATTAGGAAATTCACTTATTATCACATGTTATTTTATGTTATTTATTGTTTCATTAAAAAAAAGAAGGTGGCAAATTATATCATATCAGTGCCAAGTTTCATTTGCTCCGTGGTAGACAAATATTTTTGACGAATGTCCGCCCAGTTAGTAATGTTTCTATCTTTGTATTGTTGCAGTATTTCCCTTAATTTGCCAGTTTCTTTGACTGAATTTAAAGAAAGCTATTTGTGTTATTGAGATATATTCTGTAAATATAGTTAATTCCTTGTTGGGTCATTTGTGATCTAAGCTAGTGCCTGAATACGTTAGTATTCGTGGAATAATTGCAGAGTATACACAACATGAACTATTATTACTTAAGGCTCAACTGTTTATTTAGTTTCTTCTAGAAAATTAGGATAGTTTTCATTTCAGAACACATTTTTTTATATTTCAGGCACTTAACTAGAGAAACGATTTTCGTTTAAAAATGGACTGTAAAGTTGTTCACAAGTCAGAGTGGGCTACACTAATTCACTTACGTAATTTCATTTATCATTTTAAATGTGAATTTTTTAACCACAGTGTTCAAGCCCAACAGCAAGTATTATACTCAGTAGCTAAGAACAATGAACAACTATGTAAAAAGTGTAATCAACTTTCTGTGTGTGCCTTTTGTCTTTTGAATATTTCTAAATAAATATAAATACAATGCCAAAGTCTTTATTTTCTAAAATAATTAACATTTAGGAATGCGTCGTTTTCCACGGTGAATTGGGGGAGACACATCAGAAACTCCGCGCTCTGTAGATATCATCATCGCCGACAATAAATCAACAATTGTAAGACAAATTGTGGTCCGTATCAGAAAAGTGTAATGGTCAGCTGAATTTTGAAAAACCATGATTAACATACTTATGCGAAGTTGATTCGCCAAGAACAACACAAGCGCTTCGTGGGTCCAAGGGGGCACCTGTCGGGGGGCTCGTCTGGGACCCAATTGTCCATGAAAACAATAAAAAACACAATTTCCACAGCCTGTAGTCACGGATAACATCGACTGTCTTTGAGTTAACATAGAAAACGCAAAACAACACGCATAGACAGCATAGTAAACATCGTAACTTGCTACTAACATTATTATAAATATCACATTTATTACAGCCTCGTAGAGTCCACTGAGAGTGTCGATACTGAATTCTGAAACGATTCTATTAGAACATGTCAAAACTTGGATCTTATTATTACCATTGCGCATATATGTGCCCATGAGTAAGTTAACACAATAGAAATAATGCACCAAGAGATGGGAAAATTCGGCACCCATAAAATCAAACACGATGTGTCTCGTCCAACCCCCTCGTTTCAACCCTGCGGCGATGATCTCCAACTCGGCGAGTTGCGCTTTGTAATAGTATCTAAATCGAAATTGGTAAGCATGGATCACCATCAAGATTACATCTCGGAGGATCTCGTTCCTACAAGAAGTAATAACAGTGTCATACTTTAACCGCGAGACGCCTTACTCGATATGTTCTATTACAGTCTCCATCTGAAGGTATTTATGGGATAAGACTTTAAACAACACGGACCTAGACGCCGAGGACATCAACATGTTCCACCACCTCTCGTTCTAAAACGTCAAGATTAGAAGATTTCTAAAGAAAGTGTACAAACCTTTTCGTGTTGCCTGTCGCGTAAACTTAAAAAATCCTTATACGAGGGCCACCCTGTATATATTAGATATGCTATGACTTCGAACGGAGCGGACACATATAGAATTCTGTCACCCTTCATCAATTCGTTGTAAGTTTTTTCTTGGGCGAATCTGACCGCGGAAATCACCTTCAGAGTCATAATGATCAAAGTCATAACATATTCAGCAAAATCGCTTCGATCTTGATGATATCTAAAACTAAATGGATGTGTGATGTGTTAGTTAGACCACAAAGTTTTGCCTACCTAACGAGAGCGTAGAAAAAAATCCCAATTTTTACAACATTAGCTATTGTAAAAATGCGCGATTTTTTCACCTCGCGGATTAAAATTCCAATGTAAAAAAACAGCCCACAAGCGAAAGATGTTAAAAGCACGAATTGTAACAAATCCCATGTTGAAAATACGTATAAGTGAAAAAGACCAAGCAAGGCGAACAACGGGGCGAAGAAAAACGGATCGTCTGTATCTAAAACAATTTTTTGGAGAAGAGTACTCTGCGTGAATTTTACTTACATTTCAAAACATAATAGTTTAAAGCATAACAAGCTATGTTTGTTACAGAGACTGTCCCTGCTTGAATCAGTACGATATAAAAAGGCTCTCTTAGAGCCGCGTCCAGTTTTGATCTACAAACATGCGTAATCATAATTTTTAATTCAAAAAACTTACAATGACTCCAAAAATGTCCCCGGCATTTTAAAATACACACACACGAGATACAATCAAGTTTAGACCACCATTTGACCAAAACAAAAAAGAGGTTCTTATGGTCGACAAAAACCTGATAAAGTTTCCACTTTTTTAAAGAAACACGTCGGTTACTTCAATTTTAAAGGATGGCTTGTAACAACAATAATGAGAACACAACAATAAGGAAAAAAAACTACTTTGAAATAAGATCTAGCTTAGTTATGAACAAATATGATATCCGATGTTGGTTAAGCAACAAGAGGAATTTTGCGAGAGAAAAACTAATTCCCGAACACAATTTCGTTTAACTCAGCAGTGAAAAATAAAAACTGAAATTTATCTACACGACAAATTAATTTTAGCCGACAATATGAGTTATTAAATATACTAATTAATTAACAAAATAATGCTCAATGGCACTTTCACTCGAAAATTGTAATTCAGAAAAGCATTCGAATTAAAAAAAAAATCCCTTTTTTGTGTTCGTTGGTTTGAAAATCCTAGGGATTTTAGTCGCGTCACGTTGGAAGCAGTGCGATTCTCTGTTTATGTCAAAAAGCTCGTTTCTAACCTCGGATTTTAAACAGGCGCACGTGTAATTTATTTATTTCATGGGTTCGACAACCGTAATTTAAACCACACGTCCTGTACGGAACAAATCATGTCTTTTTTTATTAAATCAAAACCTACAAATGGTGTTCACAAAGTGAGTGTCTTCCTATTTTTACAAAAATTTAACTTGCCCGTTTTTTTAGTTTTTGGCTGATAACCGAAGAAAAAGAAAATCGGAGAAAGCCAGCCGAAAAGATACAGAGATAACGAGTAGTGAAGATGAAGGTGAAGATAGAGACAGTCCTGAAGACGTGACCTCAGAGGATGAGAATGAAACTGCACAAGAAAAAAAGCTGAGATTGGCGAAAATTTATTTGGAGGAAATTGAGAAAGAAGGTAGGGGCGTTTAATGGATTTAGAACAGTTTTCTTAGATTTTTCTTTGTAGAAAGGAGGAGACTAGAGGATAAAGAAGTTAGTAAGGAAGTCATTTCACAGAGGCTGAAAACAGATCATCTCAAACAAATAGGGAAATATGAAATTACAGTTGCTGATAAATACACAGGGGCAGACTGTGCAAATATCAAACTATTGAAATGTAGAGAACAGAAAAACACAGTTACTTGCATGTGCATATCTTCTGATGATGAATGGCTTTTCTCAGGAAGCAAAGATGGAGTTATTATTAAATGTAAGACTTTTCTTCAGTCACTCAGAACTAATTTTCTTTGTAGGGTCTTTAACACAATGTAAAAAAATTGGCGTCATTCCATTTGTCAAGACAAACGTAGATAAAATCAAAGGCCACAGCAGTTGTATATTTAGCATAGCAATATCAACAGACAAAAAATTTCTTGTAAGACTCCAAAACTGTGTCCACTCTTATCTCATCTCAGATTGTAGGTTGTCGGTGATGCTTCTGGAATGATCCAGATTTGGGACCCTGACACTTTGGAGCACTTAGGAACTTTGAAAGGACACAAAAAAGCGGTCACAGGACTCTGCCTCAAACAGAACAGCCACACTTTATACTCCGCCAGCAATGATAGATCAGTAAGAGTTTGGTCATTGGATGAAATGACTTTCGTTGAAACTTTATTTGGACATCAAGACGGAATCACTTCTATTGATGTTCTAAATTCAGACAAACCTGTGTCGGCGGGTGGACGAGATGGTACTTTGCGGCTATGGAAAGTTAGTGAGGAATCACAATTGATTTTCAACGCTCATCCTGGGAACATAGACACCGTGAAATTAATTAATGAACAATATTTTGTCTCTGGAGGAGATGATGGGTAAGTTAAAAAAAAGGTGAAGCTCTCACTTAATTTAACTTTTTAGTCAAGTAAGCATATGGAGCTGCATTAAGAAAAAACCATTGTGTAGTATAAAAGCAGCTCATGGATGTGACCAAACAAATTTGCAGCCGTATTGGATTAGCGCTGTTGCGTCTTACGTTCACAGCGATGTATTAGCATCAGGTAAAAAACTTTGTTTCATATGATCAAAAAACTGATCTGTTTTTTGTCGTTAGGCTCTCAAGATGGTTACATCAGATTGTGGAAAGTAGCGGAGAAGTTTAGGAAAATCTCCAAGCTCTTTGAAATTCCAGTCTCTGGATTTATAAACGCATTAGCTTTTACATCCGACGGAAAACGACTTCTTGCAGCAGTTGGAAAAGATCACAGACTGGGTAGGTGGAGTACTGTTAAATCAGCAACCAATAGTATATGTGTCATACCACTGAAAATAAATGAGTAAAAAAAATTCTATTTTCATATCTAAAAAATAAAAGAATCGCATTTAAGTTTGATTTATTAAAAATATAAATACAAGTAACTTTTCAAAAGACCAACACCATTTTACTAATCTGTGGTCTCTATAGTGAAAAGTCTAAATCTACATCCTCCACCTCAATTAAAATGGATATTCTGATACTACAATAAAAATGTGAGACACAACATTCGCTGTCATGACAGTACCCTGGTACAAATGCATGTCTACTTTAAGTTCAATTTCCTGAGGACCCTGTATAGACCTGACTAAGAACAACTGCATTGTGTTATGTGCAGGCTTAACCATTTTGAAGAATCTTTCATTGCAACGCTCCACGTTGTAAGGAGCGTTGACATTAATCACTTTCATGGAAAAGTCAGCTCTTGCAATAGCCCATTTCGGCCCATTAATTTGGAAAAACTGAACATTATCATTTGCGATTGGTAAATTCGAAACGAGCGTGATGTAATGATAAGTGTACTGTTCAGGCTTTAGAATACACTGCACGTCTCTGGGGTCGCATAAGCTTTGAGGGCGTTTGCAACGTCTGAAAACTTTGAATAAGTGTTTGCAATAAATAAATAAAACTGTACCCTTTATGTTGTGGATCTCTGAAGTAATTCTGAGGACACTTTATAGTGTAACATTTGTAACCACCTCTTGTATTCAAGCAAATGTCGTCGCGATTTTGACAAACATTTTGTTGACACTCGTCAATATCTAAAAAAATTGATTGATCGTATTGTGTTTACGTTTGGATTTTTACCTGTGCACGTGCGTCCATCGCTACCCAAGCGATAACCCTTGGGGCACTTGCATCTGTAGCTACCGGGGATATTTTCACAACTTCCAATGCAGAGTCTTTTATCTTTGAATTTGTCACACTCATCGATATCCGTACATGTCCTATAAGTCAATAAGAGTAAGAAAAATTGCACTGAATGCATTACCTGTTGTCGTAATTCAATATAAAGCCAGGTTTGCAAGCGCATCGATAAGAACCCCAAATATTAACACAGCTGTGCTCACACAGTCTTGCATTTTCTTTACATTCATCGATATCTTCGCAAAAACTGCCTTGTTCGCGAAAACCGTCCTTGCAATGGCATTTGTAGGATCCGATGGTATTTATGCATTCCGCATTTATAGAACACGCCTGTTAAATTGTCAGTTATAAGCCTGGACACAAATTAAACAATTGGATTACCCTGTAGAATTTGCATTCGTCGATGTCTTCGCAGCGTTGCGTAATTGGATCAATGTGGTGACCTGGAGGACACTCACAAGTGTAAAAACCATGTCCGTTCTTACAGATTTGAGTGGGTTTACACTTGTGAGTTCCTCTGGTGCACTCGTTAATATCTGTAAAAACTCATTACGTAAAATTCGAAGAAAAATCTGTTTTTTTTACCAATGCAGTGTTCCCCAGCGTCATCAAGTTCGTACCCGATTTTACACTGTACCTCGGAGATGCACTGGTATCTACCGTTGAAATTATGGCATTTTTGACCTCTGCGACAAGGGTTGCTTTCGCATTCGTTGATATCTACAAAAAAGTGTAAGATTAAACCGTTTTTGGAACCATTCGAACCTTCGCAAATTCCTCTTTCGTTCATTACGTAACCTGGAAGACATTTCTTGCGCGTACCACTGAAAATCGGGTAGTTTTGTGTAGTGTAAGAATTCGGTACTACCTGAGGAGTTTGTATAACGTGTGGTGTCAATGCTGTGGGTTTCAACTGCGTTGGAATAACTTGTGGTATCAACACCGTGGGATTTAACTGCGTTGGTATAATTTGTGGTGTTAACGCTGTAGGTCGCAAAATTGGTCTTATAGCATCACATCGGTACGACCCTAAAGTGTTCCGGCACTTGTAATTAGGACCTAAAGTGTTACAACTGTGTGTTCCTAAAGAACACTCATCGTCATCTTCACATAAACCGTTGGCGTAATTGAGGGTGTAGCCAGTACCACAACCTGTAATTCGTGCACAAAGGTACGACCCTATTGTATTATCGCATCTTTGAGCTTCTGTGCAGTCGTGATCGCCAATTTGACACTCATTGATATCTAAAATTGGGGTTTCAAACTCTGCAACTAAAAATTGGGGGTTTTTTACCTACGCACGCCCCCGTTTGGTAGTCTTTCGTAAAGCCTGATTTACAGCTGCAAATGTAGCTTCCGGGGCTGTTGTAACAGTCTTGGGTGCTGTCACATAGTTGGTTATCTTCCTCGCATTCGTTGATGTCTGTAACAAGATTGTTTAGTCTTCAGGAAAAGCACCGATGGGTAGTACCAATGCAAGTGTTGACTCTGGTGGAGAATCTGTACCCGGAAGGACAAGAGGCAGAGGGCGGCTTCGGAGTGGTCGTGGTAGTTGTACTGGTGGTACTAGTAGTTGTGGTACTTGTACTTGTACTTGTGGTTTCCACGACAGGGTCTGTGGGTTTTGGGGGCAACTCGGGTTCATACGGAGGTCTCAAAGGGTAGTCGTACGTCTTCTTTTTTCCATTTTTCGGGACGCAGTTATGTCCCCCCGGTTCATTCACACACTCTTCATCAGACCCACACGCATCATCATTTTCAACACACTCGTCTATATCGTCGCAGTTTTGTGTGAATGGATTTTTCTTAAATCCAGGAGGGCACGTTTTCTTCGATACCTTATCAATACACGTGTAATTCCCTTTCGTGTTTAAACAAACTTGTGATTCTTTATTGCAGTCATTCTCTCCTGTGATACATTCATCGATATCCGTACACGTTTGTATCGAATCCTTGAAATGAAAACCTGGAGGACATTGTGGTGAATCTTCCCCCTCGCATTGGAACGATCCCACTGTATTAATGCAAATTTTAGGACGAGTGCAAATTATATCAAACTCGCATTCATCAATGTCTGAAAAGGGCGGTTTTTACTTTGATTAACTGCTTTATGGATTTACCATCGCAGACTAATTTCTCGTAATTGAATTTGTATCCTGTAGGACACTTTACTTCTAGAGGATCAGTGTTGAGATCGGTTTCCGGTTGAAAATCTGGGTCGTCGCAAAAATATGAACCTTCGTCATTGATGCATATTTCGTTCGCTTTGCATTCATGAACGCCACGAACGCATTCATCAATATCTAAAACGGAAAATATATCGAGAAACAACTTCACTGGTAATCTTACCTTCGCAAGTGCGTTTATCTTTCGCTAGTTCGTATCCTTCGCGACAGGAGCATTTTATTTCCAATCCAGTATCAATACAATCGTGATCACACGGATTGCTCGTCGAACACCTAAAAAACTACAATGGAAAATTCATATTTTCGGTTTCCCTTACCTGTCTCCTTTTTTCAAGGCTCTTTTCTCGGGTTTGCAGGAAATGCCATCACTCATCAAAGTGTACCCTTTATTACAGTCGCATCTGTAGGAGTCTTCCGTCGGTATACAGATTTGAGCACATACATCTCCGATGTCGCACACATTTTCAAGAGCTGTAAAATTTAATTACAACATTACGACATTATTAAAATAGCCCTACAAACGTGGTAATGGTGAGTAATTTGCGGCGGCTGTAGATTTAATTAATTCAGGAGTTGATGGTAGTTTGGTTGTAGTACTTGTAGTTGTTGTGGTTGCAGTGTTGATTATGTCGTTGCAACAGTCGCTAAAAGCTTTGTCAAGTGGAAGCCCAAGCCCCAAACTCTCGTGACAAGAGTTTTGTGTTTTGGCGGTCTCACGACCCACCTGACAGGCGTCGCAACAATCCTGTAGAAAACAAAGTAAATAAAAATCGAATTCTCAGATCATTGTAAGTTCAGAGCGTTCAAAGTTTATCTCTTGTGAATGTTAACGATTTTCAAGAATTTCGATAAGGAATAAGTAATCAACATCCGAAGCGAATCGAGATAACGCGTTCAAAAAACATTACTTTTTTTACACCTTCTCCCTCGCAGGTCTTTTCCTCTTTAGCGTCTTGAGTTCCTTTACTGCATTCCAATTCTCTGCAAAAACATAGAGAGGATGTGTGTTTAAGAGTCGTTTTATTTTTACTGATTTTGGTTCTTGCAGCAAACTTCAATGGAATGCAAACAAGCAGTTTCATCGTCTTTTCGCACTCCTGCAATTGGGAGTTGGAAATTATCGCACTTTAGACCTGCATTTGCATGGCTGTTTCCTAATCCGCAACAGTAGCGAAGAGTTACAACATTTAGTCCTGAAAACAATTTGCAATAAGACGCATTTTCGTGTAGACAATGTCGTAGTGCAGACATGAATAGAAGATTAACATAATTTAAAATTCTATTATTCAGAGGCCACCGTGAATAATGGGTTATTAATAATAACTAGCCCAAGACCTATTTAATAAACAACTGCCCCAGTTTTTGCGATGTTAAATTAATTTAATTATCAATAAATCTTACCTGCTGCCGCTGAAATGAAGAGAAAGATCAAGAGCAGCCTCATATTTTAGCACGTATTTTTAAACTGATCGGTTTTCCCTTAACACTAAGATAAATCTTATCACTGGTTTATTTACTACCATCATCCATTTAAGGGCGCACAAAATGCACTTTCTTATCGGCACAAACAGTGATAAATTTACCTTTCTTCCTCCACACCACGCACAGATAATGCTTTTCAACAAATGTAAATAGGAATTTAAAATGTATCCGGTGCGTATCAGTTTTATTAGTGATCGATTTCCCTCCAAATTTCCAATTTAAAATTCCCGCCTAGGGAGTTTGCGTTCTTCGCGGTGGCAACATTCACCTTGACATACGTGTTCATTTTAAAGTGTACTATGTGGATACTCGATTTCTTTTAATAATTTTCCGGGGTTCTTAAAGAAAATGACCATGCTGTGGACGTTTCTTAGTATATTTCAATTAGTTTTGTTAATTTCTGTCCAGGCGCAGCGTTCACCGCCCGGTGTTCCGCCTCAGCATTATCAAGTATAGAATAACATATTTTTGGTTTTTTTATTGGGAGTTTTGCATTTTTAGCCGCCCCCTCATCAACAACAGTACCAACAAATGCATCAACAAGTTCCTGTTCAACATGTCCAGCAACAAGTACCAGTGCAACATGTACCCATGCAGCAACAGCAGGTGCCTGTGCAACATGCACAACAGCAGCAGATGCCTGTTCAACATGTACAACAACAGCAGGTTCCCGTACAACAACAGCAGGTTCCAATGCAACAAGGACACCACCACCATGGACAAGCCCCACAGCTCCTGAATACTGCTAATATTGCACATGAAAAAGAGTAATGAGAGAATGTCTGTCTAGCTTGTGTTATTTTAGTTTGTTATAGACATATTGCTGAACATATGGAAGTGCCTATAGACACTAGCAAGATGTCAGAACAAGAGCTTCAATTCCACTACTTCAAAATGCATGATGCTGATAATAACAACAAGTTGGATGGCTGTGAATTAATAAAATCTTTGATTCATTGGCATGGTGAGATTCTTTGTTGTGGTCTTAGTATGTTTATTGGGTTTATGTCCTGTAGAGCAGGGAAGTAAGGAGAAAGCTGGTCAAATAGAGGACAAGATCTTTAAAGATGAGGAACTGATCACTCTAATTGACCCAATATTAAATGTTGATGATAGTAATCGTGATGGTTATATTGATTACCCAGAATTTGTCAGGGCTCAACAAAAGGCTGCTGGGCAAGGCAAGCCTTCTTCTTAAGGTAGCTTGGCTTCTGTAATGTCCACTATTGTCTTGTGAATGAATTGTTCTAATTCTATTTTTTACAGCTAATGATAAAGATACTGCTAAAGCACACACTGATCAAGCGCTAGAACAATATGTGGATCCAATTATGAAAGCTATGGACAAAAATAACGACGGTTTTGTTGATTATGGTGAATATAGACTGTTTACAGGTAACACTAATCTTAATAAGGTAAATTAAACATTGGAGACTGTTTGTTTGATTTAAATGTAGTTTCATTTTTTCACGACTGGGTTGTGTACATTTAATTTTTTATGTATATATTGAGAAATTTGTACAAATAAAGTCCATTTTTTTACGCAAACTTTGCTTTAGTACCACTTTTTTATTTTTTCCCTCCATTTTTACCAAAGTATGGAAATTACCTCACAAGCTTAATTTGTCTGAGTTAGATAATGATGATGAGAATGTCAATAAAAAATTATCGACTTTTTAGTAATTACTTTCTAAATGATATTGTTTTTATAACAAGAATTTTAACTTTGAGTTTGAGTGGCTGAAGATTCAATTTTAGAAGAAGCACGTTTTAGTAGCAAGTTTAATTTTAGCTCTCCTTTAATTCCAAGAGTTTATTTTAGAGGGTTGTGTACGTAGATGTCGAGGTTTTTGACACTTTGCTGCTTTGGGGTGTAAGTCACGTGATGGCTTGAAGTCACTTCTTGGAGTTGACGATAAGACAAACAGCAATTTTGTCTGATTTTGATACTTTAGAGTTTAGTTGATTTAGTGTGGAGTTGGTGTAATAAAGGACGTTTTAGTTTTTCAGGTTTTTATTTTGAAATTTTATTTCCAATAAATACGTTATTTACAATAATTTTATTGTATCGTAACAATCTTTATTATAAAAAGTTTACTTTTATTTATCTAAGTTTACGTAATAAATAGTCATACATCTCATTTTTACATCTTATAAACGTACACATTGAAGATACATTAGCTCTATTTTATTTAGTGTATCGAATGTTAGTGTTGGTTATTTTACACACGCGTCAATACAAATTAACTAATTATAATTTAGTAGGGTACCACCAGTATTTTTGAAAAAGGTGTCTTGAAAAAATAATAAAATCAAGTTACAATAGTTAGTCTTATTTAATGTAATATGAAAAATAGATTTAATGTCGTAATAATTTATTTAATGGTATATAAAATGAAACACTGAATTAAAACTGAATTTTCTGCGTTTATTATTTCAACCATACGATATACATTTATTCGACATAATTCATCTATTTATTCCAGCATCAGGATAACAGAATATAAATATATTATATAGCGAACAAAAGAGTCGAAAATTGAGCATGAATTGTTATATTTATGTAACGTGAAATTAAACAAGCCGGGAAGTGGGAGAACATTTTACTCTAGTATATTTCGTAATTCCTAAAGATCGGCTACACATCTCTGCGATACTAATCTAAGTAAGAATGGACAATTGGCGGATACTAAAGACTATATCTGGTCGCTTCATTCGATCGTCTCTCTCATTCCAGAAACAGTGCGTGTCTTGTAAGTAGGAGGTACTTTTGGAAAAGAAACGAGTAATCGGTTCGAGCGATCCGAGATTTAGGTGAGGTTGCTATGGTAAAAATGATGAACGAGACAGACCATGAGGTCGTTTGTCGCCACGCGACCGATTTCCGGGTGTAGGTAATCGACAGATATGTTACTACTCGTCCAAATTATAAAATGCCCAAAGAAACATTTTTATTAAAATCGTATTAAATTCTATTGTTAATTCATTCATTATTATCAATTAAATAATATTATTGTTATTATTTATTGGGTTAGCAACCCACTTATCCACAATTGGTATAGAAACTTGCATAGTAATTAAAAATTCGAAGTTTATTAAATATGATATTAAAAATGGTACATGATATAAAATGAGGACGACGTGCGCTCGGCCATTACGATGATCAAAACACACTATAAAATAAATAGTAGTAGGAAGACGACATCATTTCCTTGAATAATCTGTGAGCAAGGAGGTGGACGAGCCGCGCACACGGCGTCCATCGTGTTAGAGGCTTTGATCCGCCGCAAGAAAGTGAACATGTTTGACTTGTTCTTGCGGAGGCGGCGCCGCCTTCCGTATAAAACGTGCGCTTGGCGCATCTTACCCGCGGTTACGACTCATTTATATATACTATTTAATCTATAACTGATCATTAGATTACTTTATTAATTAACTTGCGAAGTTCATCACAATTGTTTTAATGTAGGTGGACACCTTTTATTTGTATCAATGGGCGAACAAAAGGCAGACACGTGTGTACCTCGAACTAAGAGTACCCTACCAACTGGCTACTTGCGTACTTGCGCGTGAGTACTGTGTACTGTGGTACTGTCTAGCTCTAGAGTGATTAGCGTGGAGGGTGCGAACTGCCCAGTTGCTGGTAACTGACGCACGATGGACGATGGAAGAACCATCATATTTCGATTCGCTTCGATCGAGCGACTCCCAGTCGCAACCGCAGCAGCAATGCGCGGGCGCCTGCACATAGGTGCCTGCCTTTTAGTTGTCAGTTCAAATGTTCCACAGGAAGGCACGTTCGCTGTTTGCACACGCTGCTGTGCCGACACGATACGCTGCTTGTTTCTATGCTTGTTTGCTTGCTTCTTTCTTCTAAGCTTGTATCACAGTAAACGTTCAAAGTCACCCTGCGCCTATTGCACGATTATGTGCGGCGCCGAAAGCAGCACGGCCACCGTGGCGATGATCGTGAACATTGTGAAAATGATGAGACAGAACCGATCCACCACCATCGCGGCGAACTTCCAATCGCTGATCACTTCGGCTTCTTCGTCGGCTTTCTTCATGCGGTTGGTGATGAATTGAAGCTCTCGCAGTATGTGTTGAAGGTCGCGTTGTGTGCCCGAACTGGGAACTGCAGCTTCCTCGATCGTTGTCGGATGGCGCATAAACGTGCCACCTAAACTTGTCGTCATCGAGGCGTTGTTTCCACCCGTCGACACGTTGCGGAAGTCGTCGTCGATATCCAGTACGTTTGCTAGAAGGCTTTTTGAAGATCGTTCCTTCAGCTCCAGTTCTTTCATTCGACTGTTCATCAAAATCGTTTTGCGCGTGATTTTCTTACCCGGCCGACTCATCCCCAGCATCCACGGTAACCATTGCAAGAATACCGTCTTGATCTGAACAGACCCAAGTACAGAAGTCAAAATCTCACCTTATCCTGCCTTCCATAAGTTCGAGGACCACAAATAATGGGTTAAACGAGTTAAAAATATCTCCGTGACGCATGTTGAGCAAAAAAAACCGGGAAAGCTATTGAAAAGCGTTGGCCTTTGTCTCTGCCATAAAAGACTTTTAATTTTATCAGCGCGTTTGCACGCACCAAGTGTCCACCATCCTAGAACTTATTGGCAGTACGGCAATTGTAGTCAGTCCCGGCGCATCCACCAAATTTACATCGCGAAACAAATCTCGATACTCACCCACTGAGGCATCTCGTGGATATCTGCAGTGCGGTGATGGTAATTTAGCACCACCACGGTCAAGACCACTGATGACGCTACCATGAACATGATGCAGTTGAAATAGGTCCCTGTAACAGCCGATTTATGAGCGGCTGTCCTCTGACGCAACGTCATAATGTCAACTAACTACGACAAGACTACCAAAAGTTACGTTTACACTACACTACGAACGAAACGAAAACTAGTCTACAGGAGAAATCAAATAAAATATTGATATATATGTACAGTCGTTACGCCAAGCACAAACAAACACTCTCCAGAATCGCTACTTAACATTGTACTTATACATTTAACGAATGAGTTTACCTAATAGTTACAGTAATACACAATAATCAAACTATAAACACTCACAAGCACACAACGCGCACACACAAACAATCCACATTAGATATACACTAATGTAAATGTGAACTACGATCGTACCCTCCTCAAATTGTTTCACAAGGGCTGAAGAAAGGCCGAGGTCGGCGCGGCAGAGTCGTGGTCAATGGACAACCGCCGACGCTGCCACGCGAACTTATTTACGCGCTCTTCGGTTATGAAATTAGTTTATCGATCCGATTTATTAATAATTAAGTTCATCAGGTTTCAGATGGGATGAAAGCCAAAGAACAGACCAATAGGACAGGCAAAGCGTACTGACTGATGCACACGGACATGTCGAGTGATCAAAGAGAAAAAGAAAAAAAGTGACGTTATCGAACGAACGGCGCATTGCTACCGGTTTAATTAAAATGCTTGTTTATGTCTGGCTTAAGACTGCATGACATTACCTGGTGTGGTCGCCGTGGCCTTTTTATGGTCCGCGATGCTCGCCTGACGTTAGCTAGGCTAGCCACGGCTCCACTCCATGCACCGATATACCATTGCATTACTTTAACACAAACATACAGTTTGTTATGTTAGTTACGGTCATAGTTAGTCATTTGTTAAAACATTAACCCGCTTATGCCCGAAGAAAATTTTTTCCAAGGAACGAAAAACTCCTCCTTTGGCGGAGACAAGGTGTGGAGGAATGGTAATGTGGGCATAAACGGATCGTGATATTTTAATCCGGCGTTGAGCACCGGTTGCCACGTAATCGATATATTTATGTTTAATTGTTTAGTGAATCGTTTAGCGATGTACAGTGTACTTTACGTACATTGCACAGATCGATTAGTTGATTCAGTTCAGTTGCTAGTTACTGGTCGCCATTACGTTATGTAACGAGGAGGTAACGAATCATCATAGATAATATAAATAATAAAAAAAAAACAGAGTAAGTAAAATACAAACAGTAAGTATAGGAAATGAAACATATCAAACAACAAAACATACAGATAAGATACTCCTAGTGGGACAGAGCCATTTGATACTTGGAGGTAAGAAGGTCATTGGCATACAAGAGTGAGTCGACGAACGAGCGCACCCTAGACAGCCTAGGCAGTAATAAGACTGAGTTTGAGTAGCAGCAAGAGACGCAGGTTGATAGAGCGGCGCAACGCCGTCCTGTAACACAGGTGACTAGTGGATTGTGGTGGTGACTGGAATAACACAGAGGACTGAACAAGAGTGACTAGACCAAAAAGGAACCTGGAGGGGTACGGAGCCGTCGTGACGGCTTTATAACTCGACGAATTTATCGAATAGTAGTTAGAAAGTTGGTAGTTTTAGCCTCGGCGCAGTAGCCAACCATTCACCCCAACACAGTAAGAAAAGCTCTAGTCAGAAAGGTGACTCGTGTGGCTGTGGCTGTGGCTGTGGCTGGGCGAAGTGCTGTTACGGTCGACGCTCGCAGATCGCAGAGCAGCAGCGCATGCAGAGCGCGGGCCCGTTTTCGAGGTGTTTTAACAGAAGACAACGGTCGTCGACGTAGAACGTAGTAGGTAGATCGGGCCCGCGCCCTCGCCCGCCGTGTGTTTTTGCAAATAAAAATAATCAAGGACTGATCCGTGACTCTAACCTATCAGGGGCACAGCGTCGGACGTCTGGGTTATCACGTGCGCCACCAGCAGGGAGAACACAGTCTGTGACAACAGGATAGTCACACCTGCAACAGATAGTGCGTCACGCGAGGCGTCTGACCTGTGACCTGTGCCGCGAGACCGCGAAGGCTATCATTTTCGGAAATTATAGCCCACAACTGCCGTTCTGCCGAGCTGCCGACTGCCGTCCCTTCTATCCAAGTATCCGATCCGGCTCGTCCCGATACGATACCGAGACAAAGAGGAAATGTTTACGGCGACCGTCCTATTTTGCCGATTCAAAAACGATTTATTTTTAGGAGAATAAAACTAGTTATCCTACGACAGCACTCGCCCGCCACCACCTACTGCCTTAAACATTTCTTCTTTGGTCGCATCGAATAAATAAAACTAATGAAAGCGATCGGCTTAAAACAGTCGCGCGCGTACACAACAATCACATATACACAATGAAACACATATGTCATCAGGCAGCACTGAGGATGTAGCCAGCACAGGCAGGTCAGACAAAGAACGGTTGGTACCTAACAAAGGAATGGCGTCAGATACTTGGGGCAAGGTTTCTGCCACGAGGTTCAGGAACACAGTCAACGAGAGCAAGATGGTCACTCCTGCAACAGAACACAGCTTGAATAGGGCAACGGACGGTGACCTAAGTACCCGGATCAATGCGTGGAACGTGAAACGTTAAGTGCCTTCGGTGGTGGTACTAATAATAATGAAAGATGGGTACGCTTGCGCTAAAGTCCTGGGTGAGGAGGCGCGCCTCCGTCTACTTACCTGGGGCGCGTTTGTGGGCTATTGCTAGGAAAAAAGGGTCACGTGCGGATGGGGCTTGGTGTGAGGACTGCATGCTGGCACGGGCACAAACGCCGAAGGCCCTCCAAGTATCAACAGGCAGTCCGGCAAGGGACACAGGGCGTTTAAACACACGATGCTCCCAGGAGGCCTAGCATACCTATCAACGGAACTGCATCGGACGTGGTTGGTATCTTTTCAGCTACTAGGTTGAGAAATACAGTCAATGAAAGAAGTATGGTGACACCTGAAATGAAGATTTCGAATTTTGAACGTGTTTGTGTTCCGTCCAGGATCGTATCATCGGGTGGCCGGTTAGGAGGAACTGTACTCGCTATAGCTGACGGAGTGGCAACGGGTTATTTATAACTTTTTTTTTCATGTTACAACAGTGTTGATGTGTTGGGCCGTGACATGATGTGCTCGTATGAATCTGTACGTCGATCGTACGTACGTACGGTCCGTGTAAATGCAGTTTGTACTGTAGCCATGTAACATTATGACACTGCGCGATGCGAGTGATCTAGCATGGCAGTGTTGTCAAGCGGCACCCACACAACACAGGAGTGCAAACACACACAGTGCGACACAGAGCAAGGATCAGTACCTAATGTGAGCTTCTCGCCTGAATCCGGTGGCAACGTGAAGCCCAGTAGCGCCATGGAGGAGATGAGCACGCAAGGAACTATGAGGTTGAAAAAGTAGTAGAGCGTCCGCCTCCGGATCTTAATGGTGAATGTCACATCCACATACGGCTCGGGGCAACATGCGTAGACTATGGTGTTCTTCTTCCCGGGCATCCCTACAACAGCCATAGAAAATTCATTTCTTCACCGCCTCCAACAACTTGCACCGCGGTTCGAAATCGCAAAAACGCCACCTTCTTTGATGGCGTTTTCCGATCATAACCGTCGTGCAAGTGCGGCACCCACCTATCAAATACCATTCTCCGTTTGTAATGAAGTCTGATAAATCGCCTCCTTTTTCGGAATTGAGGACCAGGTCGAGCTGCAGAAAACTCATACATGTAACGCTCGCCAGATCTGTTGCGGTAAATCTAGCGAGTGCTACATTTTGTTTACAGGATACATATGCATGAATGCACGGTCACACATCTTAATGCATGGTTGTTTTAGCGGGTGGACTCTCTACGGGCTTTCTTGATATAAGGATATACGACAGTTGTCTCCATCACCATCTTCTTATAGGTGGTATGTCATGTTATCAGAATTCTGGGTATCTGGTTGATCTCGGTCTTACTCGAATAGCATCATGGTTTGTTTGGTGGTCGGTTGCAGTGGTAAGCAAGACATGCAGATGACAGTCGAGCTAAGTTAGCTAGTTCGCTTAGGCGCTGGCGACGTGCGACATTTTGATTACTTTTAGTCGAACATGCGCGCGACCATGCAAATGGGAATGGGGATGTTAGATGTATGAGTCGAGTTATGTACGGGCATTTGCCATACAAGAAAAGCGAAAACTTGGCTCACCGGAAGATGATTTCAATATATCTAACGATACGAGGTAACACGGGAGGTGCAGAATTGCTGCGTGCCGTTGGTGCGGGGGTTCGCCGGTAACGGGAACGTCATAGGTTGTCCCTAGAGTTTGACCAACTTGTTTCTTTCGATACAAGTTAATCAAATATCTTTAAGGGACTGACCTGCAAGCTACATCCAAAAAAAAAGGGATCGTGATCCACAATTGCCACACCAAACTGCCGATGTTACTCTTGACAAAAACTATAGGACAAAAACTATTCTGATGTTTGAGAAACCTCGGAATATTTCTTGCCAAATTGTACACTACTCAACCCACCTCGAATGCACCTGTAAATCATTTACCCGACAGTTTAATGTGGAATTGTAATGGATATTGGGTACTAACTACAATTAAAGGGACCACAACGTTACTCTAACTACACCGAGGTCGCTTTAGTTTTGACGTACAACAGGAGTCGTAATGTACATCTTTATTACATCACAATTTCCATTACAGATGAGAAATTTTAGCAGTCAATACCAGTAATTTCAAACGGAGACGTCATTCCAAAGTTATCAAGTTCAATTGTACTAGTTCAACATAATACACAAATGGTAGCTGCAGTAGCTTGTTTTGAAACTGCGTTGTCTATCATTTGAAAAGTGAATATGATACCACTCATTTTAATAAAACAACAATTCCACGAACCGACCAAATTGGTACATCCGTTTCTGGAGTTAAAATCTCGTTAGTAAATAAACACCACAAATCCGTTGTACATTAAAACTTTGCAATTTTCTACGATAAATGGGCGCCACTGTAGAAATAAGAGCGTTATAGACTACCGGAATGAGGCGAAGTGTTCGAAATGATCGACTCAGAAGCAGCATGCTTACACAAATATAAAGGCCCCCAATTTAGGGTTGTTGGGTGGACGCGTTATTCAAAATCCTACCATTCAATTTCGATAGACATGCATAATCGGACCATGCGTTAAAGGGATGTAATAATATATTCAAAAAGTGAAAACTTCGGATACCTATGTTACTCTTCTATACTAATTATCCGCTCACCGTACTGTAACATAAATGGCTTTAAATAAGGTGCACACACGTAAGTTTTCCTGGATCTGTGTCCAAAATCACATCGATTTTATTTTCTACTGCATCAAAACTAATACAAAAATAGTTAAAAAACACAAAATGCACCCTTAAGTCAACCACTCCTTACATATAGAAACGGAGAACACTGTATAATCCCTTGAGGAAATAAACGTAACTCTCTTTTGGTTGTCATTGGATTATTTAGTAGTAGCGGACAGATTTCATAGAAGAAGGGAAACGTCGGAGATAAAACAACAAATATAAAAGGCGAAGCACATTTCATCAAGTTATACATAAGAAAAGGGACGCATAGAAAGCATTTAGACACAATTAAAATGGAAACCTCGCCAACCATTTTAATCCGCATTAACTTATATTTCGTAAAGCGCAAAGCGTGCTGACACAAATCACTGGTTATATTCAGTGTTTTCCTCGTTTTGCTGTACCACATTTGATTAATTTAACTTCGACATAACAAAGTTATTCTCTTTTCTCTTCATAAATTTACACCCGACTAGCCATCTAATCGGTGGAAAGGTCATTTGTGCAACTTGCGATAAAGTATTGGATTTTGTTGATCGAGTTTTACGAGGAAAGGATCATTTGGATTTGACACCGGAACATTGTGGCACTGGTCGAACTGTTAAAGAGACTTTATGGCTGTTGAACGTGTGCTCGAGAGATACAGCACGAATTTCTGGAACTCCAATTCCACGCAACAAGCTTTTTGATAGTCGATCCGGAAATTGTTTTGCACAAGTGTCGATCAACGTGTTCGGGGAAATTAAAATTCGAGGAACGCTCTCTATCTTTGCTCTGGTTTCCAACAATGTGTCCAACTCTCAAAGAGAAATTTGTGTAGCGTTTTATATTTGTTGTTTAGTCGAGTATTGATCCTGTCTTCGAGCCACCCATAAAAAAGAGTAGTTTTGCACCATGATTGCACATCCCTGCCATAAGCAACTAGTGTCAATACCTCTGCTAAAAACTTCACGGCGAACTCATGGATCGAAGGAAATGGCTCAAAAGATCGGGAGCCCAACGGTCGCCTTAGGATTAAGTGGACGGTATAAATTCAGGTCACGGATCAGTAAAGTCAATAGCAGAGACATTGATTGCAAATGTGCTCCATGCAAAATAGTAATCTAACGATACAGTCACATGGTTCCCAGTGAGGGCCGTCGCACCTAATAATGATCGCTGATAAAACCTGGCGTAGCTACAAAGTATCTATGGTTGTTGATGAAATCGTACAGAACAACCATTAATCTTCACATCAAGTAGAATCGACAAGGAAAGTTGCTGATGACGGGAGGAGAGAAAGTGTCCTGTTTGATACCAATGGAACGTTTAGATAATCGAATCAGTGGTGTAGAGAGAGAGAGGAAGTGTAATAATTGACACAGGAGAGAATCTATTTGATGTGAAGATGTAAAGTCTGTCTGTAGAGAATTTGGCCGGAACGAGAACGCGTAGCCGCGACGATCGTCGGTCTATTCTAACATGAACACGACCACCCGAGCAGCTAGACGTGCACTAGGTCTAAGAGGGCATAAACAGCGACCAGTCGTTGCGGTAACGAGCTGGTAAATCGAAGAATATTGTGACTACGACGGCCGGTGAGCCAGGCCAGCAGGCAGGCCAGACGGCAGCGCGGGTGTAACGGTGCAGTGTGGGAAGTGTGAGGCGTGTGATGTGGTAGCAACAAAAAACATGTAACATTACAGCAATACCTGGTTGCCGTCATAGGTCCAGCTACCAAACTTCATGTCACAGTGTTGGTCATCAAAGGGGAACCACGTAATGTCTATCTTGCATGTGCTCTTGAAGATACCCGGAGGGACGTACAAGCAGCTGCCGTTATGTTTGACCACAACGTTTGTTTGGAAAGTCCCGTCGAAACCCTCATCAGCACTTCATAACAACATAAAACGTTAACATCGCCGCTGTAAACTTAGTCATGCTGGTCGCATCGTCAGACCGTGAGACCGTCAAACCACCAGACCGACAGACCGACTACCAACTGACAGGTAGGTGTCAGAGTCGGGAAGAGATTGCGCGTCGTTCTACATGCAACAACATCCAGTGCTGCCACCAGGACCTTTAGTCTGGTGTGATTACAACAACAACAGCTAGTCCGACATCTTAGCTACATCGCGGTTGCGGCGGCCAAGCTAGCCATCTCCGTTACTATCTCGAGATTCATCTCACCGGGGAGCCGGAAGCAGTTATGTCCTTTATCTTATGCATTTACCCTTCAGGTTTATGTGTTGGCCCGTGGCCTTTAGCTGTTGCTTTAGTTAAGTACTTGTATTAAGATCTTGGATTAAAGAATCGCGCTGTTAATTACTTTCTGATTTAATTTTTCTTCTCTGGGGTTTAATGAAGTTTTTAGTAGTTTATACTTAGTGCTGTTAGAGAGAGAGTTTTCAGGGACGTTCCGGCCCAGCAGGAGTCGAAGTCTCAAGCTGCTACCGTCCGCAGAAAAACAGAACAGAACTTTAGTATACATGCAACCTATCGTAACATAGATCATAAAGTGGGTGATTTAAGCTAGATTAGAACGAAAAGAGTGCGGCTGAGGTATCAACCTGTCGTTCGACTCCAGAGGGTCGGAAGTAGCTGTGGCCTACAGCAACGGCTAGCTGTCTGTGTACTTCCCGCCCAATTTTCATCGTTCGCAACACACACTCTGACGAAGCATTCTTTCACTCTGCCGTTTGCATCTGCATGCTCCTCAAGCGACATTGACAGTTCAGTTGCCTTTTGCCTTTGTCGCGAGCTTAACTAAATGCGTCACAACATAAATCATCTTCTCTTCTCAAACCCTTACAGAGCAGGCAGAGCAGACTTTCAATTCAAATTGAACCACCGATCATGTATGGTCAAAATACCAGCTCGCATGAAAACGGAAAAGTCCTTGCCTACATCACTACTGGACTAATTAAAAACATACACAACAAAAAAAGAGCATAAAAAGCAATGTAGAGAAGGACGATCCCCAGCAATGATGTATCGACTACTCTACACTCCCTACAAACTATCGATACCAACAAGTTTTAACAACTCTCAGAACTCACTGCCTTACTGACCATGCATATAATTTCGAAGTAAAGTGATGTTAGCATATATAAAATTAAAACACTAAAAAGCACACACGATTCGAAACAAAAACTCCATTCGAAACATGCCACTAAACTTGTTACCTGTTATACATGAGAACATCAGGCTTCCACAGCTTGTTTGGAGTAATCCGTAAGTCTTTGACCCCGCCGTATTCCGATTCGTTCCATTTAAGGTTATAGTCGTTCCATTCCTGCATGAAAACCAACAATACGATTGCATTAGAATTTTGTTCCGTTTGCCTTTGGAATATGTTGAATTATTACAGATACGGTCTAGACACGTACGGGTAACTCTGAGTTGAATCCCTTTATCCGAAAGAAAATACGTTTTTTACTGGAATATACTCAAAGTTGCCTGCTCCCTGTTTGACATCTACATAGAGACGACATTTAGTGCAAGTTCTGCGAGTGTCGGAAGCTCGGCAAATGCGTTACAAGGCTTCAAGCTCCATGCTGGTGGTGGTAAATACTATTGTCTAGCATCGGTTTCCACTGAATTTGAAATTATGCGAATTGGAAACTGGAGCTAAAGACAATTGGCACAATGGCTTCTTTTCTTAGCAACAAGCATTAACGAAGTGGTCTGACAACATGCATGGGAGGGTAGTTTTAGTATCTTGATTTTAGCGGTTCATGTTTAGTGTATAATTTTACAGAAATGTTTCAGTTTATTGTAACCAAAGGTGTTTAGTCTTCCGCATATGGTCAAAATTAACACAAAAATCATCTCGATCATCTTCTGGATGTAAGTATAACGAGAATAGGTAAAGGGGTAACCAAGGACTAAAACATGGAAAATGGACGGGATTGCGCCCCAGAAGAATCGAATTCAACTAAATATCTAAACGAAAATTTCTATAACTATTTTTTACCAGAATCGCTAAAGAACAAAACAAAACCGCACCTAAATCTAATCATCATAATCAGTTGATTAGTTAAGAAGCATAATTATGTTATGTAGTTTAAAATATGTCACACACACGGCAGTAGACCATAGTAACATACGAACTCTGTTGAATGGATTAATTGATGAATTTCGGCTTCAGATATGAAAAATACTGTGTCGAGCGGATCTCACATCGACACCGACTCTTCTGAATATCGCTAGTTACAGGTCTCGGCTACGGCTACGACTACGCTACCGCTACTCGGACCATTACGGCCGAAGCTGTCGTTGCCGATACCGTGGTATCGCCTGCGATGTTTTGCCGGACTTCGACAGCAACGGCCTCAGGCAAAAGGGACTGGAGAGTCCAATTCCGCACGCAACCGTGACACTCAAGACACTGGTTCTGGTACTGGTTGGACTGGTACTGTACTTTACTGGACCGGGCAATGCTGCAACAACTAACTCAACTTTACAGGAGGCATACTGGCATACGCAGCTAGAAGGACCAATGGGACCGGCGTGAGACACAGCAATACAATAATAATTACTAGCTCGATATATACAGATAGGAGAGCACACCATCATTCGGGTGGGTTCGACCAGCTAGAAGGAATGAAAGAAGATTGAAAACAGACTGAACATAACCAACCAACTGCCGTGTGTGTAGATATGTTTAGTTATTTAATTGGTTTTCACTTACCAAAGAAAGCCAAATATTTGTTATTAGGAGTTGATTCTTCTCGTCCTATGGTAAAACAATAAAAGGGAAACATCGGTAGTTAGTCACATAACAAGGCATGCATCGCACACACCGGTCGAGTCTCAGGGTGTCTTTTCTCAACATCCAGAAACTCGGTCGGCAGTGCTCGGAGATGTTAATAGTCTTTCGGACAACGGAATGGCCGAATGATCGAACGACCGAAAGAACGTCAACATCGCCGTCGTGGGAGCTATATATACGTCCATAGCCACATAGCCCAGAGACAAACACTAGTCATGGGCACCTAGTGTTCGCTCTGCTTTTAACATTGCGGAGGCCGGCTGGACCACATGGCACTTACCAAATTCAACCACGCGTTTGTCGTGAGAATCTGATTCTTTTCGTCCTACACAGGGGAAAACAATCATAAAAACAACAAGGCAGTATCTTATAGTGAACCCTCTCTGGTGGAGTATTTTACTTCTTACGACTACTATTACAAATTAATCGGTTATCGTTAACAACGCCAACAGATATCGACCGATATTCATATTTACATCCGAACAGGTCCTATCGCACCCATCCGGGCTCGACATACGTCGATAAGACAGCATTCACCCCCAAACAACAGAGAAACCATTAACAATACCTCATGTCGTCTTATCAACTAATTGTGTCGCCCTTCCTTTATTTCCTGTCTCTCTACATTTACTTTCTCACGCCCTATTCTTAAATTATCACTACTGCCAAAAATACAAGTATACTGACCACATCAATGATTTGCTGCAAAGTTAGGCCGAACTTGACTTCAAGAGGTTCTGACTCGTTGGCTACGGGTCTCTCCAAGACATTATAGGGCCCCAACAAGTTGTTCAGTAGCCGCTTCTCGTGCGGCCCCTGCTGCGAACCTGCAACCGAGTCCGAAATCCTCACTCTCACAAATTACAAATCATCACAATCGATCGATAACACAACAAATTCGCAACAATACAAATTAACTATTTTCAAATCAATTCTCCCTCTCTGCTCAACGTGTGGACTTAATTTTAGGCTACTCAATGGGCTTTGATCTCGCAACCATGAAAAAATTACGTCACATCGCTGGAGTAAAATTTTCTCGACACTGAATTTAATAACAAAGAAATCGAGTATTGGGCAGGACCGAGACTTTAAACGATTATTGGACGGCTCCGCAAGCAACTGGGATATTAGAATCATTTATGAACAGTGTACACATTAGGAGAAACACGGGCACATCGTTAATCATAGGTAATTACGAGTCTTAACGCGGGTGCAACCAAGAAAGGGGCACGAAAACTTCAAGTCGAATTTGTTTATTTACGACGACACATAAAGATCGAAAAGTTTCTAATAGTTGCTGAACTTTAATAACAGCAGCAACCAAACAAAATTTAAAGTGGGGCTTTCTTGCTTGGTCCCATCACGTCAAGCCTAATTAACTTCGTATAGCACTCGAGCTTGGAATTATAATCGCGACGTTGACAAATTCATCAATAGCGTTTTGAAAGTTTTCAGTTCCCCTTTTTCAGTGAGTGATGTTAATATGGGGTATGACCTACATGAACGGGATTGTGGGATTATATCGATCTGAAAACGTTGAAAGTGATTTAAACGGTACGTGACACATGCCAATCTTGTGAGGTGATGCTTCTATTGCTCCAAACTATTAATTATTCTTTATGAGGGAGCGCGCTAGAAAGTCCGAACTAAAAGTGTATGTGTTATGGTAGTCCGACGTGATTCTGAGATGTTTTGTGTCGGGCGGTCGTTGCAGATGACAGCTTTGTGTATAGAACGTCCGAGTTAATATGAGATGAGATCGTAGATGAGTTGAGACTCGAAGGAGGCGCTTGTCGGTGTGAATAATTGAATGGGATTGATGGTTAGTGTTTACCTGGAGGCATGATGAAGAGCAGGAAGGCTGTGGCCAGCAGCGCCAGCGCTTGCTCGCTCCGGACCATCCTAGCTCGGTGTGGGGCTGCTCATGTCTTCGGCGACAATCCTCCGGACTTGGCCGTCATGCCCCGGAGTGTCGGCGTCCGGGCGTCCTGAAGACACACGCCCACCGTCCCAGCGGCCACTGCTACTAGCTGAGTTCGGCGGGCGCCACTCGCGGAACCACACTGGCCATTTCAGAGGACCAAGACGAGGTAATGCACACCAGCTGCAACACCTCGCCAACACTCGAGATACGGACTCCGCTCGGTGCTCTGACCGTGCTCAGCAGGTCGACTCCGCATCAAAGGCGGATCGATACCGGGGCTCTGCGCGCGCTTCTCCCGGGTATGCGATTCTGGCTGCCGCCGCCAGCACACACCACCGCCGCACACAGCACACAGACGACCCCAGAGGCGCAACTCCAACCCTACTGCCTACGGCCACGACTGCGGAACCAACCACCCTGAAACTTCGTCGCAACCAAACTTGACGAATCTTCGAAAAACGCAACACAAAGGATTACAACCCCACATTCAAATTTACCAACCAGAATTAATATTAAAGCGAACTGCCGCTTTTCCGACTTGCAATACAACTCTTGTACTGAAATATTGCATTCCTTACATAACACTCCTAACGCAACTCAAATGTGTGGTAGGTAATGTATCTGACAACCTATAAACCAACCTTCTTTCCCCTCTAGTCATTTCCAACCACACATAACAGCATTCCTTCTATTCAACTCCCGCTAATATCGTCATATCTCATTTGTCAACTAATATATAAATATCCAACTGCAATTTTCTATTTTCGATCGTCTCCAGAATACCTATTTACTATTTACATTCCATTTTCATAAACTTGCCACTGTCACAACCAATTGATATTTCTGCACTGATAAATTCCGATCCTGAAAATGACATGTATCAATTTCAAAAACTTGTACCCACACTACTCAACTGTAAAAATATCAACTTTGCAATGATTTACATGAAAATCCGTACAAACCATGAGGAAATTACTAATATAAAACAGAATTAATTCCAACTGAATACCCGGCGCATCCACCATTTTAATGCCCAATTTAGACTTGTTTATTGTTCTCAATCCTGTGACTTTTCCCCAAATTTCGAATAAATAAAACCGACATGAAAACGTTCTCATAAGGAAATTAAACTTTTTGATGTAAATAAATAGATTTATCCACGGACGAATTTTCAACTTCCTATATGCAACTCGTTTATTGTTGGCAATATTTAGATGAAAAAATAAATTAAATTCCTCAAACTACAGAGGCCCTTATTTACGTTCTAAAAATATTGCCACCGTCCGCAAATAACTTGCCCTCGATCATAAAAAATATACGTCCTCAGTTTTCAGAACGCTGAAATCCGTGTTAGGTTAAAATCACGTTTAAACTCGTCTAAAGATAAACCGTTCATTTTGTGAGGGTGATAAGTGGAAGTTTTCTTCGGCATAAATTTTTTATTTTTTCGGGTGTTTTATAGTAAACCGTGAGCATCGTTAAATTTAAAGGAAAGAGTTTTAAATTATGAATAAATTAGTTATCATTCGTGCTTTTCATACTAATGTAGTTAGCGGAATTAACGAGATAATTATTTGATGTTTGGCTGTACCTGCAATCGTATCAATTATAATCAGTTGTCATTTAACTTTGCGCTTTCGATCAGTCTCGTCCCCCGAAGCAAATTATTTTAAAGTCAATCAAAATTGTAGGAGAAAACCTTTTGTGAAAAATTTACATAAAATTTCAGTTTTTTAATTGGAACTAATAATTGCCCTTCGCAGTATTTCGCGAATATGAAATTTAGAATTTTTCTTTTAGTTTTTAATTTCCTCATCCGAACATTTGTGCATTTCTAATTGTAAAGGCCACAGCGTCTCGTTATATTGTAGCAAATTATAATTTTTCGATCTTCCACTTTCGTGTTAAGACCCTTCGCATTGACGTTACGATCATTTCATTATTTTCTGCGTCTTGTAATTAATTTAAAAGCGTCCTTGATGTTGCATTAATTTCGATGTCTTGGTGTTCGTTCATCGATAGCCCTCGAGCGTATTCGCAACGTCTTAATATTTTTGTTTATTTTCCACGGACAAATTTCTCCGTCATAAAACATTTACGGAAGAAGCGTCCTTAATATACTTATATATGAAGAAATTTAACCGCGATGCCTGAAAAGTGACGTTTTTCATTTAAGTATTTTGATGCCTAAATAAATATTTAAGTTGGATATCAAATGCAAATATCTATTTAGGTGACTAAATATTTGAAGAGATGTTACTTTCGCGAGTTTGTTAACGCTCCAAATCAGACCATTTTCATAATTATTTAAAAATTTTGGATAAAAAGTATAGACTACTCCCATAGCGTGAATCTTAACAAGCAAAGGTCATACATAGTTGTATTCCTTTTGAGACACGCAAATTTTACATTGCATGCTTCATTTAATTCTTCGCTAAGACAACGATCCGAAGTTCGCCGTATTAACTTTACAAATAGATGGACAACGCGCATCTGACTGAGCTGTTTCCCCTGTTCCTACTGCCCCAATTTCTTGCTCCAGATAGCTCCTCGTTCATCTATTCTGTATGACATGCTCACTCTCTTCTCCCTTGCCCCTGTCACCACTTTACAATTCAATCAATGATTTTGCACCTCCACTGTACTTTCACTTTCTAACACGAGTTGCAATCGCCGCACAGAAATACCATCAAGAATATATTAATAACAAAACAACTCAAATGTAGGTCAGACTTTCAGTTTTTGGCCCCAAAAATTTGTTATATTGTTAGGTAGTCCCTAATTTAATTATCCAGGAGATTACACATCGCCAGTTGACACAAAAATCGGAAATCCACATCCTAATCACATTAATTCGAGTATTGTTTATTGTGGTGAAGTGATGGTAAAATAACTTCAATTACGATTTTGATCCATGGTGGCATAAACCAATAATGGCTCATCCAAATATTTTTTCGTTTTGGGAGTGAGAATAATTGACGGTAATATACAAAGGCGCTCAGAGTACAACGTTCCCGTTTTCAGCTTTTTCGATTTTTTGTAAAACATACATTTAAGTAAAACATCAAAGCGTTTGAGTACTTTGAGGCGTTAGAGCACAAATCACGTTCGAAATTAAAAATATGAAGCTAAAGAACAAAGCTGCTATGATTAAACGATGTCTGAATGAAACGTTTGACGTGAAAAATTTTAAAATGAGTCTAAATGGTTATTTACATTCTTTTATTGTTTGTTGCTTCCTTGGAAGAAAAGTGTGTGTTCAAACAACATTTTTGGACAAAATAAATTAATTAACTTGCAAAAATTAAAAAATTCTGTTTACAAAGTACGTTATTGTATTTGCGAATTCACATTAACAACTTTATTATGTAATAATGTCAAATAATGCCTTCAAGGAGATGAACCAAATACGGAATACTATTCTATTGTGAGTTGCTTCAATATTGACATTTTCAAAGCGCTCAACTAGATCTCTCAGGAATTAAACGCGTTATTAAGATCTCGAGTTGACTTAACTTACGTAAACATTACTCTTTTCAGCAACTTCTGGATGTCTTTCATTTGAAATTTTCAAATCGAAATTACGACTAAAACTCCAGTTAAAAGACTACAATGATGATTAAAACCGAAAAAATCCAAACCCCTGTCGCCTTTATCTTTTCATCTAAAATTACGATTTCGGTTTCGCGTTTTATTGTTTCATAAAATTGCACAGTAGTAGTTTATTTTAACTTCTATTTTTATAAAGTCAACAGGTGGGAGATTTTAATGAAAAACGACACGAGTGAAAATTGTCTGAGAGTGATTGCTCAAATTAGAGCCGTTTGTTATTTTAATTTGTTGTTGGCAGAAAAAATCCCACTGTGGGTCTTGAGCAACTTTGTAACTTTTTATTATTGAATCGTCTAGATATGTTTCTAAGAATTACAGCACCGCAATAAAAAAGTTTGTAGTGGAGTGTGGACAACATAAACAAACGCCCTACTGAGGTCGCACGATAAAATTTTAAAAAGCGTCCCTCGTTGCAGTTTTCTCCGAAAATCCACTTTCATCTCAACAAAGTAACTTTTAGTAATTCAATCTGTACATCAAATTCGCTGTTTAGTTTTCATATAATACAATATTTCAGAAAAGTTCTCGGAAAGCTTTCATTGTGGAAATTAATGAGAGTATTCGCAATTTTAATTGAATCGTCCTTTTATCACAAAAATCTAGTTAAAAAGTAACAACTTTAGTTGCGCGAAGCTTCATTTGTAGTAAAGTTTTACAACATACAACCATAGATCCAACTTTAAACCAGACAACTCGAGGAATTTTCGGGGATCCAAAGTTATTTAAACAATCCACTGCTTTTATTACCGATTTATACTAGAAATGTGATTTGTTTTAACGGTCAAAAACCGCACAGAAACTGTTCCTTATAAATACGATTTATAGCCTTCAGCAACCTTAATTAACTCGTGTAGTTCCAATCATCGATACGATCGGTTTTATCCTGTTGGAAAAAAAACTCATTTTAAAACAGACATGTTTGCGCTTTTTTAATAGATAAAATATACTCTACTCTCATTGTTCGCTCAATTACTTGCAACGTACGAGAAATAATTAAAAAGTACGAGCCGTGGAACGTCAAAAACACGAGAACTAGTAACAAAGTTGGGCAAATTTAAACAGTCTGGAAAAAATATTGAATTAAATCAATTCTAATTTGTTAGGTAGTTACACGCTACGTCGAAAGCGCGTATCTGAAACTGAAAGCAGAATAATTATGTATAAATGTTTGCTTTTCAGAAGACACCGGGAAACGGTCTCTTAAAATAATTAATGCACATTCCGTTTTAATGAAATCAAAAACCTTTTTTAGAGTACGTATTTTACAGCGAGGGTGAAAGTTTGTCACCTTCTCAATAAAGTTGTCATAAAAGTGTGATTGTGTGCGCGAGACTCATTTCAAATCAACAGCGACATCACTTTTCGTTTACAAACTGAAATTTTACTGGTTTACGTCCAGATTGAGATATTTTACGACGCGTTTTATTGGAAGAGGAAGATTTATTCACTATTAAGGTGGTGTCGCCATCTACTGCGCGTCCTGAGTTTTAAACTAGAAACTGTCTGGAGTTCATCTCAGTTTGAAGGGTGGAAAAAAAGACACAAGTTTATTTTAAAAAATCTGTATATTTGTTTTCTATAATATATAAAAATCTACAACCCTTGTTGGACGGATTCAATGATGATGATTAATTAGACTGTTTTCCTGAACACATTCAAAAAATATTCCTACTAGAATTTTCAGACAGGTACAAACGATACTTTAGCAGTCCTGTTAATACTAAGGCACTCAAATCTTAATTTAGTAAAAAATATCAAAAGGTGAAATGGCTGTGAGTGTAAGAAATATAAAAATTAACAAAATAACTATCACTAGAATAAATGTCATGTTGTTAGTAGATGATGCAGCAAACATGCGATGGCGATGGTTATTACAGACAATGGTTTTAACTCTTCACAAGCACTTCTGTAATATGATAGAGGACCTGCAAAACAATCACATAATAAGCACATGAACATAGCAAAGCCAAACTAAGTTAAATTAACGTGTTCTAGTCGTACCCATGCGAAATTTAACTTCCGGCGAACTCATGCGACCATCTCCACCATTAGAGAATGCAAGGACACGCATTCTGTACGTTTTTCCGGGTTGTAGATTATCCACGTACGCTTCAAGTTTTCCACCAAATGGTTTAATTGTGTCATTTGCTGTACTTAGATCTTGATCAAACTCCCAAATACGAATCTAATGAATTTTATTAGTTGTGGTGTCAATGAAATTCGATACTTACCTTGTAACCCTTCAAAGGTTCTTCTTCTAGGGATGGTTGCACGTATCGCCATACAACCTTCACCGTCGAAGGGTTGATACCAAAGACGTGAACCGATGACGGCGGTTTTTGTGGCGCTTTTCTGAAGGTACGTTCTGTAAAAAAAATTTAGAAGAAACTAAGGGAGGAAATTAAGAGTCTGACCAATGAAACGTTCACTTTCGGGTCCTTCACCGGCTGCATTGTAAGCCATAACTTTAACGAAGTAGTACGTGTCGGGCTGCAAGCCGACAATAAGAGCCCAAGGTCTCGTCGTCCTCGATAAATAGTACACTGCACTCTGTTCGGCGCCATCTTTTTTCCAGTATTTGATCTGCAAAGAAAGCATCAATTTTCGAAAGTTTTTTGGTAAAAACTCCACTTACACGGTGGCCAATGAGTTTTCCTCGCACTTTTTCCCTTGTTTGTTCAATAGGTACCCAACTGACATTAAGTGCAGTGGAGTTGAAGGATCGTGCCACCACCAACTGAGGTGCGACTTGTGGCATGTCTTCTGCAGAATAAATCATAAATTCTGGACTTATAGGCCCGACACCGATATCATTAATAGCTTGGACTTTCACCACGTATTCAGTGTAATAATATTCCAAGGGGATATGCACGACTGCCATCCCCGTATTTCCGAACTCTTTTAACTCCAAACTCTGGAAATCAGCCTCAAAGTCTTTCCTCTTCCAGAAAATCTTGTAATAAATCCCCGGTCCATTCTGTTCGTCTGATTTTAATGGCGCCCAGGTTATTGTGAGATCACCAATTTTACCACCACCTCCACCGATATTGTATGGGGCGATGTATGGTCTATCTGGAGGAGTAGAATGTCGTGGACTCGGTGCTGAGAATAATCCCATTCCCCAAGAATTCCAAGCGGCTATTCTAAATTCATACGTCGACCAAGGTGTTAGAATATTCTCAATCATAGCCTCTTTCTGGCCAGTGTATCTATCAATCTCCCTGGCATAGAGTCCGTGGCTAATATTAGTCCAAGTTTGGTTCCAGTTCGTTCGACCACTAACTGTGTAACTATTAATTTGAGAGCCATGAGTTGCACCATCTGTCCAAGTTAAAGTGACCGAGCTCTTTTGAATTGTAACTTGAACACCACCAGGAGGACCTGGAGGACCTTCAATTATCACGATTGACTTGGAGGAGATTCTACCAACGGTGGACTTCACCACGCATTCGTATTCACCAGAGTCGGTAAACGTGGCGTTGATGACACTCAAGTATCCACCATCGATTCTCTAGAGAAAAGGAATCAAAAAGTTAAACCCCGAAGTCGTTCAACATACCAATCTATTATTCGAGTTCTTCACATCTAAGTCTCTAATTTTCATCCCGTTGTGGGTCCAAGTGTAGGCGATATCTAACATTTCTTCCGTCTCTGCAAGACATCTAAGTTCGAAGTACCGACCAACGGTGGTTACAATGCGAGGATTTAAATTCTCAATGAGTCGTGGGCCGCCTAAATTGTGGATTTATACCAATAAAAGATTTTTTGTCATAAAACTTACGTAAAACAATTAAACGACCTCGCGACTCGTCCATTCCAAGTTCGTTACTTGCAGTGCAAGTATAAACCCCTTCATCATCTCGCGATACAGACTTTATAACTAAATTGCCGTTTTCTAAGATTCGTCTGTGTCCTCCAGACCCTTAAATCAAACCGCGTAAACTTTGACTACTTCCGAATTTATTTTACCTATGACATTCCCATCTTTCTTCCACACAAACCGCGGCCTTGGAGCTGCCTCTGGATTACATTTTATGACAACTTCTCCTTGCTCAGCTGCGTAAGTCTCTGACTCCAAAGGATGCTTTTTAAACGTCGGTCTAAACGCTAAAACTCTCAGTTGCGCAGAGGAGTACCTCGTCCGTAAAGTGTTTGAGGCTCTGCATTGGTACATTCCAGGATCTCGCTCTTGGTTTAAGTAATTAATCTTCAAGACGTTATCCTGAATTTGGATACGATCCCGGTCTTCAGGATCTAAGTAACCCATAACTAACTGCCGACCGTTTTTCCACCAGGTATAGTTCACGTCTGGAATACCAAAAGCTTCACAAGTCCACACCATTTCGCCTTTACTATCGACGTGTTTGTCAGTCAATGGAATCGTGAAATTTGGCTCCGCTGCAATTAACCCCTAAATAGATAAGTTCGCCAAAATTTCTGATGATCAAACCTTGAATATTTAGAATGAGACTGTTCTCAGTGCTGGACCTGTCATTATACGCCCGGCAAACATACTCGCCCTGATCTTCGACCTGAACGTGAGGAATAGTTAGAACTCTGTTATAACTAGAAAGTCTGGCAGATCTCGGAAGAGGTGCTCCTTTTCTCGTCCAGTTATAACTAGGTACAGGACTACACAAAAGAATTAGATCAAATCAAACGATTCATTTTTTATCTTACTATCCAAATGCCATGCATTCCATTCTCACTTCCTTCCCAGCGATTGGTGCGTCAGGAAAAGCTTTGGGAAAGTTATTTGGAAACTTCAGTTGTTGATAGTTTGCTAAAATCAACGCCATGAATCAAAAATCGTAGAAAAGAACTCAACTCACAGTGAGGGTTGACCATTAGAGGGAAAAACGGCCCGTTTCTCCCGGCGTCCGAAAAAGCAGACTGGACGCTACAACTGTAATTTGCTTTATCTATCGTTTCCAAAGCGGAAAAATATAACGCGCCATCATAAGAAACAAACACTCTCTTATCCTCTTCGACGAAATTCGGGAAATAGTCACGGGACCAAGAGTACCGAACTGCAGGGAAATGATGAGGAGGATCACAGTAGACTGATTTTCCCCAGTTTTGGTCCCCAGCTTCTGGTGATCGTTTCAATACGAATTCTAATATGAAACCAAAGTTGAGTTGGACACTCTCTGAGATGATTGTGCCGAATTTGTTTATGGCTTTGCAGTGGTACGTTGCGTGGTCACGTTTTTGTTGAGGGTCGTTGATGATAAGCATTCCTCCACTCGTTGTGTAGCGAGAATCAAGAAGAGGATCGATTTTCTTGGCTACAAGACGATCGTTTTCGTAGTCTTCTCTGTACCACTCGTAGGTAGGAGTAGGATAACCTCCTGCCAGACAACTTAAACTGACGTCGTTATATAATTTGCGTTTTGACATGTCAAAAGTGGCATCCACTGGTTGTTTAATGAAGTATGGTCCTCTGGGGATCCTCTCCGGATTTGTAATTTCAATACCGTACGTGTAGGTGCGATCATCTGAAACAAGTCTCTGGACGCTTCGAATGTCTGCTTCACAGATAAAAAGGAGGTGCTCGTCGCCTCGCACGGGTTGAAAACCCCAATGCATTCGTTCTCGTGAAAAATTATAGGCGAGGAAATCTTTTCCATACGGGTCAGGGACTGGGAGAAAAGCGTTCTCCATGTTGATGAATGGGGTTCCATCGACATTATTCCAATAGTTAGCAGATTGTTGGTGGGCCCCAATGTACCACCGGCGATGCTGCGGATCTAACACGTTTAATTGATTGATCAAAAAACCATGTTCTTCTGAGCTGCCAATAGAAACCAAATCTGAGCCTCCCGACTCCACAGTGTATGTCTAAAATAAAATTTATCATCGTTTTGATAAGGATAAATTAAAAGTCATACTTTACACAACCGTCTTGCGTCTTCATAGGGCCGCAACGGCGATCGAATAAAACGGTAACAAGACTGGTAAAACCGAAACCAGTGCTCTGGGCAATGGATATCATAAAAAATATCATTACTTAGGTCATTGTTAAAATATCCTGGATTATTCTGCCCATACTGCGGTCTTTGGTTGTACGGTGTATCCTGACCATAGACGCCCCCTTGGTTGTTTAAACCACCTTGTTGGTTATATAAACCGCCTTGCTGGTTATATAAACCGCCTTGTTGGTTGTATAAACCACCTTGCTGGTTGGGATCGCCTTGTTGATTGTACAAACCACCCTGCTGGTTGTATAAACCACCTTGTTGGTTGTAGTTGCCTTGATTAAATTGGCCTCCTAGTTGGTTAGTATTCAAGTCTTGTTGATTATACGGCCCTTGTGGGTTGTACGTCCCTTGTTCGTTAAGTTGAGTATTCTGAGGGTCATAGGGCTGTCCCTCCTGGTTAAACTGTGAATCTTGTGCAGCAACCAAGAGTGCACAGCACCCAAGAAGATACAGCCTGGACATAATACCTGTAAATCATTCATTATAATAAAAACCAGGACTTTCTAGTGTTAAAATCCGCCAAAACAGTGGGAGTGGCAGGTGGCTACCAGAAGAATGTAACCTCAATTAGATAAATATACAAAGAATACAGGTGGAATTTGTTTGTAAACACTTATCAGACTTATCACTCACCAAATCATATAATCCTAATCATAGATAAGATAATAAAGGCAACAAAAATTAGAACAACCGTTTATTGTACCATCACCACAATCAAAACAGTCATCGTTAGAAAGAGACGCAACGAATACATTACAGTGACGCCAACCTAAATTGATTTTAAAAGCTTTGAAAATTGCCTGGAATCCAACCATATGGGCGCATTTTTTAAACCTCTGTGATTAGGATAAATTGGTAAGGATCTGGCAACTACAGTGCGTGTAAATTTATTATTTTTACGTTATTTAAATTCTCAATTTTTGTATCTTTGGGTTGGTCATTCTACCAACTGTCATGCATGTCAGAACACCCAACACCCTGTTAGTCACTCATTCATAATTAGGTAAATTAATGTTTTTTTAATTAGGGATAAAAGGGAAACGCAGGTCACTGAAGAAATATTTTTACTTTTAATTAAATTTCAGCTAAAATAAGTTACTACTGGTGGAAATTGCTGGAACTGGAATCCACTTTTCCAAATTGCTTCAGAAGTTATTATTTTTTTTTTATTTTTTGTTGAACGCGGAACGGTGGTCACACAGGTATCGTTATCGTTTTTAAGAATCTGGTATTTGTAATTACTGCAGATTTTTACCAATGTTCGAAATACTCTCTCATTCCTACACAATATTAATGAGAGAAAAACCTTTTAATTGCCAATAGCGCCAGTAATACCCTGGAATCTCAGTTATTTGAAATTTTATTGGCAATCAGAGAAGAAAAGCCAAGTATTTTACCGGGAAATCCTGAAATCCCGTAAGCTCTATGAAATGCCTCGTATCTTTTATGAAAGACTGAATTATATACAGGGTGTATTCAAAATATTACCCACCATATTCACCGAATGTATGAAATATTAATTATCTCTAAATATACACTGATAAAACTACTGTCTTCCTGTTTTTTTCCATCCAATTAATTAATCTAATCGGACTCCAGGTCCCAAAATTAATTAAAGCTGGCGTTGGTCTTACACAGCCAATCCTGGACTTATCACGAATGAAAAAAATATGATAAAGCCACCTCACACGAAGTGAGCATGTTGTTTTTGTTATTTACAGTGTGCTTCACATAAAATGATTTGAGTTGACCGGAAATGTACCACAATAATTCGTAAAGTAAATATTGATAACTCCAATTAGAACCTTGCTAAATACGGAAAATTACCGCTTGGAAAAATTTCAGTTGTTTTCAATAATTTGAACTTTGAACATCCCTGTATATGAGCGGTATCGTGAACTAGATTTATCAGTAATCAAAATTTCCTATTTATTCTTTACTTATTACTTTAGTCTGAGAGATAAGTCTATTATTTTGGGTGTCGTCTATTGATCAACATGGTGCTGCATTCAAGTTTCCCTCAAAAAACCGTAAATGGGTAAGATAAGATTTTCTAAACAATGAAAGTAAATTCATAAACAAATATTTAGGGTTGGCGAAGGTTTTAAGCCGTTTACTTTCTTGCGTGAATTAGTTTTTATCTGTTTAAACCTTTTTTTTATCTATTTTGTTCCGTAGTCTTAAAACTGTTGCAACTATATCAAGTGTTACGACCTGTTTAAATTTCAAGACATGTTTTGGAGGTTTTCTTGTTAACTATGAACGTGTGTAGAAAATAAATTCTATTACATAATGTACCTACACTCGTTTTCAATCTAAATGCACCAATTCGTTAAATTTTATTGAAACTAATATTTATAATTTGTATCCACATTATTATAATGTCCGTTGTGTGAATTTCCCTAATCAGTGTTTACAGTGACCTTATTTTTTTCCCTTGCTATCTCCAACCCAATGCCGAGGCGTTTTTATTCTTTTGTATCCAAAACTTCCCATCATTTTACCATTATTTTAATTTACATTGTTTGTAACATATGAATTTTTAACTGTGACTTTGTTTCAATGCTGACTAGCTTTTTTGATTTTCCTCGTCATGATGTCATTTTCCTACGTATGCTTGTAACTATTGTCTTTGATGATTTACGCCAACACATTTTTCGGCTAAACTCTTTTGCAAACTTTGCTAATTTATAAATGAGATAAGATACCGCCCACTTGCAATTACTGTGGCCTCGGTTTGCCGATAGGTAAATCTTTAGATAAAATCTCGTTTTTCGATTCAAAATTTTATCTCTAAGTACGTCCCTGTCATCTTGATTTGATTTAACATGCAGGCCCACTCTTTTAGTTGTGGAATGGTTCCTGCCATGGATACATTAGATTTTCTGGACAGAATTGTCTCTCTGATGAAAGAGGAGAACGTGTTAAACCCCCAAGACTCGAAAGTTGTTGAATATGTAGATCCTGAGGTCCTGAAGGTATGTGTTAAATTTATTGGTCTCGGTATAAAATGTGTAATTAATTTTAAGACCAAAATTGATTTCTCCTTGGTTGAACCGTGCGCGAATTTGGACGAGCTTGAGGCAATTTGCAGAAATGTTATAAAATACAGCATTAGAACAAACAGTATGAAATTTCACAACCAACTTTTTGGGGGAATGGACCTTTTCGGTCTTGGAGCGACTTGGTTGTCGGAAGCCTTGAACACTAGTCAGTACACATTCGAAGTCGCCCCCGCGTTTTCACTAATTGAGATGGAGATTCTTAACCAAGTTAAAGCACTAATTGGTTATGAAGAAGGGGATGGAATTTTTTCACCTGGAGGAAGTATTTCTAATATGTACGGAATGGTACTCGCACGGTACCAAAAGTTTCCAGAAGTCAAAACAAAGGGTCTTCATGGATTGCCAGTACTCGTGGCCTTCACTTCAGAAGGAGCAAGTAAATAAAACTATCAAAGAAAGATTAGTTAAGAACTTAATTATAGGGACACTATTCTCTCGTGAAATCTGCACATTGGTTAGGTATTGGCAGCGATAACGTTATCAAAATAAAAACAGATGATTGTGGGAAAATGATAGCTGAAGACTTGGAGAAGCAGATTCTCGAGGCCAAAAAGAAAGGACAAGTACCTTTCTTTGTTAACGCCACCGCCGGTACTACTGTTCTAGGAGCTATCGATCCTTTGGATAAAATATCTGATATTTGCGATAAACACGATTTATGGCTACATATTGATGTAATTTATATTTTGGCTGCGTGGAGTCGTGTAGGTTGCAAATTTAAATTTGTTTTAGGCTTGTTATGGAGGCACCCTTTTACTTTCTAAAAATTACAGATCCCGGCTGGCGGCATCACACAGGTGAGTGTAAAACTGTATTAGTCATGATTTCATTTTTGCTTGTGCAATTTTTACTAGATCAGACTCGTTTGCTTGGAACCCACACAAAATGTTAGGCGCTCCGTTGCAATGCTCAATATTTATAACAAGACATAACGTAGGTTGCAATATTTCATTGTACCTATATTAACAGGGCTATTTTTAGAATATTCTTCATGAATGTAATTCAGCATCGGCTAGATATTTATTCCAACAAGATAAATTCTACGATGTCTCCTACGATACTGGGGATAAAAGCGTACAGTGTGGTCGAAAGGTCGATGCTTTTAAATTGTGGGTAATGTGGAAAGCACGAGGGTTATCCGGCTTTGAAAAGCTTATCGACACCGCTGTGGAGTGCGCCAGGTATTTTCAATCAAAAATTGAAAAGCTCGATGGTTTCCGATTGGTCCAAAATGATTTCGAGATAAGTTCAGTGTGCTTTTGGTATATCCCGAAGAGTTTCCGCGGCAAAAAAGAGGATGAGGACTGGTGGAAAAAAATAAGCAATGTAAGTTGGTTTATGTTAAAACACAAGTCATTGACGTTTTTTAGGTGGCTCCTGCAATTAAAGAAAAAATGGTGAAGAGTGGTAAATTGATGATCGGTTATTCCCCTCTGGCCCATAAAGGTTTGTGCAACTTTTTTCGCATGGTTACTACTTGCCATCCTGTTCCCACTCATGCGGATGTAGACTATGTCATTACCCAAATCCAAGAGTTTGGAGAACGTCTATGATTTTTAAATAATAAACACATGAAAAGTATCAAAAGTCTTTTATTAACGGCAGTGGAGTGTTGCTAGTGAGATTAAACCTATTAGTGATACAATACCGCAAACGTATGAAAGAACATCTTCGTAAAAGTGTGGGCACATCTCCTTCGGTGTGCACTGCCTGAAATAAGAACGATGTATAAGATGAGATTAGAAAAAGCCAACATACAGGTTTTGTACGAGAAGAACGACGCCGCCGGAGATTAATTTATCGGTAAATGTTACTGTGCTATAGACAGAAGCCCCACCATAGCCATTGACTTTAACAAATTCTGCTGTTAAACATAAACTGGAAACCATAGTTGCAGAACCACTTATACCTGCAGCCAGATCAAGATTATTTTAGATATGATAATGATCCGACGATTACCTATTAGCGAGGCAATTACATATAATTGACTATCCGAGTGGAACAAAAACCCCAGTTTTACACAAACGCTTCCAATTAAAGCTAAAATAATCCCTGTCAGATAAACCACCTAAAACGAATTTATATACAATCCATTTTCAAGATTAAGCCGACATTACTTTGTCGCTACACCGCCTAATTCTAAATTTTAGTATGATGGAAGTCAAAAACGAAGCGATGAAGCAGACAAGAGGAACACTGGCTATTGTCTGCCTAATCCCATCCCCCGTGTCTTCAGAACTCGCTGCTTTTTCATCCAAATACAATGGAATATAAATAAGTGTTAACGTCGTGAATAGCCTTGAAGCCATATACCTGATGGAAAAGTATTAATTTACAAATTTATTTTACGATAATCTTCTTCTTTTACATTAACGAAACCTTGTATATAATTGATGATTTCAAAAAATGCGTGACATCTTCATCTGTGACTAAACCATTGGAATCTTCGTCGCTTTCCGGAATCGTTTGGTATCCTCTACTCTCTTTATTAAACGTGCCACAATAAAATATTAGCGATGAAAATAACCCTACTAATGTTATAATCAACGCGATTTCCTTCACATGCAACAGATGTTACAATTATGCGGTACATCAATCACGCAACATTACCTTGAATTTGTAAAAATCGCTAGGACCAATTTTATCAGGGTCTCCATCATTTTTCAAGACAAAGAAAGTTATTATGTATACGGAAATACTGCAACAAACGGTGGCCGTGTATCTGAAACATTGATATTGATAGTTTAAGTTCGTGTAACTAGTAATTAAGTGTCAGAGTTTCTCAAACAGCATCGTCAGAGCCTAGGCTTCAAGACTTTAAAGGGAATTTTGTTCGAAAGTTCGCAGTAAATTTGAAAACGCCACGAATTTTGGTCGACTTAACATGCGAAGAAACAATAGTGAAAACCGCATCTTTCTATCTGTCGTGGTTCGGCACCGAAATATACGAAAGTAAATCTATATTGTAAAATTGTATTTAAGCAACGAATCGCAAGAAAAACGATGGTGAAAACCGCATTTTTCTATCTGTCTTAGTTTCGGAAATATGGAGCTTTATACGTTTCCGAACTAAAAATTTACTATCTGAAATTTTAATCACTGCTAATTCCTTTATTTTTAGACGTACATAAAAAATTCGCACAGTTTTGCATTCTACGCATGAGCACCACTATAATTTAAGATTGCTCCGCAAATAAAAGAGATATCGACCGAATTAGATTTAGATACATCATTTTTTCGAAAAATTTAAAATTTCGGATTCGGCAACTGATATAAAGCTTCAAAAATTAAAATAAATTAAAAAAATTAAATTTTCGAATTAAGGATATGTAAGACCAGCTCTAAGGCCCAATTTCAAATCGGTAAGACAAATTGTTTAGGATAGGTGGTCACAAAACAAAAAATTCATTTTTTTTTCATCGTTTAAGTCGGATTTTTTTCTCCCAAAAAAAACGACCATAGATATTTGTGTGTCTGAGAACGACTTCTAAATAACAAAACATCAGTGTTAATTTCGAATATATTGAGCATGAAAATTTCTTCAAACTATGTAACCGAAATTTTAATTCGCCATAACTCTGTTGTCTTCTGTGGATTTTGAGCACTGAGTTGAACTCGGCGTAAAATTAGTGCCTTATAACTAAATTTGCTCAAAAAAATAACAAAATATCAACCGAATTAGCTCTACATATTTTTTGTCAGATTTTTTTCAAAAAAAAAGAAAAGTTTCAAGTTCCAAAAATCTAAGCAAACAAAATGCCGCGTCTCCCTAACCGTCGTAGTTCCGGGGATATGAAACACCGAAAATTACGAACAAAATATCTATCGAAATAGATAATTGCATTTTCGAATTCAGGATATGTAAAATCGAATTCTTAGCAACAAAAGGACGAGAAAAAGATTGCAAACAATTTTGAGGATTTTTAAGATAATTATGCCTTTTATTTTTGACATGATCATCCCTTTTAGCCTGGCAAACTCTAGAGATAGAAACTATGAAGTAAGTATAAGACAGCAAATTGAATTTTTTTATAGTTTGCTTACAATGTTCTACATGGGTCCAATTAAGCAAAGTCTAGAAAATGGGCCTATAAAGAATATTTACAACTTTCATTAAAAAAACATTAAAACAACCACTTAATTCTCGATATGAATTCGGACAAAATATGTAACTACAGTTATAACTTTAAATTGTAATTTCCATACGCGAAATACGACTGGAATCCCCTTAATCAATCGAGCCCAATTTCTTTTTTGAAATGGAATGAGTTTGTTGAATTTAAGAAATGTTGTACTCGCTTTGTTCCCATGGACCTTCTGATCATAAGTGAGTGCTTTTAATCACTTAAGTGTCATTAAAGAAAGCTGTCAGAGAATGTTTGAGAAACTCTGCCTTGGATGAAGCAGTGGCATGACTACAATGCAATTAAGTGCTGATTTCAATGGATGATTCACGTTACCTAATTGAAGTTAAATCAGAAGTATATCTATGAGTGGTCGCTATTTCCGGAATAATAGATAAATGTGAAATCTGGGTAGTAGCCCACCCAATCTGGAACAAACTTATAACCAAACCATAGTCAATGAGGACCGTTGTGGTTAGTGAAGTCGGTTTTAAACAATAAATCAAAGTAAATCCAATAGACACCGCTAATGTTCCTGGAAACATAATGCTTAGATGTAAATACATTTAAATATGCTAATATAGACAGACAAGTTTTTGTAGTTGTGTCAATAGGTTTTTTATTTCTTGACTTGACAATTAGTGTGTCGATTAAGGCGAATTAATGCGACAATAGGACATGCAATATAAACGCTGCCGAAACTGCCGCGATTCAATCGAAGACTTGCATAAATTTCCATATTATGAGGAGATAACATATACACAAATTAAAAATTTCTTAGTATTGTAATATATGTGCATAATAAAAAATAAGCTGGAGGGTTGTGACGTACGCCACTGACTTGTATGTATGACCCTGAAGATGACGGAATAATGACTTGACGCACCTGCTAAATGCCACGCCCTCCGGGAACCAAATCGGTCCACAGCCCAACCAACAAGAGGAGTAGCCAGCGAGTCTACAATCTGGCCTAAAATAAAAGACAACACTATTACTCATGAGTGTACACAAAATCTTGTTTTTTCTGAGAGAAACTCATTAATATAAATTAGAAACATTAATAGAATAGTGAAATATCGAGCGCTTTCGCGGTTTATGTTCACGTAATTGCCCGTGGTAAATACTGCCAAGAAAAAGTATTAACCGGTGAATTTTTTTCAATATTTCACTTAACCTTACGTCGTCTTTCGTCAAGCTTCAAGCGTAATTATTAAACAAACAAATCGTTAAGCAACAGTGGGCATATTTTTCCAATAGATTTATTATTGAGTTTTGGTCCTTGTCGGATTTTATTTGTACTATTCTGATTTGGTGTCAAACCTAAAAACTTGTTTTTTCTCAACAACTACATAAATTTCAACGAAAACTCTATTTTATACTGTTTACGTTCAGCGATAGTCGTTTTCGTCTAAAAATTTAAATACCCGCATGAGGTGTAGCAATAGCCGTAAATAAGCAAACATCCAAACGCGGAAGACATTGTTAGAAAAATTTTGACATCATTGTTAATTTTATTATGTTCTTTGCCGCAACTTGACTTACAACACAAGATCAGCGTAAAATTCTCAAAGCGAATTAACGACATGAATTCTGTGGAGCGTATCTCTGTCTTGACAAATAAAGAAAAATGTTCTGTAATTTGATTAAAATCAGGTAAATTCCGTTCCGAACAACAAGACTAAATTCACTTTCGAAAAAACGTTTTGCAATTCTGATTACACAGAAACCAGCCTGATCAACCATAAATTGTATGTGTTTCTTTATGTCATTTTCTAGTATTAAGGACAGTTAACGTGTATACTTGTTTAAATTGTAGGTTAAGCCAAACGAATACAGTTATCTCTATTGAATGGTCAGCTACTTATTTAAATCAGGTTGGATTGTACTCATGTTATGTCAACAGTTGACACGTTCATTACACCGCGTACCGTAAATTTTGCAAAAAAATATTTAGTGGGTATTGACTTCCTGAATAAACGGTGTCTGCGACTAAAATTTCGTTTCACACGTATTTCTAGTATTACGCAAGGAAGTTCACACAGTATGAGGATAAAGTACGCATTTCCTATCAGATCTGGTAAGTAATTGAAGTCCTGTATTTGCAGGATGTTCCGGCGGACACAACCTGATCTGACATTACAACCGCGAACCAAATTGTGAAATAAGACGTATATATTTCATAGATAATCAACAGAATGTGGGTATTTAATATTGTTTACCTCTAAAGGAATTTGCAACAACTGGCAATAGATTTATGTAAACATTGCTCATTCTCATTATCCTTGAATGATTAATTCGGGTTTGTTATATTTTAATAAAGATTTTGCAGGTGTTCACTTGATAACCTTGCTACTTCTGTTTTATGATTTCATTTATCGGAAAGGTACAGCTGTTATTCATCATATGAAAATTGTGAGTTATTTAAATCATTTTATGAAAATATCGCGCCTACAAGTTCGAACAATTCATATGATAATTATACGTTTATATTGCAAATGCCGTCGTAATTTACGTAACTAAATCAATACTACCGTAAGTAGGATCATTGTTTGCTAAATCAGACCTTTCATAATATTTTTTGTTGATCTGAAAATTTCAAAAGCCACGGACAATGGCGGGTTTCTCTCCGAAACGATAAAATAACATTTTCTCTTACTAAAATGTTGCAACCTTGATCAATTTAAGTAGGAAATATCACCGATGTGTCCATTTTAGTAAACCTTTAAAATCAAGGTCTGTGGTTTCCACTTTGGACAAATGACTTTTTCGGATTTCTTAACTCAGCGAGTTTAACCCAATTAGTAACGTACCTGTCATTATGAGAGTACCGGCGGTTTTAGCTTCCATTTGTAAAACAATTTGCAGATAAAACAAAGTGTAAGAAAACCACATCGCAGCGCAAAGATCATTATAGACGTGACCCATCCCGTAGCATAATTTCTGTACCCAATAACATCTCTCTTGATGAACCATCATTCTGAAAAAAAATATCCAAATTTTATCACGAAGCGTTTCGCCACAGGGCACAAACGTGACACCTTGAAAAAGGGAGAAAATGCCACGTTTGCGCCCTTTAGAGAGGAACGTGACAGTTGCCAAAAATTCAGAGTTAGAGGACCAAAGGTGAGAAATCGGACCACCAGAATTGCTTCCTTGTCTGAGTTTCTTACATTTCCTGGCACTTGCTGTAATAACAATGACCATTTTTGCTAAATCTGTAAGTAATGTTAATGTAACTGTCACAGCAGTGTCAATTATTTATGATTAGAGGAGTAGACACTGTGCGCGAGCCTTAAGGGTGTTTGAAATGAATGAGAAGGCGTGACTTTTGGATTTACATGCAGATTTAATAACAATAAAAATAATGGTAATTTTTGCCGGTGGTGATTTAGATCAAGGTCAGGTCGATAAGACTGTCAAAACCCTGTAGACTTCGAAAGTGAAGTGTTAATTTGAATATTGATGTATGAGAGGACAATAACAAGAAGTAAATGTAAAAAACAAACCGAAAAATGCAAATGTTACAAAACGTGTGGTGGTAGGTTGGGTTGTCAGCCGCACCTTCCATGACAATAGCAACATGCAATCTAAATGGTTTCGCGAGGATAATGGAAAAATAAAAATAAGTTTTAGTCATATTGTCTAATAAATTGTTGACTCACCAGAAGTAGGGTTCTAACCCTTCGTGCAATGCTCTTAGTCAGACTGGCACGCACCTTTCTAAAGTCTTGTAGGGTTTCGTCAGCCATCATGCTTGAAATACAACACCGATAACAGTATTAATTAAAAATGACGATCTGCTATTAGTTTACCTTCTGGCTGAAAACGTATTAATTTACCGTATTAGTGTAATAGTTTAACGGTTAATCCGATGCACAGGAAGGGTCAACTTCCTGTTACTATGCGAAGTCGAGATGACCAATTTTGGTGACAATTTTTCCAGCATTACAACCCAATTTCAACCATCTGGTGCCTTTGTTATGAATGAAAAACGCCTCCATATCCCTCTACAGGAAACTAATAAATATTTGATTTGTGTATTTCAATGCAGAACCGGACTGGCCACTTTTGTATACACGTGTTGCATAATATTTGTATTCGACATAGGACTATCGCACCGTAAACTCAAAAGTTTTTAAAACGTGACATAATTTGTCACCAGTACTGCCAACGCAACATTAGTGTCTCTGACATTTCACCTTACGCTCACAAATCCCAACAACATCAAATTCGAATTAAAAAAAAGAAAGAAAAATACGGATACTATTAAAAGTCGAACAATTATAAAAATAAAATCGATAAATGAGAAGACATGATGTCTACCTTACAAGGTGGTGACAAATTTATGTAAATTTATTTAGTTTAGAGAATATCTAATTCAAAATATGCCCGTGAAACTTATGGCAGACTAAGTTATTCCGGGCCACCTTGAAATTTGAAAAATTAACATAGCAATTATAATTAGTTGGGAATCCACCTGTTTTAGTTCAGGTAACCTTTATTTTCTTATGATAGCACCGTACAAATATTAAAAATAGATTTTTTTAGAGAATTTATAGACTATCCTAAACTCGATTTTGCGTATTTCGTTGAACTCTTTGTGAAAAATTTATGTTGATTGATCTTTAATTAGTCAATTAATTACCACAAAAATGTAGGTGGTATTTTTCGAGCTGATTTAGGAATTTTTCGTGGTCAAATCGAAAAAGCATGTCGAAATCTATGTCAAATTTTATCTCGACCAGTGTAGTATTTTACATGATATAAAAGGCTTAAGACCACACAATCGTAATCTGTGCCCGAAAGTGGCTTTCAATCATTACTGTGAACTGTGAAGAAAGTCCGTAATTTGGTCATCTTAGCCCATTTCTTCGGCGCCGTTACGGTTAATTGGCTCAATCTTGTTTTTCGACGACTGTAAAATCTAATGAGTTGTACTTCAAATTGCTTACATGAAAGTTTCGGTTATTAGTTTGTGGTGCCACCGGAAACCGATTTTAATTTGTGCCTGCTAGACGTAGAGGAGCCGAGCTATTAGAAAGTTACGGTAATTATTTTGGTCTACACGTGTGGAGCTACAAGCAATGATTTTTTTCTATGTAAATTTTTCTCAGGGGCTTGAACTCTATGGGAAATAAACGCAGACAGATTTTTACAATCCTTACAAATATTTTGCTAAGGAGTTGTTTGCGTACGTTGAGAAGTGTGAAGATAGCTTTTTTCAAGATTTTGATTAGAGTGATTATTAATAGCTTTTTGCAGCGCTATAAAAAGGTGTTACTTCGGTAATATTTTATGTTTGTCGCTCACTTCATCTAGTGTCGCCGACGGCATCCAATGGAAACCCATCATTGACGGACATAAATGAAGTGAACCAAGATCAGCGACCGCACAATCTAGACAGGTGCTTTCTGTTTTCCAGTCTAACTACTGCCTTCGGTCAAACTCTGAGATTGTATAACTAAGAAATCTGTTAAGTATCAGCGTATGTTAGTCTGAACAAGTACTGTAGTAGTACCGCCATTATCTAATCGTCACGCTGCTTGAACATGTACCTTCCAAGTTTCCATAATCTTTCACTAATACGTTATTTCCATCTATAATTTGCCATAAATAACAAAATTATCACCTTTGAACCCCTTCAATCATCGCAAGACGCACTTCAATAAGAGGGTTATTCTCCAATCTACATGTTTTTTCTTTTAATCTCTCGTCGGTCGATACTTAAAAGCAGTTATATTTCACAAGGGCTATACTGTTTTAACGACCACGTATTTTTAACCCTGATAAAATAAATATGGACTCCATGGTTACTGTACGTTCACACTATTTTTATCTTAATGGTTACAAGTCATCACTCTCTGGAAAAAAACTCCAAGACTTGGCAAACTGTTCATTTTTACTAATCTCCCATGAACTCTTCTCGTTATATAATCGAATGTCGGTCGAATTTGGAATGAGATTTCGCACAGAAAGTTGACCAGACAACGGACAGACGATAAAATTATTCAAACATCTAAAGAACTAGCTTTGAAAGTAGAATTCAGGACAATAACACACAAAGATTCGTAACTAACGTAATTGGGCGCTCTAAAGTTATTGTATAAATATGTAAATACCGCCTGCAGCCTATTGAACCGATTTAATGATAATATTGGGTAATATCTCGATTATACTATAGGAAAATTGTACTTATGAAACGAGAATTTATCTTCCAGTAATTTATTCTGAAGAAATCAAATTCTGTAAATTAGTATTACTGCAAAGTCGTGGAACAGGTGTGCTATTGCGCCCATCCAAACCTGTCTCATCGTAAAATTAGTACATTATGGAAATTTGGGGCAGGTTTGCACTGATTTTAGTCAATATGGATATGGCAGTGTTGGTCTGTAGTACTGAATCGGCTTTCAGACGTTGACATATAACGTGCTTACATTTATTTTTTTGTATAGACCGGTTCTACAACTGGTTCACTTTCGAGTTTTATTTTGCCCACTTATTATCTACTTGTTTTGTGGCATTATAGTAGCGTTAAAACGCATGCGTGCGTTACCAATCAGACGTGTCTGTCAATATGATATTGTCATTTATCTCATCATGATGTGGCATCATTTCAATAAAATTTGCACTCATGTCCCCATTCTTTAGAAACAAGAATGGTTTTAACCTCTGCCAAAAGACATTTTGAGATGAGATGGTACTAAAAGTGAGCGTACGCAATTAGATCAACAACTTGTGTTAATTTATAATTCCAATAAAATCTTGCTTTTCCTTTTTCGTTGTCAGGATGTACCTTGTGTCGTAAATGATAAGAGAGCACTGAACGATCCAGATATAAAAATTTTACGATATAAAACTTAATGTATAATGCAATTGCTTTTCGCTGTAGGTACTGAGATTTTTTATCGAATCTTCACATCAAATCGCTGAATTTACTGCAACTTATTTTTATTAGACAATGTTGTGGCGCCTGTGAGAAAACACTCTGTATATATTTATCGCCACAATGACTTTTACTACAACCACATATGAGGTTTATGACAATACTAAAAATACAAAATAAGAAATGTTATGGTTTTTACATGAAACGTCGTTATAATATTTGCACATTAAAATATCTCATGGGTTGTCAATTTTTGAAAGCTTCTCATTAACCCATCAAAATGTAACTGTTTTGAGTGTCATGCGTGTTCAACAGTGGCGTGACAAAAAACTGTACAAAATGAGCAAACAGCGTGTAGTCAATAATACAAGCATCAAAAGTCATTTTGCGTACATTATACTGTTTGGTAACAAGTCGGTGAAAATTGGGAAAGAGAGAAAATCGTAAGTACACATCGTTATCATGCAGAAAATGAAATTTGGGAATGAGTACGTAATTGTTTCTATTCAAACAGTGATGACGTGTATTTATGAGTCCTTATATGGCGTAATGCAAACGCTGATGAAATATGGTTCCGTGGATAATGCTGAAGTATTATGTAATTAATTATCACTTAAGTTGGTAAAAATGACACAGAGATACATCGTAAAATATTTATTAATGTATAATTAAAGAGCAGTTTTCTAACGGAGATGTTCCAAATGGTTTCATAATAAAAACTGGTATCCATTCAACGAAGTATGAGAAATAAAAGTGACTTGGACAATGCAGTCAATAATTTAATGTGTCATCAAACGTAATTCTAATCATTGAGGGTTTTTTCACGGAAGAGGAAAACTGAAAAACATTTCGCTAATGTAGATAATTTACGCCAATTTCCTCTTCATTATCCAAGTACAGATTAAATGTGCAAATCTGTCCGTTTCCGGTAAATGCAAATTCCTATCATTTTCAATACTAGAAATATCGGGGGCTACTATAAAAACCAGCATGACGATGAAGGAGAAGTTCTCTGTCTGCGCTAAAGAAAGATGGTTAGATCCAGTATACTTCTTAAGTGATTTTTTTTTTATTGTTACCTGCACGAAGAACAGGTAAACCAGGTTCCATCAGGTAGAATTGTCACGGTCACATGATGGGCTGAAGATCAACAAGAGCTTAACCAGAAACCGAAAGCTAAAAACATCACCGATTTGATAACCCGCTTAAACGCCCCAACTACTTTTATCATTAGCATATTATGTTGTCCTGCTATAAAGGCAGATTTGAAATATCAAGGTTAGTGTTGGGTTTAATTATGCTGACCACTATTGAAATCACATGGTAATAAAATTTTAATATTTAACCAACACTTGTCGTTCACTTCCCACATAAAACAGAATCTACTTCGCAAAATTATCTCAGGTGATCCTGTGGCTTTATTTTGGTCAAAAACAACATTTCGTGACCACAATGTTTATTACTGTTTTTTATCTCATGTAAACACCCAGTACACAAATCGTCTTGACTAAACAAGATACTGGTTCGGCAATTTTCTCCTTTTTTGAGAGTTTAAATTGAAACGTGACCGATCTGGATCAAACCCAATCTTTTATAAGTAAACTTTGAAATGAGAAAGGAATTATTCAAATCACGGGAATGATACATAATCTCTGCAGGTCAGCTTTAAGCCCCATGCACCTGCTTGGGATATGTAGTTATTTTTCCACATCCTGTATAATAAAACGGTAGGGAAGCCATATTTAATTGTGAACAAATAATAACTCGGAAAATTATTTATTTTGTTGAAAATACTGCTTCGAGATATTTAAATTACCGTAGTTACGGCATTGCATAACTCAGTACTGCCATCAGAACAAAAAGAACGATTACTTTTCATTTCTATGTTTATCGCTCACAAAACAAAGAAAAGCTTCATATTATAGCCATAGTTGGTAGGTTTCAAATTTGATCTATGATGTAAATCGCAATTACTAGTCATTGTATCATCGTTGTTAGTATGAGTTGGTTAATAACATAAGTATGCAAGTCTCATTATTAACATTACTATTATTAGTACCGTGCTAAGTAAACTAAATGTGCTGAGAAAGTTTCTATTTGGCGCTATTATTACAACTTTAATTTTTAACCATGACTTTGAAATTAGTTATTATTCACTCCTTTGTGTTCAAAAGTGAAATATTTTACCATCCACTCACTTTTTATCGCAGGTTCGATTTTTTTTGCTAATTAGAACTAATTATGAACCATCGAGTGTATTTAAGGAATCAAAACATCAAGTCCTTCACTGCTCATTTACAATTCAATAATCTTGAAAGAGAATATTGTCTATGATAAAGAGCACAAAAATCCTTGTTGTTTTTCAAAAATAGCGCGTGTGTTTGCTTGGAGAAGAGTATAACAAATATTGAATTATTCACTGCACCGTCGTTGAACCATGTGTACATAAAAATTTAATGTAAAACAAATAAGATTTTTTTTTCGTTTACTTTCAACTTTAAATACGTAATAGTAAAAGGTAGGTGTTCACGAACAGAAATTGTGTTAATTATCAGAAATTTATTCAAATTAGGTGAGAAACAAATCTTGTAGGCGCTACTCTATGATTTCACCAAAATTCATTTGAATTAAAAGATTATAAAGTAATTAGCTTCTTTCTGGGCTTTTGAATTTCAGTCTTTTTGCATGTGGTTAAAATGCTAACGCGATGATTAAGCAGGATTGCGCTTGATTGGTTTTATTATTTACTGCCATCGGAATTTTTTCGATAAAGTGACTGAACAGGCACTGAAAAGTTGCATGAATTTTATTTTTAACAGCAATTACTCGCTTCGAAAAAATACAATAAAGGGTTTCTGGTTCAATTTTTATCTTATTTGTTTACTTCCACAAAACAAATATTGAGTAAGGAAAGTGGTCTTTATTACAGCTTTCTAACAAAAAATTAAAAAGGCTCCGGACAATTATAAATTATTCGTGTTCCGCCATTAACTAGCTATTAGTCGCTTGTAGTTTTACTCAAGTTCATAGTTTACACCGAGGAATATTAACAATTAAAATCGCATTAGGATGTGATTGGTATTGGGAAATATTTTGTTGGAAATTTTATAGAAATCAGAAGTTTTCTTGGATCAGGTGAACTTATTAATGTGACGTGTGAAAAACGTGGGTGGTCGTTAATAGAGTGTATTAATTCACTCTATAATTTATAACTGGGAATAAACGATATGGTGTACCTGTTGAAGTTGAGTATTTACGCTTGAACCGGTAATTAAATAATAAATAAATAGTAGTAACTTGTCAATTTAATTGCAGAATTCACGGAAAGCTTCGAAATATTTTTTTTGGGTATGAAGTTAGTACCGCTTGTAGCTAGGTAGTGCCTTTGTCTACTGGCAGCTGTCGGTTTAGCAGCAAGTCTTCGCAATGAAAATTTCCTTTGTCGTCTGATTGCATAAAAGCGCCATGAAAAAAGCTCTGACATATAGCAGTGTGTCTGAAACAATGAATAAACTTATCAATGGTACTGAAAGCAGTGGAAGTGGACTTCGTGGCGGTCAGTTCAGTAGATTTGAAAGTTGTTACGAGTTAACCCGAGTCGGTTCACGAGAGAGGCCAACTTAACAGTAGATGTTGTCCCGCTAGGTAGCCTAGAGCGGCGTGTTCACCAAGTTTGTTAGTATCAAGTTTCGAGTTTTCGAGCGTTGTTGTTTACGGAGCGTACATTTAAACTTTGAAATACATCGTAAACAAAAGTTGTGAACAAATTGCCAAGTTGTTTGTGTTGTGACAATTGTTTTGAGTGGTTTTTAAAATGTTTGTGGTCTCATATTTGGGATAACTTTTTCAGCGTGGCCGCTGCCTCGGCTTGGTGATGTGAGTTCTTGATGTTTTTCTTTATTGTGCTTGGCGGTCTCAATTGCCCTATTGCTTAATTCAATTTGGCCGCATTAAGGGGATAACTAGGATAATTTGACAGTTCAATTAGAGGATCTTGAATTAACCGCGTTCACCCACGTTGGTTCTAAAGCGAGCATTAGTTTCTTGTACGTCTAACCCTCAGTCCGTAACACCAAAAGCTATTACAAAATACTCTGTCACGATTTGTGGCTACTCCTTTTTGCTTTCGTTGTAATTATAGAGCAATAAAAGTCCGTCGACAATTTTATTTTTTATTCAAGCGTTTCGTATGCAACGTAACGTGAAAGTGGCACATGCAGGAAACTTCGAATGAGACACTTTATTATGAGAAATTTGCGTCAGACTCGTAGTATTATTCAGGTTTAAAACACTGATAAATTAAAAGCGTTCTTAAAGTATCTCGAAATTAAATATAGTGCAGACAGTTGAATGAGTTTTTAAAAATAAAACTCCCCAGAAGAGTGGTATTTTAGATCATGTCCATCACGCCTCTAAATTGTTTACCCTCAAAATTAACGAGAATATTAAAAAGCGCAGCTGTGGTGTCGATGTAACAGCAGAAATAAAACATTTATTGCTACGTACAGCGAGAAGGAATTTTTTGGAGGAAATAGCGATTTTACTGCAAAAATAAATATTCGGCGAAACCGCTTTTCTCAAGGATTATGACGTTCGTTTCCGTTGTATTTTCGACAAACATCAGATTTGTTTTCGGGTCAAAATGAATAAATACATGGCCCAACGCCAATAAAATCTTTTATTGTACGGATCATGCAGAGAGCTAAAAATAAGCGATTTTTTTCAATTGCTTTTAAAGCACTAATCAAAAATGTTTTCAAGTGGATTGTATATCCACGTGGTCAATTTACAATTTCAGCTTCCAGACGTTGTGAACTATTAAAAATAGAATTGAGGTTGGAGTAAGTATAGCCGTCTGCGTATGCGTAAATTAGCCATACCGCGAATATTATGTCATAAAATTTTGATTGTCGAAAGAATTTTGACGTTTTAAACACCATAACATCCCTATTTTCCTCTCACAAATATCTGAGTTGTAAAAGTGCTGTTATAAATCAACTACTTGAGACGTTTACTGTAATTTTATTATAATCCGGTCTTTTCAAGAAGACAGAATGAACCTCCCCGCTGGGTGCAACACCAACCAACCATATTATAAAAATTTGGAGGAAAAAACGAAAAACGTATTAATCCCTATTCATTGATTTTCTAAGAATAATTCGTTCCGAATTAACAGTACTTGATCCCATTGACACAAAGTTCTATATAAATTTAGCGGTTTGTGATTTTCGAAATCCAATCGGTTCTGGATTCGATCATCCACGTTGAAAAACTATAAAAGAATTTCTAACAAGTTTTTTTCAGTTCTCAGATTAACGATGAGACTAATAAAATGTCAGCTCGGTCGTGATAAGTATTGAAAGACCGACCATGCAGACTTTTTCGATTTGGTGGTTCCTTGAACTTTGTTTGGGAAAAATCAATGCGTGGTAATACACGGAGGGCAGTGACAAATTTAATACCCCACTGAGTCCTGTGGCATTTAAGTGAAGTGCATCCAAATCCTGGCATTGATTCTTTTAGTACAGTTGTTTGCATAACGCAGTGACATTTGTGCGAAAACAAACACAATGTCCGGTCGATACAACTAGCAAAAGGATAAACGAAGAAAAATAATAATCGAGGTGTGCCGATCGTGATGTAACACGGCTTGCCTAGAGCACTTAATAGTCTCATCTTCACAATTACGAAGAGAGCGTTTTATGGTAAATGTCGTCTTCAAGTCTATTGAATGTAGGTTGTGATACTCTGCTTACGTGGGATTTTGTCCACCTTGTTCTCCGACAAGTGTTGGTCGTTTGATCAAAGGCCTGATCTGGTTGGACTTAGAGGCGTGCATATAAATGAACATAAAAATATCATATATAATGTGAAAGTACCAGTTGTGAAATGTCCTGCAGGACAGTAATCGTATAAGTAGCTCATCTTGCAAAACTCCGGAATCTCCCATCAGCACTTTTAGTGGAAATTATTTTAAAAACAAATAAATCCGTTTTGATATAAATATTTATGTTTTATTGTAAATGTCGATACGAAATAAATAAACAATATCTGCGTGACCTTTTCAACTTTCACTCGTACCTATAATTATATCTTAGCACACATAAAAATTCCTTTAAATTGGGAAAGGACACCCGTTTCATGGTACGACCAATAAATATTACGTTGTTGAATAATTGTATTCTAAACATGTGAACAAGTGCCCGAACAATGCCGTGACGTCGCCATTACAGGGACACCGAATCTCGTCATGAGTTGCTCAAACCATGCAGAAAGACCTCCACTTTTTCTAAATTTATTAAAAGAGTCACAGATGGCCAGTTTCACCCGTGACACCATGAGGTTTTCATTTTCAAATGATATAAAGTAGCACGAGAACGACAAAAAAATAACAAAATGAAAGATTCGTTCTCAGGGAACATAAATGAGATTCAGTTCGTTAGATTGTGTTCTCGAGGAAATTAACTTTTTACCGACAACAATTAACAGCAGTAGGTCGCTTAGACGGTCCACATTTAGATCACGAACTGAGAAAATATTCGAACACAAAGGGTGTTTTAAGAGGGCAAAATCTTTTAAAGTCACGTTTTCCGAACGTAGAACACCCGTATGATCTTTCTAGGAAAAGTGACGGCAGTTTTTGAAACGCGCAATTTTTTTTCTGCTGAATGGTGGAATTCGACCCAGCAATTATACGCCTGATTGTTTTAAAGACACTTAGCAAGCAAAAAGATTATCAGTGTCGCATTACATATCCTTTGGCACGCGAGGTGTACACTTGAAGATTAACGACTTTAGGAAGGACAACAATCCTTTCATACTTTTCAGTTTTCAACTTGTTTATGTAAGAAACAAACAAAATGAAACAGTGTTCTCTGTACAGACCACCCAATGATTTTACTGTGAAATTGAAATAAGTGAATAGCGTGAAAGAAACAAATAAAGAATAATGAAGAGGAAAAAATGGTCAAGTGGATTTAATAGAATTTTATGTAAATTTTTCTCGATACTGAGGCAATTGCGATACCGACAAATCTCAATTTACGACCGGATGACTTCAAATTTCCAAATTCTGTGGTTTATTGGCTACTAATTGACCCGAGTGAAATTTTTATAGTCTTGACATTTTAGCATGCGAACCATGTGTGATGGGACAAAGGTATGCATATTTGGGTGACAGAGGTAGGAGAATTTTTGACATTTACGTTGAATTTGGGTCACACTTTTGTGAGGTCTTCCGAGGTGAATCGGATAATGGTTTTGGGAGGCGGTGTGGTTTTGATTATTGTAATCGCGTATGTTAAATAGTTTCGATATGGCGAAAAGACAAACCGACGGATACCGCTATAAAGAGGAAGGGATCTTGCTAATTTGCATTTGTAAGACTGCCTCTTCACTCTGAAATTATTGGTTGAAGCCATTAGCTGTGTCGTAATTAAACTTGTAATATTTTCTGATTACGGAGAAAACAGTTTATCAAATTGAAATGAGGTGTAATTTCAGTAGGAGCTTAGTAAAACTTTCTATTCTTCGTTGTAGTAATTAAACATAAAATTTAAAATTAGAAATTTGAGTCTCCAGAAAAGCTATTCGCAGGTAAAATATCGTACGCTAAAATGCATGACAGCACGCAATTTATTTTACATATACAGTCTGGGTCCCCCGTGACATCAATACGAGGGTCGTCTGAGTGCACCCCTTCTAGGGGTCATCAAAGTGCACTTGAAGGGCGAACGCAATAACCGGCAATAACCATTCAAGATGAAAATATAATCAAACCCGAAGAAATACGTTTTGTCGTAAGTAGCGGTGATTTTATCGCAACAAAGCTATTTCCGTTATAAATCGCAACAATTTGTAAACGTGCCAAAACGGCTCGAGTAATTTCAGAAATGATCTAGATTGAACAATTCATAATTTTTACATTAGATTTGTATATTAGCTCGGGGCGTTTCGTGCACTCGCTTAATTCCATAGCCTCTGGACACACTTGTTATTCCATTTTAAATTTTCCCGTATCACGAAGTGGCTAATTAATCCTCAAGGATTACAAAAATATATATAACACGCCCATGATGATTATACACACGCATGCATTTTGCGTCAATGATCGCAGACATTTTTCGCGGAATATTTCGTCAAAATTTCTAACGCGGCTAAATTTACATCATGTGAGAAGTAAACAATGGAATTTGCGTTGCGCGAGTTATCCCATTATACAAACTTGTTCCATTAGCATTAGAAAATTATCTTTAATCGAGCACATCTGTGCAACTTACAAGGATTTTCCTTTACGTAGTAAAAAAATCACAGTCTACTTGATTCTTTGTTGTTGACAAAACTAGCGATTTGCGTGATGACCGGTGAAACTCATGTGAACTTGAGTGTTGTGAGAAACCACACTTCCGCTCATTTTCTAATTAACAAAATTTGACCACTTTCTAAATGTAAAGATTCATAATTACTAGTTAAATCAATTCGAACGTGCTGAATAAATATTGATTCTTGTCTATCGTCAAATAGAATTAAAAACTTACTCACGCACACTTTTATTAGTAACATTATTACATCACAATTTTCATTCTCAGCGTTCCTCAAAGTTTCACTCATCTCATCAGCTTAATAGTTATTTAACCTCCCGAACCCTCATAAATTTCACAAATCGCCGTTTGAGATATTTTTATTTGTCACCTCCGTGGGCACCTTGCGATTACTTTAATGAGCAATCGTAAATTTTTTCAGAACTTAGAACCGGCAACTTCAAAACGATAACAGACAGCGATTTTATAGTCATAATTTACAACCATGGTAAACTTTACCAACAAAAGCATCTTTGAAAAATCCAAAGTATTTTTTCGTTTTTTCTCTTGCTAATGACGCTGTCGGGGTCATTTTCGATTGTACATCTTCCCATGAAAACAGTAAAAACCATTATGGAAACAGCATGAACAAAACAAACATCGCAGTGACCATAAAATTGTGTTCTTTTTCAATAACATGTCCCACCACAGTCAAGTTTGGGTTGGCAATTGTAAAAACAGCATCTTTGAGACGTGAATCATGACCTTTTAGCTAGGTAGACCGAGCCTAATTTAAGTGAAAAAAAATTGCTAATGAGTTCGAACCAAGACGAATCGTGACTGATTTTAGGCAATATAAATCGGAACTTCCAAATTAGTGTGTGGAATGTTTAACCCCATGAATCACAATCATGGTTTCCACTCAATTGCCAAATATACCAGGAATTAATAATGTGCTAAAAGCAATTGTGGATTTCTTGCAGGGGAGGTTGTAATTAAACAATGTTTAGCTTGAATGATGAAAACAAATAAATTAAACATTCCAAGCTAATAAATAGTAGCATATACAAACATTTTTCTGTAAATTTATTTCATTGCCCAATCTACCGTTCTATTGACTAAGTTAATTTAAAATAACGACATGTTAAATGGTGAACAGCTCGCTGTTTATTGTAACTTTTAAATTGTCATTTTTTCTAATTAATATTCGAGGTTGTGGAAATTTGTTGACCTGCAGGACGACACACGAAACAAAACTCCAAAACTAATCGTAGTTAGTCATAGTTTTTTTAAGCCGTCATCCTGTCAAAGTAACTTATTTAAATTAGTTCCCATTCAAAGGATTTTTAGCGTCAATTTGTCACTTGTTAGCTATGACCCCCTTCGGACTCTAACAATAAAAAAGAATACGTTGACCTGTCTTGCAAAACATAAATTTAAGATGTGGTCTAATTGGAGGTTGGATAATTTAAAAAAAACTGTTTGTATAAGAGGTGTCTTTTTAAATTTTTACTAACAATTGTGACTATTGTGTGTGAATTCTGACACGTACCAGTGGTACGTGTTTTTTATTTAATTAGAAGTGGTTATAGTAATTATTGACTCTCCCAGGAAAAGCAAAACCTTGAAACTGCAAAAGTGAGGTGGTTACGTCATTTTTTAAAAAGTTTATGTGATGGTGGAAATTGCATAATTGGTGGCGATTCAAACGATGTTGGTGTCGATAACCGTTGATGGGATTATCATAGATCGAGACACCTGTTTGGATTTTTTGCCAGACACATTAAAAAGATTTTAAATGGAGAAGATTTACATGAATTTAGAATTAATTTTGTCGCTCTTTAGCGAATGATAATTGGTTGGTTTTATGATGATTGTCAAACAAAATGCGCCAGTACTGTTATTTGGTGTCGGACATTGTTAAATAAATTGTTTCTGTTGGGATTGCCATGTCGCATGTATTAAAAAATGTAATTGTTGAAAATATGTGATTAAAGCGTTACGGTCTCTAAGCAACGACTATATCTACGATATATCACATGTATGCACGGCTGACCAGTCAGTTCCAAGGTTTTACTTTCAAAATTAAAATAATCATGTAACCGCTATACATGGTCATATCTAGTTCAGGCGTAAAAGTTTACCAATTGTCATTGAACTCTGATTCTATTAGTCTTCCGCAGTAGATTCACGATTCGCACCGTTTTAAACCACGGCCGCCATTAAACATGGCGCTGACACGTGTACCGTGCACATCATCTGCATATGAAATTACTTATCGTAATTCCAAACGCACTTCACGAACCTGCACCGATTTTGAAAATGAAATCTTACTAGTTACTAGTTGTTATGGGCGGTTCCAGCGTAAACAGTAGCTGTAAACTCTTTGTTTCATTAAACCCACACTTCTGACATTTATAACCAGTCAATATTTAAATGGTTTTCAAGTTTTACATTTGCTTTATCTCTCTAATGTCATGGAAACCATCGATTTGATCATTATTCCTCAGATAATTGTGTATAAATATATTCAAATCTCCTGTTTGTTGTAAAAATCCGCCGGCTTCTTTCATCCAAGCATTATTTTCTTGTTCACGCGTAATCCAATCCGTTGTGAAATCCGTCAGTGTAGACGTTGGTATTGTTTTTCAAGCCACTTGCTTCGACCATCTTCAGTATATGATGATCGCGGTTTGTCAGCAACTATAACTGTTGAACTGGTACTACAAGTTGTCCGGCGTACGCGTCGTAAAGGTAAACGCACTCGGCACGTTCTGCTTTACTTGTCTTAGAAGAACTTTGTATTAACGTAATTTATGTAAATTCAGGGAGTTCGCACCACTTATCCAACTCCCACGGACGACCTGATATAACCGATCCAGCTATCTGCCCACATAAAACATGTCTTCAGTTTCCGGTGGGAACCACTCTCTATGCTAACTTATATGGCTTTGGAGCAGCACCTCGGGCATCGCTCCTGAAACTAATGAGATTTTGACATATTCGTGACCGGTTTTAGAGTCATAATCTCATCCGATGACTCCTAGAAATCAATTCCGCTAATCACTCATTCGAAGAACTACAATCAAGATCTTAGTCATACTTTCCCATCTGGTCTCTCATGACGGAGGCACCCTGTTGCCGCGACGGCGACGCTCCTTCAGTTTACCTGATGACGACATTTCCGAGAAACCAAAAGTGGTACCACCATCATTCATATACGCTTTGCATAATCTAAGTTTCTAATATAATTTCCGCGCTGGAAATAAACAAGGCCGATTAATAAAAGATGACACTCTAAACAAAGCGAGCCAAATCATAAACTCTATCAAATAGGTCATCAAATGTTACAGTATGTTTAAACATTAGCGAATGCATTTGCGTCAGTATTGTCGCTTTCCATAAGTGGAACTACGCGCGAATTTTGGAACGCCGGAGGATGTTGAGTAGGTGAGAAAACGCTTCCTCTTATTCCTACGGGTCATTGATTTAATCATCGTGCAAACAAAAATTAAGAACGACCGTTTTGTCGTGGGACGTAGAAATTCGAATGTGTAACGCGTCTTTTGGCACTTGGCACTCTTCGCTTGTCGCAACTTTTAGTTTTGGAATCGCAAACAGAACGTGTGCGTCATTTGCATTCTGGGTTGTCATCAATTGTCAATTCTGTCTGTGGCCAATGTGCGTCCGTAAATTATAATATAAGCCCCGCAAAGACAGGCACCATTATTCAAAAGTATTAACATGCAAATCAGTTACAAGAACAACATTGTGCATTGCAAGTTGGCACTTATTCAATGTTGTTTGTCGAAATAAAAATTCTCGTATAGGAAAGTCAACAGCTTTGCAGTAATAGATGTGACAACACAGATTTCGTAAAAGTGCCAATCATGTAACTTTCGCCGACATTATTTTAAGATGAACTTTCTTTGTTGGTGCATCAGTTCGGATCAGTAAATACTCGTAACTAATTGTCGTTCAGGTTAATGGCGGTAGTTTTTTGGGTTATAGTTTCCTGCGAATGAAAGAGAAGTGATTTCTAGATGTTCGAAAAAGCGAATCAATTTTCTTTTGCTGCTAATTACTTGATTCCATGACTGCACTTTATGAATAACTAATATAAATGTAAATGCGAGTATCCGTAGATCAGTGTAATGGCAGTAATTTTTCTGTCGAACATTAAACTAAATCAGTAAATTTCCTGTCGACAACGGAAGTTAACATCACTCTCAGTAACAATATAGAATTATCCACATTTCTAAAAAACTTGGATAAAGGAAGTGTTTTTTTAAGCCACGTGTCCTGTGTGGCTTTTTAAAAATCCGGAGTTAAACGATTGAGGATATTTATATGGGTTATAAAGGGGAAAGTGAGCGTGCACCGGCAGTGTCTTTTGTCCTCCGCATTGGATTGTTAAAAATTGTGTTAGGTCGGCCAATGGGTAACAAGATGTGGCAGCTGCGTTGGTAGTGTGCAGCGTTGGTACTAATCTCGTTGGGGATCGCCGAGAACAGGTTTAGGCCTTCTACTATAATGAGGAGGTTGATTTTCGCGATGACTGTACATCAGTTATCAGAGAAGATCTAGTTCTTCTCGATTCATGGAGAGATGTGGCTTATAATGGTGATGGAGTGGGAAAAGCGATTCTTTGACCACAAGAGCGCTTTTGTGACGACGTGCGCTGGTACTCCCACATCAACATCCAGACTATTAAAGCACGAACTCCTGCATCACTCCAATTACGTGAGTGAAGAATAGTAAACAATAACGCTTTGTTGTGGGATGAAGTGTATTTACAGTCTAGGCTGAGCAATGGTGGTATTGCATAAAACGCCATCTGTAATTTACACTTTGCTCGTAAAGACGGCCGTACGGTAGTTTAATAACCGCTGGGTATATTTTCTTTTCAACCTGAAACTTGGAGATTGTAATGGGTGATAATTGGTAATTTATTTAGTCATGGTCTTATTATTGTTTACTCAAATAAATCACTCATAGACTGATTCTGACTAAATGTTTTGGTAATTAGACTGATTGAAAAGACACACAAATCATTAAAACCAGATAAAATAATAAGACTGCTTAAGGTCATTGATGTTGTCACTTGTCTTTATAAAAACTAAAAGTGAAAAATTCAAGGTAATAAACCCGCAAGCCACGATCGAAACAATGATTTTCGACCATAAAACATTCTCTTTTCTGCACTTGATCTTTGACGGAGAAACTTAACCGACTCACAATAATTTTCGACGTTCATGCATGAAATAAATAATTATGAAATATTAAAAAGGTAACAAGCGTGCCTAGACGAAAACAGTTTTGCTATGGAATCCATTAGACCGACACGCTTTTATTAAATACTCGTTAATTCTTACGTAAGCTTTAATTTCTGAAATTAACAAATTTTAATTGACTTTAATGGAAAGTGTTGATTTATTCAATTTTTAATGTGACGGGAATTGGAACTGTGCTCACAGTCTACCCACTAAATTATACATGCTCAGTGGCGGCGCACGTAGGGAATTGCTCAAATCACCCTTCTCCCATTTGCCATTAAATTTTAACGCGACGCAATATAAACAGAACTTCATTACAACCAAATAACACCTATAACTATTAGACACAAAAAATGGATTAGTGTCAACTTAAAAAAAAATCGTCTAAACTGAACAACCGGTTTGAACATATGGTGGAAATCAATTTAGTTTGTAAAAGTTGAACCTTGTCAAAGCGAACTTCGAGTCAAGTGCATCGAATTTTTTCTGTCTAAAAGAGCACATAATGACGGTTAAAATTAATGTGATTGTTGCATTAATTTTCCATACAATAAACAAAATTTCATGAAAAAGTTACGCGGATAATCCACACCTCAATTTCTTTTGTTTTGGGCGTTTTTCCTTATCAACATCCAATGAATCGATTTTTTTTGCGCATAACTTGATTAATTTAGAAATTTATCCAATAAACAGTTTTCAACATCCAGCCAATGAACGGAAAGTTACGATCGAGTTGGGTGTTTCGGTACGTTTTTTGTTATAAAAACTCCTTTGATAAATATAATTCCAGCCAATAAACGAATTCTTTTTTCTGTTTGAATCCGATTTTAGTCACATTCTCCATTTTGTTACGAAAAAAGAGTAGATCTTTGAATAAAAATTTCTAAAATGTGTTCCTTTGGCTCTAGAAGTTTATAATTGGGCACGTTTAATAAACATGTCAAAAGTAATAAGTCTGCCAAATTTTCCCACTGAATTATTAAAATTACCAGAATTACATTTTTTCAAATCTTAAAAAAAAATATTTTTGAGCATCGTATAAATTAAAATAACAAAAATGTTTTGCTCTGGAATTTTGTAATCGGGCACTTTTATTGCCTTTATAAACAAAAGCCCATAAAAAAAATTACGCGGCAAATTCACACTTCGATTTCTTTTGTTTTGGGCATTTTTCGTTATCACATGCAATAAATCGTTGTGTTTTTTTTGTGAATGACTTGATAAGTTTAGAAATTTATCCAATAAACAAGTTTTAGACATCCAGCCAATGAACGGAAAGTTAAAATCGAGTTGATTGTTTAGATGCGTTTTTTGTTATAAAAACTTATTCGATAAATATAATTCCAGCCAATGAACGAATTCTTTTTTGTGTTTTAATCCGATTTCAACACATTCTCCATTTTGTTACGAAGAAAGGGTGGATCTTTAAATAAAAATTTCTAAAATGTGTTCTTTTGGCTCTAGAAGTTTATAATTGGGCACGTTTAATAAACATGTCAAAAGTAGTAAGCGTGCCAAATTTCCTTACTGGCAATATGTAATAAAACAACCAGAATTACCTTTTTTCAAATCTTTAATAATACAAATTTGTCTCTTTTGCTCTGGAATTTTGTAATCTGGCACTTTTCTTCTCTTTTCCATTCAATAAACAAAAGCCCATGAAAAAGTTAGGAGGCAAATCTACACTTCGATTTAATTTGTTTAAGGCATTTTTCGTTTTCACATCCAATAAATCGATTTTTTCATGAATGACTTCATTAGTTTAGAAATGTATCCAATAAACAGCAAGTTTTGCACATCCAGCCAATGAAAGTTACGATCGAGTTGGTTGTTTGGCTGTGTTTTTTGTTCTTAAAACTTATTTGATAAATATAATTCCAGCCAATAAACGAATTCTCTTTTGTGTTTTATTCCGATTTCAATCACATTCTCCATTCTGTTGCGATGAAAGGGAGGATCTTTAAATAAAAATTTCTAAAATGTGTCCCTTTTGCTCTAGAAATTTGTAATTTCAAAAGTCAAAAGTGATAACCTTGCAAAATTTCGTTAGTGCCCGATTGTAAATTAAATTTCTAAAATTTAATGCTAGTCTGTTGTGGTCTAAAATTTTTAAATAATATTTTCTTTGCAAATATCTCAAACGTGTTATAAGAAAAGTCTAGAAACGCCACGTATCTTCTTCGGCACAAAACTGCGGTAAAAAACCGTATTGTCCGAATCGTCTTTATTGGCAGCAATCATACCTAAGCACAATGTTTATAAAACGCTGCATTTGCATTATTCGCTGTATTTTTAGCGACTGTGTAGTCTAGAACGACCCGCGTCTCTTGGCAAACGTGACACCATTCGATTTTTGAATTGGCAATGATCTTGCCGTGAAAATCTTGAGTTCGATACACTCCAAGCCAGTTTCAGAGGATGTGACACTGCATCATTAAATTTACTATTTAATTGGATGTGAATACACTATTGTATACGTTCGTGTATCAAGCGACTCAAAAAGGTAACGACTACTACCACGTCTTTAATTTTTTAAAGTGCAGCGATGAGTCACAAAGCGGTTTCGTATGTTTATAAAAACTGTTTTAAATATCGTGGGAAAACCACGAAACGCAATTGATAAAACGTCATCATTAATATGCAAATCGTTAATTAATTGGCAAAGTTCAAGGTATAGGTGATTTAGGAGTAATCTTTTTTGTTTGGGTGGGTGTGGTGATTTTAGTTTAATTTTGGGAAAAAAATTGAGTGGATTTTTCTTTGTTGCAGATCGTCGACGGGGCTACAATGAAGACGAAGCTTTGAAACGCGTTGTAAACGCGTAAACAGCCGTGAAAATGTTGGCTTTCCCGTTGATTTTACAATGTAGTTATGTAGTGGTGAAGATTTTGCTTTCTTCGATATGCTTTATCGCGTTATGCCACGCTTGGATGCCGGACAGTTCTTCCAAATTAGTGAACAGTTTCAAGTCTGTTTCAAGTATAAGTTTTCCTGGAAACACCACTTTCCCTGATCATTTTATTGTCTTGAATCAAGACGAAAACTCCCTTATCGTCGGAGGTAGAAATAGGATATATAATTTAAGTATCTACGATTTCCACGAAAGGAAAGAGGGTCGAATCGACTGGCCATCGTCCGATGCACATGGCCAGTTATGCATACTGAAGGGGAAAACAGAAGATGACTGCCAAAACTACATCAGAATACTGTACACCACAGAAACTGGACAACTGGTTGTCTGCGGGACCAATTCGTATAAACCTTTGTGTCGGACGTATTCCTCCAAGGTAAGAAATTTGCGTCGCAAATCCTTCTCTTTTGCAATTAGTTTTACCGACAAACGGCCGATTCCTATCATTAATTACAACACATTGCAGGATGGAAAGTATTCCGTTGAGAAAGAAGTGGAAGGAATAGGACTTTGTCCATACAATCCGGAGCACAATAGCACATCTGTGTACTACAATGGCCAATTATTTTCAGCGACTGTAGCGGACTTTTCAGGAGGCGATCCTTTAATCTACCGAGAACCTCAACGTACGGAACTTTTTGATCTCAAGCAATTAAATGGTAAATCATCAAACTCCAAATAAAACACGTCATCAAATCTGTTATTTATTTTAGCTCCAAATTATGTTAGTTCGTTACCTTACGGAGACTACGTCTTCTTCTTTTACCGGGAAACAGCAGTAGAATACATGAATTGCGGAAAAGTCATTTATTCCAGAGTCGCCAGAGTTTGCAAAGACGATAAAGGAGGCCCTCATCAATCCAGAGACCGTTGGACGTCGTTTTTGAAAGCGAGACTTAACTGTTCCATCCCTGGAAAATATCCCTTTTATTTCGATGAAATCCGTACGTTTGTACCAATCGTCGGTGATAGTATAATAATTTGATTTTTTCCCAGAATCAACGAGCGATATCGTTGAAGGAAAGTACAATTCTGAAGAGCAGGAAAAAATCCTTTATGGTATCCTCACAACACCCGTTAATGCCATCGGCGGTTCCGCGATCTGCGCCTATCGCATGGAGGACATTTTACGTGTCTTTGAAGGAAGTTTCAAGCACCAAGAAACCATAAACTCGAATTGGTTGCCAGTGCCTGAAAACATTGTCCCTTTACCAAGACCGGGTCAGTGTGTCCGCGACAGTAGAATTTTGCCGGACAAGAACGTGAATTTTATCAAAACCCATTCTTTGATGGAGGAAGCTGTTCCGGCGCTCTTTGGTAAACCTGTTTTGGTCAGAGTGAGTTTGCAGTATCGGTTTACAGCCATAACTGTCGATTCACAAGTCAAAACTATTAATAATCAAAATCTGGATGTATTGTATATTGGAACAGGTGAGTTTTGTTGTGTTCGTTGTAGCGGTGTTTTATTGCGTCGGCGTTATAGATGATGGAAAGGTTCTAAAAGCCGTGAATATTCCGAATGGAGACACCGCTAAAGCCATTGTTATATCAGAAAATACCGTGTTTCCTCACGGTGCGGCTGTGAAACAGCTAAAGATAGCTCCGGGATATGGGAAAATTGTCGTCGTTGGAAAAGACGAAGTCAGGCTTACCACGCTCAACCATTGTTCCAGCGTTGCGCGATGCAGGTACGGAAATAGATAGTAAATCAACGAAGACTCTGCGGTTTTTCTGCCAATTAACCGGGTTCGTTATGTATTCACTTGGACTTTTAAAAATCCTACAAATCTCAACGTTTCTAATCTTGAAAAACCTCAGCTTGCGACTTTTTTCTAATTGCGTCTGTTTTTAGCGAATGTGTCGGCTTGCAAGACCCACACTGTGCATGGGATCTTAAACAAAGTACTTGCGTGAGTTTGGATGCGGTCACTTCGTACCGTTTCCTAATCCAAGATGTGGTCCGCGGTGACGGCAGTCGCTGCTCTTCTTCGGATAAGAAGTTCGACGAAGATAAGAAGGAAATTATCACAAATTCACTCGACGACAAGGACATTGACACTTCCGATCCGATTATCCGAACTGGTCTTGATGACAATCCAGATTGCGATCCATTGAGTGAGAACAGCATTGGAGGATGTGCGGTGCGACAACAGCTCGTTATATACACAGCAGGGACTTTGCATATTGTTGTGGTTGTCGTCAGCATCGTGGGCTTACTTCTTGGCTTTATCGCAGGGTACTTGTTTTCCAAGAGATTTCACTCCCATTCGCAGTATCCAGAGGCTCCTTTCATTGAGCAACACAATCATCTAGAGAGGTACACATATCATCGCTTATTTTTACAAATTTATTGCTGTTTTTTTTTGCAGGTTGAGCGCCAATCAGACGGGGTACTTGACGCCGCGCGTAAATAAAGCAGTAAATTTAGTTGTGAATGTGTCGAGTAGTTCGCCGCCCCCGAAAAAAGATAACCTTGACGTCGGGAAAGACTTGAATATAGCGAGTGATGGAACTTTACAAAAAATTAAAAAGACTTATATTTAGGAACGCGGATTTTTTTCTTACATGTACCTGCAAGTGGGATAGACGGTTTGGTGATTGGAGGGTAATTTTCCATGACTATCAAGAATGGATGGCAGCAACTCACGCTCAATGTTTACAACGTAAAGTTTTATTTACGTTTTAATGTTTTATTCGTAATTTTATGTATATATGACTGTGGAACTTGTGTTTTGTGATACTCACTAAAGGCATATGACCTAACTTATACTATCGAAACAATTTTTTACAGTATTGTCAAGTATTAAACAGAAGAGAAGAAATTTTTATATGTACCAATTTTTGTACCAAGGGGCTGTTTTAGAGGCTTCGTAAATTTATCTGTTTTTCAAAAACTTCGTACTATCATCGGGTTCTTTGGTACAGAATTTTTGTCGTTGTTTTGTTGCTAACTCTAGATATATGTATGTAAATGCGATTGTAAATAACTATGAATTGTTTAGTTTAAACTTTAAAATTATGAAATTATTTCAATCTGTTTGGCTGTGAATTGTAGGTCTAAAATGTATCATGTTGCCTTTTATAGTGCCTATTATTTTTTTTTATGTGGCAGTCAACACAGAGGGAAAATTACAATTTTTAGCGAATAAAAATGTACAAATTTTCTAGGTTAATAAAAAGAGACTATTACATTCCTTAGTTTATGTATATTTTATGTTTTAAGCAATTAAATATTTAACAAAACGGAAGAGTTTTATTTCAAAAAAACAGACCGATGATAATATGAAAATAATAATAAAAAACACTTTTAAATAAAGTGCTGTTTCTTATCCGTAACAACTTTCACTGACGCTCAAAAAATCGATTCAAACATGACTGGAAATGTACATTTTTCTTTTATTTCTTATCAGTAAAACCAGTTAAAAAACTACTCATTTTGCGCTCTCGTTTAAAACGCAACGTTGCGTAGGCAACCAGTTATACGCATTACAATGGAACCGCGAATACTTGTACCTGTGCAGCATGTTCGCTTAATTAACCGCGTTTTACGCAATCAAGCATAAATTGAAGGTAAAAAATGAAAATATCATTTTTGAAGGTACATTTATTGATTAATTTTGGTAATTGTTAATAATGTTTGAGACTATTATGTAATTTATGGTGCCAAAAAAAACCCTTATACAAAAAAATCAAGTTTCGTATAATCGATGTCCTACTGTACATTAAAAAATATTTTTGACCAATCAACTAAAATAGACCAAAACCCGTTCAAATTCGTCAAATATTCTCGTTTCTTTTGAAATAAAAATGGTTTTGTTGTTTGTAGTTTATCATTCTCAAGTGGCGCATCAGATGAAGGACTTCAGTTATCAAGGTATCCGCCTTAGATATCGGAATTCCGTCGAAACTATAAAATTATTTAAATTCCGCTGATGTCACAATCAAGATAAATCATTTCTAAGTACGAATTGTCTATTGTTGGCGTTGCGCTGCGCATCTTATTTAGTGTATCCTCAAACCAGAAACCAGGGAAAGTTGTTACTGTCAGATGCTGTCAGCCACATATGTCCAAATGCCAACATTTGTGTTATCAAACTTTTAATCAAAGTGTATGAAAATGAGATAAATAACCACACCGTTCGCGCAGTTAATTAAATTTTCTGGAACACAGCAATATGAGTTTTCTGCGAGGTAAATAGACCCAATCATAATGGAGTGGTTACGCAGTTACCACATTTTAAATAAGCAACCGCGGGCTTTGATGAGCAGCACTGAAGAAGAGTGTGATCCTCAAGCTTGTTACGACAGTTTTAAAGGGCATTGGGATCAAGCTTTAAAGATAATAAATCGTACACAGGTTTGTGCTTTGTTTCAAGTAAGGTTATGTTAGTTGTAAATGTCAAATTTTCAGCAACTGCCCAAAAATGATGATGTTCTTGGAGTTGTCAGCAATTTAGAGCAAATGGTTACTTTGTTATTGTACGATGTTAAAAGAATTGATCAGTTACGAGTGCCAATTTCGTCATCGTCAAAATGTCTAGAATTCATGTTAGGAGAAAACATTTTAGAGAAATTATATGAATGGGGCATCCGCGCTGGAAAGTAAGACAACTAACGTGAAGTTACTCACAGTACAACGTTGCTTTGTAGATTTAAAGATGCCGTGAGATGTGAACAGTTGAAGTTATATGAAGTTCTGATCAGCAGATCTAGACATGTTTTATTGGTCCATGAACCTTTTCTTAGACCTTTACTAAAGCTGCTAAACTCATGTAAAGACGAGTTGTTTTCTAAAGAAATTGAGAAGTTATTGGTGGATTTGTTAAACCAATTGTGTGCCCTTCTCATGCAAAATATAGATTTAATTGACCTTTTTTTCCAAAGGACTGAACATCAAACAAGGTAATCATTGGATTGAATATTAATAAGCCGGCACTTATATTTTTTTGTAGGTTTATAATTTTTATTTTGTTGATACCGTTCGTGCACCGTGAGGATTCTATAGGAATGCGAGCCCGCGATGGGCTTTTATTGTGTATGTCTTTATCCAAGAAAAATAAAGACGTAGCGACATACATCGTGGAACACTCAAATTTCGCGGTTTTAGCGGCTAGCGGATTAAACGGCTTATATTCGTTGTTACCAAATATTTTAGACGATATACAAGTACCTGATTGGCGGCGACTAACCCCCGATGATGTTAACGATATTAAAGGTTTATCCACATTCGTGACTTCTTTGGAATTCAGTAACGCCGTCGCACAAGTAGCACATCCCATGATAAGGAAACAACTACAAGAATTTTTGTTTCGGGGTTTTTTGATACCCGTTTTGGGTCCTGCTTTGTTACAAACTAACGTAAATGAGCAAGTCGCGGCCACTGCTTATTTAGAATTAATTTTACGCACAGTTACGCAACCGGGCCTTTTATACGCCTTGTTAAAATTTTTGATTAATATGGATTACGACGGTCATAGGCTTTTGGAAATTTTAATACAACGAATTCATTCAGACCGCGAGTTGTGTTTAGTTTCGCTGTCTTTGTTCGAGACGATGGTCAATTTAAACTGTGAAGATTTGATGCTTGAGTTAGTTTTCCAACACTTACAGCCGTGTCTGCATTTGATGTTGTCTCAAAGACGAATGTTGTTGCCGCTAGATCCGCATTGCCAAAGTTTTGAGAAATTGTTAAATTTAGCACCAAGTTGTTGCGAATTGCCCAGTTCACCCAGAAGCGACATCCATTGGAACCATTATGGTAATCATCAGAGTCTTTGCGGGAAATACCACGCATACCTCTACGATGCTAGGAATAAAATTTCGAGTTGCCAATCCGCTTGTTTATCGTGGAATAACTCGTACACTGGCTGCGACGAAATTGTCCAAGATACTTCCAACACCGGTGAGTTTCCTCAAGTCTAATTATTGTCTTCATTGTTTTTTTTTAGAAGATAATTGTAACAGCTTATCGTCTTTGGGTGAAAGCAGCGGTTACGAGAGTCTCAAAATCAAAATCGACGAAGAAACGATCCCAGTTTGGCAGATTTCTTCGAATAAGCTCCGAAAAAGCAACCCCGTGGTTGTCGACAACAACGACCAGTTGAATAGCTCAGGAAGCGCCGGCGCTTTTCTCACAATCCTCCTCGAGAAGTTGAAAAATTTCTTATCCAATTCTTTCTACACGAATCTGCATGTGACTGGTCTCATTTCAAGATTAGCAGTGTATCCGCAACCCCTCCTGAGGACTTATCTGTTAGATGATAGTCTAGTCCTGCAACCAAACGTGCCATCGTTATTCCAAGTGAGTCATCCTTATCTCTTCTTCGTCCGTTTATGATTGTTTGTTTAGATTATTGGTTCATTGAAACAAAGTATTGATGAGTACATGAGTAGGCGGGGTGATAGTCCGGCACTGATAAAGGCTGCAAGGGAGTTCCTCGTTGATAGAGAAACGAGGTTGCTCAACTCGCGAAGGAACATCCTCGAGAAAACGTCTTCTTTTAGCACCGAACCGGAGCCTTTTCAACGTAACGAACCGAAACGAAGAAGTTTGAATCTTCCATCCATTACAAGTATGTTTGGCCGCAGACCGAGCCAGCTTGCTGAAAATGGCGTCGCTCTTATACCAACTGAAGAATACCAGAGTAATGTCATTTACCCCAAATTTACGGAAGAGCAACATGTTGCGCTTTGTGCGGTTTTGTTGGACGAATGGGTGAAAGAACTTGCTGCCCTTGCTCAAGAACATATGATTGCCCAACTTGCCGCCCTTTTTAAATAATACGGGTTTTATATTTTTGTCAATTTAGAACTAGACAATATTTTTAACCCGTTGAGTAACTCATTATTGGCTGATATATTTGTTGTTGTCGAGTTTTCAAGCAATAGCGTAGTTATACACTTAAGGGTTCACTGTATCTGGTCAAGGAGGAATTTTGGTTTGTGTGTGATCTGTCTGTAGGTCCTTTTTGATGATATTGCGCACCTTTAAGTTGTTGTCGTCCATTTTGGGAACATATCTTTAACATCAAGGCCCAACATTTTGTTATCTGATAACAGTTTTATCCATCTTAACTGTGTAATTTTCAAAAGTATCTGTGATCTCTATGTAAAATTAAGAAAATTTTTATACAAACATGTTGACGTTGTTGACGACCTCATTGCGGATTTTGCTGTGTATTTTTATTAAGAGTGTATTATGTACATTTTATTTATTTAACAATATCTTAATTTGCAATGATAATATTATTTCATCAAATTTAATGTAGGGAGAGTTGTATATGATTTGTTTACAATAAAGTATACAAATATTTTAACCCGTTTTACTAAAAACTTCCAAGTTTTTTTTAACAAAATCGATTTATAATATTGGAGGCCACAATCTAATAATTCAAAAAGTCATCCACTCCATCTAATGAGTACCTTCATTATAATGTGATACCTTTCTGTTTACTCCGTGCAAATAATTTCTCCGGAGACCTTTTACCCCATTAAAAGATTAACTTTATATCGCTATGGATGAATCAAAACGCAACCATAAACTCAACTCTTTTTATAAAAGTTTCCAAAATTATTTTCGTGAATATTGTATTTGTAGCAGCATTCATGGCTTCAGATATTTCGGTGAAAAAAGGACGATTTTTGAAAAGTAAGTTAAAAAAATATTACGTAAAACAACCATTTTCTTCTAGATTCTGGTGGTTTACCGTTTTTCTCATTTCTTTATGTGCGTGTACTATTACTATATACGCAGTGTATAAAAAATGGGATAGAAGTCCAGTTATTGTAAGTTTTGCAACGAAAGGAACTCCAATTTATCACATTCCGTTTCCTTCAATAACTGTCTGCCCGGAGTCAAAATCAGTTCAGGGAATTTTCAATTACACGAAAATCTTACAAAGGAAGGAAGACGGAATTACTTTAAACAAAACCGAGTGAGTTTTTTAGCCCTCCCGATGTGTTAGACGGATTCTTATTTTTAGACAAACACAATTTGAATACATGTCTCTCGTCTGTAATTATCGCAGTTTGAATTACACCATCAAGGGAACGTTTCCTGAAGAGTTCTTCGATGTTCTTGACAGAGTTAAACCAGAATTTAACATAGCCGATTGCCGGTACATAGGAAAAATGAGAAACTGTAGCGAACTTTTCACCCCAATTATAACGGACGAGGGTGTGTGCTACACATTCAACATGTTAAAAAGAAACGAAATTTTTCGAAGAGAAGTGTAAGTTTTCGAAGAAAAATAACCTTTTGGTACCATTTCTGTTTAGAATCCACTATAAGAACTACCATCTCGTCCCACACACAGCCCATCAGTGGACCATGGAAGATGGTTACAGTGAAACTGCAGGAATCGAAGCGTATCCTCGAAGGGCTCTACTAGCGGGTGCTTTAAATGGTTTTAGTTTCAACATGATAACTTCCAAACAAGATTTAGACTACGCGTGCAAAAATTCACTTCAAGGGTATAGAGTGGTTCTTCATACTCCAATGCGCCTTCCACGGCCTAGTCAAGAATATTTTCAAGTTCCTCTAGACCAGAATGTCTTAGCTTCTGTGAATCCCGTCATGATAACAACTTCTGATTCTGTTAAAACGTACAATCCCAGAAGAAGACAGTGCTATTTTCCTATGGAAAGATACTTGAAGTTCTTCAAACTCTACACCTCCTTGAATTGTATGATGGAGTGTCTTACGAATTACACCTTCCATGTTTGTGGATGCGTTAACTTCTTTATGCCGAGTAATCGTAAAATTCCATATAAATTCAGTTTGATTCTTCTTTTGTAGGAGAGAATGGTACAAAGATCTGTGGAACGGATCAAATGGACTGCATGAGAGACGCTGAATGTAAGTCTTCTGAATCAGTCGTGAAAAATTTTCGTTTCTATTTTAGCAGCCATGCAAATCAAGCACCTCCAAGGGCAACTAAACAATCTAGAAAACCACAAAAACAAGACAAAGAAGTTAAAAGTTGATTGTGACTGTCTACCTATTTGTGCTGATTTGACTTACGATGTCGAAATTTCGCAAACTGATTGGGAATGGGAGAAACAGAAAAGAGCAGACAGAAGAATGCACAAACACTGCAGTAAAAAAAAGTGAGTTCTTTCATGGGATAAAATTAAACCAACTGAAGACAAAACTTCTTTCAAGGTTTCATCTCTCGTCGTTGACGATCTTCTTTAAATTTGACAATTTTCTTAGATCACAGAGACATGAACTTTATGGACCAACAGACTTCTTGGCAAATTTTGGAGGCTTGCTTGGACTCTTTACAGGATTTTCAGTCCTATCCTTGATGGAACTTTTATATTTCTTATCCGTCAGATTGATTTGTAATGTCCAACTATATGGGTACTGGGCGGGACAGCAAGATTAATTTGTAAAGAACCGATTTATTGTAAAATAAAATGTAAAAAATACTTAAATTGACTTCTTAGCCTCGCTTCTACGACGCGTGTCTTTATATTTTGATCCTTTCCTTGACTTCTTGGACTTTTCAGAAAACAGTGCTTCGGTTTTGGAATCCTTCAGGTTTTTATGTTTTGATTTGGAACTCCTTTGAGATGGTGATTTTGAACTTGAAGGCGTCAAGTCCTTTGCTTCTTTACTACCAGATGAAGTATTGACCCTTTCTGTGTCTTGCTCCTTTCGCATCCGATGCTGATTGACTTTAACGACATTTTTCAATGTTCTTTGAAGAAAATTAACATTTGGCTTTGCGCGAGTGGGTTCGTTTGTATGCAACTCCCATTTGCTTTTGAACTTTTTTGCGTCTTTTAACAACGCTGCGATTACATCTTCGCTAAAAATTGAAAATAGAAATTAACACACATTTTTTATTGCAAATAAACAAACTTACTCGGAAATAATCATCTTATGTTTCTTTTTTTTAAATATAGGTTATGGGTTATATCACTGTCACTTTTGACAGAACCACAGTTGAGCCATCGATCGATGATGGCGACCTCTGTGTTTTTGTCACTTAAGTTATACATCTTTGATGACAATGGCGTAAAGATTTCTATTCTAAAAAATATCCCGGCGCATTCACCATTTTTCACAAGTAATTAATTAAGTTTGTGCTCTAGAACTAGAAACAACTTATTTTATTAGACCTACCGGCTAAAGCCAGCCCTGGTGTAGTGGGCGCAACAAATGACCAGAGAAACTCTGCAGAACTCTGCTATCTGAAACGAACTACACAACACAAAACAAATCAACAAAAATTTCGATTGAGTTTTATACCAGAGCTCATTACTATCGGTCCACTCATTAAAAAGTTAAGTTGGCAGCAGCCCTTAGCAATTTTTATCGATAATAGTTGGCAGCAATAGCGTTTGACCTTGATCTAACTGGCATGCGCAGAAGCTAATCGTCTTGCGCAAGATTGTCAAAGCTTGTTAAATCTATATTGAAAAGCAAATTTTTAAATAAATATTGATTAATACACTCACCTTTAACAACGTGTTAACCTAAAAAATCGCTACATTCAATTTTTCCCTAATTTTCTCCCTAAAGAATTGAAAGCTTAATTTACATCCAAGAATTTTCGAAAATTTACACAGGAGAGTGAACTGATAGCAATGAACCACACTTTAGACTCCGATTTTACATAAAACGTTAGGTATTTTATCAATAGTTTAGATTTTATTTAAGATTCTAAAATAAATTGTTTATTTCGGAGGGTCATGTCATCCAAATGCAAATGTTTTCAGTTGAATCGATAAAACTTTTTAAGGCGCATTGTTTTTGTCATGAATCCAAATAACGTTCTACGTCGAATACTACAATCTTTAGACACTATTATACATTAAATATGTCATAGAACAAAAACCAAGTTCAGATGTGCCTTGTCACTTTTTTGTAAGATTTTGTTGTTGCTATTTATTTTTAAACTTTTTCAGGCTCTGTTTTGATGAACGTGGCTGCAGACTAAAGTTGTCGGGAGAAGTAGTAAAGTCCGTTTTTTTTTAAAAACCACCAACACCGTAATCTTTTCCTGCAGTACAACCGACAACGTTGCCTAGGAAGATTTTTGGTGAGAAAATTATTGTTAAATTTTTGACATTTCTGAAAATTAGGCAGTATTTCCGTTAAAATGTTTTTTTACAGCCTGTTGGATTGCAAATCAAAGGATTTAATCAAAGAAAATTTATTGGATCAATTCTTGGTGTTGACAAATTATTAAAATTACAATTTTTTCCCAAACACCAAATTTTTACAAAAAATGCTGACGCGCGTTTCGATAGCAATGCTATCATCATCAGAGCGATGATTAAACTAAAGGATTTAATAGTGAAAAGACTCGCCACAGCCTGAAAGGCCCTTTTGTGGAGTCAAATTGTCAATTAGGCAACTAACCAATTTGATTTTATCACCAAAAAGTCACCATCGACGACGTTGCCGGTTGTAAAGTGTTGGGAGAGTGCGGACTTTAATTTGGTAGTCTTGTTACCAACTCTTCAATATGAATTTTAAATTTCCCTCTCACTTCTTTTCCAACCACTTCACCAAAAATGCTCGCGTCTGATTGGTTGAACGCAAAGGATATACGCGCTTTGAAAGAAAGTCGCTGTATTTTATTGGTTTTATTGATTTCAAATTTTCAGGCGCAATGGAAACTGCTGAAAGCTGTGAAAATAGACGCTTTAACAAATTAACAAATTATGGAGATTGCATGCATCGAGCTGGAAAATTTGGGAGTTTAGGATGTGGACGCAGAAACAGCCTTTTTAAAACTAATCAAGACGCGGTGGTATTCCTAGGTACGAAGTTGTGTTGGCCCAAGGTTCCTAAATTAAGCAGGTTTGCTCGTTACTAAGGCTGAAACTCCACCCCCTTTTGGTTGCTAGGGACTCGCGGCCATAAATGACGTCACAAGAAAGTTCTGTCATTTGTTTTGCGGTGTAAAAACAATGTTAATCGCCATTGTTGCTTAAAAAAGTTCTTGTAGAAACATCAGAGAATTAATTATTGCTGTTTTAAATAATAATAGCAATAAAAAAAATTAAATCGGAATTTAAAAGAGCTTTCCGATGACGTATTCGCGCCAGTTCAAGAGGCCTGCTTCTATTGGCTGAAAACTTTGTAGCAAACCTGTTAATTTTAGTAACCTTGGTGTTGGCCGACACCTAGAAGGTTTGCCTTTTCTATTCGCTGTGTTTATTCCGTTTTCCAAAAACCAAAAATATGGTTAGAATCTCGGCTAAATTCGGTGAGAGGCTGAGAGGACGCGTCAACTATCAACTTTCGCGTTATTCCGCTAGGTGGCTTTTATGCAAAAACTTCTCGCAATGTTTACAAATCGAGTTGCGGTTTCAAATCGATTATTAGTCTTGTTGGGGCTTTTTAAAAAGTGTTTGAGTTTAGAGTCTGGTGTTATGTGTAAGTGGAAGTTACCGTTACCGAGGTGATTTGATCTAACCTTATTTGAGAAAACAAATATCACTGTGCTAGCCCGATATCACTATGGTGTATATTTGGTTGCCTATGTACTGCATTTTTAGAGGTGCCAATTTTTACTAATCAAGACTTGTTTTCAGAGTACAAATGATTAACAACGATGCTGCTTGGATCAGAAACCAACTAAAGTCTTCACTCTCGACTTTCTTGTTTTTCTGGGAATGGTACGAAAGAAATTGTGCAAGTTCGTTTGAAGTTGGTGTTGGTGAATTCATCGTTGAAATTTTTAAACGCAGGTTTGCTGAAAATTGTTTGAATCACAGCTTTAAAATGCTTTGTGGTATTTTAGGTACCAACTTCATGTTGAGAACATCTAAACTGCCAAAGGATGAAGCATCATTTGACAATTGTCTGAAGACACAACAGCAAAAATTATTTACAAATGCATGTGCTGCGAGAATTCCATACCAACAATATACTTACTGCAATCGTAGAACACTTCCTTGAGTTCGTGTTACTGTGAGATTTCTGTTACTGCAGAGGTACAAGTCAATTTGAGCAAGATGAAAAAATACATGGAAGGGAAATAATAACAACATTAATTGGCAAGTCACTTCTACAGGGTGTCTCAAAATTAGCGAATTAGTGCTCGTAAATACTTACTAAAAATTTTTTTCGCACTTTCTCAAGAAGGTGTAAGCACATTAATTTTGTTCAATGCGACAACATTGCAACACTCACATCCTGACCTATCTTATGATTTCTATTTGTATTGCTTAGATACGTTTGAAACCTCATAACTGACATTGTTAAGTAATGTCAATTTTGCTGCTTTTAAGCAGCTTGCCCACTAAAAAAGATGCACATCTAACTGACGACCCAAGTTTCGTGTGCTAATTTTTGGATCGTTGCAGTAAGCAGTAATAATCTGCTTTTCCATGTGTGAAATCATCATAATGCTTGCGCGTCCAGTGACGAAAGACTTCTAGAGTTGGATGACGCAGTCGATTGGGCTATCGCTCATGGTATAGGCGAGCAGCTATCACAGGTCTGTTATCTAATGCCTCCATAAACAAATACATATCAGCGTATTCATTATTTGGATAAAAATCCATTATATAGTTCATCATATAGCTGCCTGCATCCATAGTGACAGACTAATTTCTAGTCACGTTGCCGTTTAAATTTAAGATTTTTTTACTACCAAATAAAGCAGATTCTTCAAGAAATTGTTTTACATTATTATCATCCACAATATCTACACCTATCTAAATAACAATAAAAACTGAAATTTTTATCCTGCATTTGAAGAAAATGCAGTTGAAAGAGTGGACATTCAAATCAATCTTTGTGGGGAAGTCCCGAATCTTTGTTTATTTTTTTTATATTTGAACTACTGAAGTGATTGTCTACAACGCTCTGAACTCGGAATTCGCGAATTTTGAGACACCCTGTATTTAGTTTTTTTATTTTTACATTTTTGCATTGGTATAAGTTGATGTTCATACAAGAAGTACTAATTGGTATTCTTATTTTCAGAAACGTGATTTCAACGACCTTGTTGAAACTAAGCAAGACCAGTAGAAGGTTTGTTTTGTTTCCCTAAATTCATTGTGTTCATTCTTTGGTTTAAAAATGTCAGCTTTAAAATTCAACAGAGGCTATTGAATGTAACCAAATTAAATTACGAAAAACTATTTTTACGTGAAAGGTTCTTTCATAACATTGTAAAAACATAAATAAATCTAAGAAATTTGCTCTATGAATGATGATGGTCTTCTCATGACGACTGCTTTGCAGCATCTTATCGTCCCTCAATATCGAAGCAGTCTGCAATTCTTGCGCACAATTGAAGAAATTCCTCCCAGAGCGCTCCTAGAGTACAGTGAAGTGATCCAGGAGCATAACACCACGAAAAAGGTGTATGAAAAAGGTAAAATTCAAACATGTTTTGAATCGAAGTCAAATGTTTTTTTCCAGTTGTTAAAGATGTTGTTCAGTGATTGGGAAATGTTCAAAGTGAGTCTACAAGCGTCCTCACACCGGAGCGGAAAACGAGTACCACGAAGAGTGTCCCTCCAGAGAAGACCCAAAGGAAAGAAGCAGTTGTCAAGAAAGAAAATAATACAAAGGCTGTGAACTATTTTGTCAAGTACAGGAAACGGAAGTTTATGGAGAATTTTCATTGGTTTCTTGAAAACGCGAGATCCTGAGATCCTACAATGCTGAATGCTTTGCTGCTTGTTCAGGAAAAATGGAAGGTTCGTTTTCTTTTCTCTTCATTCATCATGGTCTGACCTTCTCTCAGTTGCAGCTGAACAGGACTTTGTTCTACTCTTGATCAAGAAATAGACGCAAACAATTGAAAGTGAGAAAGTCGGTCCCAGCTGTTTCTATACATAAACATTGAAGAGTTTTCAGGTAAACGAACAAAAATCTTCTTCATGAAACAAACTATTTCATACTTCTTTTAGGAAGGAGAAAGAAAAGAAGGACATGGAAGGAAGATTGTAGAGTTTGGAGTGCTAAGGATGTTGACGCAAGACTGAGATTGAGACTAAACAGTCCTTAATTTTAGGGTCATAAATTAAAAACTGGCTATCATCTGTTTTAATCAGGGTTTGTTTTTCCATTTTTTCCATCAAAAACCGCACAAGTTTTGCAAAACAACAAACAAACTTATCCTACAATTCATCATATGGCGCGATCGGTGTGATTTCTAGCCGAGTCTAGACTAGGTTAATTTGAGCGTCCTCCAAAGTGACGTTCTAGAAGGTCGCTCAAAGTGTATTCGAACGAATATTTGTGTGAAATCAACCCTAGAGCACCGTTCTCGAACGCCCAGCACAAATGAGCGACTGAAAGCGCTAAGTTTGAAACGCAGCTTTTGAATGGTGTTGATTTAACTTTCATTGGTTTATTTTACTGCATTAAATTTAGTTTAGTTTGTTTGGATTAAACTGTGTGATTTACTGGCTGATGATGGCTTTACAGCCGGAAATTAATTGGCTCCTGGGGCTAATTTTAGCCACCCAATTCGAGTTGCGAGGACACTTCAGGGCCCAAAAATTCATCAATTAGTTAATAAATTTGTTAATTTAGAAATTTAATGTTAATACTGCAATTAATTAGTCAGGAAAATAATAAATATTTTAGATTTTTTTTAGTTGAGGAAGAATAAGTTATCTTGCATAAATAGAATTTGTGAATTAATAATTAACGAATTGCCCAACAGTACTTTTTGTTCAAAGATGTAAAAAGGTTTTTGGATATACAGGGCGTTTTGATTACGAAACTAATCGGTTTTTCAAGATCAGCTCTAGTTTTCAAAAAAAAAAATAGCAACTTTAACTTAATGTCAGATTTCGGGCTAAACCAGCTGTAAAAAAAATGTATTTCTGAAGTTTTTCTTGAAAAAGTCCTTAAATTCATTCAAAATCGATGTTACTCTACAAACAATGCCATTGCTTAGAAGATTGCAGTGACAATTGTCGAAAACGCAAAAATTGGTCTCAAGAAACATGTAAAATTTTATGACTTAAGATTAAACACCGGAAAGAGATCGATGAAAATCGTAAATTTACACTTAAATTGATTAAATTGGGCAGTCAGACTTTTGATTTTTCTTTTCTTGTTGCCAAAATCGCTTCAATCAATAATACAATCAAGTCGAAATTATGAAGAACCGTTGAGATTTCTTCGGAAAAAATAAAAAAAGAGTGTTGGACTGTTATGGGAATGAATTACATGCGGGTAGTGGAGCTGGTAAGGAAAATAAAACAATTACGATTTGAACTTCTTTTTTGTGAGTTTGGGTGAGAAAGGTTGATAAAAATTATATATCAATAAATAACAATTAAATGCATTTGATGTGAACTTCGTTTTTCTGTACATTTGGAAGTGGAACGTTGAATAATAATAAATATCAAGAAGTAACAATTATTCTGCGTATTTTTATTGTAAATGCATCTGTCTGGTACATTAACATTATAACAGGTAAATGATTATTTATTGTATTAAATAGTCAATAAGTGTTCCAAGCGATTATGTGCTGAAACACGGGCAGGCAGTGCTATACGGTACAGATTCCTATATTAGTAACTATCAGTAACAACGTTATTTTACATCTGATAACTATTAGCACGTGTAGCTAACTAATGTACAGCTATGACCCGTTATTGCGTATATAAGTTCGTAAAAAAGTGTGTCGCAAATGCGTGTATGAAAATTCAAAAAAACAATATTAAAACTTTGGAAGACCATTCAGTAATATACACATTCATGCATCGAACTTGACCAAAGAATTTATTATTACCTCTAATTATTTATGAAATAGTGATATTTTAATATTGTTTGATCGAATTTTCAAACAAAATGAGCCGAAACGAATTGAAAAAAAGGTAGTCGAAGACGTGCCTATAGTGATCAATCACATTACTGTACATATTTATATAAACATTGAATCTGTCTATTGAATATTGATGATTGCATAGGTACACATCCGAGTTTGAGCAATTTTTTACGTTTAGTTGAAAACAAGTTGAAATGATCAACAGGAAATTAGGCCTATATTAAACGAGCTTTGACTCAGGAGTGAGTGAATCTAACTAAACGTATATGATGTGAAAAGAAATAGTGCTTGATTAGAGTCATGTTCGTATGTACAAGGAGTTGGTGTCAACGGCTATCGGGCTGTCTGCTGTCGAGGGCCTGTGTAACTATTATAGGGATGAACCTGGACCTGGCGCCGAGGCGGCAGGAACTTCCTTTAAATCAGGCCGCCGACACGACGCTATGCAGTACATTACAGTATAACACTGCCCAAGTCTCATCCATTCTACTCTAATCTAAACATACGACAGTGTTAATATTTGACTGATGTCGCTGGAGCTCGCGCACGGATCTCTATTGTCCTCGACGAAGGGTGTGGTGTCCACTGGTCGTGTGAGGGCTCCGGCTGACTTTACAATCTGGCATTTGAGCTGACTACGGATTCAGGTCTTTAACAATGCGAATCTTTGCCACCGTTAACAACTGATTCAGTGCACGTAAGGACCAGCTGGTTCTCACGTGGCACCACAACGAAACGATATCGATAATACACCTTTTTTTCAGGCCTTCCGTTATCTAGCACACGCGGAATCAGAACGATTGTCACTCGGCGATATAAGGAACGAAAGAAATCATTTTCGGTACGTCGTGGGTTTATAACAATCACCAAGCGTTGTCGCTGTAGTGTCTCAAAAAGAAAAACCAAAAACGGGCTAGACCAAAAAATGTCACGTTGCCCCAGTCACTATTTACCGAACACCAAACCGGGTAGGCCTTGTGCGGTCTCGCATGGAAGCCACATGATTTGTTAGCCAGCGATGGGGAAAGCCAAGATTTTATTTGCCGCGGTATATTTCGATGATTCTGTCTTGATCTACATATTCAAAGATGTGAGGAGCATCCATGAGGATTCCTACTGTACCAGCAGTGGTCACTATAAAGAACATGTACAGCTGGAGACGGTCGATCACCATGGCCACGTACTTCCAGTCTTCACGTGTCTGAAAAATACAAACAAAAACAAAAACCAACACACTAAACTACCCTCTCCTCTCGTTCCACTCACTTGAATATAAAGATCTTCGTTGCGTAAATGTTCTGCGATAAATTCAACAGCTTCTGTAGCTTTGGAAGCTTCAGGTGATAAAAGAATAGAATCTGAGCTTTCGCTCTCTCGTCTACAACTCTCGGAACCTACACCTACACCTAGGTCCGAGTTTAACTTTCTATTAATCTTACAATTTGGATGGTGCAAGTCGGATAGTTCCATTACTTCGACTTTGCTTTGCGGTTCAATTGAACTAAAACGAACGATAAAAGCGATTCGATTGCAGAAAAAAAATTACCTTATGTGTTTTGGAATGTCAGCTGGAGATCCGTAAGGGTGGGGTGGCACGCCCATTCCAGGCATTTCCATCATCCATCGTAATCGTGTTTTTCGTGGCCGCTTCATTAGCAACATCGCCGGTAGATAATTGAGGAAAACAGAACGAATCCATGAAGGCATCCTGCGAGAGAAACTCAAGATTCGATTCATATTTGTAATTGATAAATTTACCTATGCGTTCTAGGCCCTCTGAAGTTCCAATTGATTATTACTACCGTAACGAGAATACTGACGGTGTTCATGATAAATGTAAAGAGAAGATATTTTGCAATGAGCGGCAACACAAGTGAAGTCGGTGGCAGGATTTTCGAAACGAGCAATAAAAACACTACAAGTGACAGTAAAATACTAATACCCAACGTTACCTAGAAATATATAAAAATCAAAAAAGGAGTTAAAAAAAAGAAGTTGTTTTGTTACCTTTTCACCGGCTTCTGCTGGTAAATAAAAGACAAGTACGCAAAGGAACGAGATAAGTACTGTTGGAAGTATTAAATTGACCGTATAAAATAGAGTCTTGCGGCGAATGATAATATAAAATGTGATATCAGTTTCTGTAGGGTGGTTACCCTCATATATATTGAGGTAGGCGGGCACTTCAATTATGTCCCACGTTCCAGACTTCCAGTAATCTGACAAGTCCACGAAGTTTTTGTCATTATATAAAGCTAGCGATACTTGATCACCGTTAAAAGTCCAAGATCCAAACTTCATGATGCAAGTCTGTTGGTCAAACGGAAAATAAGTGACATCTATTGTACAAGAACTCTGCAAATAAAAGGAGGAGATTAAAATTGAACGCCGCCGCCGATCGAATTTATGTTTGCACCTGATAAATTGCGGGCGGTACCCACAGCACCTCGCCGTTGGGGTAAATTAACACATTAGACTTGTATCTCACTTCGTAGTTGCCATCAGCACTAAAAGCATTAAAAATTAGTCTAGTGTTCCCGTTTTTAGCAAATGTAATTTACTTATTGAATAAAACTATATCAGGTTTCCATACTTTATCAGGGGGTAACCTGAGTACAGCAATTCCTCCATAATCAGCTTCGTCCCACTGAAGCTGATAGTCGTTCCACACCTACGCCGATCAAAGAATAGAAAGTTATGAATGGAAATGAGAATCGACTTACCAATCGGAGCCAAACATTGGACTTCATGATTTGATTTTTTTCGTTCTGAAAAGCAAGTTTTGATTAAATCGAATTGGATGATGTATGCGGTCGAAGACGTACCACGTTAATGAGTTGAACGAAAGCTAGGCCAAACCTGACGTCGACTTTTTCGGTCATGTTTTGAACGGGGCGTATCAGCTTGTTGTATCCTCTGAAGAGATCTCGAACTAAGCGCTCTTCATCTTCAGAACAGTTGCCTGAGGAGAAAGACTGATTTGCATTTAATCGCATCGGGATTATGGGCATTAAACGCGATAGGATGATGACGTTAGAAGAGTCTAAAATATGGGTGTAGTTAAGGGTTGTTAATTCGGGCAAGTGTTCCGTGAATTTCCAAAGTTGGGTAGTCGTTAAAAGCGTAAAAAGCGCGCTAGAAGTTACAATGCGGCCTTACGAAGCCAGAATCCTTTGTTTGAAACAATGGTCAGAGGGGAGGGGCTGTGTTTACATGTCACTCAGCATGCCAGTGGGTGTGCCGGCGCCCTTACCTATGACGATGAGACATGAGATGAAAAGCAGGGCCAGCAGCTGAGAGGCTGCCGCGGTCCACATTGCGAGGTGGTGCTTAGCACTCGAGGATGCTTACAGGATCATCGAGATCTGGCGCGACAGCTCAAGTCCATGGCTTGGGCGGACGTCGGAACGCGAGCTTCCTGGCGTCGCACCGCTGTAACCGTGTTTCCGCTTCTCGGACACTCTCTACGCGTTCCTAACATCCTGCGCTCGCCGCAACATGTCCTTTCACTCAGCGTTTTAAGCAAGGGCACGCACACACCCTCCGAGTCATTCTGAGAAAGTCAGCGTGGACGTAGCGCGACACCACCCCCTCGGAAATAATTATGAGTATCGTGACTAGATGGCAGGTGAGGAGGGCGCAGGACTGTTCTGTGGACCAATCCGTGCAGCTTCCCACCTTATTATCGACCGGTAAAGAAGCGCAAAGCATGCGTCTTGTACGCCGCGACGTCAGAGGCGCCGAGACGCCTTTCGACATTAACAGAAAACGAACTAACCGACACCGTCCGCCACTGATAAATCGGCGAAAGGGCGTTTAACATTCCAAGAATGCGTCGCTGCAGGATTGTTAGCTCTGTGGGAATTCAGGGACATTCTTCGAGCGATGCCAGAAATTTTGTTTGTTTTAACTAGATCAGAGAGGAAAATTGGGCGGGATGAGGAGAAGAGAGTCTTGAGCTCTATGAAATGCTAAATAAGAGAGGCGTCTGCATTTGCAAGTTTAATTGAAATTCATTTAACAAAGTACAATCCATTGTGATACAATTTACAACAATTTCGGTAGAAAACAGTACTTGTCGCTTTGATGCGATCGAGGCTGCGACGAAGGACGCTGTTGTTGTTGTTGTTGTTGTTGTTGCATCACCGCCGTCGCAACCTCGTCCAACAGCTGGATCTTCTGCTGTCCCAAAGGCCCTCTCGTGTCGTTAATTAGCGACCAATAATGGATTGTCGAGTTTCTTTAAAATAGTGTTTAATCCGATTAGCATTTTTTAGTGAATAATATTTCTCTGGGAAGTACTTATTTATATAACAATGGAACGCGAGATTTATTACTTAATGCTATGTATATCATCGAAAGAGATTTGCACGCTGTCACGTGAATTCGGACGGTTAGTTCTCGATGGAAGCAACCGTCCGAAGATGATGCCCTTCTGTAGCTTTTGCTGCCAGCCTCTTTAAGCCATTAAGAGAGATAGATGACGCTAAGCGTTTCCGCCGTTGCGTAATCAGCAATAACAATCGAACTGCCATTCGTCATAATTTGCCTAAAACCTAAAATATAAACGGGTAAGGACTCGCACTCGCAAAGGATTTGGTAATCACCGCATTTAATTTATTTTCCTCTTGCTATATTAAGATGTAAATAAAGACTAAGAATAAGAATTATAGCCCTAACTGACGAGATATTGTCTTGCTTGACAGTGGAAGAACGTTGGCGATGTATTGTTGCGACAGATTCGTTCCGGGTCCCTGGCAAACAATCCGCGCGCCACATCCGGACTCCCGGACTCGAATTTCGAGTTTCGAGTCGACGTCAATTTCGGCGTTTTATTATTATTTGAGCAACTTCCTTCTTTCGACGAAGAGTCCGGACGTTGCTTTTGCGATCAGCGAAACACATTTACCAAAATGAGAAAATGTTCGGGATGAAATTAACAAGAACGCGATGCGATGCGATGTCAGGCACTCCCGCGTGATTGTCGCGACACCGGAAACACGCACGACGTTTTCCCACTTGAGACATGAGTATTTTTACACACGACTCTGTACGTTACATGACTTTGAAAGGATATGTTAGAATTTCAAGTGCTTTCACCAGCTATGCTCCTAAGTTAGGTTCTGTATGTACAGGATAGAGAAGTCCATAAATGACAGTTACAACCTACGTAGCATGCTAGACGGACAAAATATAAGTATATATAAAAAAGAAACGGAAAGATAAACGAAAAACGAAAAACGATGAAGCAGTTTCTAAGACTTCATCCGAGTAAGACTAATCATACCAACATTTCGTTTTGTTTTATAAATTTTAGTAATGGATTTTAATCATTTTAAATTATCTCAAATTCCACGAGAAAAATATAGTTCTACACGTCATACAATATAAAACGCCATTAACAATGTGTCAAGTAACAATACGAAGTGGGGAACAGCGACAGAAACAATCGTGCTCCTCTCTTCGCGGACAAAACATTGCACATTACTATTGTCGGGTTCGCAAACGGCGTAGTCTCTCTGGGAGAAGTCCCTTAACAAGAGGCGACGACAGGCCCCTGGGTCCCTATCGCTCCGCAGGAAACTAGGACGCTCCGTGAAGCCACCGCGCCGATTCACGATCTCGTCTGACTAACTCAACATTTAACTTGATTTATCACAGTATGATTGTGTTAATACCCTAAAGAACACGATACAAAACCAAATTTCCGTATAAAACGACTGCCAACTATTGATGGGTTTTGGTGGCGCGAGCGTCAGGATCGATACGGATGCGGTCTCCAGTCGACGAAACGGTCTGGAGGCCTTTCCGAAATCATCATCAGCAGCTATTTCAACTAGCTTCGGGGAGGGTTTTGCGAGGAGCCGGGGTAGCTACGATACGATGATGTGAGGTGCTGAGAACAGCACTGCTAACGTGGCGATGATCGTGAACAGAGTGAATATAATAAGGCACAGTCTGTCGACCACCATGGCCGCGAATTTCCAATCTCTGGTGATGTCCGCGGCCTCGTCTTCCTTACGCAGCTGGTCCGTGATGAAGCGAATTTCTTTCAGTATCAGTGCCAGCTCGTAATCCGCACTTAGACAAGAGTGGTTCGACACGAGCGATTCGTGTAGTCGACCTCCATTTCCGTTGTCTTCATTTTGCCTAGAATCAATCATGCTCGATCACAATTTTCCTTTCCTAGCAAATTTTTTTAACAATCTACCTGTAGACTGTTCGGAAAAACGTCGCTGTCGGTAACGGCGTCGGCGTGCCGCCGCCTCGATGGTTGTGTCTAAAGTCGTCGTCTATGTCTAACACGTTGGCAAGCAAACTTTTGGAAGAACGCTCTTTCAACTCCACGTCTTGGAAGTGCAGCGGTTTTCGATCTGTTGCCACAGATGCGGGTCGACTCGGCTGTTGCCCATACTCACAACCGCTCGGTTCGTGTGGTCTGTTCATACGTAGAAGCCATGGTAACCATATCAGGAAAACAACTTTTATCTATAGAAAGAAAAAAAAAACAAAACAAAAAATGAAGAAACGCTCAACATTAGAGTTACCCATTCTGACATCTCGTGAGTGTCAGCATTGCGATGGTGGTAGTTGAGTATGAGAATGGTCGAAACCACCGACGATGCCACCATGAACATGATGCAGTTGAAGTAGGTTCCCAAGAGTGGTACTGCATCTGAGGTAGCGGGCATTGTCTCGGCGACCATATTCAAAAACACCGTCAAAGAGAGTAGAATTGTAACTCCTAAAGAGAGTTTTTCTCCAGAGTCTGGGGGTAGAGTGAACCCCAGTACTGCCATAGAAGCGATGAGCACACACGGTACAATCAAGTTAAAAAAGTAGTACAGTGTCCGTCGTCGAATAATGATGACGAATGTGATATCGATGTACGGTTCCGGGCAGCAATTATAGTAGATTTCGTTCCGTTTGCCCGGAACTCCTGCAATAAGCCGTCATTAATATCCGCCGTTGTGTTATTTTTCGCCCACCTAGCAAATCCCATTCGCCGTTTGTTATAAAGCTGCTGATATCCCCTCCTGAATCGTCTTGTAATTGTAGATCCAACTGAAAACAAGTTATTACTAAATTGACCCATAGACTTGTAATAAATTTACTTGTAATCCATCATAAGTCCAACTCCCGAACTTCATCTCGCATCGTTGGTCGTCAAACGGAAACCACGTGATGTCGATCTTGCAAGTGCTCTTGAAGATCCCAGGAGGCACGTACAGACAGCTGCCGTTGTTGCGGACGACCACGTTCGTCGGGTACGTCCCATCGAAGCCTTCGTCGGCACTGAGGGGGAGGAAAGAAAAATCGTAACGTGCTTTCATGAATGGCGAGGGGGTGTCTTTTAGAGTTCTCTACCTGTTGTACATGAGAACGTCCGGCTTCCACAACCGATGTGGAGGTATGCGGAGGTCCTTGACGCCGCCGAACTCCGATGCATTCCATCGTAAGTTCATGTCATTCCATTCCTGAAACGGACCAACGTGAATCGCTGATCTGGAAGGTGATAGGCCACCTGTCAACCGATGTTAGGGCGCGACCGACCCGCCTCCGCATTCAACGATTGTCAAATTATTCGCACACCGATCAACTTATCGTCGTTGACATTTCCACTCCTCAAAACTCACACTCACACTCACATGAGCGCGTTGGAATTGTGTGCCCACAAAGGGCTAGATACTAATCATACAACACAACAACAAACAACAACAACTCACCAGTTTTAACCAAATGTTGGTAACGAGCAGCTGGTTTTTTTCGTCCTGCAAGGATAAACGTTAAATGCTCAAATAGGTAAACTCCTGAAAAAGGACACCTACCACATCGATGATTTGCATTAAAGTTAAACCGAAACTGAGTTGCAAAGGATCCGACTCGTTGGCCACCGGCCGTTCCAGAACGTTGTAGTGGTCAAGCAGTTTGTGGAGAAGTCGTTTCTCGTTGTATCCCGCCAAAGATTCTAAAATAAAAGGGTAAAGAAAGCCACTGCATCAGTTGCGTAAGGTTAATGATTTAAGACGTGACCTTGATTCAAGCCGAGAATATAAATGCGAAGGGAAAGTCCAAATTGGTGTTTGATTAGGTACATGCTTAGAGAAGGAAGAACGTCTCTAGTTCGACATAATGTTTATTTTGCAGCGAGAGGGTTGTTATGATGAGGCAGAGTGCGGGAGAGGAATACTGATTGGATCGTTAAATATGTTACATGGGGAAAAAGTATAAACTAAAGACTAAAGTAAAGCAAGACCAAGGGCTATCCTACCGTTCGGTAGCGACAGGCAGATGTGCAAGAGGACAAAGAGCGTCAGTGCTCGTGGGCCGCAGTAGAATTGACATTGCTGCATGCCACTGTCCATGGGTAGCGATATTAGCAGTGAAGAGCTCGCGCCAGTGCTGTTTTCTAACGATCGTTTAGACTTCAGTTTAAGGTTTTGGTTTATTGCGGTTTCATATTAAAATCGTTTATTATTTAGTCGGGTTTAGCGTTTGCAGCGTTATTTATTAATACACAATTAGTTTAATATTCGGTTCATGAGTTTAAGTTTAGCGTGTATACATATATACCTATGTATATCAGTACAAGAGCTACCATACATACACATGTATATACATATAGTTTAGTTTTACCGCCAGAAGGTTTAGATTTAGTTACTTCATGTTTACTATCTCGTGCCTACTTTGCACATTCGTATACTAAAGCCATTGCGAGTCGGATGCTCCTCCGTCAAAGTGCTACTGCGCTACCGCGAGCCCACTGCCCGAACCAGAGCAGCAGGGATGCTGTATGTCACATGGACCGCGCACGAACCACTCTTGCGCCTGCTTTTCTAGCTCACCGTCCTCGTCATCGCTTCATTCCTAATAATACTTCCACTTGAATGGCCTTACGCACGTTGCAGCTTCCTACGGATGCTGTTCTTGCAGATCAATGAGTGTCGGCGCATGTGTACACCCTTGTCGCAGCGTGACCGGATCACCCCATCTATGCCCTATAGTACTCTCAAAGAACATCGGTACCGACTTAACATTGTCGCAGTACTGCGCTTTTAGCTCGAATTTTAAATCCCCTCGTTGCAGAACGCCACAATTTTTACTCATCAATCTACCACCATATTGACATTGACATTACCAGATAGGAAAATATCGTACATTATACACCTAGCGACGCGTTTAAGGACGCCCTCTTTGCATACATTAATAACATAAAAGCAGCGCTGCTGGGGAGCGTTACGTCTTTTATCATATCCAATATTCAAAGACAGTTATGTCACATTCTCTTTATTTGCAAAACTTCCCCATCACGACAAATTCAATAAATTCCATAATCTCCACCTAGTCATAATCAGTTTAATTGTGTTTGCCACAGGATGTCACGTTTCTTCTCGTCAATGCTAATTCATTAAACAACCGCCCTTGCCATTACTAATTATTGCTATTTTTAATTCTATTAATCACTCAATTAACCAAACAGATCTAGCTTGTTATTGATCTGAAGGGAATTTGCAAACTAGTAAAAGTTGATTGTTTACAAAAATGGTGGAGGCGCCAGGTAAATTATACCGCGCTCTCTCCCTCTCTTCACTCATTCTCATTAGATGCGCATGTGTTCTTCAAACTTACAAATAAAAATAACTGCGCATGTGTTTGGACTTAACAATGAACATTTCAACACATCTCGCATAATTCGATCATTTCAGTTTACGACAATTTAAATAATACCGCAGCCGAATTTCTAACTTGGATTATGGCTACGCTTACTTACTCAAATATTAGATTTGCTTTGACGAAAACGGTACATTTCCTCGAAAACTTACATTCCAGCTAAGTTAATTACTCGATTTTGCTCATAGAAGCTTCCGTGAATACTGTTTAATAACACAGTAATAAAAACTCCTGTATTTACCTTTCAAAATAAAGCTAATTTATTTGTTTACCTGCTCATCTTTGCGTTGAAATTAAAGAATTGTGATGGAAAAATCTAATTAAAGAACTGGTTTTAAATAGCGTACTCATTTTACGCGCTTACATCAAATTCGCATCACGTTGGAGACGTAATAAACTAATCGAAATCCTACGATTTCTTAATAGATTAGGAATTGATAAAAATTTTATTAAAAACTTGGAATTAAAGGCGATCAATCAGATTCTTTTTTTTACTCAGTTAAACGTTGACATTTTGAAGATATTCTTATTTGCGTCAGAGAATGGAGCACAATGGCAATTTCCGTCTTTGAAAAAACTAATTAAAAACAGTTTAACGTAACGTTTTCAATCTCGTGGCTCAGGCGGAATAACCGCAGTAATTTATTAAGAAATTTCTACTTCGCACAATAACACTGACAACCGTTTTCAACCTGTCAAATACACAGTTGTCTTCATTACCTCGTTTACAAAGTCGTCATTTTTATGGAACTGTCTAATAAAACACGATCAATCTCTTTGTGATGCATTTCATAAATGGGAGAATTTCTATTTAATCATTGATCATAACACGCTTTTATTCCGCTTTACACTACTTTATTCACGACGAGGATATCGGCATGCCATTCTTTTGATGAACACATATTTCACGATATGAGGAATTTACTTGCGATTTTTATTAGGAACTTTGCAGCTGAATAACCTTTATAAATTAAATTATGCGTTCGCTGCGATTTTATGATGAATTCCTGCAAGGTATCTCATCCGATTTCTGTACGAACATTTCATAGAAACCATCTATGAATCACCTATTAACGTTTCTGAATCACGACCATCCCAGGAATGTCACAATTGATTCTTGTAATAAAACAGATTTTTCCATTGTAGAGATTTTAATATCCAGAGTTGGTAAAACCCGATTTTTCAATGATAAGATACGTTTTCCGGGAAGTACATTTCCCAAATATTTTTGTGATAAAAGAGTTTTTATCGTGGTGACTAACTAGAAACTTCACCACGTGGTCGCCCTCAACTAAATAATAATCCCAAAACTACGGTTTAATTGCGACTATCGAAATGTCAGAAACACAAACAACTACTGAAATTAAGATTTAATAACGGAAAATATAGGAGAATAAAGTGACTTGTGTGTTGCAAACAAAGCTTTCAAGGGTTGTCATTACCAGATAAATTTGATAGTAGAGGCGAACTGGTCAATAATGCTGACTTGTGGGCATAGTTTTGATGTTTAAGAGAATTATATTATTAAACTCTTTTCTTGAGAGATTGTCTTGATCTCCCCCAGTTACACAAATCAAGTTTTCCACCCTTCTTTCAGGTTTTCGATCAATATTTCTAAACGGAGTTACATTTTAATGACTTTCTTTTACAGGCAATTATTTAACATTTTACGAAGATTCCTCACTGCTTTTTAATTAATGTTCTTCTGGCGGTGGCAAAAACAGATACGTTTACGTATAATGAGGTGAACTACCTCTACTGATTTTTTGCTTGGATCTCTAAACCCGTATTAATTCGCTCCCGTTTTGATTAGTATTATCGTCACGTTTACCTTGTTGTTTCTTCGGAAGTGTTTGGTGTAGGTATACTGGAATAACTTTAATACATTATATAATTACAGTGCTTTCGCCTGAATCGCTGTATAACTCGCCTTAAAAAAAGATTAAGTTTTTTTTCTCATTGAAAAGTATTTCCTCCCTTCACTTTTGATCTAATTTCTTGTTCCACTGAAATTACAGCCGAATTATTTCACCCCACTTAACTCATCGTTGAAGGGAGATAATTTTTAATTAACTTAACTTTATTAAAATTTCTTGTGGAGAACGTGGAGATACAAATATTTGCAGGTGCAATATTGCTACAGGCGGAAGATTGGCCAAAGTATACATAATTCAGTTTTCATAAGTGTGACCACAATCGATAAAAGTGTGTTCAAGTTTCGTGCAACGATCGATGCTTTTATTTGGTTTGGGAGTTTATCTGTGACTTGACAAAAATACTTTATTCGCAGTATGTATTTCCAATTGATTTCGATTTTTTTTAAACTATAATGACGATTTGTCACAATTTTTCGTTACATATTTTCAAATTGCGACTGGAACGAAATTGAAAAATGATAATTTTCTTGTAATTGTATTTGATTAAGTCGCTTGGAATGCTGATTCACCGATTACCTTTCAAAGAACAATTTTATCAGTATCAATGAAATCATGTTTTTCATTGACGCATTTATTAATCAGCAGTTTATTAAACATAATTAAAAAATTGAACGTTTTAAAGGGCCACCAAAAATTGTTTGGTTTTTTTTTGCATATTTCGATAGTCTATACGTTTAAAAATAACACAAAAATTTGAAATATTTTAAAGTTCATAATTTTTCCACTATTGAATTTCATCCCACGGGAAATATCTTCTAGTTTAATAATCTTTTTATTTTTTTAATTTTTACAAGGGTGAAGGCCGCAAACACTGCAGCAGTGGAGAGCTTTTTTTTTCTAGTGGCATTTTTCAGCACGACAGATAATATGAAATTAACGATGGAAACAATTGAAAAATCGACCAAATTATTAGTTGCAAGACACTATTTATATAGAACGACAAAATAAAAGCTTGAACGACGTGAAATTTTCTTTCCCAGTAAAATAAAAAAATCGGACGGCAAGTTATATTTATCAAGACAATAAGGATATTCGCCAGGCAATTAATTGATTCCACTTGGTTGTTTAATAACTTCAACAGAATGCAATAATGCAATAATGGCAGACTAAACAATTTTTAACGACATAAATTTTAATTTCTCGACAGGCACAGCAGAACAACAAAATAAAACCAGCAAACGGCCGAACGTAGGAGATAGAAAAAAACTCAAAATCAGACAAACAAATTTTCAAAATATCGTGCACGACAGTTGGAAAACATTAGTTTGCCGTTTTTAATAAATTGCACGATTGGTAATTTATTTACTTGTTGTGAGGTGAAGTTTGTTCGTCGCCGATTTTAGCCATTCTGTCAAAGAAAACATTAATAATTGTCGATCACATATTTTTTTGTCGCTAAAATTATTATTAATGTCTGACATTCACCTCTTTTCATCGTTCATACTCTGTCGTTCAGTTATTTAAATTTGTCGTTGATTAACAACTAATCAGTCGGGGTTTTTCTATCGGGAAAATCTTTATATTTGTCGTGCTCTTATATATACCCCCTTAATAACTCGGGCAGAATTAAATATTTTCACCTGAAAATTTCAACTTTTTTTCATTATTTATGTAAAAATGTATCCTCCAAATTTGAAAACATTTCATGCAGTAGTTTTCTTTAAAAAAATTCCCAAAATTTACCTTTCTTTTAAGAGGGGCACAGTGGTTGTGCCCCTTAAAAATGCGACTGGAACGAGATTGAAAAACGCTAATTTCTTTGTAATTATATTTGATTAAGTCGCTTGGAATGCTGATTCACTGATTACTTTTCAAAGAACGATTTTATCAGTATCAACGGAATCATGTTTTTCATTGACGCATTTATTAATCAGCAGTTTATTATTCATAATTAAAAAATTATTCAAAAATTGAACGTTTTAAGAAAGGATTTAGTTTTATACAGATTATTTTTATACAGATTTTAGTGTGTTCTTCCTAGTCTTTGAATGTAAAAAAATTATAGTTCAAAAAGGTTATGGAGTATTTTATCATAGGGTAAAATTACTAATAGTCGGCACCCGCCATACGTTTTTTTTTTTCGAAAATAAGAGTTGGGTGTATTGTAAAAGCCTGCCGAACATTCTAAACGGAAATCCTATTTTTTGGGAAGTCCTTTGGTACTTTAAGACACCTCTAAGCAGTATGACGACAGCTAAAAAAAATATTTTACTCGATGGTTATCATACGTTGCCAGAAGTGAGCTGTCTTTAATTGTTTGCTATTTTTTTTTTTTTTTGACCTGCAATCCGTACTTTTTTTGGGTTCTTCGTGACAACGTGTTGTCCTAGGTTCTAGTTTTTCATTCCGATACTTTTTAATTAAATTTATCAAATAATAGTGTTAGTATTTGGTGTGCCCAGTATTATATAAAATCTAACTTATTTTTCTATAGTCGGGAATGCCCACTATTGGATGACGATATTTTTCGATTCGTTTGAAGTTTTTAGTTTTCTTTTAGTTAACTTTTGTTTACTAAATCATTTGCCAAATCTATTTTGTTATTCCATGTGTTCTTCCACATTTCGGCACACCACATAACTAATAATGGGCAGTGAAGATTATTGAATAACCAGCATGCCTACTTATGATAAAATTCCCAAATAATAATTAACATTTAACATTTATTTAACACTGTTTGTAGAACGAAAGAAAGAAAGCGAAAAAGAAAATAGTCCAAAAGTCGAAAAAGACAAAGGCAATTGAGAGAGAAAAGAAGCAGAAAGCAAATGTGCTATTCTGGGCCAAAAAGAAAAAACTAGGACAAAAGACTTTTACAATAAATCATTTTCGTTAGAATAATGACTATTATTATGCAATTTTGGTAATCCTTTAGAGTGTTTTGAAATGGGGCCCACTATTAGTCGAGAGCGGTGCCGACTAATGGCAAAAAAGGTGCCCATAATTAGCTTAGTGCTGTCTTGTGAATTTTGAAGATTTACGATTTTTTAACATTATCTGCTGGTTGCCAACTATTTTTACAACAAACTAAAGTTGAGAAATCTGCTAATAGTGCGGATTATTGGTAGTTTTACTCTAATGTGTTTTAAAATTCGGCGCGTGCGGTGTGTGTTTTGATTGGTCGAGTAAGGGTGGTTCTGTCGGTAATAAAAAACCGTAATTAGGGCAGAAGACTGTGTACAAGTGGCGTACTCTGTGGACAATGTTGGTAAGTAGAGTCATACGCGTGCTGTTTTACCGACCGTTCGAGTCTCGGGTGCGGCATGGTGGCATGCGCTGCTAAGCTGAGCAAACGGAAGGGGAGCATAGTAATTGCCAGCAGCTATACACCTACCATCAACGGCATCGCCCGATCCCGAAGTAACGGTGTAATAACCACGGTAAGTTGTCCATTTTCATGTAAATCACACCCAACATCCAGAGCACCTAAGAGAGTATGACAATATCCTCGAAAAGGCAGTGCAGAAAAAAACTGAAATAGATAGTTTCACCTAGTGAGTATTTGTTGAAGCGTTGAGCCATGACAGTGTAAATTGAAGTGCTTTACGGACCCGTTCTGACGTTAAAACCCAAAAACGGACTGTGCAGTGGACAAATTTGTTGGTGGAAGAGGCAGCGCCGCCCCCTGCAGAAACCGGAAAAGTGCGGCAATGTACGTATTTTTTGACTTGCTGGTGACAGGAGGGCATTAGCATTGTCTTGGGGCCATTAGAGCTGTGCCCAGCGCAAATCCAGCCTCATTAGTGCCCTGAATCGTAGAGTAATGTTGTGGTAGCTGTGACTGCCAAGTCTGCATGTCTTCGGGTTGATCACTGTGTGCTCCATGTGCAGTATTTAGCAAGCATCCTGTTGGGTTGTGGTTAACTGTGGTTGACTGTAACCACCAAGATTAGCCTGCTTTCGTAGTTGATCGCTTACTTTCCTTCAAGTCAGTGCAAGAGTCTTATCTTATAATTACTTTCAGCTATCCTGAAGTTTTGGTGCAACAAGGAAAATGCGCGAATACAAGATTGTGGTGTTAGGTTCGGGTGGTGTAGGCAAATCGGCGCTTACAGTGCAATTTGTACAAGGAATCTTCGTCGAAAAATATGATCCTACTATAGAAGATAGCTACAGGAAGCAAGTGGAAGTCGATGGGCAGCAGTGCATGCTTGAAATTTTAGATACAGCAGGCACAGTATGTATTCTAAAACCCTCCCAAAACCCACAATTTATTCATTTTTCTCTTTAGGAACAATTCACGGCGATGAGGGACTTGTATATGAAAAATGGACAAGGTTTTGTTTTGGTTTATTCAATTACCGCACAATCAACATTTAATGATCTGCAAGACCTCCGGGAACAAATTCTCAGAGTCAAGGTACAGCTTAATTGATATTAATTACACACACTTGAATTGTATGACTAATCGTCTGTAAGGTCACAATTTAGATCACGTTTTTTATTTTTACACATAAACACGTCTATTTTAAGACGCTCATTATTGTCATTGTTCCATGATTCAGATTCCTGTAGAATATTTGTTCTACAGGAGTTAACATCACATATCAAACAATTTCCATATCAACGTTACATTTATTATCAAAATAAAACCAAGGTCAGCTTGAGATGGATCACTATTTATTATACTCTATAATCTGCATGTAAAATTCAACTCAACTCAATTCACCCTTCAACTACTTACAAGTCGTTATTACGCTCAAAACCCTTTATTTTGTTTACTTTTATGTAAATATTTTTAATAGCACCCCATTAAACAACAGATGTAGCTTTCGTTATTTTACGTGATTCACAAGGCCTGTTTGTGCTTCCTAATTTTATTTTTAGTAATAACTACTAATTTGTGGGTGTTTTTCCCTACAATCTGCAGAACATCGGTTTTGAGCGTTTTATTTATTGTTTTTAAAACAATCAATTTCACCTTGTTTTTATTGAAACGAGTTTTACGGTGATAATGTAATCACTTTTATTTTTGGAACAGGTCGCTAAAACTGCTAAATTATGTAACTAGAAAACGTTTTTTCTCTCTTAACTTTTGACACTTTTGATTGAACCAAATGTCTGACATCGTTTTATTTCCTTATTAAATTTTGAAGTTTGACGACGAAAATTCATTTACATGTAGATTTTGATGACTTTGATGATGATAATGGGCGCTGTATAATTAAAATCATTAAGAAATCAATTTTTTTCGTTGTTGCCACACAAAAAATTGTTTTCCCTTTTTTCTGTCACGTAATTTCCAGTCATCGATTAAATTTAATGATTCAAGATTAAAAAATCATAATTTCCTTGTAATCAAGTTTGATTCAGGCGTCTGGAATGATTCGTAATGGTTATTTTTCAGCGAACAATTTTATCAACATTCAGGAATGTCTTTGTTGTCGATACATTCAGTAGTTTTCCTATTTTTATGTAGAAAATTTAATATTCTTACTCAGGCCTTACCTATATTTGTGTAATTATGGTTAAACTGAACAGTTAACCAAAAAACTTGTAATTTTTTTTTAACTGTCTATTGTTTCCTTATCAATTTTTGTTACGACGAATATTGGAACTGCATATACAGGTGTTCTAGAACTGTCACAGATTTTTGTCTTGAATTTTGAAAGTGAATCTGCGAAAAAGATTCTAAACTCATTCGATTATAAATTAGAGCAAGTTAAAGTTGACCTATTACAAACGACGCAATTTAAAATTTACCGATCAGAAACGTTGCTAAGTAACTAAAAATAATCTTCTCTTAAAAATTGTTAATACATACTATGAATTTTTTACTTTAGACGCATAATTTTCAGTGTAGTAAAATCAATCTGCATCCTAACAAAATGTAATTTACAAAGTCAAAGCCGTAAACGCACAAAAGTGATTGCGTAACTATAAGTAATAGTAAGTTGATAGTCGATAAGGTGGTGTTAATGACAGTTTACAAAATCAGGCAAAGATACGATGACAAACAATTCACTTGTTTTCAAAACATTCGTGATTCGTCATTTATTAAACACCTGTTTTCTTTTACCAGATAATTGAGTGTTATTGTTTTCTGCTTAAGGACTATTTAAGACGTTGAAGTCATTAGCACATGTATAAATTAGTCTCGTCAGAAAATTATAACTTAGAAATTTACTGCAGACCTACTAGAGGCTGTTTTAATCAATCGTAAAAAAAAAATCTGCGAGAGCCTTTTAGGAACTAATCAACCATGTCATGGAAATTTGATTCTGATCGTTACCTTTACTTTACGTCATTGTAACTTGAACTTTAGTATTAGTTAACGAGGTTTTTGGTGATTTTTCGTGATCAAATATTGCAAAATCGTTTGTCAAGTGGTGGTGGTTTGTCAGGTAGTATATTATTAGTTTATTGAAATGTTGTTTTGATCCAGGACACTGATGATGTACCAATGGTGTTAGTGGGAAATAAGTGTGATCTGGAAGAGGAGAGAGTGGTAGGCAAAGAACAGGGAAACAACCTATCGCGCCAGTTCAACTGTGCCTTCATGGAAACCTCTGCCAAAGCTAAAATAAATGTTAATGATGTGAGTGTTGAGAAGTTAAAGTAGTTTGATGTTGTAACGTGTTGTTTTTTTTCAGATATTTTATGATCTAGTTCGACAAATCAACAAAAAATCACCTGAGAAGAAACAAAAACAGAAAAAGAAACAGATTTGTGTGCTTCTATAAACATGTAATGATTTGGAACCAAAAAGTACATTTAAAGATTCAAAGACAATTGTAAGACAAAGTGTGTAAGCGTGAAGGCAAGTGCGGACGTGGAGAGCCTCTTCCAGTGGAGGGTAGTTAAACCCTGTATATTCTTTTTATTACATATTTAAGTAATTGTATTTGTAATTAATTATAAAATATATGTCGGTTAAATTTTTCCAAAAAATCAAGGTTGTTATTGACTCTAGATGCAATTCTATTTAGTGATAGAGTATTTTGAAATCTACTGCCAATTATGTGGTGTCAAATAGGGATAGCGATTTGTGAATCAGTGGTATGTGCTACTTCTGAGCCAAGACTATCGACGGGACAATACTTCTTTGACCACAGCATTTTTAGGGTGTTTTATATTCCTATCTAGTATAAGCCTAGTAAGGACGGTTCCTCGAGACATCGTGGATTTTTTGTGGTAGTTCGGAGTAAGCACTGAAGCCTTCGCATGATTAAAATCTTTTTTTCATGCGATCGCTACATCCTAACCGCATATACAATATGACCACTTCATTACGTACCAGTTTTCATTGTGTTAGGTGTCCTTGTAAATGGATGTAGATTTAGCGCAACAGTTCTTAGTACTGTGGTGCTTACTCCGTTAGCAATGTGGTAGACTTAGGCTCTGTGAGATGGCATTCCATCTCCCAAGTGCCAACAATATGAAACGTTTTTCCAGAATCACACTTCTACCTAAGTGAATTTGTATTTTTATTATGAACTGTAACTGATTTCAAGTATTAGTGTTGAAATTGGAAATTGTGATAACTTTCTGATTAGCTTTGTGTATGTGGAGGTTCATGCTCTTATTTCGCACCTGCCTTTTGCACAACAGCGGTAATCAATTGATGCAATGCAATACCGCTTGCCAATATTTTGAAAGATTATGTTAAAATATAGTTAATATATACATATTATATATTTTGTAATTCACCGGATACTTTTCTAGATTCCAATCACAGATATATGTGTCAGTTGAAAATTTCTTCCCATTAAGCAATTAAAAAGAAAACTGTATAAATCAATCTTGTTGTTTTTTAATATAAATGTATGTTAATGTATTCTAATATTGACGCTAAATATAATTAAAATTCAATATTTAACGTCTTGTCTATAAGTGTTCCTTGTAATATAAGACGACTCTGACCAACATTATATGATATACCTTTTTACTATTCTACTTTTGTACATAAAATATATCATTAATGACAATATGCTTTTGATAGACAAACTTTCTTTTGAACACAATGACCTTCGCCCTTTGTCCCAACAAAAATCCTATTTTTTTCTGAAGAAAGTTTTAGCTCCAATACTTCCAAACACTAACCAGATCAGCCAAAGTCTACTATACACAGTATTTAGTCTGTGGTCTCACCAAAGTCGAGATTAGTTCCGCGTCTATTGGAATAGCCCGTCTGTGATCTTAACTGGGTCATTATTTCGTAAATTTGCACCGGATTAAGTTGTTGAACAGGAAAACGCGCTTCTTCCTTGAATGGAGGACTTGAATGGTTTTTGCTCTGAATAGCCGAAGTCGTTGTGGGTAAAAGAGGTCGCTTTCAAGCTGTTAATTAGTTGCGTTAAACGATCTATTTGAGCTCGTCGGCTCGTTCGTGCTGTCGGGATGAAATTTATTTTCCTCGACTTATCATCGTCCTTAAATCCTGATACTGAGCTGCCACTCTGGACAGTTGATGCTGCGGAGTAATCTGTCATTTTCCTGCTATCTTCCACACTGGCGCTTCACTTTAATGAATAAAACGACGCTCCAAAATCTTCTACCTTCTGTTCACAATCCCACCCTCTTCTTCAAGCACGCAACGTCGCCGTCGCGGTTCATACACATAATTGAAAATGAAATTTATTAGTTGATCGCCGAGTGCACATCTATCATTTATTGTAAGTCTACGTTTCAATTACACAAAGTGCAAAACCATCTCACATGCAAAGATAATCCGATTGAAATGCAGCAGGACTACTGCATAGTTTTGCCTCATTTTAATTCTTTATCTTAAAATGAGAAAAAAAAAACTTCAACTTATGCTTTCATCGGAAGGAAAATATTTCTTCCCTTACAACGTTGGCTAATATTGATCTAACGTCCCAAGACACGAAATTTAAATATTGATAAATTGATCGATATACAGGTGTCACAAAGTATCAAAACCGTTCATTTTTCGAAATTTTATCAGTTATTCTCAAATACAGTCGAACTTCCTCAACTCGAACTTCTGTTACTCGAATTTTTCTACAACTCAAAATTTATTTTATCCCCTTGCGTTTTCCTTAATATTACATGTGATTTCAATCTCTACAACTCGAAAATTTCTATAAATCGAATTAAATTTTGCCAACATACGATATGTTGTAAACTTCCATAACTCGAAAATTTTCTCAGAATTAGCTTGAACTTTTCTGAAACTTCTGACGTCGATTAATGTCATTAAATGCCACCATAAATCTAGGATTTTATCAAAAGTGTTAGATTTCTAAGTGCAAGAAGAAAAATATCTTAAAATATCAGATCAAAATCAGATCTTTAACAAAAATTTCAGAAAATTATAAAACTCAAAACGATGTAGATTTTGAAGATTTACATTTACAAGTGAAGTATTGAAACTCTTTTTTTACTATGACTGTGCTACTGACTATATTTATAGTTCTTAACAAAAAATGATTAATGTAAAAACAAACGGATACTTCAACAAAATTTTAATTCGCGAAAAAAATGGCCGATGGTGGCGCTGCGATCGTTGCAAAGATGGCAGCGGAGAAGCATAATCTGTTATTGAAAAAGTGTATTTTTGTGGTCGTTTATTAGAAAAACATGAATTTATCTACAATATTCAGTGTCAATTTACATCGTTGGGTGTAATTGTTGTTATATGTGAACCTACAAACCGATGTGTACCAGATTTAAAGCGTTTTGAGACAAAATTGCAAACTACAATCATTGTATTATAAAACTTTGTTAACTCCTCTTGTTAATTCAGGATGCATTGGTTCCCCGACACCCAAAGAGTTTGTTAATCATACTTGGGGTATTTAATGGGATTTAACTGGTTTTCTTTTAACATTTCTTTGAGGTTACGTTTGCACTTTGTCAATCATTTACTATACCCAAAGAACGAATTACCCACCATGTATCCGTTCACTATTCCTTGATTAACTTATCTAAAAGTAGATTTATCAATAAAAACCTTCTGGTAGCACTGTTATTATTGTTTAGCTGATTTGCTGGTTTGTAATGCGAGCCATTTCAACGTAATAACGTTAAACCATGCGTTAGTAACACATGAATCTATTAAAATACATTAGAAGGAATTAAACTGCTGCTTTGAAAATGTTAATACACCTGAGAAAGATGATTTTTTGGGCGACAAATGCATTATTTCTTATGCACCTTCACAACAAATATGCTTCTCAGTAGTGTTAAAACGCGCCACCAGAGGTCGTATCGGAACATTTTCATCGCGAATTTTTTCTTTAATTCGAACCAATTGTGGTTTCCCTTCAGTTTTCGAGTTACGGAAGTTCGACTGTATCTTGGCAAAACTAACTTTTCTGGCGACTTCGATAGTTCCCTGGGAAGCCTATTTAATTTTCCTATGACCCCATATGAAAGTGACATTTTCCACACAGTTAAATGACTCCGAAAGTTGATGTTTTCCTACATCCATTTCCGAAAGTAAAAGTCACTAGTGTGATATGAATATATCCGCACAGACCTGTCAAAATTGACAGTTATTTTCAAATACAAATGTAACTTCTGAATTTTTGTCTCAAATATCTAGACGATTCACTCTAAAACAACATGCATAATGGTAAAAATGTTGGTTAGGTCGTTTTTGACAAATCAGTTTTGACAGGTCTGTGCGGATATATTCATATCACACTAGTGACTTTTACTTTCGGAAATGGATGTACAAAAACATATGAACCATCTAAATATGTGAAATACGTCATTTTTTATGAGGTTGTAGAAAAATGGCATTTAAAATAGATAAGAAATGAACTATTGTCGAAACTCATGGTTTCTTCCTGATGATGAAAGGTCGTAGGAAAAATAGTGTACATAACTCGTCGGAAAGTGTCTTGCATCTACTTTTACACTCGTGCGAAATTGGTCACTTTCCGTACTTGTTATGTAAATATCTATACCATTTCAATGATGTATTTTAAAGTTATATAATTTGACTGAACTGAAAAAAACTGAACAGGGCTTCGGATTCAAAATTTCGTTCAAAAATAGTTGACTAGTGTTATTCGAGCGATTTTTGTCAAAAAAAAGTTATTTTAGGACGAATTGTTCCATAAATTATGTGCAGACTTTGTCTCGCGTCGACAAAAATCACAATCAAAGTGTACAAAAATTCAGCGTACAACTTTGAAATATAAATTTCGTCACCCTAGCGTTGGTCGAATTCTATATTTAGAATGCACCAACGTTGAAAGGACTGGATAAATTCAGCTTTTTCTACTTGAATTGTGATGATTGAGCTGTGTAAATGGATTAGACAGTGTACATTTTCTTCTATTGTAGTTCCGTCTGGTGAAATTTTGATGGTCTGTATCGAGTCGGTTGGCTGTTACAGAGGTGAATAATGACAAGCTTATGTATGTACAATAGAATCCGCAGGTTGAATCCTGTTGTGCACACAATCACATAATATGCGGAGCTATAAATCAGCCGAGTTAAGCAAACAAGGCGTAGAAAAAGAGAATCGTTTAATTGGCTAAAATAGTTTCAGAAAAGTTAGAATAATATGTGTGTTGTTTTTCGTGTTTGGTATGTGTGATTTTATCAATAAATGAAATATTTGTTTAATTAGGGTTAGGTAAATTGTACATTGTACGGCTAATAAATTGTAAATAACCGAATGGATTCCAGCTTGATCAAAAATTTTATGATGTTCAACTCTTGATTAAATAATTGGGGAAATAAAAATGTTTACGATTTTCACATGAAGATTTATTAGAAAAATTACGACTCGCAACATTTTATGGAGGAAATATTTTAAAATAAAATTTTAACGAGTGTTACCGGCTTCATTTTGTGACAGAGAGTTGTCAGATGAGTAAAAAGTTTACAATTATGAGTTTTTAATGAGAGATGAGATTCACTGGATTCCAACTATGACAACGATATTAACGTAATATGATACTGTTAACCTTTCCTCATGCATTTATACATACACAAAGATGTACCAGCCGTCAAAGTCACAAAGAACAAAGCGATTTGACGTTGATGCTGATTGTTTTGGTACAATACGAATGTAACGTGGGTAGGTGGGATAATAATACATCTATTATGATGAATTCGTAATTGGATTTTTGTTTAAACAATAGTCGTTGATACTACTAGTAAGGCCCTTTCAGAACACTTTGTTTTAAGCATTTTACGTCTGTTTTTAACGGCCTTTTTAAAATTAACATTTTTCAAAGATTTGTATAGTTTGGTTTTTTTTAAATCCAATATGATATATTTTCATATTGAAATGTAAAGTTGAGGTTCTCTTCATTCGATTTAACGCTAGCAAGCCTTTACGAATCTTAACGAGGTATAAAGCAAACACCATTAAAAAGTCCAGTATTTCTGCTTACTATGTCAACTCTTCATGAGCGTGCACTGGGAGACCCATTAAAGAAGGTGAGACACATTTCTGGCAATATAGGCCAAAAGGACTGAATTTTAACACCATCTATGTAACAAAGGTCATTATCTCATTTTTATGTACTTAGTTCTTCCAACTTTTGTTATAAATTGTGTCATCATCACGTAATCTGGATATTCCAATATTTCTAGGCCTGCGACTTAATTATGAAGAGTGCACGGTCAGATAATATTACAACGAAAATCAATAACATCAAAACTGATATGATATGATAAAATAGCGCACGCAAAGCAGAAGGAATTCCGAAATTATAACGCTCATTATCACACAACGAGCGTTAAAGCTTTCACACTAATCATCCAACGTATGCTTTAATCACTGAATCTAACCCCGGAGCAATACTGTCGGTACTGTAGCTATTTTCCTAGCAATGCTATTAACGCCATATTTTAAAATGTGACAGAAAATTGACCAGCACGCGATGCTCTGCTGCACTAAAAACCTTCATCAACATTTTAACAGGGAAAATTGAGTTTTTCAATAATTATGATCGGGAGATTAGAATTGACCTTTGTTACAAATAATAGGCTAATAGGGTCCAATAGGGGTGGCGTCACAGCAGGCGCGAACTTTTGAAGTTCTTTCTTGGAAAAGTCTTATCTATAATGTATTTTAGGGTCCAAGCCTATTTTTATTTGCAAAATAAAGCTGCCGAAATTAAAAAAAAAAACATGACTTGTACACAGTGATTTATCGGGTTTTTAGTGATTATAAACGCATGGAAAAGATGACTTGGGAGGATCAGCTTAGTAAAAAAAGCAGAAAAAAGTACAAAAACACAGAATATGGCAAATCGTTTGTGGTAAAAAACATCGTATTGTGCGACACTTTTCCTTTCAGTTTCAGTTTTTCCTCGTTGAGTTCGTTCTTTGTAATTAACTAAATATTGAATCTGGAAATAAATCCCATCTATTTTCATGACTTCTCACGCTTCGTTGATCTGCATTAAACTGGTATATTTAGTGCTGAATTTCAGCGAATTAGCTTATGTGAGTTCGCACGGAAATTTCGGATTGTTGATTTGCCAAAAAAAATCAAAATCGGAGCGAATTGTAATTGTATTGTTTTTATGAATTTATTTTAGGCACTTCCAAAAAAACGAATAAAATATGCTTCTAAATTTTAAAAATTGAACAAAATAATTAAATGAAAACATTGTAGGTGAAAAGTGGGGAATTGTTCGTTGGAATAAAGATTAGTTTTTCAGCGATAATAGTTTATTTCAGTTTAACTTAATCAGAGAATTGCGTTGGGAACTTGACGTATTTCCAGGAGCTTAACACTTAATTCTATGCCTTGAGGCGGCGTGAAATTTTTGTTTAATGTACTTAGTGTGATCGATAGTAAACTGAGAGTTACACGTAATTTTCTTGGAATTCCAAATTGCCATTCCGTTATGGTAATTTGTCAGAAATAATCGTAGCTAATGTTCTTGAATATCGTTGCATAATGATATGAAAGTAATTCAAAAATACAGTGTTAATGCTCCCAATGCAAAAACTTGGCGGCATTGGAGAATTAACAAGCGATTTGGGCTTTTTGCTTCCGTTTATTACCATTGCCGATAGCTCTGTGCAAGAAACGAGATGTCAGTACCCAAAGCTTCGTGATAAAATTTATTACACGACAAAATAAAATTAAACTTTGCTTATGTTTTATTTAATACTGAGCGGTCTAAAGCCACTCTCTTTGTTCTATTTACTTTAAACTTTGCGTATCAGTTTCATTATTGTATTGAAAATAAAAGGGTAAGTTACGCTAACTTCTGCTCAGCCCTTCAGGTTCTATAATAAAAAAATATTGCTTAAAATGGTCGTTTGTGCGCACATGCCGACAATAGAAATGGATTCGAAATGGGATGTAAAAGGAATACTTAGATGATTTTATGTTTTTTTACGATTCGAACAATGTCTGCATCAGCGTTAATAATTTAGAAAAGTGACTCCGGTCTGACCGTTAAAATTGATTTAAACAAACTTCAAAACATTTTTAATCGCCAATTAAATTGAAAACGGACACTGCGCTTTTATCTATTGTGTTCAAACGCATCTGCTCCGAAATAACGAATCTCTTGTATGAACTTTTATAAAAATATTTACAACGCCACATGGAGCTAGCGATACATAATTCAAATCTACAATTGAATTTATTTTTATTGGATTTGTGGGGATTTCCTGTGTGGAAAAATAATAAGCATTTTTCGAAAGATGCAACATTGTGGGTCATTTGCGTCTTATCGCGTGCGAAGTAAAGTAGTGCAATTATTTTGTTAATGTCGGTAATTATTAGTGTGGATGGAAAAAGCTGTTGTGCCGAGGTAATTGGGATGTGCGTACGGCCCTGATTAGGACGCGGGGTCAGGGCAGGGATCAGCGACGACACGGAGATATTAGCGTATTGTGAATGTGGCTCACCAGGCCCGCAGTGCAGCGAGAGGGCACCCAAACGTACGCTTGCGCCGACTCTGGCACCGGGACGCATTTGTAGAAGAGGCGGCAGTCCCCCGGGTACAGTTTCTTGGATTCCGGGCACACAGAACCTCCACCTTCACATACAGAATTCATACATTTAGTACATGCTTGCTGGTACAGGCGCGACGGACGCCGCTGCGACGCTTTACATAATAGCCATTACTTAGATACTTTTCAAAATACTGAGAGATATGATGCGTTCGCCGCCAATCTTCCACTTACTCTAACTTTAGTAAGAAGAATTTAAACATTTATTTTAGGTGGGACAAATCGAGGAAACGGAAATTTAGTTTGTAAAATAGGGAAAGTGAAAATATTGATCACTCCGGAAACAGTCTAGTTAATTCAGTTGAGTGGATAAGAACTGCACTCTTTTATGTTATAAATATTTCAAAATATTCTCCAGTCACAACTACAATTTATTTAAGCTCTGTCATGCAAAGTGATTGTGTCTTGCTCCACATTTTTCATATACTCACAATTCAAAATATTCTTTCTAAATAATAGTTTTCTTTATTAAAAAAAATCTCATTTCATCCATATAATTTATTAACGAACCCGATCGCTAATAATTAAGCACCCATTACGTATTTACAATTAATTGTTAGTCAAATTTAAAATTAACAATCACGTAATTACACATTGAATAGATTATGATTGGATATTATCAACGCTCGACCAAATTAGACGTTGTATGGGAGAAGCAGCTGCGATTCTAACCAACTGTAATTACGAAGCATGTAATAGTTCAATTTCTAAAGCGATTAATAATATATTGCTTTACATTTGTTCACATGGCTAGGTGGAATATTGACCAACTTTTTGTAAGCACCCATTAATTTGTCGTTTCTGCGGAATGCTTTAATTAACGGCGTGTTCGATCAATGCGAAGATACATTTTATTCAGCGCCATGGGATTACAGTAAATATTTTTTAATCGTGTTCTTATGCAAAATTATTAATTTTAAAAAATTGAGGTTTAAATTAGTTCACTTGTTCCCGTCCTTTCATATTTTCATCAGGTTCTATTTTCTGTTAGAGAAACCTCTAGAGTTTTCGGTTTGTTTCCTCTTTGCACCGACTTATCTGACATTTTCATTTTCAAGCAGACTGGCAGTTAACGTAACTTATCAATTTTCAGTTATTAATTATTCAAGACAACTTATTATTTCAAGGAGTTTTTTTTATTTAATTTTTGAAGCTTAGTATTTCCTACAGCAGAAAGAAAGATTCGGTTTTCACTAACGTTTTTCTCGCGATTTTCTAGATTAAAAATAGTTCTTGGATTTTCCAAAAGTCAAAAATTGCAGTTTTTCGCGAAAATCTTAAACTATGCCAAAATTCTGATTAGATATCTCGCTTATTTTTTGGAGTAAACTTGGGGTTATTATACAGCAGTGTACGCAGAATCCGACAACAAATAACTGAGTTATGACCGATCAAAGTTTCGGATAGTTAATTTTCATTTTTCTTAATTTTTCCCAATTTTGAAAGGTAAATATCTCTGAGACTATTAGATAGTTAGATATTAGATAGATAGTTAGATGCGGTTTGCGCCATTGTTTTTCCCGGTTTATTTTACCTTAGAAAATGTTCTTAAAAGCCCAAAATTCGATAGTCGATTTTTCGCGTAAAAAAATTCCTACTCAAACGATAATTTTTTTTAATTTTTTGTTTTTTGGCCATAACTCGTAAAATATCTGTCCGATCGATCTCAAATTTGGCCAGTAGATAGATTTCGAGCTTCTCTTTCGGTTGATGTATAACACAAAGGTATTAAATGTCGTTTTAATTTTGAAAACAGTGATTGAAAATCACCCCAAAATAATCTCGTCAAAACAGTTTTTGGCCAATGCCTCGTTTTACGTACAATGTCATTATGCACCATCGTTTTTCTCGCAATTTTTTACATAAGAAATAGTTCTTAGATTTTTCCAAAAGTCAAAAGTTGCAGTTTTTCGCGAAAATTCATGACTAAAACTATGCCAAAATTTTGATATCGATATCTCGCTTATTTTTTGGAATAAACTTGCGTTTTTTACATAATTTTACGCAGAATTTTCCGCAGATTCCAAATCTGGGATTGAAATTCAGGACCGACAACAAAATAACGTGTTATGGCCGATTAAAGTTTCGGATAATTGATTTTCATTTTTCAAATATTTAATACTCGACATCTACAACAGATAAGAAGAAACGGTTTTTGGTCTTATCTTGAACTCGTTTCGGGTTTAAGGTTTTTCAAATTTTCTGAATTACCCCGCGCATCCACCAATTTTTTCCACATTTGTATTATGTTAAACAGGTTCATGTTAAAATTTTGAATTGAGGGGTGGCTTGAAATTACCACCAGGGAACCATTTTTATGTTTATTTATTGTAGACACGGCAATGATATTATAATTAGTTCACGAATTTTGTTGTGCAGAAAAGTTTTGGAGCATTCACAAGAGTCTATTTAATTACGCGTATATTAATTAAAATCATTTCTATTAAACTAAAATCAGTTTTATAAACTTTACTGAAACACTGTTTTTTTGTTTGCAAGAGACGTGATGTTAAAGCGTCATGAGTGATAGTGACATAATGTTGACAAACTTACTGAAAAATTCATGGGAAGATTATTACTTTGAATTTAGTTGTGGAAAATTTCTGCAAAAACTTTTTTGGATTTTATGGGATTATAGTGTTGTTAGAAAAATATCAATTGACCTTTGTTTTGTTTTTCCGATAATTTGAGTTAATCTGTGGGAATTATGAGAATAAATAAATTATGAAAAATGGAATCGGGTCGATTTATACTGCAGGGAAAGTGGGTCCGGGATGTTTGTCGGTATTCCCAAAGGATAAAGCAGCCTCTAACTGTAACGGAAGATGAACGGTCCTCGTTATAACGTCTAATATTAAAACATTGCATTAACTTATCCGTTTAGACATAATAAACGTAGAAAACTGAATTTAAAAATCTATAAGTGCGATTCCGACCCTTTCTCCGTTTTCGTATTTTCCCCTGTGAATAAATGGATGAAACTATATTTCATTTTTTCTCGATTTCCCCCTAATTTGACATTACAGCACGTTCTCGGCTCTTAAAATTTATGCCAAGTGCGGTCCATTACGATTAATTTGATTACAACGAAATGTAGATGATTTATTAATAATAAGTTTCCTAAATAATCCCAGAAAAAGGCGCACGTGTTATAACCAACGGAGCGAGAGTGGCACGATAGAATTTTATGAAGGAGCCGCTTCCAGGACAATGATCACATTTAAAAAAATGTTTTTAGGTGTGTCACAGCGTCTGTTCTTAGTTGAGCAGCGCCGCGTCATCGAAAATTCAAAGGATAATGAATGCGGAATCAGTATCGGTACCTTCTTTTGATTTTGTTAGCCGATTTGAACTTTAACTTCTGAATATTCAAATAATATTATTGCTAAAGTTATTTCAAACTTTTGAAACGTGAAATTCATTTGAAATTATTTTAATTAAAATTTTGATCTTCGTTAGTCAGGAAGTGTTTTATTACACGAGTATTGAAAAGTGGAAAATTCAAATACCGTTCCGGAGAAAATCTTTGTTGCTTTTACAAACACGGCTTCTTTGTAACTATGATGTAATTTCTGACGGGATTCACTAATTATTCACGCTAAATAACTTCAGCTTCTGTCTATGACAATTTTCGGACATTTCAACAGCAGATCAAATCCGAACCCTACTCTCAGGTACTTCTCAAATTGCCCCAGTCGATAACTTCGTTAAAGAAATTTTACAGTTTAGAGAACATTGAATTAACTCAAATCTTGACAGTGTGTCCAACACATACATTTCTTCAAGTGTATCTCATCATGACCGTTCGCCGCATTCTCATAACTAAGATTTATATGTTTATCATGTATTCTCACGTTCCTTTATTGTTTTCACGCTAGTGCATTACCATATTATGTTGTGCTAAAACGATGTAATATGTTGCTACTAAGACGTGCAAGTGTGAAGTTACTCAAACTGATTTTTCAACTCCATTTTCACATTCTCTAGAGGTTTTTCGGTTACATTCTTATTATAATATCTGTATAAGAAAAATATAGGCCCTCGAATTCCCGTGGATCTCGATTTTCCGTGGCCTGTGATTTAAAAAAAAGCGCCTTCGCTTTCTTCGCCTATCAATAAATAACTGGAGTTTCAAATATTCAAGATAAATAACTAGGTGGCCCTCGAAAATCGGTAAATCTCGCTTTTTTCGTGGACCTCGCTTTTCCATTGCCTTTGATTTCAAACATACTATAATAACAAATACTACTTTTTAGCCTGTTGTTTGATATTGAAAGTGAATCAATGCAATTAAAAAAATAAGCCTAACAGACTATAAACCGATGAAGAAAAATACGTTCAGTTCAATTCAGAGTACTTCAATCAAACTCCGATTATATTTTCGTCGTCGCTGGGATCGATTTCAAGTGGCAAAAAAAATCACTACCATAAATGTAAACCTTTTTGGGTGGCCGCTTCTAAGTTAATAATAGCCGTGTTTACAACTCACTCAAAGAATCCCCAAGAATTTTTCATTATGTCTACGAACATTTCTCTGTTTCAAAGCATTTTGAAACGTCTAGCACGTCAGCAAAGCCGGACGAACGAAAACGACTTTCAAAAGTCTCTTCTCACGCCAAAACCAAAAGTCCGAAAAGGACGAAACCTCCCCCACTCCTTTTTCGGGAAACTGTACTTTTGGAAAAGCTCGATGAAAAGACGGAGAAAAAATCGGTCTAGGAGAAATTTGTTCCCAAAGTATTATCGGTAATCTCGTTTTAAAAGAGGGGTTGCGCCTGTACACGTTTTATATATATAGTAATAGTAATTGCGTCGTTTAAAACTTAGCGGATAATCATGTAAATAAAGTTTTTGACTTTGTCTATTTGTGAGAGCGAACTTGATATTTGTCGTGTAAATATTTGTTTTCAGGGTTAGTTCATTTTAGTGGTCGATGGTGTTTATACAGCCAAGTTTCACGTGTTTGATGTTACAAATTAATTGAATTTTATATAATGGTATTAATTAAATATTATTTCTTTTTATCTTTGGAGATTTGTATCGTTAGGTATTTTCAGATCGAGTTTGGATAATTTAGTGATTAGCTCGCAAGGTTTGATGAAGAATTTAATTGGGTTTACATATTTTAAAATCACTATTTATACGTTCTCTTTTCGAGCTAATTGTGTAAATGAACGATTAGTAGTTAAATCGTTTATGTAGCTCTTGCAGATTTCTATTCTGATTACGGTGGTATTGTTAGGTGCATTTTATGTAAAATTAATTGCTTATTCAGTGTTTACAATTTATTAAATGGCCAGGTTGAAGCGAAATAATTACCATGCAATTTCTTCTTTTGTAATTTTCATCATGAAAAGATTAATTGTAATTACCACTCATCAGTCTTTTGATATTAATAATAATCATTCTATTAACAAAGAAGATACACGCAAAAAAGAAATCGCGATGATAATTTCATTTCATTTCCTCCACGCTTCTGCCAGATTTCGGCCATCTATCAGATTTTTGGTTTAAAGTGGGTTTTACAAACTTATGGAAGTTGTACACTTTGAGTTCTCAAGAGATATTATAGAGGTGTGTTGATTTTGATGTTTTAGATTGCTATTGTTTCAGGGGTAGGTTAAATAGACCGTTTAGAGGACGGGTCCACATGCTGATGAAGGAACCCGGAATCACTGGAGGATCACAAAATAACTAAGCCCAATAGAGTAATTGAATTTAATTAAAAGATAAATTAGTCCCAAAAAACTGTTCCCTGTGTAAGTGAAGTTTATTATTTATTTGAGTTATCTAAGAGTAATTAAGAAGGACCGCCCTAAAAATTTAATTGAGTTTGATGGTCTAATTCATTTAAATAGATGAGTTGGGAAGTCGCTTTCAGACGAGTCAAGTTCTGCATTTACTTAGGGTCTATTATTCTCAATAGGGGCAGTCTTAATATGGTTTGAGGTGATCCCAGTATTTGTCAGCTTGAAGGGGCTCCGTGATATTTGGCGTAGTATTGTTAGTTAAGATAAAGACATGGCAATTATAATGCTGGTAAAGAAAAGGGTTAATTAATCATGCCCTAAACAAATGGTTTCCGCGTGCTGCCTATACAGTTTAACCCCGGCATAAATCATCAGGATTTACGAGCCAATCGGAAAGACGTCCAAGACGCGTTGTCTTTTATCTAGTCAGCAAGACCCATTGAACCCATAAAACCCGGCGTACCTTTAAAACGTTTCCATGTACAACTTTATAGGGAACAATACTGTTTCCACTTTTTATGTGCTCGGAATTTTAATGCCACATTCCGACCTCTCACAATTTCATTGCGCTCTAAATAAATTCGTTCTGTTCTCGTCATATTTTTTCTATTATTACTCTCAATTAACTAGATCGTCAAAATTCCTGCCATGAAACTCACTTTTAAATAAACGGACACTTTAATGAAAGTCAGAACTGAAACAAGTTGTTCCTACAATCTCTAAAGAAAAATTAACATCTTAATGAAATACGCGCTTTCAGGCACGTGCCCACCATTTCCAGGGACAAAGAACTAATTTTCCTCAAATTAATATCACTCAATTAACTGATTTTTCTACAACTATTCGAAATATGAAGCTCGAGTTTAATTACACATTTGAAGCTTTTAGTTTATTAATGCGTCACAAGTTTGTGGCTTCCAAAGCTGAACTTTCGTAAAGCTCCATATGTCAAGGCCCTGCAAATTTTAATGTTACATTGGTCTAACATTTCACTTATCCGAATTAGTTCTGCCATCGGTTTGAAGGCATTTTAGTGAAATCTCATGCGAGCTCTTTTCAAGATGGGATGCAGACTTGTGAGGATATCGACGAGTTTCAAGTGCATTTACGACGACAAAAAGTTTTTCGATTTGCCACAGATCAGATTTGATTCAATTCAAGAATTACATATTTTCCGTTGACGGTGTCAATGGTTACGAAAACAACAAGTTTTACTATCGTACATTTAATCCACCTGTCTGTAAAGTTTGTAAAAGTTTCTCGCGAAACTTACAGGCTTGAAATCGAAGAATTTTCCTGTTTTTGTCGGCGTTTCTTCAAGCATTAATTAAGGCCAGACCAGATTTCACGCGTGACCTTTATTTCACTGTGGTATTTTTGTATCAGATTCATCGGTCTTTGGTGGAGTGTCGAAATAATGTCAACACTCCATGAAAAACTCCATTAAAACAATAATGCAGTTACCAGTTTCCACTTTTTAATATTCAGGGTAGTCAGTGACACGTTATCGCCATAACAGAATTTTTATTGAAGTTGGGATGCGGCTAGGGACAGAAATAGGTTTATACAACGCTCCATACAAAAAACATTGAAATCGTAGCTAAACATATTGTTAAATAATTATTTAGCTTATTTTACGAACAAATTCATGCAGTTTCCAAAAAGTGGTTATACTTTTACGTCCGTCAATAAATAACGGAGTTATGGCCGTTTAAAATTGCGGATAGTGATTTTTCTGATTTTTTTGATTTCAGCTCGATATCTCCGAAACTATAAAAGATATAAAAATTTGGTTTTCACCATGGTTTTTCTCGCGCTCCTATACATAAGAATAAGGTCCTAACTCAAACTCCAAAAATTTTTTGCAGAAATCTTATGGTTTTTGAGACTTTTTTTGCGAATTTTGGTCCTAAATATCTCCGAAATTTTAATCAATTTTCTAAATCTAGCTCGGTCGTTATCTCGCTTATTTACAGGGCAATCTTAATTCGGAGCAGCTAGATGAAAGTTCAGGGATAATAAAATCTTGGACATAAAAAAGTGTGATTTTAATAAAATTCGTTTGTTGCCGTCTCAGTGTAAGCACAAAACTATTTTCAGCAAATTGACTTAAAACTTTGTTTGTCACTCAGTAATTTCGAGTTCACATGTCTGTTTTCTTACCCTCTCTAATTACCAATAAAGAGTCAAAAGGACGTAATTCCAGTTTGCACCATTTCTCCAAAATAAAAACAACTCTAATAACTTGTGAAATGTTTGTTTTATTTTACTTTAGTCTAGATATATAATAAATTGTTGTTTCTGTTGTAAATAACGAACAGAGTTTGTTAATTCTCCAGTTCTGGGTTTCTACCAGTTAAAAACTGACTATCGAAACTAACAAATGATTTCTAGTATGTCTTCGCGTTCTTGTTTGCTTTTTTGCTTGTACAACTTAAAATAAATGTGTCCCTGGAAACGTTCAACGAACATTGGCTACGTCTAAAGCTCGATACATACGTCACAGATTTGTCACAGTCTCCTCTGGCAATCAAATTCTCATCATAATGACCACAAGAACCAATTCTCGTCTGTTTTCCGAATGTCCGATATTTCAAGTTTCCTTTGCGCGATAAATATTTTTTCCAAATAGTACTAATCTATTAAGCGGCGAAGTCTCGAAGTTGAAAGTAAAAAACATTCGTTTCAGCTTTTGTTAGAATTAGCCCATAATAATTCAAGAATAACAATAGCATTCATTCATTGTCCTTAAATTGATTTTACAATTGAGCTGCATTTGTAATCAAATTTACAGCTAATTTGATTTTAATATGTCTTCCTAAAATAGCGAATGGACGCTGTTTTTTGTATTTTTGGTTAAAAATCATTTGAAAGTGCGTGTTTGCGCCGAGGTTTTATTGTCTAAATCTGCGTTTCCATTCTCGTCAGCTCGTGAAGGATTTTGCAATTTAGCTCGTGTGACATGGTCTTTATAAATTTTATGGCACCGAGTTTATTGTACGTGCCTTAAAAAGATGGCACTTTTGATCCATCCCAAAGAAAAACTTCAAGAGGATCAGCGCCGCTTTAAAAACGTAGTAAAACTCTACCACTTGTATGGAAATCAAGTCTTAATCCCTCATTAATATCCCTGAAAAAATACAGCACTGCAATTTAATATTTTCAAGTGTGGTTTAACACAGTTCAGGGAATCGATGCGAGTATTCTTGACGATTTATGCGTAATTTTCGTGGAAAATCCGAGTCTGAGGTAGTACGTATTCGTAATTAGTCCAGAATATTTGTGTAAAAGTAAATTTCTAACTTTAATGTTCCATAGTAACGTTCAAGTAGCTGTAAAACAGTAAATTCCATTCCGGTGCACTGCTTTACGCTGGAACAGCAGTCATTTTTTCTTTTCTGCTAATTTAAAATCTGTTTTAAACTAATGTACAAATGTAATTATAATTAAACACCAGCGTGGATAACCATTGAATTTTATAAAGGATTTGCGATTTATGCGGTTGTTGATTTCACGGTTTAAACATTTTTCTTTGTAAAATAATACCGTGTAAATACGTTTGTAATTTGCAGTATAAAATATTAAATTCCAGGGGTTAACGTGTTCTTTGATAACAATCTTAGCTTCGTTTTTTTATCTACAATAAACGATGGTTATAGACAAAAATTAAATTTTTCTAAGGTTATACTAATAACTTAGATTCACAGAAAAAAATAGTATGTAACGGGTTTATAAATTTTTGGGTGTTTGGTAGTAAATAAACAATTTTCACTTTGGCAGGCGTTTGTTAAAATCACAACTCCCGTAAATTCGTCGATTTGTTTGTTTATATTCGTGCCGTTGCATTATAAACCAATATTGAATAGTTGGCATGCTATTGTTGCTATTATTGTCAGCTTCGTAGCTAGCTGAACTAAACTGGATAAAGTGTATTATTTAAATGAGCGCTCATCGTAAGTTTTAACGAATCTAATTAAAAACCAGTGGTGCCCAAAATTGCTCGGTGCAGGAGTCTTGAGAATGGTGCAGTAATTTTCGTTACGTCACGTCCGACCTTGACGTAGTAATTAATTAAGAACTTTTGCAAAATCCTCGTATATTTTGCGCTAACGATGCGGAGAGTGTGGGTCATAATTCGAGCGGCGTCGTACGCGTGTTGTATTGCGGTAATAATTTAGAAGAGTTGGTTGACTTGACGTTTTGTAACGAGCAAACACAAGAGCCAGTTGCACTTTAATCCCCAAACTCCAGGACGGAGGCTAATTCAATCCGCAACCATAAACTGCAGTCTAATTCATATTCAACCCGCAGCGAAAAAAATTACTGTGCAAATGCACTCAAGACTATCATATTGACATGTTTGCAGCTCTATTTATTCTACAACAATTAAATTCGAAATTTAAAACTGTACTTTATCTACTTCTTGGTTTTAAAACATAAACCACGAAGAAACAACTCCACCTTTACGTACACTCATGTTTTTATACCTACAACTCTTCTCATTTTCTACGTCCTTTTTCTTTTATCTACAACCATTTCGGATCCCGACTTGAATTTCTCCGAGAAGAGAGAAACTGGGGTTCAGACTGACCTGTGTTTCCTGGATTATACACCGATTTAATCAAATAATTCACCCTTATTTAGAACCTTTATACAAAAACGGTATCGTTACAATAAACGCTTTAACATACCGGATGTTCATTCATTACGATAACACGCTCCGGTAAATACACCAAATGTGTAAACATAACGTCAACATAGATTTATTTATGTGGTTAATGCGTTAAACTGCATTACAACAGACTCCTCTACATCAATTTTCACTCATAAACGAACTTCTAGTCCATGGAAAATTCGCATCTAAATGATGGTTGTCACGGCTAAAATTGTAAAAAATACACAGGAAAACGTAAATAATGCAAAACTACAAGTCAATCTTGACAACTGACAGCGTAACAAGAAATTCTTGGATAACTGGTAATGAACACGATATTTGGGGCAGTTGTGGCGGGGTCGTTTCGTGGCGGGAACCCAAATGTATCTTTGGTTGGAGTGGAGAGTTTAATAGAATATGAGCAATTAAAGAGGCTTGAAAACAAAAAAGAAGAACATGCTATCAATCGGCTCGGTTATTTATAGACGATAATAGCCGGAACGATTGGTGTAATTCAAGTGGGAGATCGAACGTACTTTAAAACAGTCGTTGAATAATTTATAGGAATTATTCTTTGTTCACACAGAATTAAATAGTCAATAAACTTGTTATCAAAGAGTAGGATTTCAACGGTATCAATAATGTTTCCAATAATAATCACTCTTTCAGAATACATAATGAAACTCATTAATGTTTCAGTTCAATAACTAAACGAAGTGCGCTTCTGAATCTTTTTTTGTAACCGTTCAATTTAATTTTATGTATAATTCATATTGAAGTTCATTATTGTACAGTGACAGTATAAGTTTATTGAATATTGTTTTAGTTTTAGTGGTGTAAATATGTTGGAACAAAATGCAATAAACCATGTCTCGACAGTTCGCAGTGCGCCCATAGAATGTGTTATAGAGCTTGGAAAAAATTTAATGCGCTGGTGATGGCTTCGTCGTAAAAACTGACATCAGTAGTGTTAGCAATTAATAAAAATAGCGTTCCGGAGTAGACAAAACATTAAGATACTGACATGTCAGTCTAGACTTGTGAAATTTATTATTGGTAGCACTGGAGATGAGCGCGCTTTAAAATTGTGTTTTTGCAATTTTTCATCGTCCAACGCAGAGTGGGCAACTTGCATGCTTGATTGAACGAAAATCATAGCGCTTAAACGGCTTAAGATATTTAGTTGAAATTTTTAGGATTCATATAATTTAACCTGCTTTATTTCATTATGTAAAAAAAATCATTTTTTTGAGTATCAGAACAAAAATATAGAAAAAGCCAATTAATATGTTAAAATAAACGCAATTCTCAGATATTTTTTAATTTGTGACTAAAATATTCTTTAAAAACAATATAAAGATATACAGGGTGTTTGGTAAGTAAAGCACCAAAACTGTAACAGCAATGTTATGAAGGTATCTGTCAACGTGTGCTGAACAATTTCGCAATGGTCATGAGATTAGAATAAATCATTCCTTGTAGCGGCGTTTATATCTTGGTTCAGGTCGGAACAATTTTATTGGTTTTGTATACGATTTATTTTTCGAATTATTATTCAGTTTTCAAGTACATTTGTGCCGACACTGACTAATCATGTCAAATGTGACAGTTGTTTGGCACTCTCGTTTTTGTCAAAACCAAACTACTCTGTTTTCAGTCAGATCTTTAAATTATTTTTCGAGTCCTGATTGGTCAACTTTACAACCTTATAACTTTTACAAGAAAAGGAAAAGAAAGAAACTTTTCACTCAGATCTCTTTCTGTATGCTCCCCGATTCTCCAGGTAAAAGTTAGTGCTTTACTTACCAAACACCCTGTATATATAAAATTTTATATGAACAGTAGGCAGGAAATATTAAAATAAAAAAATAACAAGTAATATTATGAATGGTATTCATCTTCGTCATCGTCATCATTTTCATCATCGTTATTATTTTCGTCATCGTCATTGTCGTTATCCTCATTATCGTCGTCATTGTCATTATCGTCAGTTTCGTCATCAGTATCCTCTTCTTTTTCTTCTTCGCTGGTGTTCTCTATTAAATCTAAAACACTTGGATCCGTAATTTTTCATACAGGGGCACTTTTTCCTTTAAAATCACTAATATAATTTATGGTGGTCAACTGCAGGTAGTAAGAATTTGTCTCCAAATATTTACTTACAGCAAAAACAAATTGTACTTACTTACACTTATTTACATTAGAAATAAATATATTTAAGTGCACCAGTGGTATTTGTGGTAAAAAAGGGTGTATATATAAAAAGAAAAAATCTTTAATATCGGAAGACAACAAGTATCCGCTTAGACACTGGCAATGCGCGCCTCCGAGCGCACAGCATATCAGCACATCAAGACAGTTTTCTTCGATTTTCAGGAAGACGGGCAAGTATGTGCACCCAAATTTAATTACTTTGTATACTAGAAACTCTAAGGAACATTTTGGTATAAATATCTTGATGTAGACTCGTGTAGATCAAAACGTAAATTTGACTTAAAATTTAAAAATATCTAAAAAAAAGTGCATTTTTAAAATATTTTTTACGGCTTTTGTATCCAAGATTTTATAAATATTTTTTTATGAAATGAAAGCTCAGATCATAAGCTTTCTAACGATGTATATGTTGTCATGTATGTGTCAACTTATCAGCAAAAACAAGCGGCGAAACTGTCCGCAATTTAGAGCATAAACTGCGTGATTAAAATGTATGCAATTTTAGCGAATTTAACGGCCTATAATTTTTAAACGGCTTTGTGAATAATTCTAAAGTTAAGACAATATCTGGTCCCCATTTAGAACTTGCACTTGTGTTAATTGTAGCTCGATACAAAAATATCGATTTTTTTTATTTTCGTAGAAGCATGCAAGTTGCCCACTGTGTAACGTCGCCATCATCTTCGTACACGGACCTACTGATATAGAAATTTTTTATTAGAAATTTGACCAACAATTTCAAGCTAGCAGTTAACTTACCCTTAAATCCTGACCCATAAGCAGTATCGTCCGCTCCTACCACTGCATCCTCCTCTAAGAACAGGAACCACTCAAACGACTTTTATTTGATTATCTCGCGCACTAAAAGTACTTTCGAAGACGCGGTTTCCAAATTTACGAAGATGTACAAAAGAAAAATTTTTCCAATGGCGAACGACGATGAACAGTTTCGGAAAATGCCCAACAATCCCAGATCCTACCTTTATGGTCTCTATAATTGCAGCTGTAAATAAAGAACTAAATATGAGTACTTATGCATTTTAGGAGGAATAAAATAACTTACCCTTTAATCCTGGCCATATGCTGTGTCGTCAAGCTCGTACTTCTGCATCCTCCTCTAGGAACCAGGAACCACTCACTCAGTTACTTTGTTTTAAAAACGATTTTAATTTTATTTTTAAGACACTAATGAACTGAACTAAACTATCTCGCGCACTAAAATTTTGGCACTCGAAATCAATGGTGGAATTAGAATAAGAAAGAAAAAAGAGAAAATTGAAATAGTTAAAATGATAAAATTAGGAACGTCATAAAATGTTTTCAAAACCATTTAATATTCACTTAAAAATACTGCGCGATGGATGTTAAAATTGTTTGACTACATTATTAAAAACTTATAGTATTGTTAATTTAGCCTACCTGTCAATAAGCAGATTTAATAATTCTACACTAAACAAAATTTTGAGTTCGAACAGCACGTCTTTGTTGAACGAAACTTCAAGCACGACTTAATAATTAATGGACCTTACCATGTAATTTCGGATTATTTAACTCATTTTTTGAGAAAAAAAAACTTTATTTTTTGCGGTGGTGCGACACCACTCAGATTATTTGCCCTTAAACTAATTAATTGAAGGATTAAATGAACACGTGGCGTAACACCGCTTTGGAAATTTACATACACGAAAGACCTAAACAAAATAATCGAATTTTTAGTAATAAGCCATACCAGTCAAATTAATTTATGTATCTACTACAGTTATCTAACTTATACTTTTTAAATCCTGCTGATGTCTAAAATTGCTCCTTTGTAAATCGGTAAATTCTCTGCAGGAAAATAACCTATTGTACCCACCACAAATTTTTTTCTCAGAACAACACCTTCTAGCACACACGCCCGAATGAAACGACTATCGTCTCCAAAAGTCGAAACGAAACTGATTAAAATAAAGGAATTAACGAGTTAAAATCTAATTGCACAACACCTTTTTCCAGATTTAACAAAACACTAATCGGTTGGCCCTGTTGCCATGAGTTTCCACAAGGTCGAGTGCTGGCTGTTTTTAAAACAACTTCAAATATTAAATATTACAAAAGGTCCCAACGATTTAAAGACAAAACTGATTTTGCAGTTATATAGTCTATAATTTAAATTTTTACAAATACAGGGTGACAATAGAAATTCCAGCATTTTTCGTAATTCTGGAGATTTTGGTTTCTTGACTTCACTATGTGTCACATAAGGCGCATCCACCATTTTTCTAGCCGTCTTTACTTCTGACTTTTCACTCCTCCAGTAGAATTTTTTCTTAAAATTTGTTTATTAGTGTTGTTATCCTTCAACGTTAAGTGAGTTTTTTAGAGTTACCAAGATTATTTACGAATTCCGGGGTTTTTCGGGATTCTCTGTCATTTTCTGGGATTTTGTAATTCTTTGAATTATCTTTGTCCAGGAATTTTAGAATCCCATGAGGTTTTCTAGGATTATTACAGTAAATCGTAACTTAGTTTTAGTTTAGGAGTTCATAATAAAAAATTCAAACGGACGTCAAGATTAATCCTGCACTTGCATGTAAAACGATACAAATAAACAAAAATAAAGCCAAACGATAGTTTTTCTTTGTAGACAAAGTATGCAGTGCTTCTTGTTTAATGTAAGCACCGATTGTTAAAGATTGAACATTCTTTGTAACATGTTAGATGACGGTGAGTTTCAGTGCATTATCGATCTTGATAACGTAGATTTATGGTCGCTATCTGGTTTACCGTTTTGTTGTAAAACGGAGAGCATTTTCCACGAGAGAAGTGCGTTTTTATAAAAATTTGTGGTAAAAAAATCCGTTTTAAAAAGATACGAGTTTAGTTTAGGAGCTTTAGATTGTAAAGTCGGTAGTGTGAAACTGGTGTCGGTTGTTTTCGTTAATGAATGAGGGCACTGGAAGATAAGAGGGATTAGTTAGTGGGGAAAGTGAGTCGTTAACTGATCAGCTTTTAAACGAGGCATTCCAGGTCGTTGAAGTTGTAGTAAGTAGTGATGCACTGACTCGGCAGATTGGGTGTTGGAGTAGTGACAGTGATGACAAAACTGATAATGAGCATTCATGGCACTAAATCCGTCTCTATATCTTCGGGGAGATTGTTTGGAAAACTCAAATAAAGTCATCAAATCGGAATAAGAGATTACCTAAAAAGCCATCCAACAAAAGCTCGACATGTTATTCAGACAGGGTTAAATTTCCTGCTAGGGGCTGAATTATGACGTAGTTGACTTGGGAGCGTCTCACCCCCTTGCGTCAAAATAATGTAAACATGTATCGACTGACGCCTAAGGTCATTTAGAATTTCCCCGCAGTCAATAGATTAACCAGCAAGGAAGGTACATTTTCAAAGTTAACAAAATTTTACAAACTCATTACACCCGACCACACTTTTTATTTTATTTGCAAGTATAATAAAAGTTTTACATATCTCTGCAACAACACACCTGCGCTTGAACATAAATTCTCGTCATATGTGTCATCTGTCACCTGAGAAAATATCGCCAAGTGCAGAAGGGTAGACACATCTAAAAACTTTAATTAATACTTTTAATTCTCTTGATTAAAACAAGCGCGCTCTTAATTAGGTTTGCTTGAGAGAACCAACCCGAAACTCAATCTGCTCAGCTTTGTAAAATTATCAAACATTTCATTGATTCTAATTTATCAAATTCGATACTAAAGGTTATGAAATACAACTAAAACGAAAATGGTTGTTCACGAAAGCTCGCTGAAAGCTCATTCACACTGAAAAATTAACCGTTTCGTGCCTGTGTAAACATTTTGTGTTTTGTTTTGTCTTGATTTTGCTGGTTTTCGAGCAACATCAAATTCGATCTTGGAAAATTTATTAAAGGCTAAACTTTATGACCTGAAACATTTAAATGTTTCGTTTTCTAAATGTAAGTGTAATCGTAGTATAAAATCAAACTTGCACATCACATTTTTCTTTTAGTTTGAGATGACTTTACGAATGTTGCTGACGTGTCTATCGTAAAGTTCTCGAGTTTCTAGAGGACGGATAATAAAATGCTGTTGCTTGTTAAAGGATTATTTTTATCCATGAAATAGAAATAAAGCTGTTAACAATTTATGAACTTTGTCTTGTAAAAGTTTATTGAAAAAGAGTCATGAGCTTTCAGCGTTGAGAATTTATTTATTATTATGATAACATATTCTTTTTGAACATAATACTGAAAGACAGTGAATTATTAAATCTTGGTAAAGTTGCGAAACGTATTTCTCCATTTTAAAAATATCAAAAATTGTATAGAATCCCTGTTGAGATAAATATTTTGTTTATTTTTCTGCAGCTTTCCCTTGTTCGTGAACATCTGAGATCCGCAACAACTTTCTCGAACCGTTGCCTAATTTTCTTGTCTTGGCTTTACAGTAAACTGAAAATGAAATTCTATAATATAAGTTTGTGTCAAATTAGTCGGGGACTAACTTTGTAATGCCATACCAAGGGAAGTTCTCTCAATTTAAATAAACTCGTTGATTCGAATACCGCAATTTAGCATATTTGCATCGGTTGTAAGTTCATTAATGCCGGGTCTGCAGGCATTGGATTAAAAAAACGAATTAAAACCTGACTTAAGCCGAAAGCTGTTGTTGAAACGAGGTGGGAAATGAGCTGTTGCAGATTGAACTTGGGATAGAAAAAGTTCAACTTCAAATTGGATGCGTTTTTTTATCTTCAAACAGAATTTATAAGTGGTTTTGAAATTCTTGTAAATATTTCAACTGCAGAAAAAGTTGTTGAAACTTGTTTTAAAGAGGATTTCCTCTCCTTCTTGCGAAATTTATATTTGTCGTCGTTTTAATCTACTCTAATTTGGGTATGTGCACGACGAGGCGACAATGACTGATGATAGAAGTACGATGCAAACGATAAGCGTTTTTGTAGCTTCATTGGAGTCTTCTCTGCTTCACTATCATCTCACATCTCCTCTCTCATTCATCATTAACGTAGCGTCTAGTCGCTAGCCTAAGGTAAAGAAGACTCACGACCTAATTTGCCATTTTCAATTTTTAATGCCCATCTGGTAAGATGGGGTTTTTATTCGCTTTCTCAATTTCTAAGAACTGTTTTATTTTGTGGATGACTTCAGGGGTATTTAAGTACGAGATGTTGTTAGCTTAAACTTGCGGGAATCAACTTATTGTGGGAAAGTTTAAAGAAAACGAGAAGTGCTTATGTTAAAGCGATAATTTGTTAGAGTGTTTACTTTGTTCTTTTAGGTGGTACAAATAAAAGTTTATCATGATATATTTTAGTGCGTGTAGTGTTTTAGATACGATTTCATGTTTGTGAGTTCATGACATGACTAAAAAGTGCGTAATGTTTGTTAATGATGGTAGTTTTGTCGGGCGGGCTCTATCAAGTCGTAATATATTTGTTGGAAATTAGCATCGCCGTATGTAATTAAAGTCGTTCAGATTTATTTCCGAGGTCGACTGGAAAAGCTACAATATCTAGGTTTTGATATCGATTCTGATAGAATCCAGGTAAATTTAAATACCTCCAAGTCAATAATCTTATTTTTAGATAATCACACTAAGCAGTTGACAGTTGAAATAGATGATCCCTTCGGGACACGAGCAGTTATGAAAAACGTGCGGTAATTTCTCGAAATACGTTAACAAGAATATTCTCGCTTGAGATTTTCTGGTGGCTTGAGGGTGCAGCACCCGACGCTATCGACTTAACATCTTTGATTGAATCGCAAAAAGAGTTTCCTGTTGCAAAATATCTCAATTTTAGTAGCTGGAGAGCTGCAGGTAGCCGCTAGCCAACATCGATTCTTCTGGTCGAACGGTGATGGCTTCGTCGGAACAAGGTTGAAATCAGCGATGTGTGAGAATCGCGAATCCCAAACCCGTCTGCTCCGCCTATGCTAATTGATGAATCGATCACTGGTGTAACTACAAGAGGTGGCCACTTCTGCCTCAAAGACGCCTGTTTTATCGGAAATACGTTGCAGTTTTTTAATAAACGTAGCTACGTGTTTTTACCAAAGACTTTCTACTACGCTTTTTAACACAAACGAAGCAGTCGCACTGTATAAATTTAATAGCAGCCCAATACTGATTGCCATATGAACTTCTTCTGGTCATATTTGGCTAGTAATTCTATTGTTGGATTTTAACATGCTTGCTCAGATTTGTAGTAAGAACACGGACTTAATTAGGGATAACAGCTAATATTTCATCGGTGGATTCTGTTAACCCCATATGAAATATGCTCCTTGTTTGATTTTAAGTGCCTTTAATTATATGTGAAGGGATCCGAGTGTACTCTTATTTACAGGGGTTGGCTCTTGCATCAAGTAAAATGCAAATCAGTATTATTACTAGGCAGTGGTAGTATAGGACATTGCATATTCAATGACGCCAAGTTGGAGGGCGAGAAACCTCCACCAGAAAATCACAGCATGCCATATTGCGCACTGACCGTCTCTCCTCCGTTACACGTTTATAGAGAAACACAAATTTACACATTCAAGTGTGTAAATTCACATTCTGAATAAAGTAACCTGAAATGACTCAACAAGGGTCCTAAAGGAACGTCCTGTGGGGCACTTGTAATCCTGGAAGCAGATTTGTCCTGATTTAACTCTAATCTTGCGATCCATCAGATACGATTCAATTAAGTTTAGGAAAGCAACTTTAATTCCTAACTTATCTGGTTTGTGTACGATCAAGTCGACACGTATTCTAACAGCAATAAATGGACAAAAACGGAGTTCGTGCTGTGCATTTTATCGCTGCAACGTTAAAACGCCGACCTGTAAATACAAACAATAATTATGCGTTAAAAAATCAGGCGCTCTAAAGCAGTCTAAACAAATTTCATTTTTGCATAATAACACCAACATGGCTGTTTTCAGTTTTTTTGGTAAAATAGCAGTCTAGACTTTTTTCTTCTGATTCAATAAAGGCACAGAAAAACCATTATTTCTCGAACGCGTGTTGAGTGAAACTCCGCCCTAACGACTCATTCATTTGCACCGTTTATTTGCTTTATCTTGTAATTTAATTAAACAGAGTTAGTTGATTTCACTAATTATGAGAAATCGATACAAGATAAAATGCGTGTTTACATTATTATTATTAAACAATCAAAAATTTGATGCATTTAACTTGTATTCGCATTGGAGTTTCATATTGACAAATTTGAACTGTTTATTTTCAGGTAAAACTAATTTCAGTTTTGTTGTTTTTGTACATTTATGTCAGTTAAACTTCTCTAATTTGATTAGGGATCATTATATTAATTGAATTGGTGCCATTTTTTATAAAAAATGTGTGTTTAGCTCTAAAATCTAGCTTTGGGGGGATTTATTAGAAGTTTTCATTTAATTAAATAAGGGTTTGTTTTATCTTAAGCTTTTCCCGTTGAATCGATTTCAATTTTATGAAATCTAGTTAAGTCTGATGTTTCTACTGTTATTCTTAAACTTTATGGAAAAAGGATACAGTCAGGGTTGCAAAACCCGTGACAGCCAACTGATATGGGCCTCTTTTTCTCTATTAGAAAAACAACGTATTTCTTTCGAGAAACAGTCGCAAAAAGCAAACCACAATGAAAATTATGTAGAAACTATTCTCTAGATACCGTAGCCATAAAAATATCGCTTTAAACTTCAAACTCTATTAATCCGAGGGAAAATTAAAATTCGTCAAAGCTAGAGAAATATAATTGGCTTTCTTGTTCTGTTCTTCAGGGACCGTAAATTCGTTGGGTCCTTTAATAAATTCATTGATCTCAAGAGAGCTCAACAAATTCACAAATCGTAATTCTTGGCTACAACTACTACTAGACTTATTAGTCAAGCGCGTTTAATAACAAAATAAGCAAAGGGTGAATCTCATCGGGGATTTGCCGCATTTTTGCTTGAATTATGCGTCAGGTTACGTTTTTACGACTTTGTCACTGCGACAGAATCTATAATGGAATCGTATTAAAAATCGCGCAGAATTTGAACGTATTAGAGTCTTTTTACTTACATTATATTCAGGGTAATCAAATTTATGCAGCCGTCTCTTCAATTACGATCACAATGTTTTTTCCTGTCAAAACAAGACTTTGGATACGACTGACACGGGTAGCGTCTGTTTAAGCTTCTGGGTACATATTTGTGTATCTTGGGCAAATTTACACTAGCACCCCTCAGTTTAGCGCTGAGGGAATGGAAATGACGAGACTAAATTTATTTTATTAACACTCGTTAGTGAAAATATTGTTCGGCTCTTTTCACCACGTTCTAGCAGTAAGATTTGGTTTTATTAATGCTTATTGAGTTCTTTGATTATTGCGATAGTTTTAACGTGGAAATATCGCATACTGTATGCGATACAGAGACGAAATGAGGGCGTTAGTATGTATCAGCACGTCTTGCAGCTCACCCTCACACTCGTATGACGTTTGATTTTTTTCGTAATCTTTTTTAGAATGTTGCGTGGTTGTGTGACGTTGGTAGGGTAGTGGTCCACCGAATGTGCAAGTTAGGTCGATATTAGTTGGTGTTGTTTGGAGATGGAGCAATGGAACGATCACGTCGCTACACGCTAGAGAGTGGAGTAGATGGCCGTTAGGGCCGTCGTGACGGTCTGGATTGCACGTGATGGCAAGCTATCTTGATATCCGATACAAACGAAGACTTCCCTCAATTCTCTCTGTGTAAATCCTGAGCTTTTAGTCCGATCTTCATCGTCTAAAGCCGTGCTCATATTAGTTGGAACGGTGCACGTTTCAAGTAGGATGCAAATAATTTAACGCCAAACTGCCGGCTCGAATTTTCACCGTGTAAATCGAGACTCTGACAAGAGGGTCTTGGACACTGGAAATACGAGGATTTATCGAATTCCAAAGGGACAGCCGTGCCCACTGGGTCCGCTCGCCCACGCGTTGGGATTTCATTCACAAAATATTGCATGCTTGATTTCATATAATTCCAATTTAAATAACAGAATAATTAAGGTCTTGGGATACTTGAAATTTGTTCGTGTCTGACAGCTTCTTTGCAGACAAGGAGACCGGGCAACGACCTAAACACATGCACTCCCATCATCGAGCTTTTTCTAATATTCTAGTTATTTATGAAATTTAAAACCAAGATAACTGCAGAGGTAAAAATTGATTCCTATACAAGGATCTACGGAACTTTCAGCGCAAAACAGCTCTATATGTGGCCAAGAATTACAGTCAAACTTCCTCAACACGAAATTTAATTTAATGTGATTTCATCTGTATAAAATTTCTATAAATCGAAATAAATTTTGCCAACATACGATCTGTAAACTTCCATAACTCGAAAATTTTCTCAGAATTAGTTTGTAAAAGATATTTTGCTACTTTACTGATTCTTAAATCTAGAATTTTATCAAATTTGATAGATAGCTATGAAACTTGCAACAAGATGCCCAAAATTTATTTTCTGGGCTCTGTAAAAAACTTTTTTGGCCTCATGAATTGTAAACGTCAAATTAACATTCAATTGACATCTTCGGAAACACTAGATTTACAAGCGCCCTGGACGCTTACACACGCCGTGCGGTAAAAATTGCCCAAATCGTCTGCTCTTCAGATGCGTTTATAAATTAAAATCACTTTACCATAATGAAGATTGATCACCAAAGTGGTATCTACCTAAATTATTATCTCAATTAAGACAATATTTCTATTTTTAAAGTAATATTAAAATGTTTTTTATACAGCGCCATCTTGTGTACTTTTTGTGCACCAACTACAAAATTGACAGAATTGACAGATGATGAAATTTACAAATGTCAGATGTGACAGTTCTCATGAATTTTGAAAAACCCAATTATTTAAATTAAAATTTTTCGGCCAAAAAGTTTAATACAACTCTTGTGCGTTAACCATTTTAGAGCGCTCAATCATTAAAGCACTCCGGCTACGCCGTCGTGGTTCAAACTGATTTCGCGCTGTAAAATGTAAGTTACCACACGCGACTGTAAATAACTATTTCCTACGACCCCATATGAAAATGGCATTTTCCACACGGTTAAATGACTCCGAAAGTTGATGTTTTCGTACATCCATTTCCGAAAGTAAAAGTCACTAGTGTGATATGAATATATCCGCACAGACCTGTCAAAATTGACACTTATTTTGAAATACAAATGTAATTCCTGAATTTTTGTCTTAAATATCTAGACGATAAATATATCTAGACAATTTTGACAGGTCTGTGCGGATATATTCATATTACACTAGTGACTTTTACTTTCGTAAATTGATGCACGAAAACATCAACCATCTGACTATGTGGAATACGTCACTTTTATTCATATAAAACCTCATGATCGTAAAAAATGATAATTAGAATAGATAAGAAATGAACTATTGTCAAGACTTATGGTTTCTTCCTGATGATGGAAGGTCGTAGGAAAAATAGTGTACACAACTCGTCGGAAAGTGTCTTTCTTGCACTCGTGTAATATCTGCACTCGGCTGGCGCCTCGTGCATCTACATTTACACTCGTGCGAAATTGCTCACTTTCCGCACTTGTTATGTAAATATCTAATCCGCCATATGGAGCTCCGATGTTACCGAAAAAACTATTCAGAATTTTATTTCGAAAATCTGGTTTTGGTGTGATTCTGACAACGATATCTGACTAGAAGAATTGCGCTAGAAAACAAATTTCTAAGTTTCTAATTTCACAAAATAATAAAAAAAATTAATTTTAATTTAATCGAAACGATGGAGATTTTGAAGGTTTACATTTACAAGTGCGTTTAAAATATTGAAACTTTTTTTTTATTGTGACTATGCTACTGACTACATTTATAATTCTTTAAAAACAGTTTTATGAAAAAAAAATTTAATAACGGATTATGTACTTCAAGAAGACTTTTTTTTTTTCTTTAGTTTTTCTTACACTCGAAATTTCTTTAACTCGAACCAATTGGGGTTTCCCTTCATGTTTCGAGTTATGGAAGTTCCACTGTATTTCAATTCCGTTCAATCGATACATTTATTAGTCGATAAAATTTGCAGCGATGTACTCAAGTGTCCATTAGTGCGGCTGAAATTTTGTTGTATTTTTTTCGGTGTTTTTTATTTTTGAGAACCGGGCCAACGTAATTATTAGCATCTGGCAAGTTTCCCCCCCTGAGACTAAGTACAGTGGAGGAAATTTCCGTAAATCGCTAATTCTTTTATTTCAAAGTGCTCCAATTGAGCTTTATAACCCAACGACAAAATTTTCTGTGCCGGAGTCATTTCCGTCGGCGGTAGTCATTTTGGGGTGAGTTTTCTTAAAGCGGAATTAGAAGCGTTTGGGGTGTTGTTGCGTGTAAATGAGGAGGGCAATACTTGTGTCCGAAATCTTGTGGTGGTAGCATTGTTTATGTCACGCGTATGGTACTGCAATGGGGTTTGTACCGAGCTACCCCGACGCGACCGCCCCTCTCGCCGCCAACACCGGCGTTCCCGTTTTGCCGCATCTCCCTGCAGTATTGCTTGTTATGTCATAATTTGATCTATTTACGTTCGATTCGGAGCCCCGGTGCATAGCGTGACTGGGGCCCCTCCGGAGCACGTTATCGGTCTGCGGGCAACGGCACAAAGACAAGAGAAAACCAGTTGATGTGCCATCGGCCCGTGTAACTTGCAGTGGAAATGTCACTCGTGCACTGCTTTTATCCAATCGTCAGAATTACGCAGAGTAATTGCCTTCGTGCGATGAGTGTCGGAAAAAATCGAAACTTGGATTGCCAGCACAACAGGAACCAGGAAATAGTGAATGCGCAATTATACTCACAATTAACACAAAGCTTGGGACAGGAGGCGCGCTGATAGTGCTTTAAATCTGCCATGTCTGACAAAAAACGCATTATTTCAAACTTATAACACCATTTACTGGTTGTTTAGATGCCAACACTGCGGTAGCAATCATGCAGTATCAGAACCGCATTTTTAAGTTAGTAGCTAACGTACAATTTTAAAAAATTCTGTATCAACGTGACAGGACTTGAGAATCTAATTTCGAAGTCAGCGGTGCGTTTGAATTTCTTCTTAGTCCAATTTACAAAGTCTCTACCATAAACACACGAATCAGGATTAATAAATATTTCATCCGCTCTTTTTGTTGTAAAAGCTTTATTGATTATAAATATGTAGTAAGTTTTTTACCTCGTTATATTTTGTATTCACCACATCTGTTTACATTTCTGGTGTCAGCGATAATGTCACAACATCACAAGAGTAAAAATGTGCCGCTCTAATCGACTTCCGTAAAATCTCCATATCAGGTAATTGCGCTACATTGTGTTGACTCTCTAATCATTTCCTGGTCAGTGGGAATTTATTATTTCTGCTTCTAGACGCAAGTTATTGTGTCGTTTAAAATTGAGTCGGGACCACAGAACCTGACACAAGCGAACCGCAAATTTCTAAAAGTAGCCTTTAATTATGTACACTCTGCTTCATACATTATAGAACAAGTGTTATCTCTACCACACTCTAATAACAGATACAATAATACCAAGTGCGATAATTATCACAGTAAATAGGATTACTTGTCCAGCATTAATGATATGTGTGATATAATATTTATTAGTTTAAATGGAATTATAGGGTAGCTTTGGACCGATTTTGCATTTGAGTTTCCGCCCCGAGAGTAAACCGTTAGATTTCAAATGTTTTTATGAGCAATTAAAGCATCAATTTGAAAATTTTGTTGGTGCTAAATCAGATATTGGTGCGTCGTGTGAAATGTGTTCCCAATTTCAATATTAAATGGAATTCAGGCAGCGTAAAACCGTACATTTGCTCGAACTGAATTCTTCGGTTAATCGATTTGATTAATTAACATATTTGTAATGTAATTTAAGCCTATGTTCACTAGTTCAATAAATTTCCTCCAAGTTCGAGGTCAGTCGGCGCTAAACGTAGTGTAAAGCGCGATAATTCTGTTCTTATTGTTGGAATATTTAGCTCGGAATGGTTTTATAGCCACAGTTAAGATTTGAGTGTTGTTTTACTGGAATCGAAGCATAATACGAATCCGCATGAAATTCATTCATGTTAAATAAACAGATTTTTGTTTCCAATTTGCCTGCACACTGCATTGATTAATAATGTAAGATAAATAAAAACGGAATGTTGGAGGACATTGGGAAAATGAAAATAAACTTATTGGTTGCCACACTGTGAACCCGGGCATTGTTTGATGAATCGGTGGGCTACTATTATTGAAAAAATTCAATCTTTTTTTACAAAGAAAGGCAATTACCACGAAGCATGAAAATAATTGCTTTAGGAAAGCGGTTGCTGAATACAATTATTTTAATTCGAAACTAGTTAGAAATGTTGATTTATCGTAATAGTTATACGGTTTAGTAAAGGGGTAAAAGCCTCCATTAGGAGGAATTTCTGACGCATGTTGATACTGAGTTTTAAAGTTGGGATAGGTCCCAAAAGCCCTCTTTTAATTTATAGCAGCCCTTTCAGACATACCATGTATGTATAATGAAGAATATAAAATGATCTACATAAGAAGCGTGTTAACATACTTAGGTTCAACCGGTCCCATCTTTACATCCCTCGATCAATCCTTTGAGAATACATTCATTACACAGTTAAATTATTTTATTGAGCAAACGTCGTAAACGGTATTTTACTATTACAATAACTCGTTAAACAATCATTAAAGCAACACGAGAAAACAATAAAACCGGCATCGTTTGATATTCATATATGGAAAAATATACAAGTGTTCCGTAAAAAAGTACACGAATCTTGTATATTTCATGTTCGATTGCTAATTGTACGCCTGGGACTCGTGAAAAATGTACAATTATTTTTCTCGTCCCTTCAAATTCGAATCAGATTTCTATGCGAATTTCATGACGAACTTCCAAATCTAGCGGACCTCGAACTTTCCAAACGCCAATTAAACTTATAAATATTTTATCATGCAGATAACTTGACTGTCACGCTATTAAAATGGCTGCAATAATAAAACCATTAATAAATAGTTTCACCAACCAAAATTCACAATTTTTATTCTTGAGCAGGATCATCAAAAATACAATTCATATTTTTGGAAATTAGCACAAATACAGAAATGAGTACATTAAATTAAACTGGTGGCAGATCTTGTTATCACAAACAAATTTTTCCTTTGCGGTTTTCTAAAATTCGAGCTCAGTTTCGAGATATTAATAATTTTGGAAACTGATCATGTTTTGGAAAATACTTGAGAATTTTGGAAAACCGAAGAGGAAAAAGTTGTTTATTTTATCGACATGTACCACCTGTTTAATTTAATGTACTTATTTTTATTATTGTATAGCTACAAATCCCCACATAATCTTGAAATATGTGCAAAATTTGGAATTGTTTATATGGATTTTATTGATTTTGCACAATGTATATGTTTTTTACTGTAACGCTCTGTTTAATACGTCTATCAAACTTTGGTCAAAAAGTGGTCTAGGGAATTGTGTTCTCTATCAAACGCCGTAAAAATATCTGAAATTGTTTAAAAAATAACAAAGTTATATAATTTTCGATTTTTAAACTACTCACTAGGTATTTCAACAAAAAAATATGAGCCTACCTCTGTGATTTGGGCCGACCTTGCTCTATTACGTCTACGAATTCTGGATATTTAATAAGAATTGATCGTTTTCGCGAATCTACAATCCAGAATTAACAAAATGAACGTGAAATCGTAAACTCGCGAATGTAATATCGAAGCTTGAAACTCTTCTTGTGTAACATCATAGATATTCTTTAGAAAAACTAAAAATGAAATAAATCGAGCAAAATATCTACTAAAGTGGAAAACTCTAATTACATTTCATTTAAATCTCCACGTTACATAGACTAGAATCGATAAAAATATATGAGAGGGTGTAATTACGCAAATTCTACATTATTAAATGAGATACGGCAGGATTTTCAATTATAACCAACGTTCGAACAGAAATTGAAATACCAAATGCGTTTTTGAAACGATTTATTTTTGCTACAAACTCGTTTGTAATTAAAAATATTGTTTTGTAATGAAATAAACTTTTGATTAACGTCGCTGATCACACCGGTTTCTGATCACAGTGTTAAAAAAGTGAAATTATTTATAGTCTTGTCTTGGGCGGACTCGACACAGTTCTAATTAAGATAGGCAGCTGATTCCTTCTGTGGCTTTATGGAGTTACAAATATAATCTTTTTGCACGTGACGGTGAAAAATTGAGTAAATTATTGGGTTTTTGTCTAATTTGATAACGGGGGCGGAAACTTTTACCGAAATGACAATAACAAATAAACATACACTCGTTTACTTAATGTAGCGTTTCAAACACTACAGGTGCTTTGTATAAATAGCTTTGTAACCTTGAAGAGCTTTTATTTATTATTTATCGATGTTATAAATAAATAAGGCGATACAATGGTTAAAGGCGTAGTTAGAAAGCCACAAGCCTTAAGACAAGATATATTATTCTAGTCTTATTATTAGTCACAATGTTTTATTTAATTATTTATCCTGACGTGCAGCACTTAAAAGGTGTTTTGTTTAATGTCAATAAAAATTCATTACAACACAATGAGTAGAGGTTGTTGGTCGGCACCTCCACCAAATTTTATACAGAAAACGAACACAAAACGCTTAATATTTTTGATTTGTTTTGAATTCATTTAGATCGCGATTATTTTTAATAAGGTTTCTCCCAAAATAATCACATTTTCCTTTCTCTATAATCCTCCATCATTTATCTCTTTGTTTATTTTATTACTTCGTTTTGTGGGAATTTTAATTCTCTGCTCTTGGCATTATTTATTAGTGGGCTTTTATCTTGATTCCAAATAATGAAATCTCGCGTTTCTTTTATTGTATTCTAACAAGTCTTATTGTTATTTAATAATAATTAACACCGCGCTATTTCATATGGCTAATCATTTTTGTCTGCATCCCGTCATATGAGCCACATCATACAAATTATGGATTTTTAGTGCGGTGAATTTTTTACTTTTTGCTGATGGTAACATGACAACTCTAGCTTCAAGTCGCGAAAACTTCCGTAATAAAGGGAGCAGTGTCAATTTTATTACTACGAAATAAATTTATGTGCGGACCTACTTTTCGAAGTCATTTTCTGCGCATTTTTTCTGAAAATTTTCAGATGCATTCAACTTGTCATGAAACAGATAAAGTCATTTAATTTATGAGAAGCACTATTAGTCTAAACAGCGCTAATCTAGACATTAAATCAGGAATATCAGATGACATTAGTTTTCTTGGGTTCCTGTTTAATTGCCGCAACGGATTCTTGAAAATTACTGTGCTGATTCATTTTGATTAAATTTATGGATACAACGATTACGATCGGCGCGATTAATGTTCACTTCTCTATCGAGTCAAAAGCACAATGTGGTTTATATTAAACACTAATTTCAAAGTGGATTAAAAGTGTTTTTGCTCCTCCAAGTTGTGCAATGTTACAGTTTATTTATGAGATAGACTTGAAATAGACACTACTTTACGTCAGAAGTTCTTTCGGTCAGCAAATAAAGAGCAATTCGAGATGACAGTTTAACTATATCAGATTATTTCACGAGATCTAAGATTTTCTTTTGCGCTTTGGATGGCGCGGTTTAAAATTGTCCAGCTGTGTCCTGTCAGTGTGAGTGTTCGCCGCCCCCGGCCTTATGTCGTAAGGAATGTGAATAAGGGATGAGTGAGAGTATAGTGTGCGCATTTCCGGCGTGTTGATCACATGGCGGCGAAAGAATCGGACGGAGGCGGCCGTTAATGAGCGAGTTCGTATAGTGCAAGCATTTGCCGGTGCCAGCAGAGCTAGTGGTAACTGGCGCGGGTGCGCGACTCTCACGGCCTCCAAGCCACGCGATTTCGCCGCCACCGCATTACAATTGCCGCCTGTCTGCTGAAGTAGTGACGCGCCGGTTGACCGGTTTTTCTTCGTATGACTTGTGTTCGGTAACCCCGCATTTGTGCCGTTGTGGCTCTGTGTGGTGGTTTGTGCCAATGCAACTGCCGCCCCATGCCGCCCCCGAGTGGACGACTCTTCTTCTTCGCCCTGTTGATGCTAACTGGTAAGTTTCGATGACACCACCAATTACCACATGGCATTGGGAAACTTGCAATTTACCAGATTATAGTGAAGATGTTACGAAGTATGCTATTACAAAACTTTATTGCTTTATAATTCTTATCGATCACTTAATAATAACTTCCTCTCGTATATCATTTTTACAATAATAACTCAAAATTTATATCAACGAAGTCTAGTGCTTTGCATATTTTATGACAGACACGGAAGTTTGCGATGATTTTACATAAACTTCTACTATTCTCAGCACTGTTGAACACCGGTTATCTATTTATGGTAATGTTGTTCGCGGGCTATTAATATTTAGTCATGGGTTTCAACATAAATCGAGTTCATTTATTTGTGGTCAACAATTTTGACAAATTATTTTAATGTTGCTCATTCACTTGTACCATTCTTATACTACTTCAAATTTTGATAGTAAACATAAAACGTGCTTTTACTAGACGGTCAATTCAATAGCGTTTCCCATGTCACAAAAATCGTCAATATTCAATGTCATAACATGATCAGAAAATTGAAAAGAATTCAAATTGAAAACAACATTTTTACGTCGAATTCTTGGTCAAAGTTTTAGGTTTACTTAATTACATCAGAAGTGAGACTAAATGGAAAGAGCTATTTTTCTCCTCACAGCTTTGCCGATTATATCATTTACATAAGATCAATATTATCAAAATAAATTACTAAAAAACGTTTTGTAATGCATCAGATAGAACAGTGTGAACATTTCTGATAATTTATGCCTCTATTATTCTTGAGAAAGCATGCGAAATGTTTTATCTATGAGATTTAAAATTCGTTGGATGCAGCTTCGCACTTTTTGCATAGTCTAAGTCTGCAAATTATGAAATTTCGATAATCGGGTTAAATTTAAAACTGAATATAAAACAGAAACTGTAGTTTTTCAATTTTAAATTCGCTCTCTAAATATAGCGTACCGTTAACTTGTTGAGTTGATTGATTTTTGCCTTTATACGCGATGTTCTTGCTTATTTATATTCAAGGTTTGCATAAATAGGTGTGTTTATTTGTAATTTCTGGAATTATTAGGATTTTGTGTTTGAAAACAAGTTCAAATCATATTGTGGTTTCATGGTGACAAAAACTAACGAAGTTTCAAGCTCCTTCTAAGTTTGAAGTTAAACAATTTAGTGGAAAATGGCTTTTTCATTGTCGTGTTCAACTATGAGAAGATATTAAAGTAACTGCAAAAATTTTGCTTGAGGGAATAGCAAGTAGGGTATTGAATATGTTTTATACCAGAATAAGGTGCTTGGATTGTATTTTTTAAGATCTGGAATATGATTATGTTTGTTAAATGTTAAAAAGTCTGGAAAGTAATGTCGGTAGTTTGAAAATCTTTGCGCACTATTTCAAGATAATTACACATTTAAGGTGATGCACTTATCTAATAACGATATTTGTGCTTATTAATGGTAGAGTGGTGCATGGTGCACATTTCACGGATCACGCGACCACATCGCCAAGTGTAATTGCTCCGGGATATTGGCGCATGTCCCGATAATTATCCGGAACATCGGCGAATACGTCTTAATTAAGCCAAAACTGGTGCGATTTTTCGGTCTCGAGATGCAATTCGGCAATTTGGGCTAACGCTATTATAATGTATGCGTACTGAATTTGAAATGTTGCTCATAAATATGACATGGCTTATTATGGTAGAGATTAGGCTAGGCTACAAAAGCGTGTGTGTATAACGTGTACCGGCAGGTATATTTTATGGTAGATTTAGAGAAAATCGTTTTCCGGAATAATTCAGCGCCGACTGACATAAATTTCGATCGTATCAAAAATCGTTTTGGGTCGTATTTTGGGGGAGCAAGTATTTGACGTAAATTGTTTAAAGAGCACGTCTGCAACTTAGGTAATTACCATTTCTAGGATTTTTCCAAACTAGACGACGATTTTCTAGGTGAGCATTTTAATTCTTTGACGTCAGCATTAATTGATGGTTATTGAGTGGGATATCTGGCAGGTTTCTAATAAAAAACCTTGACTGCGTTCAGTCTAATTTTAGTTACCACAACAGTTAAAAATTTATTCCCTGTAATTCGAAAGTTGTTTATTTTCGACCCTTGGGATATTGTTGATCGGTCAAACTCATTACACCTTCAATTAAAATTTAACTCAAAGTTTCTCTTCTTCATTACACACGTCAAAATATCTCGTTTTCATGCTTGATAACTGTACATTATTATTCAAGAAGTGAACGTTATTTGTTCAGAATGTGCTAAAAGTTGAAATCTACAACATTTCTGAAGTTTAATGTATGCAAAAGTTCCGAGTTAAAGAGTTTTGTACTTCACTGCATCGTCAAAGTTTCCAAAACGAAAACTTGTCCTACTTATTAAGATTAGAAACAAAAGTAACAACATCTGCATATTTTATTATGCTAACCACCTCCAAATCAATTACAAATCAATGACATACTTTTAAGATGCACGGCCTAAATATCGACCACTTTACGGTCGTGCAAAGTTTATAAAAGCTTGGAATATTAAAGTGAAAATGCACACTTATCAGTAAAAGCTTCGATGCTTTTTTCTACTCGTCCAAGTGTGTTTTAAAAATTATAAAATCAGTTTTATACATACTGCAACGAAGATTATGCTGCGGTTTTCTAGTAGGACTTGCTTTTTATTAAATAAAGAGAAAATTTAAATTTAATCATTAAAAATTAGGTAGAGAACATACGTTGTCCTCCACACCTTCTATTTATTTTGAGTATTTGAGTTTTTTATTAATCAGTTACAACGAGGATATCTATTTTTATATATCTATTTTGGTATTAGTTTTAATAGATTGTTCGCATTGTTTGAAATGTTTTTGTATGGCATTTACAATTTATGTTCATTGATCCTGATCATTTATTACCACATGTTTATATCCAATTATTTGTTGGAACCAAGTGAAGTTAATAGCTTTGCATTATTAGTGTGGAACATGATGCAATTTAGAGAAACAAGTGTGCAAACGATATAATGTTTCATTAGTATAATCGCGAATAATTCACACATTATTATCTTATCAAATCAGTAGTTCAATTAGCTGGTTGCGAGTAAGTTGATTTTGTATTTTATATTTATAAACTTTAAATGGATATTTTGAAAGGTAGTGATAGGATACAATAAAATAGCCTCCCGGAAATAAATTTTAATTACAGGAACGTTAATGTCACTTGAAATAGATTAAATGGACGTAGCGAAGCCTTATTATCTGATGTCTGTTCAACCAAACTGATTGACGTACCAATAAACCACAATAGCAACAACGACCCCAAACACTTATAACGTTCAATTAGACTCCAACCCCTGTGCGGCTACCAATTTCACAATGATGGATTTAAAACGTAAAAAACGTGATTTTAATCATGTAAAGAGAAGATGAATCATGATTTAATTAAAATATTCTAGTATGGATAATTGGTTAATATTTTAGATGGTCAATGTTAGTAATAATTCATGTGCGGTGGTGTCTTTGCGCTGATTAAAGTGTTATATTCTCCCGTCGTAGCCTCGCTCTATTTTTACACTTTAATGCAAAGAGCCGTTTCTCTTTGGATGGTTCTTTTTGAATAGTCGTTGTGCAATATAGAATGCGATAAATATTTGAGGTGTAGAGCGCAAAAATGAAGTTCGTTTAGATTTATTCGGTTGGTAATAACAGTGTCATGTGGCCGCGCGACCAAATAATTAGCAATGGTGGTTCTGATGGGGTGGCATAGGCTTTGGAGACAACCATAAATAATGTATGTTGTTGACTCATTTGCTTTCATTGTTGTATCTCGCAATGCAGATACGTGGCACATGTTTGCTCAAGCTGACGACGACGGACTCCGGGTCTCCGGAGAACCCCCAGCTAGCCCTGTGTCGTTTACCCACCACGACACCACTTGGATATCTTCCCGCCACCCTCTGCCACACTTAACATACGATCCTGCTTTGCGGAAAGGCTTTGGGAATTTAGGACAGTGCATCTTTTATTTAAACAGCTCGTGGTTGTGTTTCTCTTTACCTCTACACAAGATTTGTTTTACAACTATAGATTTCGTTGACTTTATACGGACTTGTCAATTTTTTATTTTATTTGCCGCCGCGGTGGACATCGACGTGCTTTAAATTCACGACAAGTTTCTATTCTTTTCATACTGGCACTACAAACACTTCCATACTCAACCACATAAAAAACTGCTCACGACGATGGTTGCTTGTAAAATGTCTCCATTTTATTATTAATTTTGGAAACTGATCAGTTTTCATGACTATCTCTCCCTCCTATGATGCACAAAAATATAAACATTGCCAGCTAGTCGGAAAGCCACGTAAAAAAGAAGACTGATAACGTTTTTGTCGACTTAAACTTTATTATTTTAGTTGTAATTTTGCCGGTTTTGGAAACAGATTATTGTTTTACAGAAAGTTTTATCGAGGTCTAAAAAAGTGTTATTAGATTTTGCAGGGATTTTCCCAAGTCGAAGTCCAGGACAGGTGCCCTTTCAATCCGCCTCTGTCTTTGGTGGCATAAAAGTAAAATAAAATTTATTTTGCATTCTTTAAATCGGCTATTTTTGTCTTAAAACCTTTAAATTTAAGATGATTTAAGTGAACGACGGACAGACTAATCCAAATTTAATAGATATAAATATTTTATCTCTTTAAATAAATTTATACGATACATTTTCCCCACTTAGAATTCTTAGAAAAAAAGATTGAGTTTTTAGTTTCATTTCATTTTTGAGACTTGCGTTTATAACATTAGTACCCCCACGATTTTTTTAGAAAATCTCATTTTGAAACCGTCCCGATTTTTTATTAAAAGGGTAGCAAGAGTGGCTCAAAATTTTAATAAAAATTTTATCATAGAACGTGGTAAAATTTTTATTATTTTACGGGCACAAACATAAACGCGCGTTTTTGATTCTGAAAATTTATTTAATTAAAGCTGCTAGAATAATTAAGTTTTGATATCTTGGGAATTGTTCTGAATATTCTGCATGCTCTGGAGATTTGAGCTTAATAAATAATCGATCGGATTGATATGGTGCTCAATGGTCGGCAGATCTGGAAGTTTAACAATAAAATGTTGCGTGTCTAAAATTAATAATACCAGGTATTAGCTCACAAATAAATGTAAAAATAGTCACATTAAAATTTATCTTAGGAATTATTGACTGCGTCTTGAGCATTAAATATTGAATGACTTCTAAATTTAGATTACTTTGTAGTAGCTCGTGTACTTCTTTATTTAATAAAGATAAGAGATTAAGAATGAAACAAATTAATTAAAGGCATTTTATGTTTTTTTTACGAGTAATAATGTTGAGACGCAAAGATCAAATGTTCTTGAATGTGTAATTTGAAATTATCGCTGACGACGCCAAACTTTATGATAATAAGCTCGCTTTTAGCTACATCGATGTGAATTTGTGTCATTTTTGGATTGTTCTCGAGCTGTTAAAGTTGCTCACAGTATTGTTCTTTTAAATGAGAATAATTTAAGTCAACAAGCGCCGTCTGTGCGAAAATTACAATAAAGTAAAATACTGTTAGTAAAAGCAATAAGATGTGATTTACTTTGTTCTCGTTTAATATTTTATTTAATTTATTTTCGTCGGCTCCTTAAATATTGCCCCGGAACGAAGTCAAGGGAGACGTTAAACTACTTTAAAAAGTCAACTTTGAAGGCTTAAATGAAAGTGTAATATCAAGGCATCAATATTCCTACGAAAGCGCAAGATTGAATTTTTCAAATTGTTTACGAAACAGCCTAATTTCTCGGTGAAAAAAAATGTTTGATGGATTGTCGATACCTGACACAAACATTAATATTTGCTTTGAATCCCCATTTAATCAAGGAATGTAAATGTAAGCAAACTTCCGTAGATAACAGATTAATAATGTTTATCATTTATTTTTGTACGGACAATTATTTCCGCGCTCTTTTTATTGTTTTTCTTTTTGTACAATTATCATGTTGTTCATTTTAAGTCGGATCGCAATATTATGCTATAAAAAGTCGGTAAATCTACAGTTGACGAATTGTGTAGCATGTCTGGCAAGGAGTTAATAATGTTTCTATGTGAGCTGCATTTAGTTTAGTTTTGTGATGGGCATCTCAGGGTTTTCATGCAATTCCCTGTTGGTTTTTTAAAGTCCAGTTTAATAAATGAACGCCATTAGTAAATACATGTCACGTATAAGTTCTAGCCAAGAAAGAAATATCCAATTCAGACAGAATTTAATATTTTATACAGTCAATTATTGTGTTATTTTTATTGATGTTTTGTCTGTATACACATAGATATGTGATGGTATTAGAGTCGCTACGTTTGTATTTTTAATTAAGTATTACAATGAAAGGCATCAATACAATAGCAACATTAAAAATTTAGATGTAGACACATAAACGACACGCAATTAGGTTATAATAAAATAAAACGTAAACGTGTCAATATCCGTGTCGGTTGCTGCGGAAATGCGGTGTTAATGCGGAGTACATTCCAGCGAGTTCTTGGAGGAATTTCGGCGAAATCATACAACAAAATGAAAAAGACAATTTATTGATTTTTATAATAAAGTTTGTACCATGATGGTCCGTCTCTTCGATCACATGCCAAAAATACTTACGTTAAATAATTTCCAAAGTGCAATTCTATTAAAAAGCTTCAAATCTTTAAACTGAATACACGCCGATGTCATATTTCATACGAGATGAATGTTTATTTGAATACAGCCTTAGCAGAAATGGATTTGAGTACGCTGAGCTGTCATAACTTGACGTTTCTTATTTATTTTTTCCTTTTGTTTGCAAAGTATTTTATGTGTTTCTTTATAGATCCATCGGAGACATAATCGATTTGGCTTAATGAACACGCTTTATTTCTCTTGTGCCGAACTTTAATAATAGTAATAATTTTCCCTTTATGCGCCAGCTCGCAGCAAAAATCGAAATAGACCCGAGTGTTATTTTCCCGCGCTCCGGCTCAAAAAAAGACGTAATTTGTGGAAAACACAGGATTTTTACATGCCACACTTTTACCAGACGAGCTGTGAAATCAATCAGTGTGTCATGATCCCATAAAAAGACTAAGACTTGTATTAGATCACGTTCTGTCTATATTGCTAGCGCCATTCCCATACCAAACACGAATAGGACCTAACCTAGGATTATGCATTCAGTATCTCATATTTTCTACACATTTATAATATCAGATGTCATATCACTGTCAGAAAAACGAGGATTCTTGGGAATATTTGCGAGATGTCACAGAGCAACCGAGACAGCAAATTGTCTGAATTACAACCTCTTTGCGATTGCTTATTATTAGTTGCTCGCCTTCTTTATTTATGTTCTTTCCCAATCTTTTTATTAAAACTTTCAACACTTGTTAAGTTCCCACATTTCGAAATATCTAACTGATACGATAACGATTTGTGGCTAATGTGAGTTATTTCCCCCTCAATTACTTAGAAAAATGACAATAATTAATAAAAAAATATTTTTACGGTTTAGATAATTCCTCGTGGTCACGGCACATTGCATTATTCCCCAAAAAAATGTAAAACTCTTTCTCGTCCGTTGTTTCCTTTATTTTCGTACCAACGAAGACAAGAATGAAATTTATAAATTATTAATTTCTCGGTAGTTCAATAAATTTAGGCCTTACTTTTATAATTATGAAAGTACGTCGATAAACAAAAAAGTTGTATTTGCTTTAGACGGGAAATGAGATTACATTTTTAATAATAGTTTGCCCGAACTAAGAAAAATGACGAAAAAATATCTATATTCATTTTACATTATTAATTATTTGATATTATAAAGTTGCTTTATTCTTCTTTCAAACAAGTACAGAAGAAAAGAACTTTAAGGAAGTAAATTCCAACGTGTAATGAGAATCGATTTTTGATTACAATTGAAAATATTTATTAAAATAACTCATTTTCTTTATTCTTTATGGTCAAAATTCAAAGAAAATTCTTATTGATGGAGAGGCGGTATTCAAGGAGAAAAGGCTTAGCAAAACCAAAACTTTACACCTTTCTTAATAACATCAAATTTTAATTAAAAAAAATGTAAGTAAAATTTGAAGAGAAAAAACCTACAAAAAATTAAAAGGTTTTAGTTTCATTTAGTGAATTTAAAGACTAAAGTAAATCTAGAAAATCTAGACAATTCAAAGAATAATCAATAAATTTAAACACAGTATAAAAAATTAACAGAACCAAGAATTTAAAGGAAAATCTTGGAAAAAAAATCTAACCGCTATAGACAATATAAGCACAATTAAAAAAAATAGAAATGAAAAGAAAATCTAGAAAACCCAAAAAATTTAGATACTCCAAAAATAATCCAAAGGAAATTCAAAGAAAATCGATAGAGGATTTCAGAAGAATTAAAAAAGAGAATTTAGAGTATTTAGAGTATAAGTATCCGACCATGCATTAATGATTTAAATTGTAGCCTCGTATAATTGTTTACACTAGATCGATAAATAATAACAGTCATCCACATTATTTAACAAAAAATTGTGATAAATGACGTCGTCTATCGTTCTCCATTGTTAATAAAACATTCTTTTTTACATACAAAGTACCAATTTTAAACACATCAAAACATTTTTTATGCATGCATGTCATGCGTATTTAAAATGGAACTTTTTGTTTTGAGTTTTGTAATCTGCAATGTTCATACCTATATTTGTGTTTTCCATCAAATCATTTTACATTTTAGAGATATTCAATGCTGTCATTTGAATTGTCAATTATTCAAGCGAGACTTTATTAATTTACGCTTCTAGATGATGGCATATTATCTACAAATGACAACTCAGTTTTTGCTATTATTCGCGTGTATTCTGTCAGCAGCAGATTTTTGTTATTAATGCGGTTTTCAACTAACTACTGTCAACACAGGCGCAATTAAAATCGAAGATAAAGCGAAAAAGTTTATCGCTTCGGAGTTGAATCTCCAAGATAATTCCCTGAAGAATTATTTTTTCAATTGTTAATGAACGTGAAAGAGCATTGTTAATAGCTTTGTAAGTAAAAAGTTTTAGAAAACGTAATGTAGGTTCGTGTGAGTATAACAATGTCAGGTAGAACAACACCAATGAATTATGACCCTAATGTCCCTATGCACAAAAGGCATACAAGGATACATTTCACAGTGTACAAACGTCGATGAAATGTTTCATTGTCACAGAGCTTTTGTCTACAGTTCGATCTGATATCACTCTATATTTACACACAGTTCCAAAGCTTATCACTAGCCTATCTTCGTTTCACGTATTTTGCAATTAGCTCTTTGAACTGTTCGATAAAAATATTATTTTCAACAGACATTTTCTTGTTCTGTTTCGTGACCGCTTCTGTTAATCGCAAACGGATTATTGTGTTGCCATAATGAACACACTCAGTAGAATACAACCATAAATATGGCATTGGCCGATTATCATTTCAATACCCTCGTTAGCGCAAAACCGAGCTTAAGTTAAGGTTCCGGCGGAAGATCCGCTCATAAATCAAAAAAAAAGAAAGATCCAACCGTTAATTACGATTTTATTAGAATTTTAGTGCAGGCTTGGAAAATCCGTTCAAGATTTTCGTGGAGAAGCAACCATTAAAAAATACACTAAAACAAGTTCCGGTCTGAAGTATTACAGCACTCGCCGTAAACGGCAGTGCATTTGTAGGCAACAGCTCTTGAAATCCGACTTTTCAACTAGAAGTGCAAATCTTTCTCCTAAAAATAACTTTCGTTTTCTAAGTTACCTGTCGGCACTTTGGTTCGGTATATAAATATGGAATGGAATTTAGATAAGACAATGTTGAGTGAAAGCAAAACGTGAAAATTGTGCACACATGAAAAATTAATTGGAAAAGTTCGAGTGAGAATATTTTCATAAATATAAATAGCATCGAATCAAAGTATAGCAACAATTTTATCACGATTGAATGACGGTATCGATCGCTTTTTGACCTTGTTTATAGACTGATAAATGAAGGGTAAGTTATCAGAAGACGTGTTTCATGTATTTTCAATGAATTAAATGAATCAGGTAACAAAAAATCGTTAAATAACACGATCTACCCTCCTGACTCATACATATATTTATAAAGTCGAATTTATTAAAGAATTGTTAACCCATCGCGTGTTCCCTCTGTCTCGAATACTTGAGATCTTACTTACCAGCATCTAAAATTAGGGACTCAATATTGACTCGATTTCAAGTTGCTATGATTTCGTGATTTGCGGTTTCTATGGCCTCACCTTATATAAACATCATTTTGTCAGTATTTCAACGGGAGAGTTTTTTTAACTCCCTCTTGACTGAAAGGTGAAAAAGCAACGGGTTTATCTACATTATCCTATTCTTCCACAATGATTATCGCAAATACCTCGTCTCATTTCGATGGCTTAGCGTCACTGGAAGCGTATCCACAGTTTCGCGCTGAGCAAAAGATGAAAAAGAGGAGTTTATCTTCTTATATTGCATAACTGTCTATATTTATACCGCTGAGAAGTTGCAAAATAAAATTGGAAGCTAAGCCAGCGAATTTATGAAATTAAGATTAACGAACGGTTTATTTAACCAAGGAGCAACACAAAAAAAAAATTGTTGACTTTCCACTATCAAAAAACTTGTAGACTAGTGAAATTTACTTGTTCTCGGGCTATTGGTCTTTCTGTATCATAAAATTTGAACCTATTTAAATCCCGTAATAAAATATAAAATGACCCGGCGCATCCACCATTTTTATAGCCCGTTTTTAGATGAGAAACTTGTTATTGTGTAGTGGCAGTCATACATGTAGATCGACAAATTTGTAACAATGAGCATAAAATCCAATTTTTCTCTCATTAGATTCTAACGTTAAAAAGCGCCAATTTAATTACAGGAAATTATTTAGATAGTGCATCCTATTAGCGCACTAAATTAATATTTGGACAAAATAATTAAATCAAAATTGAAATTTATGGTCAAATAATTCCGTTATAACGGAAACAACAGTGAACAATATAATTTTATCAGCGTAAGTTAATTTGAATGTATGTACATTCTGACAGCTGATTAGTTTCTAAATATACAAAATGATGAAATTAAAATATAAAAGATGAGATGCGTCCTAATGCTAGTTTGAAAGTAGGTTACCTTCCAAGACATCAAATTATTGTTTGTATAACGATTTGGTTTCGTGGGTAATAATGTATAAATAATAGAATCGAGGAAATATGTGAAAAGTAGTTTTTTAATGAGTTTTTTGTTGCAAAGGACAGACACTTGAGACGATAAATATTTAACGTCGTAATTAATTACGTTATCGGAGGTCCACTTTAGCAAACAGGATAATCATCTTGATAGTTTAATTTCGCTTAATAAATAGACGCCTAGAGAAACTTTCTAAATTGACAGAACACACCTGTTCAAGCTTCATATGTGGTTCAATAACAGCAGTTTAACTCTCTGTAATTTGCGTGCAGAACTAAATCGATTTAAAATTTACGATGACTTAATGAGTTTCCCTAAATAAAAGTTCGTAATAATCGAGTTTGTCTTGTTCGTCGCAAATATGTAAATTTTATCATTCTCAAGCAGTCAAAGTTTTTAATTTTCTGTTTAACGCGATAAACAAGAGAAAACGCATAATTGTTGGTTGTGCCGGCAAATAATTGTTTTGAGGGTGGCTTTCGTCGACAATTACAAAGTTTTACCAAATCTAATATTTATTTAAATAGAACGGATTATTTCGACTTGATGGCGAAGACATTGCGACAGGTGAAATATACGGATAAAAATTTCGATTTGACGAAAAACTTTACAAATCTGCGACAGAATGCGGGGTGTAATAAATCTGTAGTTTTAGTGGTTGGATGTTTTAACAGATTGTTTCGTTGGCAGTTTAGAAAAAATGACTTTTTCACAGAAATTCTTCTCGCTGTTATTTATTAACAAAAATACCTACAAAGCCCATTAATTTGTGCAATGTTTGGGATTTGTTAATTAAACTTAAAGATTAAACATAATTAAATAAATTAGTATTTTCAGCAGGGAACGAAACGCTACAAATAGATTTCCCAAAGTAAGTCAGAAACAGCTCTAGGTAATTTAATTTTTTTAATTACTTTCTGTCAGAAAGAACAAGGCTTTTTATAATTTGTTTATAAATAAAGTCAGAAAAATATTATTTTAGTTTTTGCGTGTTTTGAACAATTTACACTTCTCGTCTTTGTGGTGTAATCGTATTCAATCCTTGAATCTCACTAAACTCGAGAACTATTGAACCAGCTTATAATAAACTTTGCACGCATGTTAAAGAGATTTAGAGAGTTAAGAACACAGCTGGGTCCGGTACTTGGGGCTTAAAAATCGTCTTTATAGTCTTTGGAGTGGGAAGCAAAACATAATACTGGAAACTGACCAGATCCGGGTGTTTCGAGCAGTAAATCCGGTTTTGAAAGAATTTCAATTCGGAATTCATATGAATCAAATCTAAATTTATGTGCGTTTGAAATCAGTATTCGATCAACATTTGTCTACATTTCTACGATGCTGCTGTGCCTCGGTGCAGGTCGAGTTCTTTTATTTTAAATCAATGGGGAGTAATTTCAAGGAAAAAAGTAAATATTCCACTTGAATATATTACACGTTTGTTGTAATTCGTTCATGAAATTTTCAATCAGAATAAACCGGACTTGGAAGTTTTCGTCTGTATACTTAGCATCCTCTACAAATACGTTTTGATTCTAAATATGGATGTATAAGAGGAAGTAATTGGATAAGTCTTCGAGGAAGCAGCGACCGGAAGTCATTAGCATAGATTCAAACGTTTGAAAATATTGCTGTTTTAATGAGATTTACTGTGATTGAAAAATGCATTTTGCTTTGAAAAACTGAATTAGGATGTTTAGTGATATTTGTTTGCAAGCCGCTTTGTATTCTGCACATTCTGCACTAAAGCGTCTGTGCCATAGGAACTAATTTGGAGCATTAAGCCTTTGTTGGGACTGGGAATAGTAAGGAGCCCTTTCTACTGGTTAGGCTATTCTCATTTACATACACTGAAATTTATAATTGAATCCTTTTCACCGTATCACAAAGGATCACCATTATCATTTATAGTCATAATTCTTAAATTACTTCTTTTGTAAAGAAAAATATCCAAACACTAATTAATTTTGTCTCACCAAGACGTGCGCTTTGTTCAATAATTCAACTCGTACAGTTATCTCAGTATCAACTATGCGTCCTCATTACCATTCTAACTGCATGAATAAACAATAGCATATGATAAACAGTCGTTTAATTAGCTTGTTTTGTTTGAACCCAACTTCATTTTAATAATTATTAATCACTTATTAGTTCCATTCCGTAACGTTAAATGTTTAGTCCATCGAGGATACAAATTGAAAGTGAATAGCTCAGTTTATCACGAAATCAGTTTTTTGTGCTTTACTACAAAAACTGCACTTTGTATATTGACATGCAATTATCTGTTATTTTACTCCATGCTTTTGATGATGACAGTCATATTGAATATACAAATAAATTAATATCTAATAACCAAGCCAATCAAGTAGATGGCATTATGTAATTACTCGTGGATCAAATAATTTGAAACGTTTCTCTATATTTTCTATAATACTAAATAATTAAAATCAAATTCTAGCTTATCAACAAATGGAATCAATTTATATTCTAAATACTTCAAATAGAGTAATGAAAAACTTCGCTCTAAGGGAAAATATAATATCTGACTAAAAGTGTCTGTGAGTTGACATTTAATTTTTTTTAAATTACGAACTAAATTTTTCTCTATCCTCAAAGCTTTCTGACATCATTTGATATTCATAGAGGATAAATGTAAGATAAAAAAAACTAAAAATCTTTTTAATCATATCGCTGAAGTAACTGCGTCCGCTTCAGTTTTTAATAAAATAGAAGTTTATCTGGATTATCAGTCAATTTTTTTTAAAGTTTACCATGCGGTAAGTGCAGATTCGCGAAAATAAAAATATTTGACTAGAAACGATGTACATTAGCCAGTGGAATATCCTGTTTTCTTTGTCGGCGCGAACTAAAAAATGTTTTCATGGTTTTATTAACATTTTAAATCGACTAAAATGCGGAAAACAATAAGAGATTAAAGTGGAGATAATTTATTTCACAGAAAAGATATTAAAGCTGTTACAAAGTTAATTTAGTCAAGTTTTTTCTTTGTATTTGTAGTAACCATAAACAGCTGCTCGAGTAAATTTGTATCTCAATGTAAAGTTTGTGACATTAGTACATTGTTACAATTGGAATTAAAGTTTTTCTTTTAAAGTCACCTTCAGGCAAAGAAATAGTTGGTGCAGTAATAAAAGTTGGAAATGGTGTAAGATAATCGAATATTAATTTTACTTGAAAACTTTAATTTTATTGGTGCAGAGCCATCGAATTCGCGTTGACTGTGAAATGTAGGTATTCGTGTAAAATATTTGTACTTTGTGGTTTGCATTATTTACCACATTGAGGAAGTTTAGTCAGCCAATTTTCCCAGGCCGCCTCCGTAACTCGCCTAGTGAGTCGCCACTGTGAAATCATGTCGCGTTCAGGATAAATAAACGAACAAAACCAAACTCCTTTAAAATTTTCATCGTTTTGTTGAAAAATTCTCTTATGAAATCAGTTTTCACTCTTTGATCAGGTTCGAAGGAAAGTCGATCCTTATCCGTTTTTTATAGGTCGTTAGTTGTTAAGGGCGACTGTGTCTCGGCTCATTTGGGGCCCTTTTGGTCAATGTCGTCGTTGGTATCCAACGACACTAGCAACGGTTCCCTCAAGTCATAGCAAAAGGACTAGGCGTCCATCACTGCTCATTCCCCTGTCCGAAATTCCTCAGGAGATCCGAGAACCTACAAATAAAAGGGCCACCAGTAAATTAAAGCGCTTCTGCGTCAACGTTTGCTGGTTCCTAATTTTTTATATTCGACCTTCACCGAAATGAATCCGGTTTTTGAGTGTTTGATCAGTTACCTCATGAAAAAACGATTTATTTTGCATATTTTACATATCGAGACTTAAGAATGTGTTCTAATTACCGAGCGGGAGTATATTTTGCATATAAATGCATGCAACTTTTTCTTCACTAAAGCAATTAAACAAGGAATTTATAGAAACACTCAAACTTTAATAGCGATGTAAATTCGACCAAACAAGATTTTTATGAGCTGCTTAAAATTGCTCAAAATGGAACGAGATTTTCTTGTTTTAAGACGGCACAAATGAAAATTTAACCTACTAAAATTGCGTTATGATAACCCGAACGAAATTTGAATTATAAAATTTAACCTTTCGTTTTTTAAAAACGTAAACCATTTATTCATTCTGAATATTTAACTTCACATGTTACTTACGAAAAGTATGTTAAGCAAATTCGTGCCCTGCTTAAAAAATTCGACAATGTTTTAGTTAGAAAAATTAGACTTCTGTACTAAATTTCGCTGGTTCTCCGATTTTTCTTCAAGTCTTACTTGACTCTAATGACTCAATGATGATTCATCGCAATAAAACCACTGCCGGTTTCACTCCCGGATTTGTGGAGTAAAACCGGTACTACCTTACTTCTATGTTTTAGGCAGAGGGTGAGCTAATTTCACCGATAATTTAAAGGTGTATTTGCCAGAGATGTGCGACACGTTTTTGTCGGAGAAAGTGTCTTACCTAAACTGTTGATTTATTGGTCGTTTATAACACGTCCATTTAACACAATATAAACTGGAGCTAATATGATTTTTGTATTTTACGAGAAGTAAAACAATCAATTTGACAGTTTTCGCTAAGGTGCAAGTTGGGTCTAATTTAATAGTGCTCTGGCTGTTAATTGTAAGATATAGCGGTGCCAAGTTGGTTAGAATGGTTACAAATATAAACAGGTGGTCAACCTCGGTGAAATTACAAGATTCGTTTGACAAAGTTTGTTCAGAGAGTTGTCTAGAAAATAACAGAGTTGTTCTCCTATAATTAGGAGTGTACATGCAAATACTAAAAACAAACCACGTTTAATTTTCCAGTTGCACACTTAATTCGACTTGTATTGTGTATACATGTTTAAAACGTAAAATTATTAATGAAACACTGGGGAGTTGACCTGTTTTTAAATTTTGGTGGGAAAAATTAATTGCTTGTGTATTTTACTCTGTCGCTACAATAAGAGAATTTGTTTGACTGCATTACGTTGATAAGATCAGATAGTACGTCATAGTTGAAACCAATGAATAATTTAAATGAATTTTCTAACCACGGTATCAGTATAATCAATTATTCACTCAATATATATTTATTGTAGCGTAGAACGGTGTTGTTTACATTAAACGTTCTCTGTCAAAGTTAAATATAAATCCATGAATTGGAAAATCGTGATAATACGCTTAACCCGGCGCATCCGCCATCCTTGTCAATTATTTTATGTATTTTGGCCGGTGTCAGTTGTTTTATGATTAAAATAATATGATAACTGGTACTAACAGAAACAAATTACATGTCAAGCGCAATGCTGTTTTATGAAAGCGGCTAAAATTAGAACTTAGTTCAACTAAAGCCTTTACTATACCAATTACTATGGTTACGAACTAGTTTGTTTTACAAAACGTCACCACACAATAAATCTACGTTTACAAGCTTGTTTAGATTAAGTATTGACACGCCCAGTTATAAATATAGTTTTGCTTGAATATCTAAAAGTGTGAGCAGCAATTAAATTTTGGTTTTTATGGTACAAACATTTGCTGGTTTATTAGATCCCTTGTATAGAAAACGATTCGTCTGTTTCTTGCCCTACGTTAGTTACTGAGATGTATTAGTGTAGTTTTTGTGAGACCGCGCCTTTAGCTCCCTGGCATATGTAGTCGGTTCATAAATTGTAAGAAGCGTGACGTCATTATTGATTAATTTGATGGAATCAAACATCTGGGATTTTCTTATTTCAGACACAACAGGAATAAAAATAAACGTTGACGACGAGCAGTCGGACAATTTTCGGTCATTTCTTCATCGGAAAAACATAATAAACTGTCGATCGGAAAAGCATCAATATTTTTATTAACAATTTCTTAAGTTTTGTTACAATCTTTATATTTATTTTCTTTGAAGTTTGTTATATTGAAGAACCGAGCCATAACAACTTACCCTAAGTTTAAACTAAAATAAAGTAAAATTCAAAACGAGCTTATTTTTTAAAATGACGCTAAAAACCAGCGGCTCTAATTAGGACATGTCCACGTAAATGTGTTTGTTATCGAAATACCGGAATAAAAAATTTGCGTGGTGATGTTAGTTTTTTACTCGTATTTAGCTATATGTAAAAATATTTAAAACACGAGATAATCGCTCTTCGTTGTTGAGATAATTTGGTTAGTTTACGCGTCGAATTTCGCGACATCTAAACCCAGTTTTCCGCTTTTTAGAAACGCGGTCATTAAACGAGTGTATATTAAAACAAAAGAATTTTTTCCTGTCCCTTTTCGTGTTTTTTATCATTCAGTTTTATCGTTGTGAATTAAAAATGGATACGTCTTTCTTTTGAATCGAAGTTGTTCGATTTCGCTCGTAAAGTTTCCATTACAAATTCCCCCTAAATCAGGGATTATCGTCCAGTCTTGATAATATGCTAACTTATACAGGATTATTTTGAAATTCTAAAGATACAAAGCGTGCGGTGGTGTAATTCTATGCAGTATTCAGAGATTTGCCGAATTTAAATGTTTGATTGCAGTGTGAGGGAAATAAATTATTATGCAAAAGTTCACATACTGAATATTTGAAATGTAAGTTCTCGAGTTTTATTCGGATAAAAATTTAATTGTTTTGCACTTTGTAATTTCGTTAAAAGTCTTCCATTCTCGCTACAAAGGTGTAATTCGCTTTGTATATGATTATATTACAATTGTTTAATTTGGTTTCCACCTCGAAGTGAATAATACAAAGCAGAACCAGTCTTTAATGGACAATAATATTTCCACGTTTAATTTAGTATACCATTATATTCTGTTAAAATTAACATTAGTTTTAATCGAAACGTTTATTAAAACAAGCATTTAGTGTTTATATTAGGGTCCTACTATAATACTCGTTTTGTTAATAATGTCATTTTACAAAACTGGCAAGGGTAAAAGGTTTGTGTACGTAACACCCTTTTGCAGATAAAGGTTAATTTTAAATTTGCGTGGGTGATGACACCTCTAAAAGAATCAATAGTCATCTTAAAAACAGTGGAATTAGTTACAATTCCGTTTCCCTTTAAAAAATTCACGAAATTGTTTCGATTTAATTTCTTTTACCCCAAGGGTAGAAAATATTGCTGTTGAAACATCCAACTTGTAAATTTGCATTTTGAAAACAAGTAAAAAAAACACTGTAATGATTACCTACTCCCAGGTTAAATATTGAAATTAACGGAAGGAAGGAAGGAAGGCAAGCGTGAACGATGGATACTTTTGTAGAAAATGGAAAATTGTTTTTTGCAACGTTGTTTATTAGCATTAGATAAATGGACGTTTTTTTCTTTACACTCCGGGGTTAAATCTTGAGTTTTGTTGCGAGAATTTTCCTTAAATCTCCGGATATGCAAAATGAATGAAGGTAATATGTAAATTGAATTTTACGTAACAGCGATTTCTTATTTTATGCATTGTAAGAAACCTTAGCGGTCTTAAGGAAAATCAATTTTGTATTTGCCAATCATATTTAATGACAAAAGGAAGTTGCTGGATTTTAATATTTAATACAAAATTTACTCAAGTGGCAAACTTCATGATTAAGAGCCAACAAGGAAGACGGTCAATACCAATATTGATTCGGTTAAGAAATACATATTTCTGCTGCGCTAGTCACTATTTTTATACCCAAGAATTAGTTTCTAACTAAAAAACTAAAACATACAAAGTAACTTTTTTCAAGTGTTTTTCTTGTTTTTTGTTAATGAAGTAATTAAAAAGTTACAGACGTGCTTTTAGTTTCTACTCGCTAGAGTTTCATTCAAATCTTTTCAGTTGAATTGTTGACTACAGAACGGAACGAGTACTGAATTGGTGGTCAAAATGGTGAAAACTCAAATAAAATTCTGTATGCGTTTTATATTTTTTTGAAAGTTTAACAACGCGCCCCTTTCAGCACTCGCACGATTTTGTCGAGCATCTAGCGCCCTCTGTATGAGAGGAGTGGAAGTTAGTTCGCAGGGTTGTAAATTTCAACCCCTATTTTGAACTTTACCACCTAACTATAGATGTCGCTATCTACGCCTTACCCTGGTTGTACGAGAGGGCGCCACCGTTGCTATTTGTAGAAAGGGTAGTTCGTATAGATTTCTGTTTCAGAAATTATTCAAAGTGTGTATTATCGAATAATTTTATGAGGCTTAAATAAGTAGGATATTTGTTATGATATTGGAACAGTAAAGTTACCATAGAAAAATTACCATGAATAATTTAAGTCTTTTGATCAATAGCCCCGAAACCACTTTCCGTTATGACTTTTCTGGATTTACTTACTTAAATATGCAGTAATTAGCAAATTTATGAATTAATTACTTGTGTTTTGCTTAAAGCGACCCTAATTTCTTTGAGGGGCCATTTTAGCGTTGGAATAAAATAAAGAATCTGATGGTAATTATTTCTCATTTTAACAAATTTGAATAATTTGAATTAACACCGCGACAGAGGGCGATTTTTATTCAAATCAAGAACAAGTCTAGGTATAGTTATCCTAATATATTTTAAAATCAATTCTTCTGTCACTTATTTCTAACTCAATCTTCCGAAAAGAAATTAACTGTAATCAGAACAAGGCGTCAGCAGAAGATTAATTGGTTTTCGTTTTATTTCCTTGAGACGACGCATAAATGTAGCTGAAAAAATTACTACGAGACCTAATTTTAAGTTTTTTGGATGGAGAGTTTAGTTGATTTTTTTATTAAAACTAGTTCAGAGATTAGACCTGACAAACGTCGGTCACGATGTGCCCCACATATTACCGAGCTTTCCAGATTAGTTTCAATGATTCAATAAATTCTGATCGAGTTCGATCCGATTAAAGGTTGCCTTCGTAAACGTAGTTTGTTTTCGTCCCGATTGTTTTTAGTTTACTGAATAGACGAGACCCGATTTTCTTTGTATTATTTGTTGAAGGAATTTTTCGGTGTAATGAATTTGAGTTATTTATTTTCAGTTACATGGTGCAAAGTGCATCTAAATAGCACAATAAAATCTCGACGAAACACCTATTTCGCTTATGCTCTATATAAAGAACTTCGCAAACAAGATTTATCGATTTAGCCAAATTTATTAGTAAATAAAGCGGAACAACGTGCTGTTAGGCGCATAATCTTTCGATTTTGTTCAGACAAGCTATCTACGTATCGATTTTGCATAAAATGTGGAATATTTTCTTCGGGACGAATGATTTGTCGATAATTGAAGAAACCTTGTAATGCTATAACTGGTTTATTTATTTGCGATACTTGAGCACTGATAAACTCGTTATAACAAACTAAACTGAAGAAAAATCTTCCCTCTAGGATATTATTTCGATTTAGCCGGCTAACGCAAGTTCGAACGTAAGTTTCTAACTTAGTTAATTTCTTATAACAAGAACACTTAAATATACCATAATTCAAATCCTCCCAATTCTTTAGTTGTTACGGAATAAAGAATTTCTTCTTCCGTGATCTATCGAACAATTTTAGTTGAATAGATATCGAAGTCGTTTTCAGGATTTACAAAGAGGAACTTTATTAAAGACTGAACAATAGTTCTTCGGTGTATTATGAAAATCAATTTCTCCATTAATGTTGCCATTGTCAACGAAATACAAATAACAAAAGTAGTAATTTTGTATTTTTACCACCCAAAGACGGATAAAGAAATGTGCTTCGTAAGCGTATCAACTCTAAATCTATGCTTTTAATAATGTTGAAGAAATGAATAGAGTCACCACTTCAACTGTATCTCACACTCAATCTTTGATTGTGTTACCAAAATTTGGCCTAAATACATTATTTAGCTGATACAAAATTCTGATTCCTAATATCCACAATCGGCACTCGAGGAGAAACCATTACTTTAATTAGTTCATAGTTAGAACCTCTTAATACTCTGTTATTGCACACAGGAACATCATAATCGATAGGCCTCCATTGTAATGTTCCAAAACGACAGAGACACTTTAGAAGTTTTCACTAAAACAGTTTTAATTTTAAGCCTCACCGTTTGGCGACGTAATTTAAGATTTTTTTGAGAAAAGTGAAAAAGAGAAAAATGAGCTACCGGTTCATTTTGTGAAACTGCAGTAGAATCCTGCAATAGAAAAGTAACTTTCGAAAGTTGTGCGCGCTCCTAGTTTGTCCTGGGAATAATGTTAATATTTTGAAGTGTCTTTCGTCCAGTCTAGCTTTCGATAAGTGAGTTCTGGCAAAAACGATTCAACTTGTCGATTTCTCAGACTCCGATCCTCCCGGTAATTGAAGAAAATTGACGTGACAACTGTGCAGATTTAATATGTAAAGAGAAGCCGATACATCGTTTTTCTCGATATTACATAGATAGCAAGACAAGTGAGCACAGATTTGTGCTGACAGCATTGAAAATTGTTCGATGTCTAACTCAAATCCTTTAACAGGCACAAGTAGAAAAAACCGTGATCGCCTTGATCCCTATCATTTTTAATAATTTTGTTTTTGTAACGCGGCGCATCCACCATTTGTTGAGAAAGATAAAAAAATCGATTTATCAATTGTGACGGTGGATTTGGTGGTGTTGGTGTTTATTAGCGGATTTATTTGCATTTTATGCATGCCAAGTGTAATGTGAAAATGTGGATGACCTGAGACTAGGACCAAGAATTTGAATTGAATGTGGAACTCGCAATTTTAGAGGATCCCAGAGCGTCGAGAAGAAACTACTTTTGATTAATGTATCTCTTCTTATTCCTTCGAGTCTCCATTTCGCTTGTTCTTGGTTCTTTTTACGCCGCCGTCAAGGCAAAATCGTTAAGGAATGAAATGATATTGGTCATTTTTTATCTGAATTAATCAAGCTTTAAAAAAATTACGACCTGTGCCGGAATATGTTTGAATAAGTGACAAATGCCCTTTCGGTGTGTCGTAGGAATTGTAATAAAAAAGGAATCAATACCGAATTTATAAAAATAAAATTTGATCGCTAGTGTGGGCGTAAATGTAGCCGACAAAAAACCGCGCCGGGAAAGCGTCACTGCATTATGTAACAAAAAGTATCTTGAATTCCTAAACGTAAAAATTGCGATCAATGAATGTAGCATACAGCGAAAGTCATCGTAAAACACACAAACATACATGGCTCCCCTAATCCTACATCAACATTTCTCATGTTGTAGAGAGGGCTCTTCTTGTTTCGAGCAGTCTTTAGAAGTTTGTATCGCGTGGAGACTTGGCTATTATTATATGTCTTGCGTTATAGAGGGAATTATCTACTGAGCTTCGGCATTAGAACAAAACTTCTAAACTTCTTTTCCCTTTCACAACAAGCGCTCTATATCTATTTGCAAATTCCTCCCTTCATATTTTCCGCTTTAAACCATATTAATAAAAACGGAGAGAAACTGAGAAAAACTGAAATTTTTATTCGGTAATAATTCTGTTACCATATCGGTGAAAGATGGACGCGTGCGGAGCAGATACTTGATTTGCATTTGCGGTTGGATAATTATTTGATTCCCAATGGAATTGAATTTATGTATTTTTAATTGACATGCGGTTTCAAAAAAGTTCCCTTTTATCTTCCATATGTTGTCAGAATAAAAGAAATTACTTTAAAAAACTCTCGTATTTTTGTCGCTTCACATGAAATAAACGGAGATTTTTAAAGCGGTTCAAGCTTGCGGCTTCATCGCGCTGATTATAAATTATTAGCGATGCGAAGTATTTTTCGCTCTATTTTCTTTTATTTTTATAACGTATTGAATATATTGTTTGCGTTACTAGATACGAAATATGTAAATCAGAATATTACCCAATTTTCCAAATTATTGACAACAATTTAGAACTGACTTTTCACTGCTCCAGTACAAATTTATTGAATAGTGAATAATGGGGGTATTTTAATATGAAATTAAAGGAATTATTAGTAATGAAATAATAATTTAAATGTGCTAAACATTTTAATGTGTAAAACAAACAATTACATTCAAATATTGGAACACAACAATTTCAATTTCTAGCTTTTCAGTGTAAAAGAGTGATTTTATAATCATGTTTATTTAACCGTTATAAAATGGAACTTTGCAGACGTTTATACACTCTAGCGACACTTAATCGCAAGCACTTTGAAATGCTGTGAACCCGATTAGCACTTAGTTTTTTCACTGACGAATAATTGAAATAGTTGATATTTTATATGATCTAAACAGACTGAAATTTACATAAGGTCAAATTTAGTTCAAAGTTCAGAGTGACTTAGCAATTTGGATCAATATAAGTGTAAAATTATTTACATTTGTGTGCTTAGCCAGATTTCGACATAGGTGATTAAAGTAGATAGCTGGTGTGATTAATAAGGGAAGTAACTTAAGTCGAAAGGGAGTTAATGGGTCCTTGTGGAAGTCGATTTAATCTAAGCATAGAGTTAAGGAATGAAGAATGACCAGCGTTCGAATTAAAACGATTTAAGTCAATAGACTCTGGACATTCAACTAGAATAGCGTGTAAGTTAATTTGGACAATTAAACGTGCGTGAGAAAAAGCCACTTGGTAAAAGCAGCAGTCCGGATGAGGGTAAATCACATTTTTAAATAGAAAATATAAAGAAAGCAATTTTTTTAAACATGAAGAGGGTGCAATTTTATTACTTATTTATTGAATTAGGTGTTTAACAAGAATGGGAGAAAGTAGAGAGGACGCAATTTGTTGCGAGGTGTAAACAATTCAAGAGACAGCAGTTTTCGGATGTAATTCTTTCGGTGTATTGGGGTGAAACCATATAATTGAAATATGTGATAGGATACACCATAAGCAGAAATAAGAGCATGTTCCGGAAAAAGCGGAAAGCAACTCCGGTAGAAGGATTTCTTAGTTCCGAGTGTACAGTCCAGACAGGAAAATATCCTATGCAAAATCAGATCGTCACACTTGAGTGTTGCCATGGATACACATTCCCTCCTCTATTTCATAAAACGCGAAACGAAATCAAAAACGCTAACAATTCATTGCAAGACAGTTTTGCAAATATAATAAATCATACACTACTATACAAATAAACAGGCGAGACAGCTCCGCATTTTATAAACTGCTGCTTCGGTGATATACTTTATTTTCTCTTTAACATTATTTATAGCAGTTTCCATTGTTTCGACGCGTTAAACTCAGTATTACCAATCGTATCCCGTACAATTCTAACAAAATTTTTATCCCCGTTTACACGGCAAATACGCCCGCTCAAAATTAATTTTTACTAATTTATGACCAATTTTAATTTCACCAAACAGAGACCGGAATTTCGATAACACCAACCCCCATTAAACACAAGAAACACCTTACCCTCCTAACCCTGAAAACTTTACGCATAAATCAGGAAAAAATCAACTTTTTCATATCCAATTATTCCATCATTCTCTTATCAAGCGAACGACAAATGACTCTTTAAAACGAAATTTTCATTTACACGACAACCTTGCTGATTCTAAATCTCTACTCGCCTCACTGAAACAATGACGACCTTAAAAATCCACTTTTTTTCCACTCTGAAATATATCCAAATCTTCCTTCAGATAAGCTCAGCTCAAACTTGAACATTCCTAAGAGGATTAGTGAATGGCAGAAATTACCTGCAGTTGTAATACCTACGTATTTGCTCCCTAGGGAAGTAACTGAGACTCTTCACTCTCTCTTCTTAATTATATACATTATTATATCCGCTCAAAAGCAAAAATTAACTTTTTCTTGCGCAGAGCCTCTGTGGCCCGTTTTGACGCTTCTTATTAGCATATTCCTTACTTACTTGATAATCTGAAAAAGTATTATTGTTTCATTTCAAAAAATTACTGTGCACAATTTTTTAAATTCCGCTTTTTAAAATGTCGATAAAATGGAAAGTAATCCTTTTTAAAATGATTTTCCATTTTGCAATTATTTACTGGAAATATCTCTGTAACGCAACACCAACAACGTTGGACATTGATATTAGCATCGATTATTTTTGGCGCCAGAGCTTATGCACTTTTAAGTAGATTTTCCTTTAAATATCGACGTCCCACTGGTTTGATACAAACAAGTTGAAGGCCGAAAACATTAAACTTATATTGTCTACATAATCATATAATAATATTGAGTGCTTATATTGATTTATAATTTACAAATAACGTGGAACAACAATCGCCGACAGTTTTGTGTAGGAGGTGTAACAAAATTATTGAACTATGTATCAGAATTATTTAGCACGTTAATTTTATTCAAATTTTGGGTATAGATTTACCAGGTTTTGTGTGCGTGTTGGTTTTCAAGCGAACATTATTTTATGTGATTTATCGAGTTTTTTATTCACGTTAAAGGCGCCGTTAGTTGTCTCTAGCGAGAAGTTTCTTTGACACCAAGAGAGCTTTTGGCATCCAAAATGTGATGACGCAAAGTGCAGTGTTGCAGCCGATATTTATTGAGTAAAAATTCAACCTAATATATTTCAAAAAAGTGCCCGTTTTAAATTTATCCCAAAGGACCTAAAGTACCTGCACGTCTTATTTTCTTTATTGAAATAAGATTTTAGCGCAACATTTTATCAAAGCTTTGCAGTATTTCCGGTTTGCCGAGTTACTCTAAAGCACTATGAAATTTTGTTTGTTTTATTTAAATATTTCGTTTTATCTTGATGTTTTGTAACATGTTCTATCCAGCGTATTAAAATTTAATCTGGGATGTTTAAGCAGTTGTCCATGTAAAGGGATGATGTGTTATTATAATACTTCACACGTATAATGAATAATTAAATAAAAGGGTTGCTCGGATAAAATCAAGCTTGTATGATGTTGCGTATTGTGAAAGAAGAAAGAAGAAGAAATGAAGTTGCTCCAAAAAAGAGCGGGGACTTTTCGAGGCGGTTTAGTTGCTTTATAAATACCGGAGAATAATTCAGCTGTCAAGACCAAGCATGCATTATAGTCCAAAGACAACAGGGCAAGTGCTAAAAGATATGCTCCACTTTGCCAGAGTTAGGACTAAGGACAAACAGGGGCGAGATATTTATTTATATATGAATTCTTCTATTTCCTCCTCGCTACAGGGAACTCGATTAAATTTTAACCACCTCGAATTTGATACGTACTAAGTAAATGTAAATTTATACATGAAACTACAAACGCATAAAACCAAATGTCCCAAATTACGACTCAAACACTTGTACAATTTGTTTCCGGACGATGTCTTACATTCATTACAGTTTTGTCACCATTCATAACCCCGCTTTCAATTAAACTTGACGCTCTCCACTAGAAGACACACAAACCGAAGGCGAAACTCTCACACAATCGCAGCAAAAAATTGTCTTCACCTTTATTACACGTTTTAATGAACTCCCGCGCTAATTTCAAATTTTCGCCATAATTAAAAATACTCGCAATTAACTCTGAAATAAAGAAAGAGCATTCGTCTTCGAGCGGCTATTTGTCGTTAAGGCTCATTCATATTAATCGATTACCGAGTACTAATTAGTCAACCTACATAAACGCAGAGCCAGACATAATCAATGAATTAAACAGGCTGTGCTAAATTTTAAATGCTGGTTGCCACCGAAATAATAACTTTGTCGCCGTCAAATTAATTTTTTTATGGCATTCAATCGTGTTTTTAGCAAGTTTTTCTAGCGTCTTATTAATAACGGATGAATCGATACAGTGGCACTGCTTTAGAATTTGGACAGTTCTGATCACGATAGTTGTTTTCCATGTTAGTAATTATAGGAGGCGATAGTAATCTCGTACACACACAATTTCCATGAAAAACATCCTGAAATTATAGACAACTTCTAACATTTCACTGAAACTTTCATAGAAGCTTTCAGACTGTTTTATCGACGCGTTTTTAAATCAAAATTTAAGCTCAATATCTTGCACCAATTTGCTGACACAAATAATTATAAAATAATAAAATGTTTAAAGCGGATACTGTCCTATTTATGTGTCGATATTTTAATGTTAAATGAAAGTAATTAATAAAACGAAATTAATTATGTAAAAGCGGCACGGTTTTAATGCGGTTTATTGAAAATTTTCGTATATAAATAAATAATGTCACGGGCGAATTTAAAGGAGTTAGATTGGAAATGGGCCGCAAAACCTTCAGTTTTTTATACAGGGTGGCCCATCTAAGACTTTCGGGCTTAATATCTTTGTCATTTATGAACGGATTTTTCCAAAATTTAAAATATAATTTCTTGAATAGGTAAGGATAATGTGACATTACCAGCGTCATCCTTGTCTTAAAAATGTTAATTTTACTTGTCTTATTTTAAATTTTAATTAGTTAAGATTCAAGTCATTTTATAGAACATCAATATTTATCCGAGTGTGCCAAAACTCAACCGTCTAGCTAGTCAAGTTGCCGAGAAAAAGACCCCTCAACATTTCCAAAAGATGCAAAATCGTAGTCGGCTATGGAAAAAATAATTTTCCACGCCCAATTTTGGACATCCCTGCGTTCGGTCTGTCAATAATCGCTGACGTCAGTGACGTTCTTGACATTTGTAATATTTCTCATTTGAGGTTATGTTTACTTTTGAGCATGATGATGAAAATCATTGATTTAAACTTGCGCAGAACGATTTATCTCAATCTTTGAAATTGGAAACTAATCATTTGTCATTTTTTTGTAAAATGGAAAATAAACTTTTTTTCCCTCTTGTGAACTCAATCCGGGGACATACTGTATGTATATATAGTAATGTACGAGTAATCAGATACGAAAAATTACTAGGCAAGCAACCTTGAAGAGTAAAAGTCACTACATATATCGAAAAAAAATATTTTTTAAATTTTGTTCATATAAAAAATAGTGTGGATCACACGTCGGCTCCCAAACTTCTAAAAGGGCGTTTCCGGCTTTGTGATTCAAACTACTGTTTCAATAGCCCAAATTAACCCGAATGAGCCAGAATTAGCCCAAATTAGCCCAAATTAACCCAAACAACACGAATAATCCAAAGATATGCTATTTTGATCAAAGAATAATTGAGGTTATAACAAAAACAAAATTTCACTCAGTCATGACTTCTATGTTGTCTCCCACTTGCCATGGCCTACCCAAAATAAAAATGTTGGTGGCTCATACATATTATACCAAGTGTTGAAAATTGGAGAGCTGTCACATTGTTTATACTAATCTTACATTTTAAATTTAGTTATGCGTGAATAGTATCAACACCTTTAATATTCCCAATGCTTTAAGTAGGCCAGACGCAAAACAAAACAGGTTCACTTACCCTTGTTCGTAGTGATGACGTCACATCTGCACCGACTAGACCAGACATGATCTTCCGTTATGTGCCGAAATTGATGATTATTCTTGAAAACAAGCTACTTCCAGCTGAATCCTTCCATTCCAGAACCTCCAGAGAAGGTTTACATGGGATAGAACACTTCCAAAATCACTTTCACAGCGCTTGTTGAATTTCGAACACCAATATGATAAAACTGATAAAACTGAGGTTTCCAGGCAACACTTTCACCCTTATCACACAAACTGCACCAAATGACACTTGTTTGGGGGTGGTAACTCAAAAAAACTTGCAAAAATTAAAAATTTGAACACGAAGTTAAGCCAAACGTCATAAACTGTCGGCAAGTCTCGGGAACGTTCGGTTCTAACAATGGCAACGTCATCATCTCAAGCACCGAACATTGCCGAGAGTTGCCGACAGTCTTTGACGTCTCGTTTTTTTACGCGTCGTCTTGTGTTCAAATTTCCAATTTTTGCAGGTTTTCTTGAGTTTCCATCTCCGAACAAGTGTTATTTAGTGCAGGTTTTGTGATAAGAGTGAAGGTGTTGTGTGGGAAACTCAGTTTTATCAGTTTTATCAGTTTGGTGTTGTACCGCAAAAGTGTTTAAGTCGAAACAGAAAAGTGAAAGTGGAAGTTGTTCTATCCCAGGTAAATCCCTTCTGGAGGTTCTGGAATGGAAGGATTCAGCTGGGAGTTGCTTATTTTCAAGAATAATCATCAATTTTCGCACATAACGGAAGATCATGTCTAGTCTAGTCGGTGCAGGTGTGACGTCATCACTAAAAAGGCAAGTGAACCTGTTTTCTGACCTACTTAAAGCATTGTGAATATTACCTAATACAAGGTGTTTATAAATGTTTGTAGCATCAAGGGTGGCTCTGGAATTCCCTTCATGCCCTCTTTTGCCGCTTTGTTTCCATAGTGAATTTTACTATCCTGAAATAGATATGTACCGGGTGTTCCAGCGATTGCTGAACATAGGGAAATAACATGGGAAAACGAATTTTATTTTTTTCCTGCTCTCTCGAACCCCCAAATAAAATTCGGTCAATGGTGGATTATTCTTTGAATGATTCTCAATCAGACCGTAATTTTTTTAATTTGATGCTTTTACAACATTATTAAAAAAAAGAAATTGAAAACGGTTAATTTCAAACTTTCCGCCGAAATGTCGGTACAATTAAAATTTGATATTTGTCATTGTGAGAGCAGATCACCGTGAGTCCAAACTAACCTCACTTTTTAAAGATTTGGAGATTTCTTTTGGAGGACTAACAACGATGTCTAACGTTTCAAAACTCTTGTTCTAAGCACAAATTATTGGTTTCCGACATGGGTAACTTCAGTCTGTGCAAAAATGTGGTTAAAATATAACAAAATGTTGGGAGAACTTTCTTCTGTTCTACATTCTTCTGTTCGACATTCCCTGCCATATATTTTTTGTCGTTTCTAAAATGCATCTGGACTCTTGGTGAAGCAAATAATCCGTTAACAGAGCATCTTGACAAATGAGATGCATTTCAGTTGTAGCATGAATGCTGCCGATTTTGTAGCGCAAAACTGCAGTAAAACTGATGTAGCACCTCAGTTGGACTATTAGCTTCTTCATCTAGGGTTAGTCCTCCAAAAGAATTCTCCAAATCTTTAAAAAGTGAGGTTAGTTTGGACTCACGGTGATCTGCTCTCACAATGACAAATATCAAATTTTAATTGTACCGATATTTCAGCGGGAAGTTTGAAATTAACCGTGTTTAATTTGTTGTTTTTTAATAATGCCGTAAAAGCATCGAATTAAAAAATTACGGTCTGATTGAGAATCATTCAAAGAATAATCAACCATTGACCGAATTTCATTTGGCGATTCGAGAGAGCAGGAAAAAAATAAAATTCATTTTTCCATGTTATTTCCCTATGTTCAGCAATCGTTGGAACACCCGGTACATAACAAGTGCGAAAATTTCGCACGAGTGCGAATGTAGATGCACGAGGCGCTAGCCGAGTACAGATATTACACAAGTGCAAAAAAACACTTTCCGACTAGTTATGTACACTATTTTTCCTACGACCTTTCATCATTAGGAAGAAACCATGTCTTGACAATAGTTCATTTCTTATCTATTTTAAATGTCATTTTTTTGACCTCATATAAAAGCGACGTATTTTACATAGTTAGATGATTGATGTTTTCGTACATCCATTTCCGAAAATAAAAGTCACTAGTGTGATATGAGTATATTCGCACAGACCTGTCAAAATTGACTTGTCAGAAACGACCTAACCAATTCATTTGTATGTTGTTTTACAGTGAATCATCTAGATTTTTAAGACAAAAATTTGAGAGTTACATTTGTATTTCAAAATAACTGTCAATTTTGACATGTCTGTGCGGATATTCATATCACAGTAGTGACTTTTACTTTCGTAAATGGATGTACAAAATCTTCAACTTTCGGAGTCATTTAACCGTGTGGAAAATGCCATTGTTATAATGGGTCGTAGGAAAATTATTGTCACTTACGTGACGATGTTTCAGGGTCGGTTTCGTGTCCAAGTTTATGATTTTCAGATTTTAATCTACAACTAGAACAGTTTTTTTTTTCAAAATTTACTTTGTCCATGATTGAGGTTACCAAAAATGTTAGTTGAAAAATCTAAACCCACATTTGTAATAACCAGCAAATTTTTTTGTTATTTTATAGCCACCCTTGAGGCTAGAAACATTTATAAACACCTTGTATAACAATTTCATGACAGCTCTTCAATGCTCTGCAACACCCATTTCGAAATTTTTGATCCGAATTTTTCCATAATGCCCCATTTGATTCGAAAAATGGCTCCAAATTAGGAATCTCTTAAAGTACAATCCAAAATTAATTTGGAGGTTCGGTAGAGCACGAAAAAATTAAATTCAAATTCTCATGTTATTTCCCTATGTTAAGCAATTTGCGGAACACTCGGTACATGGTTATTTTTCTATTTGTTTAAAAATGTATCTAAACATCAAGAGGGTCTAAGAAAATCGATAAATATTTCAGAAGAATTCAATGAAATTCTAAGTAAATAAGTGTTGAGAATCTAATGAAAAATCAAACAGAACCGAGATTGCAATCTTGAGATATTAGTATAGAAGTGGCCCAATATTTTGCATGTGCCCGAGGGCTCAAGCGACTGTAATCCGCCTCTGATAATAGTTTCGTTTTAATCATAGCCCAAGAAATGTTCTCATGTTGTTTATTTTCTAGTTATAAAATCCGGGAATAATCGATCGTTGCAGGCGCTTATCCAATCTAGTAACACTTAACTAAAAGCACTTTAAACCAAGTTATAACACTTACTTTTTTGTCAATAATCAAAATAGTTTTGAAGAGTGTTTAAAACACAAGATTTTCTTGGCGGAATTTTGCCGTCGCGTTCGCTCTTAGAATTACTTGTGATGTCTATATCGAGGCCTGTGACACTTTGCCATTACCGATTCTCGCGACATAATCGCTTATTGTAGTTTACATTAAAAAACTCGTCACGCTAATCATTAGTTTAAGTTAATTGAGCGAATGAAGGCATTATTGAAGTAACATTGTGTTATTTCCACAATTTACACAATCATACTTTGTCATTCATGCCAAACCTACAGGGTGAGACCGAGTTCTGACGAAAAAATGTTATCAGTAAACAAAACGACATGAATAATTACACCGGCGATAAATAATCCAGCGTGTGTTTGTTAATTTTATCGCGATTTCTTTTGTACCCTCTATTCTGAAATAATTGCGAATAAATATGGAATCAGATTTCTTTCCAAACTGTGATAAGAATGAGGAACGAAGTTGGAATCTTGCTTCAACAATCGAGACGATGTTCTGGAGTTCGGTACTGACGTTAAAAATTTCATTTAAAAAACTTTGATAGCTCTGGACGTAGACGTGACATGGACGATGCTTGGGGTGGTAAAACCTTAGGAGATGCTACATTTATAATTACATGCAAATTGGAAGTGTTTTTAGAGGCCCATCTTAGGGAATTTCAATATCCTATCGGCCACCATCAATTGTCTTGATATAATTGTGAGCTTTGAGGTAAAGCCGAAAAGGTGCAACCCTATCCATAGCAGGGTCTAAACGGCGGTAATAATCCAGTCTCTAGTTTCTACGGTTATATCTTAAATTCCTTGATTGGCTGTGAACAATTGAGCTACAATCGATAAATTTTATCGAGCTTGCACCATGACTTTTCGGACAACCAACACGTACCCATCGACCCAAAGAGGAGTTGATAAAGCAGAACAAAACAAATGACCGGTCGGTGGTCACCGAACAAGTAAATCTGAGCGACAATCTGTTCGAGAGAAACATTGCCGACCCGGTCACTGCCGTTGATTAAATCCATTAACCACTGAAGACTCTGAGGAGGCTTCTTGAGATATTCAAATCAGATTTAAGAGGAAGAGGGCGTCAACTATAACCACAGTGTGTTCATAAAGCCATTTCACGCAACGACTTCTTTAGTTAATCTCCACTTCTTTTACTTTTTGAATTTAAGACTTGTCTATTTTACCAGCTAGAGGGTTTAATAAATTCTTTCCGTCTCTCTAGGACTCGCACTTTTTCTTTTGCTGCTTTCGGCGATAAATTTCTTTTTTTACTCTTTCTCCAATAGTGTCAGTCCAATGCTTTGGTCGTCGCCTTTATCTCTATTACCCCCTTCAATTTGTATATTTGTCTCAAATTTCCTAACGTTAGAATGCTCAAATAATGATAAAGTTAACAAAAAATAACTCACCTAAACTCTATGAATAGCAAACATAAAAGGGACAAACAGAATTGTATTCTATGCACAATTCTCTAAACAGTTTTTGTTTATTTTATAATTTTTGTTTAAAACATTGCAATAATTTAATTGTATCTTAAATTGTATTGCTTTTTCATAAAACTAAATTAACAAACTAAATATACAACTGTAATTGTATGAATTTTGAAACAATTCGCAATGCTATTTTTCGTGCTTCATTTTAATAACAGATAATAATAATTTTTGAATGAAGCTAAATTAGAGTATCCGTTGTATCCTCGAGCCAGAAGCAACAGGCTATTATCTGTGTGACATGCACATTATACATTTGTCGGTTTATATCTTTGGAACTCCACTGAAACAAAAGTTTCTTCTGTATTTTTCGTATTTTTTGTGCATTTTTTTGTCTTTATAGAGGTAAGGTGCATTTTAATGATGCACCATTGTAAGATGTCTCTAGATTGGCCCTCATTATCCATTCACCCCGCATTGCTTAATTGTTCCGGCAACTTCCTGCCGAAAAAACGCACATTTCATACAAAGCGTAAATTAAGTCTGGAAAGTAGGCAGCTAAAAGCTTTTTCATACAGATTAGCCCTTCTGACCCCTAAACTGTATCGATACTAGATAATCCGATTTACCGCCTGGCACAAGCCGGACAAGCTAAGAATACGACGTCTTCTCATCACGCACTCTCTAAAGCTCAAGTTTAGTTCGAACTACCCCAAATTCACTAGCGATATTCCCCATCATCAAACCGATAAACAGTATTGTCTCATTGGACGAAATTCGATTCTCGTTTACAATTCGAAGCTTACGCTATTAATCACCACACGGATTATTCACTTCTCGATTTCCGACAAAATTTAGAGCGATTGAACGAACAACCAGCCAACCGAAGACGAAGGTCACGGTCAAAGGACTCAGATATATCTTGTTGTCTGACTCATGGCATTTCTGGCATTGTTGTAGGCTTTCGAAAGTTCGAAAAAATCTTTGCTGCAACCGTTTGTGCTATCGTTTTTCTCGCGATTTTTTATAAATTTTCTAGTTTTTTGATTTTCCAAAAGTTTTTCGCAAAAACTCATGACTAAAACTATGCCAAACTTCTGATATTAATATCTCGCTTATTTTTTTTTTAGTAAACTTGAGTTATTATAAATCAGTGAACGCAGAATTTTCCGTAGATTCCAAATCTGGGATTTAAATTCAAATCCGACAACAAATAAGTGAGTTATGGCCGATCAAATTTTTGAATAGCTGATTTTCATTTTTTTCTAATTTTTAAAGCTAAATATTTTGGAAACTATTGCAGATATTAAGATGCGGTTTGCGCCATCGTTTTCCGGCTAATTATTTGACGTTAGGAAAAGTTCTCAAAACCCCAAAATTCGATAGTCGATTTTTCGCGAAAAAAAATTTTCGACTCGAACGATGAAAATGTTTCAATTTTTTGGTTTTTTTTTGGCCATAACTCGTAAAGCATTTGTCCGATCGATTTCAAATTCGAAACAATTATCTCGCAATTTTTTAGCTAAGAAATTATTATTTATTATTATTCGAAAGTCGAAAATTTGATTTCTATAAAAAAAAAATCCTGACTGAACTGTCTCGGTTATTCTTGGAGTAAATAATTTAAATTAAAGTTTCGAATATTGAATTTTCAATTTATTTTAATTAATAATTTGTTTTTCAACAATTTCTTGCATATTTTGTCAAAAATCGCTTCATATATTTCATATTTCAATGAAGTTTTTGCATATAATTCCGTTTGCAAATGAAGCATTTCAACAATATGCGATGTATGATTATGAAAAAATAAGACAAATAACGTTGTTATCTCTTCATGTAAACAAGTTTTATTAGGAGGTTTTTAATTAAACACAAATATTTAAACGAACATTTTAACGTTGCACTTTGTTGTTTCATCAGACTAATTCTTTGCAAATTTGCTCAGGTAAAATTCATTTTGTGATGGTAATTATTTACTTGCAACTGTTATGTATGAGTTTATTTACAATATGTTTACATTTATATTGACATTTGTATTAATACAACGCGTAGCAAACAAAATTGTTTCCATAAACCGAACGAACAGTGCACGTTGGACACTTTCAGATACTTAAATTTTCGGAACCCTTGTCTACCAATAATCAAATTTCAACAGCATCGAACACTCGTCGATTACAACTAACGAAATTTTTATCTTAACTACACCGTTATCGACGTGCTATGCAAAGTAGCACGCTATACTTTCCCCCAATCTCTAAGATATTTAAAATTTTCTAAGAATTTCGTTGTTATTTAATAGAAATGTTAGGTTCCTGCTTGAGAAATATCACACAGTAAACAAATTAAGCTCTCATTATTTAACAAAAAGCTTATTACATCAAAGTGAAACGTTATTTTGTGAGGTTTCCTTTCTAGTTTGATATAACATACAGAAACGTTTTGATTTTATTATTTTAATAGCTCGCTCAAAGTGGGAATTTTCCAACTTTCTCAAACCTTTATTTGTGCTCGAAATTCTCACGTTTTGCCGGTTATTGGATTCTTGTAAATTTGAGTTGTTTATGCATAAAAGACACTTAATTTTGATGAGAATTGAATGCGATATTCGTTTCTGAGGTGAAAGTTTCCTGGTGGGTGCGATTTGGGAAACTTCCCCGAAGTGTCTTGAAAGGATGAGGGTATTTAGAGGAAATAAAGGGTGGATGGCGTATGGTCCTGAAGACGAGATTAGAGAGGGAAATGGCAAACCGGTCGACGAGGTCGTTAAACACGTGCTCTGGAAGTTTGACGATACAGTCGTCGTGAGTGAATCAAAATTTATGATCATCGGTCGATTAAGCCAGATCCATGATCTATGGTGGTTGTTTGTGATCCGTCAATGGGTCGGTAATCCCTCCACGTCAGTGTCGATTTGAATGCAAGATGGATGTAGTAAGTTGGAGTTGTAAGGGGTAGTGGACGCGGGGCGGGTGCGCCGGACCGACCTCGTGGCGTCGTGGCGCAAGGCGCAGTGTTCAATGTTCCCGCTGCTCACTGTTTGCTCGAACTTTTGCGTGGTCGGTGGTGTCTTGTGTGCTCGCTAAGATCGCCACATGCTGGAGTCGCGGCTCAGGGCATCCGAGATGTGAGCCGACGACGGTGGTATGTGCGGTACTGGGGCGATCCTCTGGCTGCTGGCCGCGGCGGACCTGGTGTTCTGCAGCGAGTTCCCCGAACGCGAGTGCTGCGATTTACCCGTACCGCCCCAGCCGACGGACGTCATCTCTTCGACGACGCCCGTCACCGTGCGTCCAGGTGAGCCATCACCATCGTCGCTACATTCTGATCGATCGGCTCTGAACCTAAATCATTCACTATTATAAGCCCTGACACCACGTGTTGACCGCCCTCTTAGCGTCCTAACTGCCTCCTATTACCTCGGTAAACAAAAAATCTATAAATCGTTTGTTCAACCTTACTATTCCTAAATCCTATTTCCCGATCACATCCAACATAATTGACAGTCAAAATGGTTTTTATATAAATAAATACAAGACCTCGACAGGCGACACTCGTCAACTTCCGCACTATTTGTTCTTATTTCGAACAAAATTGAATACAATATTACCTTTATCAAGTCAAGAAATCTGATACTATACCCACAGTTCAAATTGAGATTACGGCCGGTGCAGCTGTATAAAAAGTTAGAATAAAATTTCCGAATCGTCTCGAAAACAGTTTCTCAACTAAGTTATCAAGCAGCGAACATATTTCTTTTATTCAACTTTATTCCAAGTATAACTCACCCTCTTTTGTATTTAGTCCCTGATACATGTTGACTTTATTCTCATTTCTTCGCAAACTTTAACAATATTTAATTCACCCCAAATCTCAGCTACAAGAATCACTATTCAAAAGGAGTCGAAACACCAAAACTTGAGGAAAATATTCACTTCTCTTATGCTCGCTCCAAACCACTTTGAAATTATACAAGCACGAATGTTACTGACAATACAATTTAATTCAAATATTTGCTTATTTCAAAATTATAATATTAGATTTTCTCCAAGTTTGCTAAATAAAATTATTGGTATAATACGGTTCTACAAGAAGCCTTCAAAGTCGAACTTGGGTCAAGTCGAGGGTTGGCCACAAAAAATCAAACTTGCTTAAATTTAACCGTCAGGCCAAAGGTAAAAAAGAAATAATTGTAATCCAGAGAATTAAAATTTTCAAGAATCCATGATAGTGCGCTCAGTTCCAGTTCCAGTTTTGTTATTAAACCCTGGAGTGTTTTTAATTTCCAACATTAAATTTTAACGTCATATTTTTATAATAATCCGAGGTTATATTCACCACCTTTATTTTACATTTCTCCGTTAAGTTTAATTTGGCATTTATGAAAATAATGAAAATGTCGTAACAATAAAATCAATGGCACGAGTCGTCTCCTAATTAATAGAACGAAATCTTTGTTTCACTGCTGACGAATGTCCACAATTCAATGAGTTTCCTTTCTTTTTCGGTCAAATGGCTTCTTCGGTAATTACCGCCTCTAAATAACCTCGAAAGTTTCTAGGAGAAGAACTTGTAATTATTTCCCAAGTATCCATCTCTGTTACTAACAGTCGCAGCAATTGAAAGTCAAATTTAAGTCAACGTTTTTCGGAAGCTGTAAATCTGGCAACAGAAATACTCTCGTGGATAATTTCAGAGTGTTATGTATTCTGGATAAAGTTCTAGGGCTGTATTATACGTATAAGTTTGTTGTGAGTTAGTGAAGTTGGAAGTGCATCATTATTTAATGGGTTGCTTTCTCATATAAATATAACACTGCTGGAAGGTTATCACAAGTGCAACATAAAATGAATATAACTCTAAACTCGTTACTGTAAAGTGTATCTTGATACTAAAATATTTCTTAGTGCAGTGTCTAGATAACACATTATTGGAAGAACATGAATTGTACTTAATAATAATAAAGTAGCTACAACTGCTGTCATGTTGAATATGTAAAAAAAGAATCACATTTATGATTCCATTTTTCATTTGGTAGAATAATCGGGAAAGTAACAAAGCCATCTTATTTGTGCTTTTGAAAATATTTTAAAGACAAGCGTTCCCCCAGGATTCATGGGTTATGTGACTTTTGTTTTCTGACCTGTCTCAGCAGAACATGCAAGGTGATACATGATTGTACTTGTGTTCACCTTAGAGGCATTTCCCCCGAAGCTACCATAAAATAAAGTTAGCTGGGACTATTGCTATCGTGGATTAAAATAACTTATCGATTTTTATAAATTATTAAAGCTAGGCCAGGTGATGAGCGACGAAAATGGACCTAGCGTTATCGATTTTAAGCATCCTGGGAAATTTTTAGTTTAAACTTGATTTTAGTGATAAGAGTGGATTAAAAGTGTGCTGGGATGGTAGATCAACGGAGAGATACAAGTGTTGTTGGTGTGTTATCTTGAGAATGTAAATGCGAGACTTAACATGGTCTGTCACTTGACGAAAACGAAACTTGACCTTATTCCCTATATTTTAAGACACGAAGCGTCAGTTTAGTTGAGCACATGCAAATTCCGCTTCTACAACGGATTCGTGTAATCGTTAAGCATTCTGTCAAACGACGACTGGGGTTCTAAAACGTAACATCCATTGAACTTCTGCCAGTTTTTAAGTCGTACTAATATTCAGAGGCTCCCAAATCCGGTTAATGGCAATGAAAATTCAACAACGACATTTACTCACTCAAATGTCAGTTAAATATTTCATATGCAGAGATTTCTACTTGATCATGAATTACCAAAACAAAATGCAAGCCGCTATTAATATAAAATTCACGTAGCAACGTCCTAAGTACTGCTTAGCCCAATTTCGCAACTTTGCAATGCGTGCGAAATATTGCTTCTTCAGCGTGTACCCAAATTATTCATGGAACAAGTTTACAATTAATAATGATGACATCTTAAATTTTATTGTATGTACGGTGTAACAATTTTTATTCACAACTTTGTAATAAATATAAAACCGAAGTTTATATTAAAATCCTGATTTTACGCTAGAGTAAAAACCCGTTTACAAGCAACATGAAAAACAACTTTGTAAACATCTAAGCTAAGGAAGAAATCGATTGACATGTTTCTTGCACGAGAAAAAAATTACCAAACACATAATTTTTAATTACATGTGCACAAGAAAATCGATTTAATAAATGCATAATTATTTAACCTTGCGTTATCTCAGTTCGGCCTTCATGGAATAATTTGCATAAACCTTTACAAATTAATAATGCAAGCTTTTATATCAACTAAAAACGTAATTTACAGAGAACCCATTCAAGCTTGAAAGCCTCGACGGAAAATCTAGATCAGAAAGGTCTTAGCGTTGTATTATGCTCTTCATAAATATTGAATTTTCCGTGATTTTTGACGTTTGTTAAAGATCCCAATATGTAACATCTCTCTTTGCTTTATTTAGCCATGGGAAACATCTATATTAGCTTAGATTCCGTGTTAAGACTGTTAACTTAAAATTAAGTTTCCTTTGTACACCGCCTCTTCAAAATCACGAATGCACGTCTACATACTTTTGCGACAAATTGTATCAAGTCTCGTGAAAACAGCTTTCGCTCAGCGTATGAACGACGAATATTTATTATATCGCTTAAGGGAGAAAATTACTAATATCTAGCAGAAAATTCTTAAAGTTTTTAGTGGCAATGCCATAACGTTTAAACGAAAGTGGAACCTTTTTTTAATTTATTTCCACTGAATGTCATTAGTCAAATTTTACTCAAATTGTAAACACAGACATTATTATATTCAGGTAGATAAATTGGGATCCATTAGCAGCATTTCAGAGTTTTAGAACTAAAACTCTAAAATAGCGAAAATTGATGGAAACGTACTGTAATCTATTTTTAAAAAACGGCTATTATTGCCGGTATTCATTAAATACATTCGTTTACTTAAGCTCAATTTATGACGTTGATTACAACTATTAACCTATCAATACATCAGTTATGTTTAAACGTAGGGGAAAGTGGAGCATTGTGAATCAGAATTGCACTAAAAATAAAAAAAAGCATGTAGTAAAATAATCTTCTTATACCTCTGTTTAAAAAATTATGTCAAATTTATTATTTAACGTACGTACGTTAAAGTTTCAACAAGAATTCTCTTAGATCCTAAAATCAGCTTCTAAATATTCCTTGTTGAAGAAATTTGAAGCAAATGAGGTTGAAGCTTAATGTAATAGGATGACGGGGTGTATATAATTAAAAAACCGATTCGATGTTATGCCTTCGAGATCTACCCCCACAACCCCTAATAAATACGGTGAAATAATGAAAGTTTGTTGTGGGGCGAAGGATTTAAGGAAGTTATACGGTGTATCTTACATATTGTTTGAAAGTTCGTTAAATAAGTTGATTCTTAGTTAACTATCTGAGAATAAATGGATAAAAATCGTCTGTTGCAAGCGGCAGGCTGTGATCCACATATTGAACTTTAGACACGTAATTAATAACTTTTTGCTGTTGGCAATTAAACTGTTGAAGACCGTGATGAAATAGTATTACAGAATTGTCGGGTAGCCCATCAAAAACATTTTATTGGAATGATCGAAGTTCCATTAACCTCATACTCGATGGCCATTTCGATGATGAAATATAAAAGAATAAAGTTACTCTCTAACTGGAGGACCGAAAAAGTGTCGCCAAAAATATTACACACGTTTTCTTATTGTCGCTTCGCCAACACACATAAAAATAGAAGGGGTCCAATGTTATCATAGTAAACTGTCAACATTTCCGTATTTACAACTTCGCCTATTTTATTTCTTGATTTCCGTCGCAACGAAGCGTATCTTCTCTTTAATTTTACTTGGCAATTTTAACTGAATAATAAAAGACATCGCGCTACACCACCGCTTTTTAAACAAATTTTAATTAAGTAGACTCAGCTCAATAAGGAGCGCCATATTCGCGTGGAAAATATCCACGGCATTATTTGGTATTTAGTAACGTTTTATCAATTAAAACTGATCTCGAGTTGCGACAATCAATCGTTTATTGTTTTGGAAAAAACTGGCGGTATCTGCTACGAAAAACGAGAACCGTTTTTTTAATAATGCAACTGACCTCTGGGAGATTAACTTAAATGCTCATTTCTCTGCAAGCATTCGGGTTTTTCTTTTTTAATTATGACGTTTATTCAACGTGATGACGAACTTTAGTGGTCATAAAATTCTAGTAAACGTAAAACTAAGCCAACAACTTTCACTGCAGACTCTTCATGACTGATACTCATTTGGCGGTGCAAGAAGAACAGGTGGCAACACAATTTGCGGCGATAAAATAGGAAATTGTGTAGCGTATCCTAGGAATTTATCATCGATGTTGGACGTCGAAAAAAAAAAAAAATTTCTGATTGAACAGCAATTATGTGTGATTGTTGCTAATAACAGGTTTTTAACATCACGTTTCTGAAACCGGTAATAATAATTTCACCACAACCATCCAAGTCGTTCGGATAAATAATTGCCATAATCTGCTAAAAAGCTCAAGCTCAACGACTAAAAAATTCGATTGAGCATACTTTTGTATCCATAACAAAGCTAAAATGTTGAACTGTGCTTCATTTATTTAGGTCCGTATTTTTTACGGTTTGAGAAGTCTGAAGCGACGAGAAAAAGTGTTTTATTTCTACTCTCTGCAAGAAAAATGCAAGGAAATGACGTAGTGGGCAACTTACGCCATTCCGGAGCGTTGATCGATAAGTCCAACAGCATTATAAATTAATTTATGTTCTTTTATAATGAACCCTTATTGAGTCGAGCTGAAAATATCAATAATTCTAACAATAGAACGAATTTGTAAGGCAAATAAAAGAAACGCGAAAAGCACGAGTACTGAAAGTTAACTGGTTACAGATGGCGCTTTTCAAGAGCTTTAATAATAAAAGTGTTGAAATCAAATGCTTGTTAATTCAGGTGATAATTGAGTTACTAGGTTCGAAAAACTCAAGAGAATACACGTGATTTTTCAGCAAAGTCTAGTAAATAACGTAATGCTCCCAGAGCTGTGGTTAAAGACCGTTTTCAAAGAGGTTTTTACTTAGTCATGCGAGCTTTTCGTGTTCACTTCGATTTTTGCTGCAAATGAGTACTTGGATTAAAGCAGTGGTGAAAGCAACGTGTTTTAACTAGTTGCGTAAGCTGATTCTTATTATAACAAGTTTTTTCAAACGCAACACCAAAAGTTTAACCGGAACAGACACTAACTTTCACGAACAAATCTGGCATTTATTTACAAGCAACAAAAACTCTCGCTTATTATTTTTAAGTCTTAATAAATAATGCAAAGGTTTCTTAACTTTCTAACATAATTATTGATATTTACACCCACCCCTTTAAATGCCAGGGTCACTTTCTCAAGTCCTCAAGTTCTCCTCATTTAACCGCATTGTTTCGTGTTGTGCAATCTCATTCAGATGTATTTACTCAAAGTACGTAATTGAGACAGATGCTTGAAACTATGAAACCAGTCAGCAATAGATCAGACTGATCGATTCTACCGAACTAAATTTTTAAAGATTTCTGGCCGGCATCGTGGAAGAAAAATGTTTTTCACACTACAATAAGCAGTTTTTTGCGAGATCAAAGTTTTTGTGCTCTCCATGCATTTTTAAACATTGCGTGATGCTATAAATGCTGTAGTTATATTATTATTCTTGGAAACACCGATTGATTTTACATATAAAATTTTTATTATGCATTCGCGCTTGACTCTAAAAACATGCTTGTTATTTTATCTTTTAGTTTACGTACGATATAGAATGTTTATATCATAATTATTAAAATCGAAAATGGTGGAGGCGCCGGGTTTGTCATTCGAGGTTTTTACAACCGAATTAAAAAGTGCCTCCGAACAATGACTTAATCTAATTAAATTTTTATATCGCACATATTAAAAGTGTTGGGAACTATAATTATCAACTTTTATGGTGTTGGTAACTTTTCCGTGAGTCCGAACCACATATTGACTATTATTTCCTATTTAGCAAGCGCCTGTGTCAATTTCGGATGTAATTGACACAGTAATTAATTACAAAGTAAAACAAATAGAATGGAGTGTTTAACGTGCAAATTCGGGAGCTAAATTCTGTCGAGAGTCTCAACAAATATTATTGTTTTTCTTCAAGATTAGTTTTTTTTGGCAATCGAATCTGGTATAGGCGGCGTTGGGGTTGCCTGTTATAAATAAGGGTAATTTGTTTTGATTCTAAATATTTGAAATAGTATCGATTTGGGGTGAAAAATTCCGCGGTATTAACAGTTTTGGAAAGTTTGGTGAAAATGATTGGAACGGCGTCTTAAAGCGGAAAAATCGCGTTAAGCTGAGTCTGAACGTGTTATTAACGAGAAAGAAGACATAAAATAAATCAAGCGATAAGTCTGGACGATGTCGAATGGTTGGTCATACGTTTGGAATAGTTAATGGGTAAATTATACTTTGTAATATGGGGTATAATATCGTCGGATGCAAAAACAGCGTGACGACTCACCCCATACCGGCTTGAGCATCGGTGGCATCGCACCATGCATATTTATATAAAAATTATGGCAAAAATTCACAAGAAGTTGCTCTGTCAGCTTACTGAAGTCAAAATTCAGCTGTCTTGGAAACTTAACGTACAAATCATATTCACATGTGGCGCACATTTAAAAGTAAAATGAATTGTTTTCCAACCGAATAAATACTCAAGGGCCATTTTAAAACTAACATTTAAGTTTTCCACTTGTAAACTTTTCTTATTAACAGATCTTTTCGCGCAATTTTTCCAACTTTCAAGTTGAATTCTTTGCAAATTTTATTTAATCTCGTATCAACCGGCGCAACCCTAAACATTGCGACAACACTGATCGATTTCGATGAAGGCCCACGCTGCACTTGGTAAAATTTCTGTTTTATTTGACATTGACCATATATATCTCGAATTTTATTAACCAAAGCACCAAGCCGACAGCAATGATGGATTGTCTTCATTTATTGCAACCAGGATTTGGTATTGACATTCAATCCAACACTAGATATAATTAATTTTATTGATTTCTGATATTCCTTATTCTGTTCACATTATCATAAAACTTGATTCAGTTAAGCTACACGCTGAACTGCGAATAAAGCAATTTCGTTAGAAATTGCTCAAGATTTGAAATTGGGAGGTCAGTACAAGCTCCGAGTAAAATATATCGATTACTGCAAAGACCATATATAGTAGTCGCACATGTAAGCCACGATGAGAGTTTTGTTATGCTGGAGCCATTTATTCTACTCCAAATATTTCACTGTACCCGATTATAGCACATAAACAGATCGGTTAAACAGAACAACATTAATTTAAATTAATAAAATAGCTAACAGTATCGTATATCTTTCAAAGTAATTATCCCATATTATTTTACAACACTCTGTGTTTAAAACGTCCCCAATTTGCATATGTTTATTTACTTAAACCACGCATCCGACGACGAGATTTGGAATAAATTAAATAACCAGCCAGCTAAAGAGCGATCAGATTTCAACAATACCTAATCAATAACAATACTCCCTGTCCACTTAAACCGATTTAATTTTAGTACAACCACAATTCGATTTGATCGGAAATAAAATAATCAAGTCACATTAATTAAAACATAAAAATGTGACTTTAGTGTTGGTTTTATTTTAGTCGTATTAACTGCATTGTTTCTTACAAATAGATAAAAGTTTCTCGAGCTTTTAGAAGACTCGGGCTAAATTTCTCTGATCAGATAATTGACCGATCGGTAATAAAATTGGAATCATCCATTATTCAAGCCATTCAAAGTTATATAGGTCGGTCAGGCGAGGTCAACTTTTGGAGATATTTGACTGTCATCTGGTCAGATCCAAGTGAAAATAATTCATCAGTTTTATCGAAAATTACCGTAAAACCGTTTTACAACAGTGAATGGAAACATTGACTCTTTTATTTAATTATTGGTACGCCATAATTTCATGGTTAGTAAGTATTGATTGGTAAGTGGGTTGATATAAATTTGGAATGATGGCCATGCATAAGCACTATTAAAAATTTAAAAGATATCGAGACGATTTTAGAATAGAATAAATTATGTTGATTTATGTTAGTGAAAATTCCAGTTCAAAGTATTCTTCATTTAAAAGATTACGAAAATTGGAAAAATTGCGGCAAGACAGATCCTCTGATGAAAAATAATGAGGGTCTGAACAATTTGAGAAAATGATGGAGAGATTGTGTGTATAATCGATGGAATTTTGTGATTCCAGACACTTCAATAAAATATCAATTTCACAAAGCACTATACTTTTTATACTGGACATAAATATTTTAGACCAGTTTATCCTGACTTCAAAACAATCGTTATCTGCACATTGCTTTGCAAGTTTAATGACCGGAAAATACCGACCAAAAATTACCTAATATTGAAAACGCATACGAGTTGCCTTTCATGCTTGGCATTTCTCTGTGTTCTTTGGAAATTTCATTTTAAACCCGAAATCCGAAATATTCCTGCTTCGGTGAGCAGGATTATTTGCCATAACTTGGCTACCTCGACATCGTGCATATGTATTTTACAAATGATGTGCTATTGGGATAAAACAATAAAAATGCAAATAGTTCAGCTGCACCCACATTTCACACCGAATTTACACCGCTTCAGATTTTAATATTTCTGCGCTTCTTCTACAACTTAGGACGACATATTTTTAGTGCTTCTGTTTCACCAAAACATTTCTAATTTCAAAACTGAATCTTTGCTCCACAGAACTACTAAAATTAATTTTTCGATGAAATAAGAATGAAAGGAATGTGGCTATTTAGATGGTCGAACATTCTAGGACGGCAAGTATTAAATTCTATTAATAATTTTATACTGTTGAAAATTACTTTCGATCGCAATTTAATGATATTACATTTTGAGCTATCACAAAATTTATATTGTATTCGATTATGTGGGAACTCGGCGCATCCACCATTTTTTAATTGTAGGTTATCTATTTTTAGCCAAACTCGGCGTTTTTGACTTCACATATTTTCCCGTCGTGCTTCATATAAAATTTGAGAAACTTTTCAACTCCTGCGAAATAAATCTTTTTTCTGTCAAGTGAGTTTTGGCCACATCGCATGTAGCAGCACGTGACGCTCTCTTAGTCTAAAATAATAAAAATGTAAATATCTGAATGCACCGTATTTTTTCCAGAATGTTTAAGAAGTTTAGAATTTGACGTAGTTAAAGGGAAAACCGCTTCCAAGGCGAAGTGGGTTGGTTGGTCGCTAATCTATGATTACGCTCCGTGTCGTTGTTTGCGTGACCCTATGCGTGTTTTCCTTCCATGTGTATGTGGTCACGACACTCAAACATTACATACTTACAAAATATTCAGCTTTGTGCCAAACTAGAGCTTTGAATGAATTGTGCATTTCCGACAAAAATGTGTTTCGATGATATAAAACACATCACACTCCCGAAATTACGAATTACAACTCCGGGAAACCGGAAAATGACAATCCGGCGAAATCTCGAGGTGCTAGAGAGCGGACCACGTTTGAATTATTTATTTTATTTTCTGTAATGCAATAATTGGCACGTAATTCTTCTCGGAACTGCTATTCGCTCGATATAAGCTCCATATATTTACACTTTAACACTCAGTGTCGTTTTACTCTTTTATTTCTACTTAAATAATACAACTTCTGTTTTATAGAACGCCTTTAAGAGCAACATCTTCAATGATCTGAGATTTTTGAGCAAAGAATCTGGCGAGTAACTTAATCCGTGAATTTTCGTTGCGGTTTTCTCCGATGAAATCGTTAGCCTAACTATGCAAAATATGCACAAAAACTGCAATAAAATCGTGATTTTTGTAAAAATATCTAATAACATAAACAGCGCAATTTAACAAAAGTTTTAATTAAGTTAAACCGAGACCACACTCCTTGTTAAAAAGAGTTTAAGGGTGTCGAAATACAACTACCTTAAATTTGCTGTGGGAGCTGTTTCATTATCTGTTCGCTATTTTCGTGACTAATTCTATAACATGCAAATCTTTTCCACTTTGTTGTGTCATAATTAAATAATTTCAATCGAAATAGACAGAGCTCTGCATTTTGGCATGGCATGTGGAAGTTTTGACACAAATCGATATCGCAACGCCATTCATTATTCGGAAGCATTGTAACCAAATAAAATCCAACACGAATAAGAATGCGCTATACTTTTCCTAAGTGAAACTATTTTTACGACTTGCGGAAACATTTAATTAATTTATTTGGCGGCTTTAATTGGATGTATTTCACTCTAAGCTTTAGTTATGGCATTGTCTCTTGAATGAATGAGCCTGCAGATTTCGAGGGTGATGAGAAAGAGTAACGGAGGGCGTGGATTAATCATAAAGACGACATTCTCGTAATGCTTCAGCTTTACAAGTTGCTTTCTTTGTATGGCTTAGTGCCACGATCCACAGTCACTGACGCGATATACTACATTTGTTACGACGTTCAAACCATAGAGGGTGTTATGATGCGTTAAAATAAATGTTAAACATTTTAACTTGTCAGATTTAAAAACAACTTGTACTGCGAATGACGCAGATTCTTCCCACTGCCACTTGGTAAAGTCAATTCTATACCAACTTTGGTACAAACAAGTTCACTTTTACTTTTAAATTACATGCGTTTTGACTCTTTACAATTTGGTTTTATTGTTTAAAAAGTTTACTTTTCAGTGATTTGTTTTATCGTTCTCTGTCTCCTTGTTTCTTCACTCATCTGCCATACATTAAACATTACTAGAAGGCTTGCCGGATATTCAAACACCATAAATCCTGTTGATAAAAGCTTTATCCTTTAAAACAGGTCTTTTTGATACACGACCCTTCGCTACATTGTCCCTTTTTGTATAATTTCCTTCACGGGATACAATTTGTGTTTAGACGTTTTCAACATATTCAGTACGTTTTTTAAATAAAAATAAAAGGTTGTGCTTAATCAAAAAAAAAATTCTCAGATTTATTAAAATTTAACTGGACGGATTAGGCACTCGGTTGTAATTTTCGTTTGATAATTATCACTATCGTAATGTGGTAGTCATTTTGAGCGGATAATGGAACACTGAACTTTATATCAAGTGATTTATTTTTAGCATATTTGTTGATTGGAAATTAATTAAAGTTTAGTGAAATTTAATTGTTGAACGCTCATCCTTGATAGTTTAAAATGAGAGCCTGATTAGAACAACAAAACTCTTCGTTTATAATAAGTTTTCTCGTATGTAGCTTTAGTCAGACTCCGCCACAGTTCATTATTGCGCAGAAAATTTTCTTTCTTGTTATTGCAGGAATATTGTTGAGTAAGCAATATGGCGTGTAAGTCTTTGAAAAATGAACATCGCGGTTAATTGTTGGGTTTGCGTGTTGGTGGCGTCGCCGTCACTTGGCCAGTGGTCATTGTGCTAATGGCAAGGTGTATCGGCTAACTCTTGCTCTGTTCAGATTGACTCCTCGATATGGCAGCGACCAATATTGCAGCAATCATGCTACGAAACTGTGAGCACGAAGCTTTCTTCTTCTATTTGAACGTTCGTATTTCATAGCGAGAGAGTCTGGAATATTTTTATACCTGATTTTAATGGGGATATATAAGCACTAAATTTAATGAGCGCAGTTTTAATGAAGCGTATTCTACTTAAAAACAATCCGAGGCTATCTCACCCTTCAAGGAATCGTTCTTACAACAATGCAACCTTTCTGTAACTTTAGGGACCACTACCCTCCTAATTTAGGTCACTTTAGAACCGAACCACGTGTATATCGTGTCACGTGACGTGGAACTATACTGATATAGTCCTAGGTAATAATGCATCAGATAAAGCGCAGCAATTCACGTCACTCATATTATTTTTTTACAACGGTTTCCACCATCAAACGCAAAGGAAAGTTGCATACGAACTCGTACGATGTAAATTTCTTTTGGTTTTATTCTCTCAATTTCATAAATTGCAAACGATACGACATAGAGCATGAAAGTCAAACAGCGACAAACCGGTTTTTCATATAAACTACCTCCGCCGACGATCTACCCACATTAATTAAACCGGTTATATATAAAACCGTCAAATCTATAACCAGTTCTTGTATGACTCAAATGTCAGTGAAAAAATTAGCATTATTCTTCATCCAATAATTCAGTTTTCCTTGTGTATCGGTTCTAAATTCGAAAGAAACATTTCTATTATTCGTACTACGACAGGAAAGCCAGACAAATGTCGTAAACCTGCATTCTTCAAGCTTCATGTCGCCCTTATGTTGTACATATGAGCCATTTTCATTCTGCTGTGCTATTTTATTGTTTTTTTCTTCCATGTTCCATAGTCAAGTGTGCAGAATAAACATGAGCCGTGTCTTAGAATGATATGAAACTTTGTGACATCTGAACAGATATATTTTATAAAACATTTTAATACTACGCCCAAACTCTCTGCTAACAGCCAAAATGCGGAATGTGTCACTTTTTAAATTAACTCCTTAATATCATCCAAATGACGTAGCTATAGGATAATTAAATCAAAGTGAAAGCTGACTCCATCATTTTAAACGAATAGTCAAACGTCCCTTATCGCAATGGATCCAAAATTAAAGCGACGACGAAAAAATTTACCGACAAGTACTGAATATGTAATATTAAACATTCAAGGCATATTATGGATTATTTAATAGCATCGACAGTTTTAGAGCTTCTATATCGCTACACTTCATACATGTCTCTGTATTGTATTATTATTATTTCATCAGTGCGTTTCGTTGACGTGTCTTGTTATGGAAAATCTTTTTTTGTTTGTATTGATTGCTCGGATTAATTAAGACAAATATGCGTGCCACTTCAAAATGCAAAGATTCCGCTGCAAACTGTGAAATAACTAGAAGAAATATGCCACAGTCAATTCGTTCTGAAGGATCTCATAAAGTACGTCACGCTCCTACCAAATAACACGCCATCAAAAATTGTTAACATTATAACTATAACAATCCACTCTAGAACTAGCTAAATTATTCGATTTTTTTCACTATCAAATTTGAAATTTAGATTGCCATATCGCTTATAGCCGAATAAAATATTTTAATCAATTGTGACAGTCTGCATTTGTGTTTGCGTTTTGCATTTTAATAACTAATAAATCCATTATGAATGGAAAAACTACGTGTGCTGTTCGTTTGACATCTATTCTAAGATCTCATCGCTGTCCACTAGAAAAGGTCACGACATTGCATGAAAGCAAAATTCGTATAATTGAGCGACACAATAGGGAATTAAAAACGAAAGCATTGGCGGCGAGAAAAGAGGGGAAAGTGAACTAACCTTGGGAAAGTCGCACACTATCGTGGAAAATTTGTTTTGAGGTGTAAACGCATTGCTCTTTATCAAATAAGATCTGCACGGACGATTTTAATAACGCACTTTTATCCAAAAGTTTGTTTAAAATTAGAATCTTGGTAACTTTACCCGCCGCATCCACCAATTTTGTAAAGTTAATATGCATGGCTCTTAGCATGGAGTTTGCGTTTAAAAAGAGGGCAAATTTAGAGAATTATTTAAATTGTAATTATTGCTTCATCAAAATATCAAGCAATTCCATTAAAGTGTAAAATTACAAATTTTTAATAATTGAGTCAAGTGGCGTTTAGTAATTGAAATAATCAAACGTTAAAAGCAAATGGTAATGGTTGGTACATTTAAATAAACTATTGGGAATATTTTAATTAAAGCTATATTTAATGAAAAACGAAGCGTCCATTAATTTTTCTAATAACTAACAATTTTTTTAAACAAACGTGTTTGTGCTAACAACTCACCTGCGCCTGTATTCATGTAATCATAATCTTCAGTTGTACAGTGAAGAGGAAATCATAGTTCTAGTTAAGCGCGTTAGAACGCGTTGACAAGTTGACAGTAATGAAGACAACTCCTATTGCATAAATGAAAGCTCTAATTTTTGGCGCTAGAAGTAACGACATTGTAGAAGTAATTGTTGATTGTGGTGTGATTAAAACTTGCTGTCGCAGTAGCTTTTGCTTTAAAAAGCGCTGATTTATTCGTTCCTTTCGTAATACAAAATCGATTATCAGGTACACACAGCACTAACGACTGACGGAACCGATAGAAGCATCGACAAAAGACGCTTGTGTTGCATCGAAACGATTCCAGAAACGTGCTTCCGTGATTTACGGCTGACGATGATGGAGCCATGCGGCCAGTTCTGGGAGGCCGAGTAATGGCCCGCACGTCTTACCGACGTGCCCACGTGACTCCATCTGGGCTCCGGGGACTCCAAGGGGCTCACAAGCCGTAGCCAAACAGCAATCTGCGCTAACTGCATTAGGCGAGTTGTAGTGCTCCAATGCTGAACTCGCTTTGTCTATATAATTAAGCTTATTTCGCGGTAATGATCTAAAATGCGTCTTCTACGGCTCGACGAACGCCGGACAACGCTTTTTTTGACGGGGAATTCTGGTTCATTAACAACTCTCTAACGAGGTTACCCCTTTGAGCCAGACACTTTTTCAAAATCAGAAAATACATCAAAATTCAAATTATTGTTCTACTCGCCGCGAGATGGCGCTCACGACAACGATACAATTTTACCATTTCTGGCGCCATCTAATAAACAATAGAATTCTAAATACTTTATAATTATTAATTCGCAAATCTACAGCCAAATGTGTCGAACGGAAACAGAAAATCATCACAACAAATTACGGTTTTTCTTTTAAAAGCACTTATCTGTACCTCTCCGGCAGCGCTTCCGATTTGAAAGAATCGATTCTATTTTCAAATTACAAATTCTCTAAAACGCTTCATTCAGTATTTATGTGAAACCCTGCACATGGTTGTTTTATCTGCTCCACTTCTTTCTTGAGACAAAATAAATTAGGAACTACAATTTTACTAGGTTGTTACACTTGGATTTGGTGTAACCGCAAATAATTATTAAAGGGAGTTAAAACAAGTAATAGAGTTTTTTGCAGCGGTGTTGTGAAAATTAATTAATGAATACTTTAGTGGTACGGCCGAAAAATTATGGAGGATTGCAAATTTGTATGTATTCAACATTGTAAAGGTAATAAACATACACGAATTTGAGTGTGAATGGAGGACTGAAAACAGGAGTCGAAAGAAAAGGTTGAAAATCGAGACAAAAAGCGGTATCAGCGAGCGTAGGAAAATAACAAATTGGACTCATATGACATGTATTATTAGAAATTTTTGTCTTTTGTGTGCTTGGATTTAGAAAGAAGTGCCAGTATTCCTGAAACTTCGTTTTTAAGTTCTGTAAAGTTTCGAAAGTTTGTAACCAAATTGTAAAGGCTTTACAACTCTGATATCTATCAAAGTTTTGGTGATAATCCATTGTCAACGTGGCTATTAAAACAAAGTTGGAAATTCTTTTAATTTTGTTTATTATTACAAAAATTACTTCTGTATACAAGGTGAAAGCTGTGTTGATTATTTTTGGTTCAGCTGAGACTGTTTTTGTTTCTTGAGATAAATCACTCTTTGAAGATGTGTTTTGTTGTGTTACATAGCAGCGTGTGTGTTGTGGTGAAGCTGACAGCTGGAATGATTATCAATTAGAAAAATTAGCATGGCCGTTGGTGGTGGCATGAAGCGGATGTTATGTAGGTCTGCTTTTTGGGGGTGGTGGATGAAATAAAGTGTCTGCGGGGCATTTTAGCTTCCCGGTGCGACGTCAGTCCCAGCCACGCGTCCTGGCATCGCAGAACGTGCCTTAGAACATGATGAACGAGGCCACATGCCATGATAAGGAGACCGTCTAAATGGCCGTTAGATTACCGCCCTTGGCCCCCGACTTCTCTTGATCCAAGTCGACTCGCTTCCTGTCATTATGAAGGGGATAACTCATCCCTCACTCGTGTACCCCCAATTACCCATCGACCGTCCAATCTAGTCGTGTTTTTTCACCCATCCGATGATTCGGCCGCTTACGGGATCACAATCAATTTCACGGAACATAAAGCAATTATTCAGAATCAGAGGCTAAACATCGCGATGCTCGAACCGGATGCCTCCAACTTATGATTAATGAGGGTGAGACATCCGATAATTATTAGCGACTTTAACCGGCTCCTTCCTTTTTGCGATTCCGCGCTACGACTTCGCAGAGTGACTTTAAGTGGCCTGCATTTGCACAATGCGATTATAAATAAGCCGCACCACTTTGCCGCAAGTTTTACTTTAATTAACCCCAAATTTAACTCAACAAATAACGCGCCCTTCACAAACAACCCCTAAGTAAATAATACATATTTTACTCCTCATTCCCTTAGCTACAACACTGACATCCTACACCGTCAATGTACACAATCACAAACTGGTAATGACAACAAACAAACACTGATAATCCAACTACTTCCCACGTATGCTATTAATACAATTTTGTCCTAAACTGGGAGTACATTTATAAATAATTCTTCTAATTCATGTCATGTTAGAAATTTCTATTCTAGCGCCATGTTCGTCTTCCTTGCGTGGTCTATTAAATTCCTTCATTATATTGAATAAAGTCTGTCATGACTTGAGCAATTTTAAATTTCACTCAAATCCACAATAAAAACTCAACAACTCAACTTATACATACATGCAACACAATCGTTTATTATCAGTTGTGATATTCACGTATGGTATTAGATAACTGTCCAACCCAATTCAACTGAACAATAAATCGACTAGAATTTATTGAAGAGTGAATGTCAACCATGTACGCCATTTCTAATTCTACACAGATATACAATATTTGTTGGTTGTGTGGCTTGCTGGCGAAATGCCAAAGAAGCTGTTCCAATCCTCATAAAAAAAAACAAAATGGAGAAGTTAATATCGTCGATCATTGTACAGTCAGATTTTTTAATTTGTATCATACTCGATCGAGGTTCTACTGTAACAATTTATATGACATTATTGCGTCTCGAGATTTCAATTAATCAATTCGATAAATAAATCCGTGGACATAGCACGTTTATTATGTCAGAAAATTCAATTTGGTCGTTCGGCGCCATTACGTCTGTCATGTTAGCCGCAAACGGCGAACGAAGATATAACTATTATAACTTCAATTTTATCAGTATTTGTAACTTAGAAGAAATAACGAGTATAAATCAGGCAACTTTGTACATTGGTCCTGACAAATCGAATTAGATTTGTCTTCGAGCGAAGTGGAGCACATTACCTCAAAACCCAGTTGCTATAAATTTTTAAGAAATGCCGTTATTTCTCTAACGCGAGAAAAATATCAGAGCTGGTACTAATTAATGTTTGTTTAAGTTGAATGTAAACGGTTCTTTATTTTCATTCCCGGAAATTAGTTTGAACATGGTTAGTTTTAAAATGTTATAAAAGTGGTATATATCATGATAAAGGAAAAAATCGAAGCTATCAAGCGATATAAAAATAAATTACAGCGATCATAAGAAATAAAGTTGGTAAGTCGGAAACTAGGAGATTTATGGTGTTTTCAATGCGTAACAACAAGCTAAGCTGGTATAAAAATGAAACATTTCGTTAGAGGATTACAAACAAACTTTGACACAACACCAATGATTTGAAATAATCAAGCTTTGTTCGTAAGATTCTTAAAAAAACTTGCATTACTTTCGCTGTTTTGTGAGAGAATTTTATGCAATTGTTCGGATCCATCAGCAGGTGACATTATTGTCTAAGTCTTTCTCTTCTCACAGTCTAAGTTTTCTTTTCCTTATGTACCTCCTTTTCTTCAAAGAATAGCTTCAAGCAATTTGAATCTCAAAGAACTTGGTAATAAAAATGAACTTCCCTCTGTTTTTTCTCAACTTACATACAAATTTGCATTTGAAATTTATTTACACTCCAATTTTTTAATTACTTAATTTATGCAACGAACCATAAACCGTATTTTTAACATTAGGTAATTGAATTTTAACCTCGCCTCAAACAACAAGAATATTTTATGAAAGTAGGTGTATAATTCCTCATATAACTTACAAATATGGTTGTAATTAACACGACAGCATGTATTTAGCTGTTGACGTTTGATAATTATATATCTGCAGCAAATATGAAATTAATCGATTCTAAAAAAAAAAGTAGTCGCAGTGGTGGTTTTGTAGGATTTTTTCCTTTCTCCAGCCACTTATTTACTGTGATCACATCTTTGCTGCTGGGAAAGTGGGTTCTCGGGACTGTTCTTTTAATTTAGGAAATAGACGCTGGTTATTGAGGGTCAGAACTTCTTGGCCTTGTAGCTAACAAACTGTGGAATGTGAATTGGGGTTAAATTCAAGCTTTCTAACAAGTCAATTTACTGTGTAAGATATACGAGTCAAAAAATATTTAATCTTTTAGAGGTGGTTTTGATGTAAAATGCAGCAAAGTTGATGTCATTTCCGGTAAAACCTAGAATAACTTATTCATTGTCTACGTTGAGGTGGCATTCGGTGAACGGACGTTGGATGAAACAGAACAAATGTTTAAATAAGTGGTTGAAATTAGAGTTGTTAATTAATTTAGTGGCAGTTTTGAGGTGGTTTCCTCCAGAGTTCGCAGCTTTGGCGTATGATGTGGTCTTGGTGCAGCAGCGAGACCTGAGGCTATTTCGTGCTCTGTCCTTTGCAATAACCGTGTATGAAAGCTGACCAGGTCTAAAACGGAAACAGTACATCCTTTGTACATATTTGCTAGTTGAAAGGATTTTGTGGCTGAGAGGAATATGTTTGTACATTTGAGGATCGATACAACGAGCCCAGTAAACCGAATTGATTTTATTTATACAAAAAAAAAAGAAGACAAGAGTTGTCCTGAAGAGGGGCGCATTTCAGAATTCGATTATAAATATGGCCCATAATTGAGTTTTCTAGTTCGTGTCACGCGTCAAATTCGGCCGCAACGAATGGCGAATTTGTTTGGGTAAAAAGACGGAATAAAGCGCATAAAGTGATGTAAATAGGAATTATGAAAATGTTGAGCAACTTGGAAGTTAAGCCGCTCTATAGTTAACGGATCATTAGACTCGACATCGACATCGTCATTTTCAAATAACGAGCCACCCTCGCACTGCTTATCAATGAACCCTCTTGAAATTCATACATTTCTAATGCTTGTTTCAGGTTCCAATATAAAAAATGGGGGCGCCACTTTAAATTGTCTGGTTGCGCGCCAACTCTGCTTCGATGACGCCTCCTGTTCAACTATTCTAGAAATTATTCCAAGAGTTTGTGGCCCGGAATTAGGTGAGTTATTTTTGCATATTTCATCCCCTAATCCTCAAATTATGCGAATTTTACCTACCGCATTATTTCAAGTTAAATAAAACAGACACTGAAACCCCCAAACTTCCTCACGCTGAATAAAAACAAATTTTATTTCATTTCAGACTGATTAATTTTTGATTTTGTTTTAATTAAATCTACCCCAAATGCTCCGACGTCTTACGTAACTCAATTTTGCAATTTCCGGAAACTCCTATTTGTGTTACTGCCAGACATTAACTGAATTGACTTCCAATGATAGCCAATGCACAGGGCGGGGCACCCAGCATGTACAAACGGAGCTTTTTTACTTTTACTTTAAATGAACTACTTTTACGCCACGCCAACTTCGACCTATCATTATAAAGAAGCTACTTCGTACACACCAAGTTTTAACCTCAGACAAAGACTAAATAGAATTTCTCAAGTACCCCAAGTAATCATTTCTGTTGCTATTTCTTGTAAAACTAAAACATGTATTTCACATTAACGAAAAATCTAGATACAATTTCTCTACAGGAACGAAAATCCTTGTACTCCGTTGTATTGCTACGATCCTAGACAAAATGTAAAACTTTTAAATAGTTTAACCTACTTTAATTCAATCTACTAGAAGAGGAGGATTACAATTGAACACAAACGAAATTAAATAAAATTACAGTCATCGATTGGATTTACACAAAATAAGTAATTAAATTAATTGGGCTTATTGCAATCGTCTTGAAATCAAGGAGAACTTGTTATTTTTCAATCGGGATTTTCTTTCTTTCGTCTGTCTGCAATTGTGTGATAGACGAAAGAAAAATTCATTTTAAAAGACGTTTTAAACTCAGGACGGTATCTGCATGACAAAATGTTTTTTTATCATGTTTGTAGTCAAGTCAAGCAGAGAAAATCTCTCTCATCACCACTATTTTTAAACTTTTAAACCTCGAGATTCTGCATTTAATTATACGGAACATAAAGCGCGAAAAATCGAGGGAAATAGCTAGTTAATATAAAGTGTAGATGTTCTAATTTATTTACCTTCAATTAAAGTCTAGCTTTTCCATTTTCCGGTCTTGATTGTAATTGCTATTTTAAGTATAGACTGCATTATATTCACGAGATGAATCGTTGTGTTTTTATTATACTATTATAAACTTCTAAATTTTTGTGACGCTGATAATAAAACTTGTGTTATATTTTAGAACAGGATTAAAATAACGAATCCAAACTTCGATCCGTTTTTAACAGCCTAGAAGATTTATCGCTAATTTTTTTGATTGATTTTAGGAAGTTAAAACACAAACTTGAGGGTCACGTTAAATAAAAAGTAGATATCTAAATATTTACCTATGTGGCTCGTGGACTTGGGTGGACTTAGCTTTTCTGAGATCTCTTTGTTTCGTAACGAATCATGAAACTCAAATAAAAATTCACGAGCTACGAAAGAGCGAGGACACCAAAGTCCGAGATCCTGTAGTTATATTTAAATTTGTATTTTTGGCTCAGAAAATTTGCAATTTGGTTCAGTTAATACACCACTAAAAAATAGTAACTTTCTTAAATTTCATTGATGTAGCACTAAAACTACCAAAATTACGAATTTTTGTGAAGGATGTCGCTAATTTTAGCTTGGCCTAAAAATGAAAATTTCTAAAATTTGTGTTTTCGGCTCTAGAATTTTGCAATTTGGTACAGTCAATACACCACTCAAAAATAATAACGTCTCTAAATTTCATTGATGTAGTACTATACTTTCTAAAATTACGAATTTTTGTAGAGGATGTCGCCAATTTCAGCTTGGCTTTAAAAATGAAAATTTCTAAAATTTGTATCTTTGGCTCTAGAATTTTGAAATCTGCTTCCGTCAATACGCTATTTAAAAATAATAACGTCTTTAAATTTCATTGATGTCGCACAAAAATTACGAAAATTACAAATTTTTGTGAAGGATGTCGCCAATGTCAGTTTGGTCTTAAAAATAAAGATTTCTAAAATTAATATATAAAATATTTCTATTTTATTAGAGGATCTTAAATAGGAACTGAAATGTGTTATTCACAGTATAATATTCATTGGATGAATCGTTGGTTTTTAGTACTACTACAAAACTAAAAATTTATGTGATACTGATAATAAAAGTTGCGTTATATTTTAGAAGAGGATTAAAATTACGAGTCCGAACTTCGATCCGCTTTTTAGTATGAAGTATATTTTTATAACGTCGAATAGATTTTTACATAGTCATGAAAAAAGCGATAAATATTCGTGACGACTCCCCTTAAAAATGCATTAAAACTTCGACAAACATCACGAGATTTTTTTATACGGGTTATTGTTAAATCGTTAGATTGACAACGGACTTTTTTATTTCTTTCTAGAAAACGTCTTGCATCACAAGTCACGTACACAAAAGTATGACTGGTAAATGTACTATGAGATGAAATTTATTTCTGACACTTACTTGCGGTGCACACAAACATTACAGAAAGAGGGAAAGATTTGGTTTGAATAACAATCGTGTTTACAAGAAATGTTTCCCGCTTCAAAAACAAGACTAACTGAATGAAACTTTGCAATTAATAACGCTTATTTGGACATAAAAAGACCGTGGTTGAATTTTGAAGTAAACTTGAACAAAGGAGATAAAAAAATTGTAATCGAACCTTTTGTAAACTAAACGATATTTTTAGAAAATTGTAAGATTTCTTGTGTGCATGTTTTAAAATTCCATTCTTATAGCCCCACGTTTTATCTTCCTTGCGTGGGCGCTTAGAACTTTAAAGAGGCTATATATGGTCTGTTAAATTTCCTCATTACATTAAACAAAGAGTATCATGATGACTTCAGCAATTTTAAGTTATACTCAACTCTATAATAAAACCTCTACAACCCGAGTTAAAGATACACGCAAATCTAGCCCATGTTAATTAACAGTTTTGGTATTTACTTATTGCCCATTAAGTTAAATTAGTTGCAGGACACAGTTTCATCGGAGTATTTTAGCTCTCCGAAAAGTGGTTGTGCCGTTTAAACAATTTTCATTTTTTTCGGGAGTCGTTAATTCGTAATTGCAATGTTATTTGAATCATAAATTGAAAGCAGAATAATGTGAGGAGTGTATATACCATGCCAGGACTCCCGGGTAGCGCTTTAGGCGCGTTTTATTTATTTCTCTAGTTTTATTGGTTACCTTACTTTAACTCGTAATGCGAAATTGCAAAACAACGTTAGCGGTCCTTCACTCGTAACAAAATGGATGGGAAACTTTCCCTCGATTTTAACCTAATTACGAATGTTTCTAAATTAATTTTAAAAATCAATAAAACACCGACAAAAAATGAATTGCTATCAAATCGAATCGAGCTTTTCTTCAGTTGATTGAAAGAACCTTTGACCGTAAATTGATTAATGATTTATAAACGCTTAGAATAAAACATGTGGAAAAAGTACATTTCTCTGTTAACTTATACGGCGAGAAATCAATAGCATCAAAATTGCAAATATTGATATGGTTTAGATGCATGAGTGACGTGTAAATTGCATCGTATATTTAGGAAACTGGGGATTCTGTTCGGATTATGTTGCCACCCTCGAATAGCCTGTCATTTTGGAGATTTGCTACTTCAGTTTCACCAAACATTAGAATTGATGCGAGACAAACCAAACGAAATAAAAATTTCCAAGTAAATAAATAAATTTCTCTCTTCGAAGAACGTGCTAAGCTGAGTTATTAAATCAATTTTAATCGGTATCTCGTTTAAGACCTTCCTATTAATACTGCAATAAAATGCATCAATGACTGATGTGATAAACTCCAGACTGGGAAATTTGCCGCTAAAACCATTGGGTTATACATAATGAAACATTAATATGTCAGGTATTTCCCGAGGCACTTTATATTAGCTAATTATTGGAGGCTATTGTGTTATGGATCTTGAACAGCAATTGAAATGCGTTGTTCATAGCATGATTTAGCCTTTAGCAAGCTCTTAATTTACTCAACCACGTCTAAGAGTTTTATCGGTAATTTTTTAGTGTGCTCATGAGTGTGTTTCTTTTGTGAATTTGTTACTTTAGCTGACTATTGGAGACTTTTGTGTTATGGATGTTGAACAGCAATTGAAATGTGTTGTTCAAAGTATAATTTAGCTTTTAGACAAGCTCTTAATTTACGAAACCAAGCCTAGAAGTTTTATCGGTAATTTTTGAATGTGCTCATCGAGTGAGATCTGTGTCGTGATTTTTGGGCAATTTACAGTGATTTATGATCGTTATTATCAAGAATTAGAGATCTATTAAACTAGAAGGAAGTTAATGTGGTTTCGTCACAAAGATAGGATTTCGGCTCGTTTTAATTGGATAATAATAAATGAAACAGTGTCAAAATTTCGACAACTGTTGACTCTGGACTCATTATAATAAATTCTGTCTGCTTGCTGAAATAAACACAAAAAGAGGACTTCAAATGTAACATGAAAGCTACACGCAACTGTTATATATGTAAATTTCAGGCCAATAAAGATAAGAGATTTCCATCGTTAATTTTTGGTATTAGTTCCATGGTAAAGAAGTTAGGTCGTTGTGGAAATTAGACACCTTCAAGACGAAGTTTGAGATATTAGATCACTTCTTAGCAAGATATAACGCGATTCAGACTAACCTGAGTGCGCTTGTTAGTTCCGTGTTTATTCAGCATTTAGCGACAATTCTATAATCCATTCACTGGAAATATCCTGCATAGGGATTCTCACTGGGACTCACAAGTGAAGAGCAATATTAAAGGGATTTCTAACATGTCGCTTCGCTTGCCAACCACTGCACACTAAACACTCATTATGTATAAACGTCACCAGGTATACACCACTGTCGACAGTTGGTAATTATATCACTTGCTCACATGCTATTTTTCCAAAGCTACTTCAAAATTTAACAGATGCGACGTTAGGCTCTAGTGTCCCTTGTTTTAAATTTATTCCTTACCTTAAAATCCAGGCAAAAGTTTGCTTTGCTTTCATCTGGACATAAATAGAAAATACGTCGCATATTTTATTCATTTTTTTACAACGGACTCTATAAAGAAACGTCTAATGAGCTTGACATTAATTTTGTGTGTGGCAATTTTTAATTCATATTTACACGCCCCACTAATTAAAGTAGACAACTTCCTTTCAAACAAACGAACAATGGAAAGTTTTATTTGGATTCCCTGCTGCGTTTTATAATTGTTTGTCAATTTTACGACTATTTTAGTAAAAATTACCCGGCGCCTCCACCATATTTTACTTTTAGTTGTGACACATACAGGGTGACCCGAATAAATATTTTAACCACAATATCAGACATCTTGGATTATCCGTTATTCAACGCTTAGGGCACTGAATTCAACAACTGTTACCCAAAAACTGCAAAAACGTTCGAAAGAAAACGGTTACACTCGCTGTTATCATATACTTGTGTAAGTAACTTTCACTTAATTACTGGTTTTCAAAAAGTAAAATTAATTTGTTTAAAATAAATTGGCCTTTCAAAAAGGTGACGTTTTGGAACGCAAATACACCCTGTATAACAGATTCCCGTTTGCAAACAAGTTGTTTATCTATAAGCTGTTTTATTTAAACATCGAAGCGTTGAATTTGGGAGTAAATATGGACCGCTTTGAAACAAGATATGTGTCAATAACATCATTAATATTTTTGTTGATGCACCTTGTTGTTGTTTAAAGAGCAAAATTCTCGCCAAGTTGGAAACTTAGAAATTTAACATTTGTTATTAAAGGGCCAGAGGGATTAGTCGAAGGCTGGTAAAATGCAAATTGGATGTTAGCAAATGTTTTGTGGGTTGTCAGTTTTACTCTGAACCTCTGAGGCGTTCAACCATTACTTGCGTATCACCACAACAAAATAGAGAGTGCAACCACAAACCATCATGATCACAGACTTGGACTTTGACAGTTTGAGATGTATTAAGGGTCAATGTCAATGATTTATTTGGGTCCTAATAAAATTTTTAAACACCAAATAAAGTTGATGAACTAATCGTAAAGTTAATACGAAGTTGTCCATTTTACTTTATTACTCTTGCAATAAATTTCAAACTCACTTAAAAGCAGTTTAATTAGACATTCTGTTCGTTTACAGAATTTACGAAAACATGCACCGTCGACAAACTCACTAGGGGCGCCTACTTTGACTTTCCACTAAAATTCAAGTGCAGATTTATGACTAATGATTTAGTTTTAAACAAATACGATATACTTCATGTTTCTACCACAAATTAATTAGATGGAAGTTTTCTCCGTTTTGCAGGAAAAATGTCAACAAGAGACAATTTCATGAATCCATTAAACTGTGTTAACGAAACAATAAAACACGTTATTACAATCAATGAGAGTATAATAAGAGGATGTGACTCGGAGTACACATTATTGATGTTACACCAGAGAATAAATCCATCTATGAACAAAGGAAATGAAAGCGAATGGGCTTTGATAGTTGTGTAGCAATTAATTTTTTCCCCCAGTTGTTAATTTAATTATTAGGATAGTCCCGCAGATGTTGTTAGTATGCACGCATTCCGTGTACCGACTAACAATGAATTTTATCTCACCCTATAAATTTTTTAGTTAAAACAAGTCGCATTTTTAAGATAACCCACTTTTATTCTTTATACATTTTTATTTATGTTTTTGTCAGCAAGTGGCATATATAAGATTTTAGAAAAGCTTGCATAAAATCAGGTAAAAGGCACATGATCCTGAAGGCAACACCGCCGACTAAATCAATAGTTGGCAAACAGTTTCGTGTATGTGGAGTATTTTTAGAAAAGTCCACCTGAGTACCACCCCTTCGTCCCCAATACTAATATAATTACCAATAAGTGACAGTTCCGAACTGGTTTCAATTATTCTATCGTTTTATAGCTTGTAAACTCTTGTAGCTCTCATCATAAAACCACATGAATTGTCAATAATTATCTAGCTTTTTCACATTAGTTACAAGTACAATTAATCTGTTTGTTGATTTTAGTGGCTATTTGCAATATCTGCCCCTAATTTTCGTTTTTGCAATGTCAGCATCGCTTTAACTCTTTAATGAGCTCTTGTTTTATTTAAATGAACTAATTTTTGAAACTAAGACTAGAAATTTCATGTTCAAGGGTCCCAAATGTCAAGTTTAAACGCAGCAGATTAATATCATGGAATATCAACATTTTAAATTTAAGTGCTTGAATTATTAATCAAAATGTGGGGTCAAGGTTCGAAATTAGAAATTTAAATGTCAGATTTAAAGCTTCATAATAGGGATATGAAAACTTAGCAGCTTGTTTTAAACTGCGAACATAAAATCTTCAAGAATTAGTTTTTTGACCTTTGTTACATAAGTTGAAAGTTATGAATAGAAAATCAGCATAAATCACAAACCACAGTAATGATCTGTTTGTGATTTCTTTTGACTCAGATTGCAACCGCCTTCTCATGATTACACTAAAATATTGCAAAATTTGACTTACTAGTTTTAATTAAAAATTCTATTAAAAGTATTGCTGCGAATTGCAATTACAAGTTTCTGGGACCAAGGCTATAAGTGTGCTCTTTTAATTAAATTTTCTAGAAAATTAATACGATGCTTCTTGAAATTCAATCGGATGCATATTTTGTTTTCTTATTTTGTTTAAGATTAACGAACGTCATTTTACGTGTGAATTTTTATGAAAGTTGCTTGTTAATATTTAATGACAGCCTGATGAAACGTTCCGTTTTTTGAGAGAAGAATTTGCCCAGAATGTAAATGCCTAAGATCCCCGCTTATATTTTTGTTTTGAGATTAGTGGGATTTGCAAGTGCTCATGTGGGGAATGCGAGGTATAATATAATGCGGGATTTTAAATGGAATAAGTAAAAAACAGGAAATACGGGATTTATAGGGTGTTTCGCAATTATAGTTTTAATAATTAAATAAGTTTTATAGAGTTGCAAGATGTGGAAAATTTTAGAGCGATCAGTTAATGTTGTCGTTTGTAATTATCGGTGATAAAAGTGCTGTAGTTAGAAAGGAAGTTGGATGAAGTGATTTGCAAAATCTTGTAGTTTCAGTCTTTCTAAATTACAAAAAGTTATAAAAGTTGTTGAAAGCCCTTGAGGTTGAACAGCATACAAGGTGGCTGTTGGCGGTAAAATATTAAAAGCCTTTTGATAAAATTGGGCAGCGCCAGAAGAAGGCAAATGAAATTGCTTGTCTACGGAGGGAATCATTCTAGAGGCAATCGACGTGCTGTCGTCTCATCATGAAGCAATTATTCCAATTACCGCTTTACAAGATATGCTCCACCCTACTTTACTGTTATCGGATAAATTATTGCTTTTCCTGCCTTCGATTTTTCACCTCGCACCTTTTCCAATTCCACGGAAAACTAACACTTTAATTTTATACGCCCTTTATAGTCAATTCTTTGGCAAAGTTTTACACAGATAACTCCATTCCTTTGTAGTTTTATAACTTCCAGCAATAAAAAAAGTACTACTGATGACAATTCAATCTTTTATCACAATAAAACGAAAGCTTAACAGCGCCGGAAGCACAAACCTTGAAATAACAACTAGTCTGGGAACCTTTTTTCCACTGAATTACCATATCAAAAGCTTTCTATTTTAAATATTATTAATGTTAGAAACTTCACTTTGATGATTGACCTATTCATCTGATTGTGATGATGGATGAGCAGCATCCTCTTTGTAAAATCTTCGCACTAAAACACAATAAAAAATTCCACGAAAATATTTCTGATACGTACGATGAGAATATTTTCACACACGTTGTTAAAAATTCAACAGAGATTTTTTCGCGCTTTTCCTATTACACAAGGACTAAATAGCATTAAATATTTATGATTCCATTATTTCCCATTTTCACTGAGAACTTGCGACATCTCAAACAAACCGTTTTTTACCTGAGAATTGGAAAATAAAGATTTATTTGCATTATTTATTCAGTATGATCCAATACAAAGTTAAAATTTTTACTATCATAAATTTATGATGGTCGTTCAGTTGGCGCGGCGAAATAATTTAAGTGTTACTTTTGGAACTCGATAAGCAATAAATAGCCTCTGCAGAGGCAATAAGTGTCTGCCATTTCTCTGTTCTCTCATAGTTCTACATACTGGCTGGCCCCAACTTGTAGTTGCACTAATCAGGAGAGAAGTTTAACGACCAACGTGGGAGCTTTATTTATTTTGCTTTTAACATTGCCACGCTGATAATGTGACAAGAGTACGCATCAACGGTCCTAGCGTGGTTTTCAGGACCACATCGTGTCAACTGACGCACATAATTTTTTACCGACCCTTACCCGGATTTCATTCTTGTCCCATTCACACAGTTTAGTCAACCAGGGTTGCTCCAATTTGGATATTACAAATTTGGTCCGATCTGGAGCTGTATCGAAAAGAGAATAAAAATCAAATTAGTTTTTCAAAGACAAGTGCTTGTAGCTTTGGAGATGTTCCGTCAGTTTGTTTTTTTTCCTTCTTCTTTGGCGGAAATAGTGGATTAGATAAAGAGAGGAACCGGAAAGTAATGCTTCACTAAATTGATGCTAGACCGACACTCCCTTGAATTCTCTACTTTGTAATATTAAGCCCTCGGGGCAACCGAAAAGAACGATCAAAGGCAAAAATAAAATTTTTTCTTGAGTAATGAGTTTATATGATTTATTCAAAAACGACTTAACTCTATTAGTTCCGCTCCAAGTTCCTCGAGAGAGTTCGTTCCCGAATTAATCGTTACGTACAAAACGAAGCGCCAATCAACTCCTTTAAAAAAAGCTCATGTGATTGATTTTTATGCCATAATGACAGCGAAAAGCTCAAAAACACCGCCTCCTTAATCAGTTATAATTTCGTTTAGACGTTTTCGTGATTTATTTCACTCACAAAATAAAATATGCTTACATTTGAAGCTTAAGAAAAATGACCAAACTGCATAATTAGAGATTGCTCGTGTTACTTTTATGATTTAGAACCGGCGCATCCATCATTTTTGACCCGGCGCGAACGCCGAAAATTTTAACGACTTGTATTTTTGGCGTTTTTATAATAATTAGATTTAGGTCCTAATTTGAAATTGCCTGTAAAAATGAACATTTTAAGTACGTGATCTGAATAAAAGTTATATTTTCATTCATTACAAATTTAATCAGAGACCTTTGATATGTAAATTTTCAATTTTCGAAACGTTAAAAGTAGTTTCAACTTCGTCAAGAACTGAATTATCCCTGTTCTAATTTAGCGTTTGGTTGAAAAATGCATGTGTTAATGATAAACAGTTGTTATATCGACCAACGGAAATCAACGATTTGTGCTAACTGTAGTGGAACGGAGCACTTATGATGAACATAGTACGCATAACATGTGTAAGTGACGTGCTTTTCATGCAAGCTAAACAGACTCCTCTGTTCACTGGGGCATAGCTTGTTTCTTAGATAACAAAGATACCGTATGTATTTGAAACTTTCAAAGTTTAGACGTTCAAACAGCACTTCTGCACACAGAATATAAAAATTTAAAAGACACGACTTCCTGGGCTTAATTATAATGAATAAAAAGTAGGAAAATGGACGGCTGTGATTTTTCAACGCGAACTTTCCAAAGTCCGGTATGACACTTAAATTAAGCGTCGCTGAAAGCCCAGCTTAAAGTTAAAGCTCATGCGCGCGCATGGATCAAGAAAATATTTGTTGGACCCGTTCGAGGGTTCGAAGTATTTTAATTTGATGCGACCCTTCTCTATTTACACATAAAATTCTATGGTTGATAAATATTTATGTTGACATTAAATTTGGCGCGGTGATCTCTTAGCAGAAGCGACATTCTGGTCATGCAAGGAAAGTTCTGATTTTTTCTGTTCAAAACACTTATTTTCTCTCCTCATTTTATTGGTTTGCACCTCGCTAGAACTTTCGCTGTTTGAAGGAAATAATTAATTAAAGTTATCGATTACAATCCCCAGTTAAAATCAGTTTAGATGAAAATCCGTTTACTGAAATTCTATACTGACATTTACATTTGTCCAGAAATTAGGAGTGCCAATGTAGCGGTAATTAAGTTTGCTTAAGTTCACGATAATGATCCGATAATTTATTTACTTTGAAAAATAGTCCATGCATTTTTATCAGTGACAACTGCCAAGTCTTAGATTTCAATTTTTCGTTTATGTAATATAAATAACTCGCCTTGGAAAACGATCTGTTTTTACCCTTAATACAGTCTCGCATTAGCATTAATTTTCAATATCTAGGGGACTTTCAGTTTCTGAAATACTCGCTCGGCTATGCTTACACATAATTTGCAGGAAGTCAGCGCTTTAATGGATAAACAAAACAGAATTGCTCGTTCCGCAAACCGTCGCGGTATTTATATATTAACACTACACAAAATTACGGTCAATAGTCCTCGCCAAATTGATCAGTTATTGGATAAAATGCGCCGTAGTGAATTTAATTGTGTTATTAAAGTTGAGAGAACCGACTTCAAAAGAAGTCATATCATAACTACAAACTGCACGGACTCGTTTTGAAATTGATTTAGTTCAATAAAATTGAGTATATTCGCTAGTATGAACTATCCGTTTAAGATCCTCCAGTTTTTGTCACGGAGCTTTTTGGCAAATTATTTTTATCAATTAGCACCCTGTGAATTTTAGTCGGTCCAAAAAGAGAATACGTAAGTGAGTTTAATAAAATATGCTCAAAGCGTTACCAAAACAATGTAGATTTTAACATCAAAAATAGCAGCTTTAAACATTTTTGATGGTTGAATTTTCACTCTATTTTGAGGAAATCTCGCGCTGAAAATAAAGTAACAAAATGCAACAATCGATAATTTAATGAAAGCAGAAAATTAATTCCATAAATATATTTTGTACTGTACGAAAACATAAAAGGTTGTGTTTTTGTTTGAAAGAAAAGCTAAATCAAGCAATTTATCGATTTTGATCGGATCGCATATCTCTCTAATTTTGTTTTGCAACGGCAACAAATTCGTATACGTCAAACTGAAATATCACTTCCGACGAAATACGTGTTTATTATGAAAGTTTGTTAGGAGGGTAATCCTGAGGAAATAATTTGATTCGTAATTAAGGTAACAAGTAATTTTTTTGTTGAATTCAATACGTTGTAAGGTAAGAGCTTTGAGTAAAAATGGCACGTCTACAGGCGGAAGTTTTCGATTTAATTAACGGTGAAATCCCATCAAACAATCGCATCGATTATATCGAGTTGGATTTGTTGTTTTCTTAGTTTAGGATTTAGATTTCCATTTCCTTTCGTAATCTTGAAAGTGTGAAATTTAAAGGTCAAACGTTGAAAAAATCATTAGGAATTAATTCCTTTGTTCTTAAGTAATTCTGGCTCCAGTCCTCACTTTAAATTATGCAAACGATAATAAAGCGCAAGTTATCAAAACACGGCTATTTTATTTTTTCATTATTTTAATAGAGTGGCGTATGATATACAGAGAGGTTGTCGAGTTGAAAGTTCTTGCCACGTAAGCGGTCGTGCTATAGGGGTCGCTTAATTAAAAAAGCTGTGAAGAAAAAATCATAATTCGCTGGAGTTAGGCATGCATAGGTCAATCGATAAGTTTTACGATGGGTATTACTTGCCCTTACATGCAGCGGTCGATGCCGCCTCCTGCCGTCGCCGCCCCCAACTCAAAGCCCACTGTAGGGAACTCCGTGGCTTTTGAACGAAAACGCGATAACAATCGCTTCCATGCCAAGGGTCTTATCATGTATTATGTAACCTAATGTGGTGTGACTACTTCGAGAACCAGTAACCTGCGGAATCAAATCACTACTAATGTTTCTAACTGATTTAGTCCTGAACTGTATCTTTTCTTGTTTGATCCGACAGAAAAAAACCTCTACTCAAACGTCAATTTCATAATTATTACCTCCAAAACGTCTACTTTACCCACCTCGAAAATGTCCTTCAAGTTTTAAGAATTCAACGCTTCTCCAAGTGTCTATTACTGTTTCATTTCCAGTCCTGGCAATAAATTTCACCGTAGGCCAGAGCATCGACTTTATAAAATTAATCTAAACCTTGTGTCCTCAACAAAATATATACAATATTTAGTTAGACCGTTGTCTGCACATGCGTAGGAATTTTCGGTGAATATTCAAATAGAACAATCTCCAAAGACTCGTAAAATCGGCATTACGCCGACATCCTGTTAAAATAATGACAAACCAAGTCACAACTTATGTCTACCAAAAGAATACCCAACATCGATTTTCTCTAGTTGTTGTTTCACCTTCCGCGAAAAAAAGATTCGACTGTAATTACAGGTGTTCAGAAAGCACACACTAGTATTTGTAGTGACTTTTATTAGAATTGCAAATGATTATAAAGGGTTCGCTACAAGCTAAAATAAATTCAAAATATCTCTTTTATCCGATCCCTGATCTCCAATTCTCTCATCCACTTCAATCCCTTTCCATCTTGATGTAACATTTGTTGTCTGCACTTGTCTCTCCCTTTCATTTTTATACATTCTCTCAACACGTATTTTATTGTTTCTCTTTTTTACACGTTCTACACCCTCTGCTGTCGTTTAGCTAGTGAGTATTATCGTTTTCCTTATTTCCACATCTGTCCTGTGCTATTTATTTCTCTTTTGTGCTTTTCTTCAACAGCGGGCGGGATCTTTATTGTTATTTAGTACTTGTGGATTTATCTTAACGCCCTTATATTAGTTTAAACTGGAATTGCAGAAAATGATTTGTTGGAAAATTGGTGGATGCGCCGGACGAAAATTAGTAGCTTCTTTATTGAAGTAATTTAAGAGGTGTAGCTTCATTAATTTTGAGCTTTGTAGTAAGTAAGTTGAAGCTGCTACAATTATATGCTCTAATATTCTTACAATTTGCATATTCTTTCAATATCTGCACTGCGTATCCGCAGTTATTATTAAGTCTTACTATAGTTGTAAAATCTAATATTCTGTCATGGCTATACGATAGGGAGTAGTTTTAATAGCAGCGTAATGAAATGCGTCTTTGACATCGACTTTTGTTTTGCGATGTTTACTTTTGTTGTCTATATTTTTCCGCTAAATATCCAAGTCAAAATTCCAAACCGGATTTTCGTTCCGGAGTCTAAGATCAATATTTGCGAAGGCCCCTGGCCCACACTTGAGCCATGCGGGATTTTGTGTTTCGTCTGCTTCGTAAACCGTCTCCAGTTTAAGCGATTAAACGTTGTTTGTGGCAAAAAATAAAATGATTTCGTTCGTCCGGAGGGACTTTTCGAGAATTTAAATTCTTGAAAATACATTTATCTCGGCGATTTGTGCGATTTACGTGAATACAGAGGCTTTTAAAAAGGTATAATTATTTCGAGTTTAAATAGACAACTACTCAAAGCATTTCAGTTCTACTTGTAATGAAGCAGTAGTGAAACATTGTGCGGGTACCAGCTGTTCTATAATTGGCTGTTCGTCAGCTATCAGCTAAAACTGTTGGTGAAGAGACAATATCGAGTCCCTGTCCCTGTCAGTGCTCAACTACCCATAAGCGATTGCTAATAGTTTGATTAAATATTTTATGAGCGACCGTTGCGTCTGTTATTTGGAAGGGACCAAAAGCAAATCAAGAAAAATTATATCTCTATTCTGTCGTGTCAAACGCAAAAAAGACGTCTCTTTCACGTTTTTTTCCCCTGAAACACGACTTTTCAGCGTTTACTACTAGACTACTGCTTTTACGATCCACTCTACTCTTCGTAGATTCGATCAGATAACGAAGTAATATTCGTCACAAGAGATCCGGTTTCTTGTCAGATAATTACTCGGGAAATTTACAGATGATATACGTTTCTAGGCATGAGATGATCTAGTCACAACAGCTGTTTGTTGATTACTGTGATTACACACAACGAAAACTGATTTTAAGTGCTTTCTAATCGATAATTGACTGTTCAAAATGTTTTATTTTACTTTTATTGTAGTGTTGTACGATTTTGCAGAGTTTCAGACGTTTTAAATTTACATTTTACTTGTGAACTCTTGGGAGCGCGAATGCCAATTGATTTTATTGTTTACAAAAAAACTTATGCAATGTGCATGTCACAGCTTCTCTATTACAACATTATTGTAAAAACAATTAAAACTCTTTTCTACATTATTTTTATTATATAAATTATTTGTGAAAAAAATTAATGTACGGGTAAAAGTTACTCAAAACTTTTTTTTATGTTGACGTTGATTTGGACGTTTTGCCTTTAATTAAAAACATTGCGCGTAAAATGTGGCACAACTGGTATATTTTATTTGTAAAACAAAGTTAGCGCGGTGAAAGACGATGTATGCACCGGTTAAATGAATCAGAAATTTTAATTGAGTTTCTCGTATGCATCAAAGATAAAATAGAAAAAACCGCCGACCACAAAATAGACAACAAAACTTTTATGGTTAAATACGATTTTTCAATAACTGCAAGGGCGCCGAGTTATTTCAATTTATCGAGTGCAACTGACATTTATACGTTTAATCTTCCCCTTTGACTTTGATATCTCTGTCAGAGTGATTTTTCACTATACAATAAAACGTTTTATTGTCGGTTGGGTTGGTTTTTATGGTTTTTTTTGTCTATGCTTAATTTGGTGTATTTAATAAGAAATCCAATCTGGAATCAACAAAGAAGTTCGTGGTGAGCGCAAATGTATTCCTCCAAGTGAAATACAATATTGCTTATTGCTATGGCAAAAGGTAACGTTTGCAAGGCGAAAGTTTCTATTTTTCTTATTTTGTTGGAAGTTTGGAGTTGAGAAACAATCGTAGACGTGGATATTCAACCAAGCTGAGAATTTCGATATTGTTTATGTCTCTGAATTTCGCTAAATTTGTATGACTAGAAGACAAACATAATAAAGCATTAAACCAAGATCAACACTGTAATCCATAATGAAGATTTTCAAGCCTCGTACCAGCTTTTTATGGTTAGTTTAATGTTATATATTGTAGGCTTTATTGGCCGTAATTGAGTAATCTTGTTGTATGTATTTGGAAGTAAATCATCGTTATAAGCTTCCCGACTTCTTTACTTGACAAATAACAACAAACCCTTGATTTTACGATAATAACACTCAAAGCACTTACTCAAACATTCCAGATACACATTTTCACACTTAGCGGCATTAAAATTATATCTCCACCGTTCCAATAAAATTGTTTCAATCCCCAAGCTCTTTTTAAATTATTCTGATTCCTTCCTTGTTATAAAATTAGTCGAGAGAAAGTTTATCTATTATTAGCTAATCGTTGTCAAACTTTTGCTTTTTCGGAGTAATTTCCACTGAGCTATTTTTGTACATTTCTAAATTTTAGCAACGCGCAGGTTTCATCTAAATCATTCAACTGATTCACAAAATCAATGAATTTTTTATAGTGTGACCATCCCGGAAGGATCCGCCAGGACGAACTAATAGGTCAATAATTTCCCTGCAATTTTCGATCTCAAATGTATTTTTATAACCCAACAAAACCTAAAACCTATACTAAAAGAAAAAGGACACTATAATGAAATGCTGAAATGGAGAACCGGTAAGGTTTATTGCATCGCAACAAAGGGTATTCGTATTTACTAACGTCGTGTTCGAAATTTTAAATGAAATAAATGAATTTTTCCCTACCGAAATCAACACAATGAAATGTAAACACCGATTTTGATTTCATGAATAAAACAATTAACGGGAAATAATACGTTACGTTTGACTGATTGTTGTGGTGGAACAAAAATAACGGAACGTAAACTGACAAGATAAGAGTTTCATTTCAAACCAGTCTTGTCATTTTCATTTTCTTAACCTTTTAATTACTCAGTTATCTAAGCGTGTTTTACCTGAGTGCACTGGATCGTTATATAATTAAATTATTTAAATATAGGTAAATACAGAAAGATACTGTCAGTTCCACCGTTGAAATAAATTTATTGTAAATCGTGTCCTGAGGACTCCTGTTGCAATAAATTTACAAAATGTATGCCTTGTAAACATACGGAAAATATCAAAGTTTTACATGAAGCCACAACTCTGCTCTAGAGTTCAAAGCATATTTTTTAAAACGATACATTTTATCTTGTGGCGAAGACTTTTACCTTTTCGATTTATAGAAATGTGGCATCCTGTCTGAACTGCAACTGAATTGTTCTTAGACATGTTTCTAAACTATTTGTTTGGTTCAATTCCGCACGGTCCTGTTGTTTAAACATCTCCTATTAGTTTGCTTCAAACCTCTTAACTATAACGTGTTAAACCGAAGAAGAGATGAGCTATCAACTTTTGTATAAAACATTTTTTAATCTAAAACTTTTCAGTTTACGATAATAAATTTTCTTCTGAAATTACGCATCAGTCCCAATTTGAAGACACATTTAATTATAATGAACGAGATACCACTTCTAATTAAAACGTGTTTAAATATTTAAATTCCTTAGTGTGACAGACGCACGAGATAAAATTTTGTTTAACTAATCCACCAGACTGAGCAATGTTTGCAAATATTGAAGCTGGTTTTCGTGACATTTTTAGGTTAATAGTCATTTAAAATTTTTTCTGTAAATGTGAAAAATCTGAGAGCCTTCATTTAATTGAACAAACTGTGTCAAAGTGATGTCTGCGATTGATTTTTCGTGAGGACACGAAACTTTAGTAGAATTCTCTTCGCTCCCTGTCATGTTTTTCTAAATCCAGTAATTAATTTTAAATTCTTGGGTTTGTAAACTTGTCAAAAACACAAGACCACGTTTCTGCTTGATATTAGATCGAGCTTTCTAGCTTAAAATCTGTCGTTTAGAAAGTTGCCACTTACTTGATGACGTCGTGCATGAAATTACGAGATAACTTTGAAATATTAATGATTTGATTTATCGTATTTGTTTTATTGGTGTTAAACCCTCACGAAAAGAGTCGTAAATGTGAGGTAGTAGACTTAACGACGTCATTGTAATTCATGTCGTGGGAAAGTGCAGATTTCGTCTGACTCATGACGTCAGACCTATCAATACGAATGAATAATAAAAATGTATAGATGGAAATCTATAAGTAGCCAAGAATTCATGGAACTATTTGAAACGGGACATTGTGTCGACTTTGTATCGATCGGAAAGCGCTCTACGTCGGAATTAAGAATAAGAAAGTCAGAGGCATCAGGAACTAGCACATGCATCATTACTTGCACACTCCAAACGTAAAAAGCTCGTTCATATTCATACAACACGTGAGAAGCATATATTCGAATATAGCCACGTTGTTGGCGTGTAATTCTAATAAAAAAAATCCCGGATTGATTTTCCACAAAATGCTGTAAGTAGTCTTGCGAGCAATATGTTTCTTTTATTATTCCTTTACAGGAAGATATAAAGAATAATAGAATTTCCTCCCCCATGGCATTCCATTTTTCAACTATAGCACCATGATTAATCTTCTCGATTCTTTCACGTCATTAGAATCGCCGTAAACCGATTACAACTGCATTGAAACCGATTCGTTCCTGCCTTTCAATGCATACATTGCAGCAAAAAATCGTTAAACACACGACGGTAATAAACTCAAGGTTTTTATAGCATTTAACTCGAGGCGAGACACTCTGACGGCAGAAACTGAACACCTTGGACTAATTAACATGTCTAATCAAATTAAAAATACTTATGGGAGAAAAAACATCGGTTTCGGAGCACTATTATTTCGCTTAGCTTGTAATGAAGCCTTTGAAATACAGATACTTTAATTAAAGTCAGGAAATAAGGATCTTCCAATTATTGCGTTTAAAGATCGCACTATCAGGTCAAAATTAAACTGGAAACCAAACAAAACGTGTTATTTCACCCCCAAATATGTCTTTATACCCCCAAAATCTGTGATCGAATTAGAATCGTGGCGATAATACGAAGATAGGAACAGACAGAGCTCAAAATGAGCAAATAATCGACGATTTTATTACCCTTAATAAACCTCTCAATATTTCAGTCGCTTATAATAATATCATATTTTGGTTTTACTACAAGCAAATCTTTGATGAAAATTCAATAAATTATTCTTTTTTATTCCACAACTTTTCTTATTTGTATATTAACGAATTAACGAATAATTAAATGCGAGATTTGCAATAATGGTCATACTAAAATTTTAATAATCATTGTTTTGAAGGTGTGGTATGAATTTGAATTTCATGCATTAGTGACTCTGAATACACCTGAATCTAATTAAATTATTTCCGTTTGAACAGACTATTAGTGCATCAATATTGATAAAATCCTTTTGTGCTAAAAATGATGTTACGATTGTATACCTAAGATATCTTGATTGCTAAAATCAGGTAATCAATACAGAGCGTTTGAAGAAATATGCTCACGTAAACATCATTTTTGAAATGCACATGCCACTAGGCGGTTAGCCATTAATAATATACATAATTTTATGATAATCTTAATGAAGCCTAATTTTATATTTTCGAAAGATACTGGTAATTTACTGCACCATAATGATTTGCACAAAATTTTCTCAAAATATCGTGCACTTGTAATTATCCAAATTTAGCTCTTGCATCCAAACTTTCTGACTTAAAAAGGATTTATAAATTTAGTTCTCTGTTCAACAAGTCTTTCAATGAACAATAATTTTAATAAATAATAATTTTCATAACATGTCCATTAGATTAAGCGTAGTTTTCATTTTAATCTTGTTAGAAATGGTGGATGCGCCAAAGTGTAAACATTAGTTTACAAATTTTAACTTTTTATATTCTGAGATCGGATTATTATTAAATGGTTATTAAATAATTTTATCACGTCTGGGATTTTTGGAAAAAAAAATTAAATAATATAAAATTGTATAGTACAACTTTTACCTTTATAGTAAGTTTCAAAGTAATTTCGTTATTAACGCTGACCAGAATAAATCAGATTAGAGAACTTCCTGACAACGGACGAGCAAATAAATCTTAGAGATCGTTAAAAAATGACTGTCCAGTTTCGCAACTTGTTTTAAAAATTACAAATTACACAAAACTTCAAGATGTTTTGGCTTTCATTGCAAGAGAAGTAAAGTTTAATAAAGTAATATAAAAGATGGAAGTACGAGCTTTTCAGGTTTTATTACAATGGTTAAATGTGTTTTTTTATTTTAATTTAATTAGTGATTTAATCAATAGAACATTGAAGGTTTAATTGGTAGATGCAATGATAGCGCGAATGTCGTCGTCTTGATGGGTCTGTTTGCTTATGAAATTAAAAAAGTTTGTTAGTAGCATTAAATCTATCTAGGTCGAGTTTAAAATGTATTGTTTGTTCAGTTGATTTGATCGGAAATAAATATTTGCGTTAGGTTTGTTAGAGTCTTCCATTGTTGTCTCAGAAATTGGTCAGATGCAAGTTCAATTATAGGTGGTCGTAAATCTTTATTTAATTCAAAGTAACAATTAGTAGTGCGATACTGGTTAAAGATTTATTCTATGTAGTGTTCCATAAATCTTGTATTGTGAAGTTCTCGAATGTGGAAATAGGATTTGGCCTCTTTCTGCGATATCACAAAGTCCCTCCCATTTCAACGATTCGTATACTTTGGTCGTTTGACGTCTGCCGCTTGGTGCATTCTAATCATTGACCGAATTATATGGCTTTGCAACATTCGTTTAACTTTTCCAACAAATCTTACAAACGAACAATTACTAAAGAATATCAATCAGTTTACATAGTTTTAAACTAGACGCAAATGGTCTGAAAATCGGCGATGACTGACACGTTTCATTTCCATCCTTCCAAGCATATGAATCATTTAATGTGTCTAAGATGTCGAAATTTATTTATTATGAGGTCATGTTTTTTAACCTTAAACTTATCCGGAAATAAGCCGTTCCTGAAACGGAAGAGGATCAAGCTCATATATTATTGAACTAATCGTATACAAGCTTTATAAAATATTAGGGCATTCGACTTGAATAGAAATACTTATTGGCTTCGACAAAAGAAATATTGAACAAAGATAAAAGAAAGATAAAATGGTCCTTCTTTTAAAACCGCCAATTCAGGTGTTCAAAGAAAGAAAAAACGAACGAAAGGTTTTACTCGCTTCCCTTTGATATCTTCTCTTTTTAGACTTGTTCTGTAAATTTGTTAATACCCATCTCGAGAGCATTCATTTGTCCCGTTTTTTTTACAATTCATTATTAAACCCTACATATCGATTACGTCGACATAAATTTCCTGCACTCTGCAAACCTTCTCAAATTTACAACCATAAAGTTGGAACGATACAAACAATACCCGCGCGAAAAGAATTAATAAGAGAATAGAACAATTGTAGTTTTTGTGTAAAACGTTGCGTTTTAATGGTAATAAATCACTTTTTGCACTTCTGTGGAGGTTAGTTTGGTTGTAAATATCGCACTAAGAGCAAAGATTTCCTCTACGGTCCGTTGCAGCTTCAACTGTCAAGTAAAAGTCACCGAGCTTTCAACTTTTCTCATAAATCACTAGTTATTTTACATGCAAGCTGCAAAGCAAAAGAAGTGAAACTCTTAAAAGATACCAAGTCTGGTCAAGTGGAGTCACCAATATTTCGACGTTATATTCTAAATTCTTCCTTCGTTGACCATAAAACGAATAAGTATTAAACTGCTGAGTAATGGTATAAAAATTACGTGCAAAATTGAACCATACTGCCCTATTCTCGCCTATTTTCTAGATTTTATTGACAGAGCAATTCCATTTTTATGGCTTTTCAAGTTAGGTCAACCCCATTTAAATATTTGCTTGGGCAATGTAGTTTGTTTAGGGTAATAAAAACGAAATCCAAGATGAGAGAATAAAACTGTAATTATATATCATAGCTCGTACATTTTTTAAAAATATAATTTCTACAATATGAGAGAACCGACGAAATAAATAATTAATAAACTCACTTGTTTGCGGGCAAAAGAAAGCCGGGAAAGAAATTTTCACTTGCAAATTCCGCACTCAATTAATTCTGTTTAAACGTACACCCCTCAAAAATAAAAGGCCATTTAACGACGACAACGTGTTAATGTTTTTTTAACCAGGACAACCTAAATTCTAAATTCTTGCCAAACTCATCAAAGATTTACTTTGTATTAAACCGGTGCCATTCTCTTCGATATCTTCACTTTAATTTTTTATGAATTTTTAAGTATACCCACACACGGCTTATATTCCAAGCGGGAATTAGGTTTGTGTTAGGGGTGACTGAATTAGTAATGAACTTATCAGGGAAAATTCGGTACGGACTTTTGAATATTAGCTTTAACGACTGCGAAATAAGAAAGAGGTCAACCTTTAATATTTTAAAATTACAAAGACAAAACTGGGTTTACTGAAACGACGTTTCGGAACGAGACTTTTAAATTTCGACTCGCTTCAAACTAGAAACTTGCGATATTGTCTCTCCGCTTCAGTTATTATATTGAGGATTAAATAAAAGATCATTTATAATGTACTGTACAGAGAATAATTATTTTAAGCTATTCAACAGTCCCGGCACATAAACCAAATGTAATGTTTTTATAATGTAGCGGTGGTATTTATAGAAAATAGATTTTTCCGGTAATTTTCTTGCTTTTATCACATAGTAATTTCGAAATTATGATTCTAAGAACCACCGACTTTCTGAACATTATGAATGAATAATTGTGACTTTACACAAAGAACCCTTCTTTGCCCATTTCATGCACATGTAATGATGCATAATTTACTATAACTAACTCACGTGATTAATAAATAAGCATTTGTAAAGAAAAAATATAATTGATTAACCTTTAGGCTCACGCCACATCCGGGAACCGCCCTCTTACTTTTGCTGTTTTAATGTTCTAGATTTGGCCACTCTGCGACACTTTATTTTGTCGATGACCGATATAATCTAACCTGTTTCGAGCGTTAAACTATTACTTTGAAAAAGAAAAATGTTTCACGAAACAATGAGTTTAATTAAACTTATATTTGAAGGGTTGTGTTTAAAGCTACTTCATTTCAGTTGATGCGAAAGATAAATCTAATGCCCTCCTTTTGAAAGTCGCTTAATTGATGAAAACAATTGGATCCCATTCATAATATTGTATTAATGTGAAACTTAATCTAAGTTAGGAATGAATAAAGTTTGCATTATTACCACACTCGAATAATAATTTATGAAAATGGATTGGTTATCAATTTTGTTCAGAGTGTATTTTTCGAGGATGAAGCGCGCGAATTAAATTGAGTAAGAAACTGCGGTGTTTGACTTTTATTTTCGAGGTAATTTTATCACGAAAAAAAGAACATTACAACCCCAACTACCTCTTGACTCGACGATCTATGCATTCGTAAAATTAAATAAACATGGGACAGGAGAAAGTAATATATTGTTTGGCTTTTATATAAAAAAGACATTAGGCAAATTCTTTTGTCTTAAAATGAACGGTAATCCTTAGCGACCAGTTCGTTCTTCTTTTTACCGTTTTATTGGTCTACGCTAAATTACTCCAAGTTTTTATTACAGCGCGAATCGATAAAAATGGCCGAATAGTTGAATGGCGTGATCAGATTGTTGATTTGCGCAACAATTTCAACAATTTTAACTTTAAGATGTTTAATAAGATAAAATTTATGTAACGCGTTCCAAGTTTCGTGTAAAAGAGAATTAAAATCTGAGAAAGCCATTAAAAAAAAAGGATTACCTAAATTAAAATAAAACTTTCCTCTAACTCCATCAAGAGGAAATTTCACATTCCACTAGAATGTAGCAGAACATTAAACAATAATTAGATTGTGTGATTGGAACGAGTTTTAAATTTGAAAAAATAACCTTGTCGGGAGTAAATATCGATCGTGGACAAAAATGGCATTTTTATTAATTTTAAAAAATTGGCATCATAAACTTAAAGTACCGCCTGAGGTGAATTATTTGTTGTACGCTTTCTGCTCCAAAATTTCCCTTTTTAATTCCGCTTTTTATCTGCTTTCGGTCTTAGACACAGGAAACATTTTTATTATTCGTCGGAAATTCATATTATAACGGTATGATTTCAAATATTGTTCACATCGTATTTTTTTTTATTAAACTTACAACGCATTGAACATGTTTCTTTATTCTCGAAAAATCTTACGCATTCCAGATTTAACTTTTATTTACATTCAGGAGGCGAGATTTCCAGATATAATAAATGTTTCGATTCGGGCTTAAATCAAACGTATATGAACAAGATATTTTTACTTTGAGAAATGATGTTCAAAGAAACGTCAGCGAGAATAATTCATAGATGGAGGAATTTCATACATTGAAGATCTTTGTATCATCATTTTTATTAAGTGTCTCGCAACAATTCAGAACATGGTTCATTCATTCATTATTTATTTTGCACCACAAAAACCACCGCAATTATTTTTTAATAACGGATTCACTACGTTGACCGGTTTGCATGAAATTATCGCCAAATTGGGCGATCGTTAAATGTAACTAAATGTTTACCTTTGTTTGTATGCCTCTCAGTGTGGCAAGACTTGAATAAGTCAAGTATCAACATGGAAGGAATGGAAATAGAAAATGAACTCAAACTAGAACTCATTTCAGGATGTAAATTATATCATTCTCTGCTATTCTAAATATAAATTGTAATAATTGAACCAAATTTGAATGTTGCTAAATTACAATGTATACTCAACAATCAACACCTAAACTAGCATTGTTTCATTTCGTTGAAGCGATGGTAATTGAGTTTCAAGCTGTAAGAAAGTAACATTTGCAATATTCCAAATATTTTTCTTCCTTCAAACTCGGATTAATCTTATGATATATGATCGAACTTTTTGCAATTAAAACTTACACTGATGTCTCAATTTCTCCCGTGAAATTTTGTGCACAAAAATATATCTGAACTTGTCATAGGAATTCAAGTAATTGTGTTCTGAATCCTTTGAAGTATAAACCAACGCAATAACACACAAACAATGCGCTCTAAGCGAATTTAATTGTGGTAAATAGTGCGTGGGATAAAATAGCCACTCCGAATTGTGAATCACTATAAAAACAGTAAAACTACCAAATTTAAACAAAATATTCTGAATTGGAGTATAATGAACTTTGGACTTTACTTCTTCCAAATTATTAAGCGCGTTTTTGGAATGCCTCTGGTGCGATGGTGCGATTGAGACGTGGGCAAGTGGAACAATTAGACAGAAGGCGGGTGGCGGCTGACCTTGGTTGTGACCGATGTAGTTCTTGGCTTCGATTTAGCGATCGGTGTGAGTTAATAGCATTAGAGTTGTTTATTGTGTGGGTCAATTCGCTTATCAAAGATCTGCGAGGCTGTGTGGAGATTAGCAGAAAGTGTAAGCGCGATAAGCACGTGTGGCAGGGAGTGGAAGAAGTGGAGAAAGTGGAGAGTCATGTGGTGGAGAGCGCGCAGAGTGGTGAGTCATCGTGGAGACACCGAGGGCGAACTATTTAGACAATGGAGTGAAGTGGATGGAGGCGGAGGCGACACGCTCAAGCCGCTAGAACAGTGCAGGCCAGAACGCTTTTATAAATTATTCAAGGTGCTGTATTGATCCGAGGCTCCTTGCGCGCCTCGTGTGTGTATTTCCACTCGGATATCTTTGATCCACACTCTTTGCCACTCGCGGTCTTTCTTCCCTGACCTACGAGAACCTGCCGCACTTGCACCTTATAATCCCAAATTGAATTCGCCCCGCTGTGCGCTTTTTGCCAATCCACCACGACAACCCCCAAATATAGATCCGAGGGTTAGTACACACTGACGTCATACCAGGATTCATTTTCTTGTTCCAGGATAACTAACATTTATTTACGGCCACCAGAATCGCACTTCTGACAGAACCGACGCCATGTATATAAGCTCGGTTTTATCAAAATTTTTCTTATAACTAAATTTTCATTATTGCCAATTTCTTATATCAGGCTTATCTCGCTTCAAATCCCAAAAACTTGGCCTCCAGCTCCAAGATTATCACAATTTACCAGCCGCCATTTTGACTGACAACATTTCTGCACGTTTTTGAATCGAAAAACCTTAAAAGCAACTTAAAAATTACAAACACAATTTTCTTTGAAAATAAACATGACGCTTAAAACAAAATAAAAAAGTTTACACCTCCACATACTTTGTATGAGAAAAGGTCAATTCCATTGAGCCTGAAGAATATAAAACTCAACCCACATTGCACTTTGTCTAAACTCGGTATCATTGATTTATTATAATTTTTAAATTTTTTGTTGATTGTTGGTATTCGAGCATTGTAAGGCGCAATATAATAAGAATGCATTTTAAATATGCTTAAAGCTGCCCGCACATGTAGAGACGGCCCTAAGATCAAAAATTCCATTTGAAAGAAGGGAATAATTCAGATTTTGTCGCTTTTTGACTACAAGCCCAATAGGGAACGCACCCTCGCAACAAAACTTTTTCATAAATAAAGAACTAGAGCGCCGTGCTCTTCTTAAGAGCTGAGTCTGTGTCCCGACGCCAAATTACAGTTAGCATTTTAAAATGTATGTGCCTGGAATTCACACTCCATTATACATTGAAATTAATTTTTTTACAATAAAACGTTCTCAATCAATGTCAAAAGATTTTCTGCTCGATAAAGCCGAGTATTTTTATTTTCTTCAAAGTTCAAGGAATAAGTTTGAACTACGATATTACAAAATCCAATCATTTGCGGAATCTGCGCAATAAATTTGTGTCATTAGCACATTTTGTATAACAAATAGGTGAATAAATGGTCACCGATATTTTTATTTTAGCGGAAATAAAATCGGACTGTGAACCACAAAGCGCACGCTTTCGTAATTATCCTGATGTTGCCAAACTCGACAAAATTATTTAAACTCTAAAACTATATTATTTTCAATTGGATGCAAAGCTAGTAACATTTTATCGCACAATATTTCTTCTTTTAGAGTTTTATTTAATTTAATACCAGAACTAAGGATAATAAAAGTCCGCCAGGTCAGTATCGATTTGATTAAAAATGCATCAAACCTGAAATGTCTTTACTTTGGTCGAAATTAAATTACATTTACGATGGATAGTAAGTTAACATATTTTTCAAATTTTGGAATTATTGTGATTAATAAAAATGAATAAATCTGGTGGAGCAGCTAAGAACTCGATCTGATCTGAGTGTTCCCGAAAGTGCTAACATTTAGTATACTCTCTTCTTATTTATCTAGCAATTTATTTGACCGATGTTAACTGAGCTTTACTAACGGAATTACACTAGACAGGTTACAAATTGGTGGATGCGCCGGGCTATTTCTGCTTTACTCATTTCCGATACTGACCTGATCTAGAACCTCTAAATACACGTTAACCTATTTTATGTTTATTATGTAGATTTTATATAAAGATAGCTGAAGTAGAATTTTCATTCGAATAAGCGATACATTATTTCCTTATCGATCGTCTAAATTTAACTCTTAACCACAAACCTTTTTCTAATAAAATCACTAATCTTTGATCATTTTTTTTATCAAATTCCGTTAAATAAGAATATGTAATGACACCAATTACGTTGCGCTCAGGTACACATTACCATTATTAATGTAAGCTAAGGATGCAAATGTTGAGTAAGGGTTGCAAGGTCGCTCAGAGAAGATCTATGCAAATCGCTGTGTTGGTGCTCAGACGCCACGGACGCTTACGTTACAGATAATTTAATGGCAGCTTCGATCATAATTAATGTGCTTTTGCACAGTTTAACGAGAAAATTTCATTAAATTTGCTTCGTAAATACAATTACGAGAGGGGAAAAACAAAAACGTTGTCGCATAGATAAAAACATGAGCTGTGTGGGAGGTTTTCCAATGTGAAACTATTAAATAATTGCAATGATTAATACTACGCTAAAAAACTCAAACAATGACAAAATCAATATGTTTTTTTTCAGTGTAGCCTTTTGGTTTTTTTCCGATTTTAGCTTTTCTGTTTTTTTCACAGTTTTAACATGTAATTTAGAATCTGACATCAAGAAAAATGAACCGTGTTATACTTTTATTATAACAGAAACAACGACATTTCTAGGGCATGTAATGGCATTTTACCACAACCATTTATGAGGCTGGACAACAATGTATACCCAAGTCTTAATAATTTATTAACATGAAAGTCTCTCAGTATTTGCAAGAGTACATTTCTTTTGAATTAATAAGTGTTTTTGTGTTTACATCTTTTCTTCTCATAATTTTTTTATTAATGTAAGGAAAACCGTTAATATTAAATAAATAAGGTCTTGGACTCTTGGACGAAACTTTTTGAGCAAAATAATTCCTACTAGATTATTCAAAGGTGCTGTCAGATGATAAGTTGTAGTGATGTTCCTTAAATTCGAAAGTCTGTTCAATTTATAAATATTTTAAGAGTTTAAAACTTTTTTTCAGTCGCGTGTTCAACAGTGACTGTAACAAAATGCCAGGCAGCTCTTCGCACACTTCAAGCTTTTCCGTTCTTCAAACCAACGTGTCTGTGTCGGGAACCACATGCAGATCCCGAATGCAACTCCTTCAGGGACTTTCTCTTCGACCATCCTTGTATATTCGTCACGAAAAAAGGTAACTTTTACGTATAAGAAAATATTAATGTGTCAATATTTCAACACGAGGATATCTTATCCAGAGACAAACATCTTGGTATGAATAAATCAAACAGCAAATACAGTCAATCAATTGCTGTTTACATTTGCTCATCGAATATGAATGAATGAAGCTTTATGCAAAAAATAAGTAAATTTTTAAGTTAAATGTAGTGAGAATTTTGTATAGCTGCGTACATTTTTTTACAATTTTTACAATGACTTATTTAACAAAAATTTCTAAAATTTTTGAATTTGGCAGGGTTTATATACAATTTTAAACTAGTAATTTCCTGAAATTTCGTAGCGTTTGCACTAAATTACCCAAGTTGCGAATTTTAGGGGAGGATTTTTTATAATTCTGCTTCGACTTAAAAACAGAAATTTTTAAAATGTGTGTCTTTTGACTTACGATTTTGCAATTAGGTAGATTTAATATAAGATCAAAAACTAGTAATTTCCTGAAATTTCGTAGCGCTTGCACGAAAATTACCAAAGCTATGTATTTTAGGGAAGGATTTTTCATGTTTCTGCTTCGACTTAAAACTAAAAATTTCTGAAATTTGTGTCTTTTGATCTAAAATTTTGCAATTTGACAGGGTTTATAAACAATTAAAAACTAGTAATTTCGTAGCGTTTGCACTAAAATCACCAAAGTTCCGAATTTAAGGGAAGGATTTCTCATATTTCTGCTTCAACTAAAAACAAAAATTTCTAAAATTTGTGTCGTTTGATCTAAAATTTTGCAATTTGCCAGAGTTTATATACAATTTAAAACTAGTAATTTTCTGAAATTGCGTAGCGTTTGCACTAAAATCACCAAAGTTACGAATTTTAGGGAAGGATTTCTCATATTTCAGGTTCGTCTTAAAAATAAAAATTTCTAAAATTTATGTCTTTTGACCTACGATTTTGCGATTTGGCAGAGTTAATATAAGATAATATACAATTATTTTACAATTTTTACAATGAGTTATTTAACAGAAATTTTAAAATTTGTGTCTTTTGATCTAAAATTTTAATTTGGCAGGGTTTATATACAATTTAAAACTAGTAATTTCCTGAAATTTCATAGCGTTTGCACTAAAATTACTAAAGTTACGAATTTTAGAGTAGATTTCACATATTTCTGCTTCGCGTTAAAACCAAAAATTTTCAAAATTTATGTTTTTTAATCTAAAATTTTGCAATTTAGCAGAATTTTTATACAATTGATATACAAAACTAGTGATTCCTTAAAATTACCAAAATTACAAATTTAACAATTAAACACGTCTAACGTTTCTTTGAATTGAAAATTCTCGAAAACGTATAAGAGAATAGTGTGTACCACCTACCTTCTAGTAGTCGGCGATGCAGTGGCATAAAGTTGAGGTGCATTTTATGGTAGTCATGAAGAGATGTTGATGTAGATTTCGTGTTAGTAAGGCAAGTTTATGAAGCGCCTTAAAGTCAGTTCTTCTGAAGATATGTAGGCCCCTCGAAATTTTCAACTCAAGTAATCTAATAATAAAATTTGAAAATATGTATTACCCCGGTCGTAAAATTTTGACGTAACGAACGGAAATGAGGCTGAAAACGATAAGGGAGAAGGAAAGCGGTTGAGATATAAAGTTTTTCCTCTTCCCACACGCAATTGTAGGGTTGTAGCTTCCGGTCAGTCTAATCAAAAGGGACAATGTGCTGGGTTTAACTAAATCTAGACACCTGAATGAGTTTCCACTATTTTCCATTAATTTTAAAGTCTGCTCACGACAATCCATTGCTCCGAGAATATCTATTAAAACTAACACTGAAAAATATCTCATGAAAAGTCATATTTTCTTGTAAAAAGAAAAATTGTGGGCATGATTCATGCTTCAAGAACTTGTTTGATTGAAATTAACGAAGCTCATTTGCAAAATTTGCTTTGTGTTACTCGGATGTTAATTATTTTCTCAAAGAGTATCAACTCGGCGATCGTTTTAAGCGGATATCCAGAGGCGATGACGCTAAATTAAACTATTTATGGCCTGTGTTGCATGAAAACCAGACGAGCAGACATTAAATGTTGTAATTATTTAAAAGTAGTTCAAGAGTGTAAATGGATTTTTCGCTTCAAACCACAGATCGGAAACTGCCGCCGGTTGTTGCTCATTTCCGCGTTTTCATCTTTTATATCAAAACGGCATTTTTCCCGGAGAAGATGCACTTTTATTCGATTTCAACTACTTGCTACAAAGACCTACCAATTCAAGAGTTAAAAATTTTGGTTCTCGGATTAATCCAAATTCGCAAGTGCATGTCTCTTTGAGTCGTGAATTTGGCGTTATAGAATATTGAAATTTACGGTTTCCGCATTAAGATTTCCACCTAAAATAAAACACTTACTAGTAGAAAATACCTCGTTGTTCTCTGCGCTGTATTTGATAGAAAATGCGTTTATTCAACACATTGGATTAATATAAATAAAATAAAATACAATGAACCTGTTAAAATGTTTCACTGTCTATTACAGATTTAATGGTCATTTTATAGATAATTTCCACCAGATATACAGGGTGTAGGTTTCATGTTTACAACTTAACCATAAATAGAACATTCAGAATTCGATTAAGACGTTTTAGACTACATACGCTGTTTTCACAAAATAGGTTTTGGTGAACCTGAACAGCAAGACAACTCGCACTCTTTGCACTTCACAATAAATAAGCGCAAAATTTTAACCATAGACAAAGAAGATATATTACGAAGTTCCATTTCTGATTTATAAACACTCTGTAGATTGTTGTAGGGTGAGGCATTTCTGTACAATCCAATAGTAGTGCAGAAAGTTTTTTTGAAAAAGTGCGACAATGTTCTAAACAGTGACTCAGTCCTAAGACTTTGATTTAAAGTTCGTTAATTAAAGCACGAATCTGGAATTGACAATTTTAATTATTGACTCGTTGAAACTAGGGTTTAACATTTCCACAATGTACCCAAATAAAAGATGGAATAACTACCTTGTAATTGAAAATAGCAACATAATCATATTAGTTTATAACTAAACTGTTAAACTGTGAAACACGATTTCCGTAATCCTCGATAAGTTGACAGTTAGTTATTGATAGAGCTTGTTTTCGACAGTGGAGACTTTTTTTTAGTTTTGCAGGTATTATACAGCAGTGTGGTTCATTCAGCGATCACTATCATTTTGATATATTTCGCTTAATATGATGTTTGTGTTGCTGGCTGGTTCGAAATTGTTTTAGTTCCGTTCGCTAAACGTAATGCCGACGTCTAGATTGAAGAATGGGCACATATTACAGATCGCGTTTAATTTGTAGTTTCGACTATCCTGGCAAGAGCTTCGGTCATAAATATCGTCCAGTCGCATTGAAATAGGCAATTGGCCGTCTTGTTGAAACGTATGTTTTCGTTGTTTTCCACTTCCGTTCGTGATTGTCGGTCCAACGCGTTCTTCGCCGCGAGCCGAACTTTTACTACTTCCTTTTTTATTTCAACTTGTTTGATTGCTTTATCGGTTGTTGCGATTGAGTGTTTGGAATGAGCCTGGAAAATGATGCTGCAGGAACGCAATTAAGTCCTAAACGGTTTACTGGAGATATTATCAGGGACATGGTACAGAATTTTTACGAGTCTGAAACATTAACTTTCAAAAACAGACTTTGTTCAGCAATTCGTACTCTGTAACGATTTTAGCTTAAAACTTGTAATTTTTTAAGTCACCTCAGCATGATGTAGTTAAATAAATAAAATCAAACATCAATCATTTATTGATTAAGAATTTGTAAAAGTAGGATAAATAAAATGAATGATGCTTGATGGCGTGAGTAATAATGTGGTTTATTTTAGAGAAAGACCCGTACCCTATGGAGGCCTTGCTGACGTGCAATTATGCGTTGTCTGCATGCCAACAAGAAGGCAAATGTCTGAAACTATACGAAGACTTCAAATCGAACTGCAAAGTGCGAGATAACAAATGTCGCATGGACGACAGGTAAGTCGTGCGTCGAGTGGCGTTTAAGTCGCGCGACATTGATCACATCCGGAACGAAACGTTTTCCATCTTCCAGAGATCTGTGTCACAAGTCGTGGACCAATTTACGTCGTTCTCCGATGTTCGGTTGCATATGTCCGAATAACCATAACAAGAAACGATGCGATCGAATTTTCAGCATGGTAAACCACAACCCTTGCGTGGGTAAGTAGGCATCCTTCCTATCCTTCTCCAGCCATCTTGTGCGGCTGCTATATATCCCTTTGATTCTGACCCTACAATCTGATCAGTTTCTTCCAATCCTTTAATCCGATGTGCCTGCACGATCACAGAGAACGTTGATTTAATTCCACGTTAAAGAGTGAATGATACGATGGCGATAGAATGAAAGAAAGAGAAAGTCATCCTCGGTGGAAATCCGATTGTTTGTTATTGCATGTGGAAGTTCCGGCATTTCAAGTCGGTCAACTCGCACCAGAGCATGTCGATGTTTGTGGAATGGAATCGCCCTGTACATCCTATCCGGTGACTCTTTTCTTTATTTACTTTGTTTCAGACATTCTTCCTCCTGTTCCTGATCCTGAACCGGCACAACCCCCTCTAGATCCCGATCAAGAGTTTATTAGGAATTTCTGGTCGCCGCCCACCAACCTTTATCCTTACTTTTTATTCCCGTCTTCATCGCACGGCACAGCCCATGGCACTTTCCGCACGCACAGCAACACCGGCACAATCACAGGCATGGGCACAGACACAGGCACAGGCACAGCTACAGGCGTAGCCACAGGCACCGGCACCAACAGCACAGCCTTTGGCTCTCACTCGTCAGTAGAAGAGACGCTCGTCACCTCCTTACAGTTTCCAGAGCTCGTCGTTCCGGGTGAGAGCGCTTTCTCTACAAGTTACTACTTCTGTACAGTATAATGTTTCCTTGGTTGTGTCTTTCGCCTGTTAGCGTAGCGTCAGATCGGTGGACTTGATTTCAGTTAAGCTGATTTCAGCTTCGGACAATACGTCTGCCTCATTTGACTACGGGCTAGGCAATGCCATTGTCGAAAACCCGCTAGTAGACGCGGCCAACGGACTGGACGCACACGCTGACCACAATCACATCAGCGTGAGTGTTTTAAAGAACAATGGGAAACCATCGGTGAGCTCTAACATCAGTCCATACCCTGAGGATCTCGACGGGTCTGCAGTGTCCGCTCAACACCAGAAATACCCAAGTAGGTATACGAGCGCCGCGACTCCGGGGCTGCATCGCTGGAACCCCGGAGTTCGGGCCAGTCCGGTCGTCGGGGCGTTCGAGGGACACGCGGGTCGACCGGACAGGCGGCGCCAGGATCCCATCCACTACCTGGAGATCGACCATACCATACCGATTACTACCGTATTACCGACCTGCTCATGATGATGTTGTCTCCTAACCGACGCACTCTACTTTTTATTACTCCCATCTTATTACACAACACATTCCACTAAGGGCCGCTTTTACAAATTAAGTATAAACCCTGTATAAGCTCGGGGTAGTTATCCTAGGCATAATTTTATTTTTATGGTATAAATGATGACCAATTTTACAAGTACTTTTTCGGTCTAGGTTAGCTATACCGGAAATAAGCGAAATTGGTAACACTGGAAACAAAATTCCCAAGTTTTATTTAATTTTGTTTGTCAAATGAACGGGACAAAGACGGTTTATACGTTGTGATGATGTACCAATATTTGATTCGGATTATGATGAGGAAATTGTCAAACAACTTTCATAAGTACGAGTAGATTGATTTTTACGTATGTATTTATAAGAAAAACTAGTAATCGAAAATGATAAAAAAATTGAAAGTTCCGTTTAAGTACATTTGGAAATTTTTGTTAAGATTAATTCAAAATAGAATTCGTTCTACAATCCTAATATGTGTACTAGCCGACTTTTGTAGCTTCTGTGAATCAATTGGATGTAATTAATTACACTGTTCGATAAATTGAAATTAATTTTGAGTGCCTTTTTTGAAAGTTTTGAAATCTAAGCAAAGTACTAAACAACACCTTTGTCTCAAAAACTTCGTATCACGTATAATTTTTTTGTTATGTCAAATTAAAAAAAGTATAAAAAATAAAGAAAAAATATTGTTAACATATCTTTATTCAGGTTTATTTATAATGTTAACCTATTTATGGCTATAAATATATTCTTAGTTTCCTCCTTTTTTAGAACTTTTCAGATATTATTTATCAATCCAAGATTATTTAGAATTCAACAAGTTTTCTAACTTCCACTTCACTAAATTTATTTGTTTTATTATTCTTTAAATTTAAATATGATTAAATTTTTTCCTAATTTGCAATTTCAAATCGTAGATATTTTACACATTTGTACAAAACTTACTAGATCATCCATCTTTTTTAAATTCGTTTACATTCTCTATTTGGAGTTTATCTTCATTTGCTTTAGATAAAGTTCCTCGAAATCTTTGAGTATTTGTATCTTAATTTTTCTAATAATTTTTGTATATTTAATTTTTTTAACTTGCTGTTATTTTTGGTTTCTTAATACATTCTTCTATTACATTTTTTGGATAAGTTTATATCAGAAAACACAAAAGTTGCAAAAAAATTAAAAATTTCTCATGCAAATCATAATTTTTTTGAACGTCTGAAGCACTTTGCAAAAATTTTTGAAGTGAAATATGTTAATTATGACAGGTAAACACGCATACAATTCCCACTTTTACCAGGAATAACTCACTATTCCATCGCCGGTCGACCGAATAAGAAATATCCATGGTTATACTCAAGTTTATCTATTCTACGAACTAACCACTGATTGTAAAACGCATTTCCAGGGTTTATCTAAGGACTAATTTGTAAAAGCGGCCCTAACTCGAATATTTTACCCCATTATATACACAAATTCATTTTTGTAAACTTTAAATAACATAAACCAGGCTCACTTAATTTTCATTCAAATTTGTATAATTAAATAGGTACACTGGCGGGACAAATAATACTCTAACTTGAACAAATTAAAAGCCTACATTTTATTTTTATTCGTAAACTAAATATGTTATATAAATTATAAAAAAATTCTAAAACCTTGAATAAACGTATACATCGGTAATTAACATCAACTAAAAAACTCCGCTTCTTAAAATTTTCTAACTTTTTGTTGAAAGTCTGATTCACAAATCGGGCTAGAAATGTCCACACATTGAACTGTCCAATTTATAATGTGTTGAGTAAACGAGGCGTGCCATTCCTTAATTTGCCATATTTAAATCATTTTATGTTTATGTGGGCAGAGTTAAACCAAAGTTGCAAAATTCCGAAAATAATGCAATCATACTTTTTATTTTGACAACTAATAAACGATTTTGAATTTTTGGATATGACTGAGACAGCGCTGAAATTGAAAATTTTTACTTTGATTGATTGAAATTAAAATAACAATGTTTGGAAATGAAAGTGTCTATTTTAAATAAATATTTAGAGGGAACTTAAATAATGTACAAAAATATCAACCACAATATCAAAAACTCTAGATAATAATTATGAAAAAGCCCCCCCGGATTACTCATATATTCGACGCTTATGGGACTTTAAACACTGTTTCGCAAAAAATGTTAAAACCGTGCGGCCAAAAAACGTTTGACAAAGAGTAAATATTCCAAACTTGAACAATTTGGCACTGTAAAACCAACATTTCTCTACCACGATCAATGCGAAATACATTTTTTGCCACTTGTTTGTTAGCGTTTTTATGGCCTGGACTGACATTGACATTGACTTTTCAAAGCGATTTCTGCAGAAAATTTTATTAATTTTCTTTTCGGAAAGGGTGACGTTTCGGAACGCCAAATTTGGCCATTATATTAAACTGCTTTATTCGGGTTCACCCTGTATAACCCGTCCGTAGAAAATTTTTTAATAGAACACATTTCGACGTGGGTGAACATTGGCAAAACTGGTAACGTTTTAGACTGCGAAACTTGGCCACAAGTTTAAACTTGTTGTAAACTATTACCTCCATTCAGGTTAATAATAATAAATTTCCGTACGTAACTATACAAAAATAATATCTCGCTACATAACTTTTGTTTTTGACTAATATTTAACAACCTCCAGGTCTACACATGTTCCAGCAAACTTATTCATCTCTAGCTTCTGCGAATGTGCTTCTGCATGCTGAAAGCTCTATTTGTCTTAATTTATTCTAAGTAGGTTAAAGTTAAGTTAAAACGTTCCAGAGCGTACGAATCGTCAAGTTTAGAGGGTTTTTTGACCACCAGTGTACCTAAGAATCAATCAGAAAATATACAAGTACATGGAATACTAAACAAAAGATGTGTATATGTACAAATAGGCTCTTAAATAATTTGTTTTTAGTAGGTGAAATAAACGAATAACACACCACTGTAATAAAATAATAAAGTTGTGTATCTTTTTTTGTTTGGTTAGAACAGTGGAGATGTTTTTGTATTTTGTACGAGAGAGCATCATCTCGAGCAGTACGTGAGAATCTAAGTTTGGTCGTTTGATATGGCCATTGTGGCGTGTTGTTCGTGTATAAACCTGGGTCCTTCGTCCTGCGTCGCGTCCGTTCGACCTAGTGCAGAGTGCATGCGAGTTCAGTAAGCCTTTAGCCAGATTCTTGAAATTCAATAGAAGTCGTGCACATGTTTGATGCACTTCGTACCCCGGCACGTAGAACCATCTGCATGGTCTCTTGTTTGGGGATCGCACGTATTATACTTTATATATATTATATATACATTATATATCTCATGCGCTCGACTTGTGCAGAATGATCTACTAGTAACAACTAACTTTATTCCTTTGATGCACCGATGACTCCCTCGGCCCCGGACCTCCGAACATCCATCTCGGCATGTCATATTATTTTGGTATATTGCTCGACCGTTCCTTTATTATTAATAGAAATTTTAATTCCGCTTTCGTAAATTTTCTCTCCAGGACGTCGTGCAATTATCATTCGACAAAACGTCGTCATTTTGCGATTTACTTTGCCGTGTGCATCTGTACATTAAGAGCGAAGACAAACAAATAAAGTAAATCGAAATCGACAAATTTAAGTGTCAGACAAATAACACCTCTTCTCAACGACTTTCAGTGAATAGGGCTCCTTTCAGGTTCGACTGACCATAGCCGTTCAGACTCGAACGAAGTAGCAAAGATAATATTTCAAAGCACCTGCCACTTAGCCATGGAGAGCTGCAACAACAACTACCACTGCAAAGTTTCGCTCAACCCCATATTACATCACTGCGACATATCCAGGTGCAACCGAAACTCTTGTATGGAAGCTCTACAGAGTTTTTACAGGAAACCCTCTCTCCCGTGGAACGTCGAAATCGCCTTTTGTCTTTGCAAGTACGCTTTGTTTCATTACGTTGCCCAAGGTCTACACCATACAGTTAAAACACGAATTAATTAACTACTCCCAAAACAAACGATACTTTCCACACAAACACCTAATTTCATACAACTCCAACCATCCAATAACACTGACTCATCTATAATATATCCACGACAAGACACGGATTCGAAATTACTACAAGGGACGACTATTTCAAACAAAAATCTTATTTATATCCCCTCTCACTAAGCACTACTTTTACGGACTTGTCCAAAAAGTACCTCAATTATTTACTCTCAATCCACGATTATTTATTTATTACTCCTGTCTGCCATCGCCAAAATTTCCCAATTGCGACACATTTTTCTTAATTAAACAGTAAAATATTTTGGGAACTCTTTCACTTTTTGGGGTGTTTTTAAATGTTTTTAACCTTTTAACTGTTATAAACGTATACAGGATGTCCCAGAACTCATGACCCAGAGAGCAAGGGAGGGTGCCGACAACAATACAGATAGTAAATTTTAAAACAAAAATTGGTTAAGTTAAATAATATTCTAGAAAGGATAAAAAATTAACAACCAATCCCGGAAGCTTATTCTAGAGATGGAATAAAATTTCCTAGGCAACGATAGTGTGTGTCCATAGCTACCGATTTTCAAATTCTGTTCAGCTTCCGGATTGGCTACCGTTTTTTTGTCTTAGCTCGATTATTTTTTGAGCTAGAAAATTTTTGTTTCAAAATTTTGGTTAAGAATTGTTGCCTTCATAAGCCGTTTTTCTCTGGATCACGAGTTCTGAGACATCCTGTATATACGTTTTAACATTTTTCTCATAAACTACAAAAGACAAAAATTTGAAATTTTGGGAAAAAAAAGCGAATAAAACTAGTTCAATGACAGTATTCACATATTCGTGACACTTCCGGTCATGCCGGAAGTAGTTATCAACTTGCTTATTTAAAATGGAACACCTCATATATTATTGCATTTTTAGATTCTACATCCAAATTAAGGGTGACCTTATGTATAATGTGTTATACTTAAATTGAACCTTTTCAGAAATATCTTGATTTTTGTAAAAAAAATTGCCAGAATAGAAGTGAATTTTTTTTCCGAAATATGTACTCTATAATCTATTTAAAAATCGCCATGTTAATTGACAAAAATAAATACAATACAAACATACAATGAAATTTTGTATTAAAATGTATTGGACACCTATTTTCTACTAAAAATACGGACAAATGAAGTGTTTTTACTCTTTTGTTTCCAATTTTTTAAGCATGCTTTGGAATGGTGACATTTCAATTTTATGTGGATCTTTTATAAACAAATTTGGTGGTCTAATAGAAATAAAAAATTCTCAAAAATGTTTGTGGATTTTTTTTTGAAAAATTGAGATATTTCAGAAATTATACAATTTAGGTATAGCACAGTATATACAGTATGTCCCCGGATTGAGTTCACAAGAGAGAAAAAACCGTTATTTTTCTTTTTACAAAAAAATGACAAAAGAATAATATTTTTTGCTTAATTTAAAATAAATAAATCTTTAATTAAAACTTTAATATTATCAAGCCGTGTTCTTAAAATCGAAAAAAAACAAAAAATAACGAAGAACTTTTTTATTTTTAATTTTGCAAAAAATGTCAAAGGAATGAAATTTGTTCTTTATCTTAAACCAAATTTCACTATTTGATTGACCCATTACCGGTTTTAGCACATAGTTCAATTCTAACTCGTAATTCTTTAAGACTGTCGAATTTTCTCAATTATTGTTAAGGATGCAATTGCATTTTTTTCCAATTTTTTAAAACTTACACATTATTGGGTAAATTTTTTCTTTAGTCTTTAACACACTATTTGATATTGTAAATCCACTGCCTGCTATTATTTAATTACGATTACAAAATTTAATAAATACAAATAATGAAAAAATTAATTTTAGGATTACAAACTAATAATTTTGTAATTTTAATTGCAGATTTATCTGTTTTGAAATAAGCAAAAAATGTTATTTTTTTTGGCATTTTTTTGTAAAATGGAAAATAAACTTTTTTTCCCTCTTGTGAACTCAATCCGTGGACATACTGTGGAAAGTGATCGTTAATTTGCATATAGAATTCAAAATTGCAATAAAATATAGGTTGTTCTATTTAAAACAAGCAAGATGACTGTCATTTCCGGCATAACCGGAAGTGTCACGTAAATATGAATCCATTTTTCGATTCGTCTTATCCGCTTACTTTTGTCCCCAAAATTTCAAAATCTTATCGTTTGCATTTTCTGAGAAAAATGGCAAAACGTACATATACGTTTACAACAGTTAAAGGGTGGTAAAATTTTTGGAACACACTGTATGTTAGATGCATAGTAACTTTCCCGAAATGGCTTCTCTATACCGCAGCCAAATTTTTATCCTTTCAGTTATTACGCCACTAGAGTTGGCAAAAGATTTAATTCAACAGTAAAACCTGTCGTATAACTTCTTAACGACATCATCTGCGAGGTTTTCAAGCTTTCACTTAAAATTACGAAAGTTGCTGCAAAATAACCGAATATTGTCAATAAATGGGAATTTCTCGTACATCAAACTACGAAAACTCGTTTTCGTTTATTTAGATTTGGGAAGATGTAGACTTGTTTTAGGGGCAATGATTTTTTTAATAGGTTACAATCGACACTACAGTAAGTATTAACATTTTACACAGGTACACGAAACATTGTTTTTTGTCGTGTTTCCAATGTTCTAACATTAATTTGTTGTGTTGTAGAAAAACAGACAATAAGCAAGATAAGTGTTTAGTAGCACAAGAGAAACTTCATCCAGTTTGTGCCCAAAGAATTGAAGGGTCTCCTCAACCCACATGTTTGTCATTAGCGAAAAACTGTCGTGAGAATAAAGAATGCAGGTATGCACTAAAACAAAATCGCCAACAAAACAAATTGTAATTATTTCCTGCAGAAGTCGCTTAGAAACCTATGAACAAGCGTGTGCAGTAGACAGCGTCACTAAAAAATGCGCTGGATCTCCAGCAGAATGCAGAACTGCAATGTTAGGGATTTTGGGGACGAATCTTCGCGCTACATGTGCTTGCAAAGGCACTGACATGACAGAACTCTACGAATGTCTAGGCTGGCAAAGACTACTTTGGGTGAACCCTTGTGTCGGTAAGTTAAACGTATATAAGCGCGATTTTTTTCTTTTGCATGTTACTTTCTCCAGTGGAATCCCAGAAGGATTTCCATATGAAAAAAGCGGCGGAGTTAGCAGCACTCACGACCCCTTCGACTACGAAACCGACGACTCCTTTGGAGGTGCGAACGAGGCCCAGTTTTGCCATTCATCATATCACTGTGATGACCGCCACCGAGGCGCCATTACAAACACGTGAAAACACGATCGCCGAATTTATTCCGCCCCCACAACCGTTTATTCCCACCTCCACTACAACCACTACGACGACTACTGTAGCCACCACCACCACGGCGATGACGACCACGACTATTCCTCCAAGTAATGAGTTTTAATTAATCTAACGAGACTTAGTTTTGCATGTGTGCACCGTTCTAAATGACTTTTGTTTTCAGAGTACTGTGTGTTCCCGAGACCACAGTTTCCCAACCAATACATAAAAGAAGGTTCATTTAAAAGGGTAAGTATTCAAACTGTGCACGTGCATTTTACTTCACCCGGAAAAGTACGCGTACTAACCCTACTCTAATTAACCGAGCTCCCCAAGACGCGCTTTGTTATTCCACGGCTCCGCACAGCCATCGAACGATTAATCGAACAATTCCAACATCGATATCGCTGCGCTAGTCAAAATTTCGTCCTTTTGTCTCGATAGATTTTGCCCGGCGCATCCACCAAATTTCTCATTTTTTTATTCTAGAAAATTTATTGAAGTAACGTGGCTGTCAGATTGCTAGCATTAGTTGGTTAAATTGGAAGAAACGCGTTTGTTAGTGCAAGAACCGATTATTCAATTAATCGATTTTACAAATGCAAATCCCACTTCGGCGCCTTTTGTGAAGGTTAAATCCGAAGAAAGCCCTATTGTTCTAAGCGCTTAATATCTCCTAAATGTTTGCTCTTTCAGATATATCACGAAGATGAATTCGAGTGTTCGGACGTTTGCGAATGTGAAATAGGGGAAAAGTTATCCTGCAAAACCATTTGTATAGATCGGATGCCTTGCAAAACGGAATTCGCATACTATAACCACGCTGCACCCGCATATCAAGCTTTTCGGGGAAGGTGTTTGTGCTATTCTGGACGTTTTATTTGTATGAAACCATCCCCAAGCGATTACAACTTACCACAAGGAGTTTTTCTATTCCTTGGATATAGCGAAGTTGATGAAAGGAAACTTAATATAAATCAAACTAGAGTTGTCGTTCAAGATGTTGTCCGAGTTTTGCAAAACTTTATCAAAGAAGAGGCCGTCAACGGAGTAAGACTCGTTTCACGTTCTTATTAAAGTTATAAAAATCGACGCTTACAATTTTCTCTGTTTCAGACACTGTGTACTCTAGAATTATTCAACATGACAAGAGAAAATGTCATTATAGCAGGCAAATTATCGGAAGAAGTTGATTATAGTATGCTGTCTCCGATGGAAAGTTTAGCCAAAGAAAAGGTAAACAAAAACATCAGTATTTAATATTTCTCACAAACAATCGATCAATAATCTTAAATAAATAATTCTAATGACACCTTATTGTACTTATGGTTTGATACATTATTAAACGCGAAGCGACCATTACACGACTACGAGTTTTCTCAAATTTTGTATTATAATTCATTTTGAGATCGACACTCAGTATCACAATAGCCCATTGTAAGCGAGCTTTTACCCCGAGAAGGTTACCTAAATTTAACTTCTTGAATTCGTCAATTATATCACAATAGACCGATTTATTTCGCCATAAATAATAAATTTCAGCCGCTCCACCGCTGCCACCGATTATAGTGACAAAGTGCTCTGTTACAAAAACTACAAGGACTCTAAATCACTTGACGTCAATGAAAAATTGACGAAATCCTTGTTTGTAGGACTTTTGTAATTACGCTTTTTTCGAATATTATCAAAATTATTCTTACCTTGACCTTAAAACAATTTGTCGGCATGGAAATTTTGACGACAGTCGTAAAAACATTTATTTTATTATACGGTCTATGGGGTTAAAATTTTCGCGATATTACCTTTTATACCCCTCGCAAAGCTACAGTAAAAAATATAAAACTCGTTAATGAAACAATAAGGAAACAAACTTACTTAGAAAACTTGAGCGGCACAGGTGACGCAAAAATAACTAAACTTGCACCAGGACTGGATTAAGGTATAAAGTTTAGCAGAGTGCACACTGTCATATTCTTGAATGTGAAAAGCCAACAAAATAAATACGGGGGATTTTGGGTGTAATACTACGAGGCTTAACAGCACGAAAGTGATAAAAGCAACTTTTCGTTTATTCAATTATTTTAAACGAGAAAATAACTGCACAGAATTTTTATCAATTACCAACGAAATCTCGTATTTTCTTTGCGTGCCATTTACATTTCAATAACAGAATTTGTATTTCCATATCAACTTGTTCTACCGTTGAAACAAAATTTATATTTTTCTAGAATTAAAAAATCAGTTGTGGAAATGTAACTATAAAAATTCCATGGACTTTGACCTATGTAATAAAATTACGAAAACATATTTTTATAGAAACTCAGCACGAAAAACGGTTATTTATTATTACTAGTAAATTAATCAGATTAAATTAAATTATCTAAGAACATTAGCACGAAAAACGTAAATCAAAGTTTCACTTTCTCGGTGATTCACTTTGATTTTAATAACCGAAAAACGACGTGGTAACAGTAAAACTGCATTATTCTCCAGTAATGGAAGTAATATTCTATTTGAATCCCGAAGCACTTCAGTAAAATTTGATTTCATACATATGAGTGAGCGCGACACGAGATCATCATTATTCGATTATCTGAGAGAAAAATTATGGCAATCGTACTAATGGTTAGGAATGATTGAAAAATGAAACAATAAAACGTAAAAATGGCAAACTAAAACTACCTCGTCAAAGGCCGATTCCGATTGATCATTAAATGTTTTTGTAGTAAGAATTTAATGCGATGTGTGTGTATAAATCTCGGATTTCCATCGGGAAAACAACGGATTATTTTTAGTATTGGGAAACTGCGAGTTTTCACGATACACAAAAACAACTATAAAATCTAAGCACCGATGTACATTTGTGGTGATTGACTTTTTTTTTACAGGAACAGTGTGCCCAACTTTTAGAAATAATAAGTGATAGGATAAATTCTCGTAATCCAGACTTCATATCTCATCTCCTGTTGTCTATTTTCAAGATGGCGGAAGTGGAAATTGTGCAAATAGAGCCAAATTCAACGTCACCGACGTATTCATTAACTCATCATTTATTAGTTTCTGTATTATTATTAACAAGAATTTTTCAAAAGCTTCTGACAACACCATCGTGACATTAAGACTGTTCTTAAAGTAAGCACAATTCAATACATATCCTTTTACAATGAAGAATAATTAATCTAATTAATAAAAAAAAAGTGTCTAGTGGACACAAACTATTTGGTTAAAATAATCACTCTGTACATATCAGTGTTGACTGTTAAAATTAGTTTGTTATTTATAGGATAGACTAGTCACAAATGTCATTCCATTATCATTTCTAAAATATTGCTCAGATCATTTCAGAGTGTACAAGTTTAATCATTTTTTTCATATTATGTTACGGTCAAAGTTGTGGAAATAAACACGCGTTTTCCGGGATTTACTGAGCCTGAAATTGTTGACAAATCGAACGCCAATAAATCCTAGAATCTAAAAATTTTCGTATCGACAATAACACATCTTTGGATGTTGATCAAATTGATCCGAAAACGTTAAACATCTTCGACCGTAACTGTAACATCCAATCACGTACAATCTTAAAATGTCTTCCTATGTGAGTTATTGACATCTACTCAGCCAGACAATTTTCTTTTAGTCATAATGCTTTACTCAAATGTCATGGCTTACATAAATTGTATGCATATCATAATAGCTTTAACGACGTATTTTATTTTGCTATGATTATATTTTTGAAATTATACAGGGTCAATGTCCTTCAACACTACCAATTGCACAATTCGCTATCACACGAAAATACACCTAATTGTTGTAAGTTTCCTAATTGTTGTATGTTACTTGTAAGTTGCAAAGCAACGCACTAGTGTTTATAGAGAATCAAAACTTTTCCGCGCCAAAATTTCCCTCCATTTTCAAACGATACAGGAGAAGTAAAACCCCTAGATAAATGGCGCGAAAACGTGGTGATTTGAAGCTAAGATCTGGACCATTTTTGTATTTCTATCACTGGTTGGAGGGCATTGAATAACTAATTTAGTTATTTCAACAATGACTGAATCCATAAACATATCTCTCATGTATTTAATATTAGCTAAGTTTTAGATATTTGTAAAATAGGCAAAATACACTTATACGTTGCACTATTAGGCACAACTTTAGAACCACATTGTTAAATAAACACCTAAGGCTTAAAACTATTGTTATCCTGAGAAACTCAGTATTTGTTATAAAATTCCAAGCAAGCACGTTTGAACTGAATTAACTAGCGATAAAAAATTATATTTTTACAAAATTGTATAGTCGTATACTATGTTATTTATTACAAAACTTGTATAGCGTTGTTTTCATGAAAATTTCATCTTAAGTAAGACTTTGAATTTTCATGAAATTGTTAGATGTTTACACCTCGTTTCAGCTTTTAGAGCTAACCCGTCCAAAAATTCATTTTACAAATAGGTTCTCTCGTGTTTGCGAATTTACACTATCTATTAAGACCCGAATTGAACCAAACTTAGGGTCAATCAGTGTAATATAATGTAAATTATAGGACAATTGTTTATTTCGTGTTGTTATAGATTGGTATTATAATTGTTAGATAAATGATGGTGGTAAACCGTGGCGATGCCACTTAGCCAAATAAACATACATATCTATAGTCTAATAAACCAACTTAGACCAACACGATATCAGTAGCTCGCTTTATTTGTCTATGGCTTTAGTTATTTGAGTGTGTTTAACGTGTGCTTTGCTTTCAATCAAATAGGAATTATAACATGCAATGCACATTTTACGACTGTTTTTACTGAAAAGGCTCGTTTTTTATGTTTTTTTTTCTTTTTGATGTAATGTTAATACTTTTTAAAGGCATAGACTATGTAAAATAAACTGTTATATATAACCATTTTGTTACGTTTTTTAATCCCTCCCAATAACAATAAAAAGAATTCTTTTACACTCTTTAGAAGGTAAGTAAAACTAGTGCCGTAATGAATTAATTTTGAACAAGCACCTCTTTAAATGCAACTAATCGTCAAATTTGTTGCGAGATTAACTTAATTTCAATTAAATTATTGTGTAAACCAGCCCTTAAAGGTTTTGAATCAAGTTACACATGAATAAAGTGGTACAGTGGCGGCCAACAGTGCCTATTATTGGTAGCTTCAAACAACGTTCAATTAGTAGTTCGACAGTTTAATTTTTGGTTTGGATTGGAATACCATTTATTTATTGGTTTTGTTTAAAGCTTAAAGTTATGCAAATTACACCGTATAGTGTAACAAAATAAATGAAGAAAATTAAAAAAATGCACTGCTATAGTTGTGCCCAGGCAACCAGTAATACATCGACGTGTTTAAATGGCAGCCTACCCAAATTAATCAATAATTTAGTGTGTCAGCTAAAAAATCAATGGTCAACACCTTACCCACCGAACTTAATTTCACTTTAAATATGATTATTATTTTTAATTTTTACAAAGTGAAACACTTTTTCCAGCGCTTGCGCTTTAGGAACTTTCCTTTTGACATTTGGCAGCCATGCCAGTTCATCTGTCAATCGTTTATGTGTCAGCTGCGGTTTTTGTGTAATTATCTTGTTTTCAGTGCTTTTTTCAGCAAAAAACGTACGAAATAACTATGACAACATCAAAATCCACTTAGATCAACCGAACAATTGTAAGTTCAATGTTTTCCAGCTGGTACGGAATGTAAAAGAACGATTTAAAGGGTTGTTACCCCACTTTTAAAATTTATTGTTTACTTTGCGTGAAATGAAAATTAGCACATGAAAAAGAGATTTTTAATGCTAAGATTGTGTTGTTTTTACGAGCTGTAATCATGTCGTAACAGCTGGAGATTATTCTTAGTTTATTTCTTCATGTATTCTGTGAAATCTGTGACAGCCTGGCTAATTGCTGGATGGTATAATGCTTTGGTGACTCACACTCTAATTTAAATTAAACCACAGTGATTAAGTGTGAGAGAAATTTAATTAGAATCATCTATTTGTGAGACACGGGCCAATTTAAGTAATTAGCGAAAAAATCAAGAAAGCTGGGTTACAATTAATTAGCACACTTGTTAGTTTATTTGTGTTTATTTCCTTCGAATTAAGATATAAGGAAAGGGCATGCGCTATCTTGTCCTATTCCAGACGATGCAGTCGCTTTTTCCGCAACACATCTTATCATTGGGTTTGACAAATTCAAATTTCAAACGTGATGTGACATTAAAACTATACGCTTCTAAAGAATGGAACCAAATAGGTATGACAGTATTTTCACTTGTTACAACGTGCTCGTATAAATTGGGGCCTTGTTATCTCTAATTTGTTACAATCTTGCTTTAATACGCCCACAAAAAAATATTTGTTTCACAATGACACTATCTGAATCTGAATGAAGCCGACACCAGTTGAAACTTTCATGGTTTATTTATTTGGTTTAAGATATGACGATATTTTAGTAATCGATCTGAGGAAATTAATATCTGAAACACCTGCGTCCAATTATTCCAAGTAACAAACGTACATAATCAAAATTTAAGGTTTGCGCGAGCTCAGCTCACAACCCCAATATAATGAATAATTTGTGACCTGTGGTAACCCTTGATGTATTTTATTAGAAAAAGAGAAAGAATTTCGGAAAATGTATATATTTTTAAAGCTATACCGACGTGCTTCCGTAAAATAGGTGAACTTGTGTCGAGTCGATGTGCTCTCTCGGGAAATAGCATTTTTATCTAATATATATGTGAACGGATGATACAATTTTAACGAACTTACAACTTTACCACCACTTTTTCTGTTCCAGGAGACTGAAGAATTTTAATATATTTTCGATAATGGAATTGTCGCATAGTTTAACGTTAAATGAAGAAGCGCTAGCTCAGATACCTCCGGCAAAACGGCCAGTTTTTATATTTGAATGGCTTCGATTTTTAGACAAAGTTTTAGTGGCGGCACAAAAGGTAAGCTATGGGCTCTTCACACAAGCGGTGACCTAAATAAATGCAAGGAGACATGACATTTTTTACGATGTTGTACAAATATTTGACATCCAAGCTAATATAATCAGGACTCTGCCTGCTCTTCATTCACGAATTCTTCAGCAGATTCCACTTTCTCCCATCATACGTCATTTAAATCGTAGGCGGCTCAATGCTTCTTTGTTCCACCATATTTTCACGGATTTTAGGATTTTTCTTAACTGGTTTTTAGAATAAAAACAGTTCATTTTTGGGTATTTTTTTAAAGAAAAACACGTGATGAAATGTTTTCAAATTTGGAGGATACATTTTTACATAAATAAAGAAATAAAGTTGAAATTTTCAGATGAAAATATTTAATTCTGCCCGAGTTATTAAGTATTTCCCAAGCCACTAGAAAAAAAAGGTCCTCCACTGCAGTGATTGCGGCCTTCACGATTGTTGAAATAAAAAAAAATAAAAAGATGATTAAACTAGAAAATATTTTCGGTGGGATGAACCTCAATAGTGGAAAAATTTTGAAATTTGACAAAATGACGGATTTTTTTAAAAAAAGTGAAATTTCGCTCGAAAATTTGATGATTTTTGGCCCGCCAAAATTACATTTTTTATACGATCGAAAAACTGGAGGTCCTTTGTACATAGCAAGATATACAAAATAAAACAAAAAAAATTTCAAGACGATCGGATGATTTGTCTTTTCAACTGCAGCAAATTTGAAAAATGTACACTTCCGCTCAAAAGTATTTACCCACCAACACTTTTTTAAGTATCTCCAAAATATTTTTTTTCCTCTTTTGTTTGTCGTTTTTTGTTTTCATGTTTATACAGGTGATTTTTAAAAAACGGCAGGCGTTGTAGAAATTTTATTTATGAACCGACTTCAAAAATTATAAAAACAAGTTAAATGGTTTTTGATTTACTATAAACTGATGAGTTTAGAATTTTTCTAAATGTCTTAATATCTTTTTGGGCGATAATCAACTTTCTAATTTTAAATTGGCACCCATATTTTTTTGCGTAATTTGGAAGATATTAATTTTTTTTATTCAGAAATGTGTAATATATTCTACTTTTACAAAACAATATTTATTAAAAAAATTATCAAAATTGAAAAAAATAGGCAACAAAAGTTAACAAAACCTAAGTGTATGGTGTCAATTGTGCAATGAAAAAAACGAGATGCCGTTTTAACGGTATTTTAATTAAATTAGGTAGATGTTTTTTCTGATTTTTAATTATTACTGTCTTTTATTATCAATAATTTCAAAAAAGATTGCCAATCCTTTCTGTTATTTGCTGCTTTTTGACATTACAATAACGGTATTATGTTATTTGACAACACGCACCTAGATTTATTTAACTTTTATTGCCTAAATTTTTTCATTTTTAATAATTTTTTAAAAAATATTCTTGAAAAAGTAGAACATACTACACATTTCTGAATCAAGAAAATTAATATCTTCCAAATTGAAAAAAAAAATATGGGTGTCAATTTAAAATAAGAAAGTTGAATATTGCCCAAAAGATACTAAGACATCTAGAAAAATTCTAAAATCATCAGTTTATAGTAAATTAAAACCATTTAATTTGTTTTTAAAATTTTTGAAATCGCTTCATAAATAAAAATTTTACAACGCCTGCCGTTTTTAAAAAATCACCCTGTATACTTCATGATGCTAACAGCAATTTTTTTCTTTTTTTGATGTTTTAGAGAATATCATTTTTTTATTTTTTTAATGTACTTTCAGAAATTTTGAAAAAGTCATCGTTTTACATATTTACACAATCCATCAGCCTATAACCGCAAAAACGAAAATGTTGATTGACGTTTTAATTTGTGGTTGCGAAAGTTTATTGTTCCTCAAATTTTTCTCAAAAATAGTGACAGTTTTGTACAGAAATGGTGAAGAAAGTTAAGTTAGGTGTGGAAACGCTTGCAATGATTATTGCTTACCACAGAATCAGCAGAAATAACCGCGAAATCTCAAAAGAATTAATAGTATTTTTAAGTGGGCAAATACTTTTGAGCGGTAGTGTAGTTTCGAGAAAAACGCGTTTAAAGATAACTTTATTATAGTTAAGAGCGGTAATAGTTATACTAATAGCTATAACTCAAAAACTATTTAAAATATTTATTTGAAATTTTTGTATGTTATTTTTGATCGTATAGACTATCGAAATATGGAAAAAAAAAACAATTTTTTCCAAATTTCACAGTGGTTGTGCCCCTTAACATAACTCCAAAAAGTCTGCATGATAAAATGTAGCTTGTGCGATGTAAACGGGCCTTAACAGTCACGAGCGAGCGAAGCGAGCTATATTTCCCCACAATTGGCTATTTTTCCCACCCAGCAAGAAAACCTTCTCACTTAATGTACAGCAACGTAAAAATGTCTCTAATTTGTTTACATTTTATTCTGCACTCGCACCCTCTTTCAGAACGACATCAAAGGATGTCAGAAGAAATTAGTAGAACAACTAATGAACCACATTCAAGAATCTCCAGGGCCTCCGACACGTAAATTGATAGCGCGCTCTCTCGCCACGCTCTTTTCTGTCGGCGATACTTTTCTTCTTTTCGACACTGTGAATAAATGTAATGACATTCTGAAAAACAAGGATGATTCTCCGAGTTTTCTTCCGACGAGACTGTAATCTCAAAATTTCTTTCTAAACTAGATTTAATGATAAATCCTTAGGGCCGCGATTTGTTGCGTAGGAACCATGTATGAGAAACTAGGACGCATGATGGGGCGCTCGTACGAAGAAACCGTGCAGATTCTAACGCGGTCTTTGCGAAGTGCAGAGTCACAAACTCGAATAGAAATTATGTTAACACTAGAAAAGGTGAGGTTTGTACCTTTTCATTGATTGAGAAACTAATAGTGTTTTCAAGGTGTGTGCCGGAATGGGAAGCGCAATATCAAACGTCCACAAGGATATTTATAAAGCTGCAAGACACTGTTTGATTGATCGTGTCATGGCAGTGAGGTGTGCAGCCACGAGATGTCTTCTAGAAATGTTAAATCACGCACCATTCCTCTATACAAGCGAGTTGGAAAGTTTGGCGACGTTATGCTTTCGAGCTTTTGACGGTTCTAATTACGAAGTGCGCTGTGCTGTCGCTAAACTTCTAGGTGCTCTTATTGCTATGACGCAAAACCAAAAGCCCGAGAAGACACGTAAGCTCCTCGTCACTTGATAACACGCAATAACTGGCAAATTTCAGCACAACTGAAAGGTTTAAAGTTGGTTTCTTTGGATGAAGCTTTAGGGATTTTAATGGCGGGTTTTCTAAGAGGAGGAGTGGGTTTCTTAAAAGGAACAGGTGAAATAATCAAAGGCAGCTCCAGTGTTAACCGAGAGGTCCGAGTTGGAGTAACACATGTAAATCGACGATATTTATTTAGCACCTTTTCAAATGAAACTTGTAGGCTTACGTAATCTTCGTGCAAATTCTGGGAAGCGTTTGGCTTGAAAGGAATATCAAAGCGTTTCTTTCGCATATTTTGTATTTAGTGGCCAACCCGAAAGCGGCCTCATCTCACGTTGATGCCGTCTACTCCAGAAAATGTATAAATTTTATATTAAGAAGCGTCTTGGGGAAAATGCTTGGCGAGAAAGCCCAAACCTCCGCCTGCAAAGAGATCGCTCAGATCATTGTTAAAGAGATGAACTCCATCGATTTTAACCCAGAAAATGCAAAAGACTTCAATCAAGAAACACTCTTCAGTCAACATCTTCTGGTCTGTGCCTTGCAGGAAATCGGTTGTTTAGTTTTAAGCTTGGGAACCACCGCACATGATCTTATCACTGATCAAACTCTAAGTAAGTTTGAGCAACTCGCTTAATCAAATAATCGTGGAATTTTAGATTTGATCGACGCCACTGTTAGCGTTTTGATCCACCCGTGCCAAGCAGCTCGCTTAGCAGCAGCTTGGTGTCTCCGCTGCATCTGTGTCGCTGTCCCCAGTCAAATTACACCTTTAATCGACCGCTGCGTCAATGGAATTGAAGAATACAGAACATCACCTGAAGCTATAGCCGGTTACAGTGGCGCCCTTGCTGCTGTTCTTGGGGGTGTTAATCTCTCACCCCTCGGTGTTCCTCATACCAAAGGAAAAATCATTTTTAACACAGCTGAAGAATTGCTACGCAGCGCGAGCCAAAACAGCAGATTATCGTTAAATAGAACCCAAGCTGGATGGCTTCTTATTGGTGCTATAATGACTTTAGGAGTGCCTGTAGTTAGAGGGCTACTTCCACGGATGTTACTTCTTTGGCGCAACTCATTTCCACGCTCAACAAAGGAGTTAGACTCGGAAAAAGCTCGCGGAGATGCTTTTACTTGGCAAGTTACTTTAGAAGGACGTGCAGGAGCGTTGTCGGCAATGCATAGCTTCCTCCAACATTGTCATGAGTTGGTCACTGACGATATTAATAGGAGGCTACTTGCTCCAATAGAATCAGCCTTAGCAATGTTAACAAAGTAAGTTTTCTTAACAATAAAATCTCGTTATAATCAGAAACAATTCCAGCATATCAAGTATCTTAAAGAGCTACGGCCAACAACTAAAAGCTCCAGCCGCTATGGTTAGACTACGTTTGTATGAAACTCTTCTTCTACTTCCACCACAGTCATTCGAAAGTAGGTTTGTTGGCGTTTTTGACGTGTTGCTGAAGAGTGTTTTTCAGGTTCTTACACTCACTTATTGAGGATGTTGGTAGCAGAATTCACTCTGACGGAAAATCCGGCCAACACCACCACTTCGCAGATGAGGACGGTTTGTCATGCTGACGATTCTGTCATTTTAGGCACTTGGTTGCAAGAAACTGACCATCGAACCATTGAGGATCAAGTGAGTACTTGTCAATTCACGATTAGATCGAACTGTTCGGGTTTAATGGTTCAAAAACGTGCTTATTAAACCCCGAACACCCACTTAGTGACTTGTGAATAACGCTTATTGTTTCTTCTCTAACATCTGCACTTGTAAAGGTAATGTAATAAACACTTTTCCTTAGATGGAGCCTAATCGAAGAGCAGACGGTGAACACGTGAGTAACACGGTGTTGATCTTAGTCATTCTTTTGTTTAGCCGTTTGCTTAGCTCCTTGTCTATTTTCTGTTTGCTTGATTCCATTTATGATTTTCGTTTTTTTGATACAGTTTTTTCAGTTGCAGCCTAACAGCGCCGCCGGCTCTGGAGCCCTGGAACACGACCCTTGTTGCCTCTACCGCCAAATTTCGATGGTACTATTACTAACCTTCTTACAACAAAACTAACTCTTCTTTCAGGCGGAAGCAATTCCTGGACCTCTTCCTTTAGGCGTGGCAGTCATCGACTTGTCGGTCTTGTTGTTTGGTCAGATCTTCCCCAGAGTCGCTAATAAACACCGAGTGCAAATGGTCGACCATTTCGCTGAATGCATCAAACATGCGAAAAGCTCCAGACAAGAAGCAGTTCAAATGAACGTTTTTACCGCGCTATTGAGTGGTTTGAAAGGTCTAACTGAAGCCAAAATGAGCATTGGACAAGAAGACGTGAAAAAAGCTGTAGCTACCCTCATTATCGGTGCTTTAACCTCCCCCAACCCAATTCTACGATGTGCAGCTGGTGAAGCTGTTGGTCGCATGGCACAAGTCGTTTCAGACCCGAAATTCACAGCAGAATTAGCACAAACTAGTTTCGATCGCTTGAAATCTGCCCGAGATGTAGCTAGTAGAACTGGCCACTCTTTAGCTTTAGGATGTCTTCATCGATACGTCGGTGGAATGGGCTCCAGTCAACATTTAAACACAAGCGTTTCCATACTTCTGGCGCTAGCTCAAGACCAGACGTCACCAGTAGTACAAGTTTGGTCTCTACACGCTTTAGCTCTGATCGCTGACTCAGGAGGACCAATGTTTAGAGGCTACGTCGAACCAAGTCTTTCTCTAGCACTCAAACTTCTTTTAAACGTTCCACAGTCGTACATCGATGTTCATCAGTGTATTGGAAAAGTTCTCTCCGCGCTTATCACCACGATTGGCCCGGAATTACAAGGAAACACGTCGAGTATTTGCATGGCACGTTCTTCATTCCTTTGTGCTTGTGCCATCATGCAGGACCATCAGGATCCGCTAGTACAAGCGGAAGCTACAGGGTGTCTTCAGCAACTGCATCTTTTCGCGCCGAGACACGTGAATCTGTCATCGCTAGTTCCAACACTATGTGTATGTTACATTTTTATACAGGGTGTTTAAAATACTTGTAATATTAGCAGTTACAACTTTTGAAATTTATTTCATTTTTTTGCAGCGCACCCTCTCCAGCAATCATTTATTACTACGAAAAGCCGCAATCTCCTGCCTCCGCCAACTGGCCCAGAGAGAAGCAAAAGAAGTGTGCGAACACGCAATGACCTTCGCTAATGAAAGCCGCGATAACAACTCATCGGAAGGATTGTTGATAACAGAAACAGGTCTCCCAGGAGTCTTCTTTAGTATGCTGGACACGGAAACTGATGCTGCACTTATAAAGGACATCCACGACACTCTTATCAGTATGTTGCAGATGCTAGCAGCTGATAACTTATCACAGTGGTTGGGTTTATGCAAAGATGTTCTTACAATCGCCACAGGTTGGTACTTCCACTTTGTTTTCAAATTTTATATTTTTTGGAATTTAGATAGTACCAATATGGAGGACCAACAAAGCGTTGCAACCACCGACAATGATGATCCCGATGAACCTGAAGCTGACGATGACCAAGCGGAGTTTCACGCTGAAGAAGACACTTCAACACATCCAGCAGTGCAGCCGCGATGGCCCACAAGAGTATTCGCTGCTGAGTGTGTCCGTAAAATTATCACAGCTTGCGAAAGTAGCGGCACCAAAATCATACATTTTGATCTGATCCAAGCGAAAGAGATGCAGTTGAATAAAGGAAAAACTGATTTTCTTGTGTTGCATCTATCAGAGCTGATTAGAATGGCGTTTATTGCTGCGACGAGTGATTCGGACCCTTTGCGGTTAGAGGGGTTGAAAACACTCCAGGATATCATCGAGAAGTTTTCCAAAGTTCCCGAGCCGGAGTTTCCAGGTCATTTGTTATTAGAACAGTTTCAAGCACAAGTGGGGGCAGCTTTAAGACCTGCTTTTGCTCCAGACACTTCGTCACATGTCACAGCAGCTGCTTGTGAAGTTTGCTCGACTTGGATAGGTTCCAACGTCGCGAGAGATCTCAACGATTTGCGAAGAGTCCATCAATTACTGGTCTCTTCTTTAACGAAACTACAGAACAAAACAAACACGACACAGTTATATAACGAAAGTTTAGCGACTTTAGAGAAGTTAGCAATACTGAAAGCGTGGGCTGAAGTTTACATCGTTGCTATGAAAGGCAATGAAAGTAATCCAACGTTAGAATTGACTGTGGTTAATGCAAACGACGACGAATTCGGAGATTTTGAGTACAAAGGAGAAAACTTATTGACTCTGGTGCAGCCGGAATTGGTTAGTCTTTCCCGCCACTGGTTGGCGGCTTTGAAAGACCACGCTTTGTTGTCGCTTCCGTCGGAGTTTGCAAGTCAGTTACCCCATGATGGGGGTGCGTTTTACACCAATGATACCATGGAGTCATCAAGACCACATTACATGGCTTCGTGGCCTCCGATTTTACATGCTGCAGCACTGTGGCTCAACTCTGGCGGTTTCGACAAACTCAACAACGAAAGAGACAACAATGATAACGCTAACAACAATGCTATTGATAGTTGTAGCGATAAGTTCCATTTGTTGTTTGGTATTTGCATGGAAGCGTTGTGTAGCCCACGTTCGATTGAACCTCTAGAGAGTATAATAACTTGTTTGAAAGCGTTGTACACTTTACTTGATTCTACCTACGCCAGAGAGTTAATTCTAGTCGACAAGTCCCTTGGGATCGAACTGTGCAATGTTTTACATCGTCTTATTTTAACAAGAGACAACCACACGTGTCAGTTGTTGTGTATGGAAGTCTTAAAACAAGTAATTAGAGCCACACAAGAAAAACTCGAGAAGGAAAAGAGGAACAAACTGAATGAAGATGGTTCAACTTCCGATATGATCGACCTTCTGGGTGAAGGTGGCGAGTGTGGCGACATCATACCTGGGAAGTCTCTTGTTTTTTCGGTTCTTGAAGTTTGCTTGTGTCTTCTGGTCCGACAACTCCCATCTCTCAGCCCGTCTCCAAATTCAACAATAGTCAATTCTTTGCGAATTATGCAAACTCCCGACGAATCAGGCCGTTTAATCGCCTCCGCTTTGTCTTGTATGGAAAATCTGCACAAACTGTGCTCTCCTCAAGGTGCCATTTCCATCCTACCCACAGTTCTTTACCTCACCACTGGAGTGATCAAAGAAATGGCGACAAAGAACATCAACGACATTACAGTTTTAGCTAACAACGCCTCAGTGCAAGCCGCTTTACACTGTTTGAAAATCCTAGCAACTGACCGATATTGCAACGACTCCAGAAGCTGTGATACGTGGCAAAAGCTCCTCCAAAGCGCTCTTGCCAAAATCATCGACTTGGCGAAAACCGGAAGCGATGAAACAAAGTTAGACGAAGTCACAATGGTGTTGGCGATTGCGGTGTTTGTTTTACACGCGCCATCTAAAGTGGTTACAGCCCCTAACTTGCAATATCCCTGTATCAACCACTTTAGACAATGTCTGCAGAGTTCGAATTCTACGGTAAGTTTTAATGGAAGTCGAGATGAACACTAATTGAGTTTTAGGTGAAACTTAAATGTGTGCAAACTCTAAAATCGTTGTTTGCTCATCCGGATAGAACTGTTGCAACACCTTACATCCACACTTTGGCTCCAAGACTCGTGGAATTTTTATATTCGGACGCGGCAAGGAACATTTTCTCAGATGGAGAACTCTTGGTGACGTTGGAAACCATTGTTACCGTAGAATCGTTGATTGAGCTGGCTGAACCACAGAATCGTAAGTCATATTGTTATCAGTTATCAGTTAATATGTTCTGGTTTTTCTGCTGCCTTAGGAGACATCATGCAAGGCAAGTAGTTCAATCACTCAAACATTTGTGTTGAGTTTTGGATCATACTTTTTTTTTCTGTTTAGGAATTCAAATGCTGACTCTTCTGGTTCCACTCTTGATAAGTTATTTGCTGGAAGGACAAGCGCTTCGCTCGGCAAACAAATACTCGTTGAACCTCCATGAAATCAGTTTACAAAGGCTAATGAAAATTGGACCAAAGTATCCACAGGTACGATTAATTTTGTCTTGTCTTGTTCTAATTATTTTTTTTTTGTAGGAATTCAAGAAACTAATGAGTCAAACTGGTGATCTTCGAACGAAACTAGAAAGTGCCATTAGGTCGAAACAACAGAATCATGTTAAAATCAAGAACGGGGTAAATGTGAATAAGCCAATTGCGAATCATCATCCTTCTATTAAGTTGAAAACTGACTTCAGTAACTTTTCTTAGGTTAATTGCTTTTGTAAATTACTTAAAATGTGATTCTGGTAATCACAGTTTGTTTGATTCTTCCAATGAGCTTTTAATATATGTATATGATTTTTTATTTATTTTGATATTTATTGATTGAAATGTAATGATAAATGTTTAGATTATTGTAGACCTCCTACGTGTTCTATTTATCATAGACGACTGAACATTCTGTAGATGCAGAGACCAACATTATTTATAAAAATTCCTATGCAATCTCATTTGTTTCTACAAGTAACAACACTGTAGCATAGATAAATGTACTGATTGGTAAAATAGAACGAAGGTAAAAATCGAGTTTTTTATTTCACAACCACAAATTACGAGGGAATAACCTCCCAGAGCTTCTGTAAAGTGAAACCTTCTTTCACACTTTCAATGGCCAATCCCAAATCGTGCGAATACACAGGTGGTCTATCTTTCGCGTGACCTTCATCAGCCAAATATGCTGCTAAAGTATTAGACAATTCTCCTCTAGGCTCTTCAATCTCCACGACATCCTCCACAAGTTTCTTATCATTATGATCTTCAACTTTGTTTGAACACCACTTGTACTCCACGCCAAAAATAGGATTACTTTTATAAATCGAATGCAATGAAGTTAGCTCCTTGTATAAATTCTTCAGTTTTTCTTCGGGATCCACACGAAAGCCTAAAATATAAGTCCCACTGATTTCAGAGCTTGTCACTACTAAAGCAGTCCCGAATTTCGAGTCTCGTACTTTAATCTGCAATCACACATTAGGCGTGATAAAGACTACAAAGAACGTACAGTGCTAATTTGTAGGTAAGGTAAAGAGATGTTGAAGGCTTCGTTCATATCAGCGAACCAAACTAAACGAACGTTTGTGACGATAAAAGTGCCTAAGCTGCCCTGGTCGCTGGAGAGGTTCCAGACGCCATGGAGGATAGAAAAGACTTGTTCCAAAGGCAGGATTTTCAGCTGTTTGTTGTGGATCACCGCGCCACGTAATTTGAGCTCGCGGTAGAGTTTTGACGACATGTAGGCCCTAGAACCGGTTCGAAGGCTCAAAAAAGAAGTAAATATTTCCCTAATTCAGTCATAAAATGTTTCAGTTTTTATGGCTGAACTAGGAAAACGTTTCGTACTTATGAACTCCCATCACCGAAGTGAAGTGCCTCATGTTCCCCGGCACTAAATTGGTAAAAATAAACTCAAATCGCGTCCTGTTCGACGTGGTTAACATATGAAGAGCTTGAGTGGTTCCTCTGAGTTTCTGCAACTTTCTGTTTAGAAAGAATCGTTTCGTTGAGCAACGTACCGAGTTAACAACTTTCGTGCTAATAGCCACCACGCAATTAAATCCAATCGCTAGAAAACATGAATCAGGAAACTAAAAGTATAAATATTTATCGTACATAAATTAACTCTAGGGCTGGTCACGGAATGCCATAATACTCTGATATTTGTTACAATTAAACGTCCTCTGTCGCCGCCGTTTCCTTTAGTGTCTTCGATGTTTTCCAAGCGGTCGACGATTTTCTCGCCGATTTTCAATCGCATCTCTCTAATAGTAAAGATGTTTAAAATGTAGGTAGTTATCTGCAACTTACGTGAACGGAATATCAAATCTCACTTCTTTATCTTCCCACGTGAGCGACATTTTCCCGACTGCCGCTTTTCTGTTATTATCGATTCGTGGTAAACATAGCAACAAACGTTCAAAACATTTATTCCAAATAACTTAATTACAATATCTACACCAATTAATATTTGTGCTCCAAAGATTCTTCAGGTTTTGGTTTGGGGACATAAGGGTTGAGAAGAGGGTCCAAATTCAACCTGTATAAATTAGGGGCTTCGTGACAATTCACGTTGTACCACCAATCACACGTAAATTTAGCTTGATTGAAGACAGTACCGTTGGTACAGAGGAAAGACGCGCCCTGTTCACCCTCACGACCATCGTGGCAGATGTGGTAAGCCTAGAGGGATGAAAACGTAAAAAATCGGTTTACCCTAACTGAATTTGTACCTGACACGCCGTTTCTACATTTGCGTAAATACCAGGAAGAGCAGGAACGTGTTTGCAGGAAAATCCGGTTGCAGGAACGGAGTGATAGAGGGGGTAGTCCACTCCGGGGACTCCCGGAACTTTACTTAAGTCTTGTTGTTGCTCTTTCTCTGATTGGCGGAGTTTCACCGGAGCGTAGCCTCCATATTGATGCTAGAATTCCCAATTTTTTTATTTTGTTAGATTTCAAAATTTACTTACGATGGCGATGCTGTTAGCCATCAAGACTACAGACGCTAGTACAAGAACTACACCAACTCCTTGGGACATGTTTAACACTCTCACCACAATTCTCAACTGATCACAGGCTTGGAAATGTTCGAATAGGTCACATATCACTTTCTCTACTTACTGGACCAATTTTAATTAGTGTCGTTATTTCACGTCCATTCAAATAGAATTTCTTGGGCGTTTTTTATGCGTGTGATTTTTTTTCTACAGTACCTGTAGTTAGGAACAAGTGTAAATATTGTCACAGTAATTTCGCATTGTATTGCTCAATTAATATAGTCGCGAAAATTTGTTATTATCCCTTGGGCGTATTTCGTAATGCCTTTCGATTTCGTTCGTTCTAGTTTCAGGTCAACTCGAATTTAACACAGTTAAAATATGTAAATGCGACTGTGTATATATTTTCATATAACTAAGAGTATATAATACAACATAACAGCAAAATATATAAAATTGAGAAATGACAAGCGAGAAATGCTATGGTTTGAGATCCAGAGCGACTTTCTTCCCTATTAATCAGTCTCATGTATTTTGCGTAGATACGGTGCAAGCTCGGACAAAATCTGAAACAAAAACAAGTTATAAATGACCTACCGGAACGAAGATATTTCCCTAAATGCCAGTAGGACGCATTTTAATTGTGCATTCGCCCTAAGCAAAACATGAAGTGCAACAGATATTTATTTTGTAGATTCAACTTTCGATACGATTTGAATTGCTAAAGTTTCCGAGCGGAAAAATAAAGAAAATTGTGTAGAAAATTGTCACAGTCGCGGGAAAATTAATTTTGTCATGAACGGGTTTAAAACTAAATTTATTATACTGTTTTAAAGCGCTTTCAGAACTACTAATAAAAACTAACATACATAATCATTATGCCACTTCAATCAATCGCGATTTACACAGATAAATTAAAAAAAAAATACATAAAAGTTGAGAAAACGAACAAACACGTTGTTTTCCGGCAGGATTAGACGCGGTTTCCTGAGACATTTAACATTATAAGATTAATAAGAAAATAACAGGGAAAATGCCGATTACGCTCCGGTAAAGCACCGATAATAGGGGCTATTCTGTATCGGGTCTGTTAAATTTAAAGGGTGGTTAAATTTTAAAGGCCCTTTAAAACGAAATTCCTATTCTGTATCACCGAAGTCCGTTAAAATTTTAACCGAAGTTTTAATAACAAGGTGCTTTTAGATTCACTTTGGTTTCGAGGTTATTTAATAAATGTTACGAAATAAGATGAATTTTGTAGAATTCTTAAAATGCAATTACATCAAATTTGATGCATTTGATAAATCTTTAATAACAAAGAAACCACATGTATGAGATGAAATTTGAAGTTACTTTAATAATTATTATTGAATGAATTTTTATATTCAGATAAAACATGAAATTTAATTTGATTGAGCAATTCAAGCGAGCCATTTTCTTCGTCGAATAAATAATTTATGCAAAGAAAATTTATTGGATGAATTCTTGGTGTTGACAAATTATTAAAATTACAATTTTTTCCCAAACACCAAATTTTTACAACCTGACCTGACCTGACCTGACGCGCGTTTCGATAGCAATGCTATCATCATCAGAGCGATGATTAAACTGAAACTTAATCATCGCTCTGATTGCTATCGAAACGCGCGTCAGCATTTTTTGTAAAAATTTAGTGTTTGGGAAAAAATTGTAATTTTAATAAATAATTTATGATTCAAATTGTTCCGGTTATTCAAATAAAGCCCTTTGATTCTAGTAAATAATTTAAAATAATAATATTATGTTGTAATTAGTACAAAATGGATGGCGACTTGGTCATGTACGAAAAATTACAGAAATGCATTTTAGACACTCATTAAAATATTTTTAAAAAGATATCCACAAAGTAATGTTCGCAAATAATTGTCCTACTTGTAATAAATTAAACTAAGTAAAAAACTGCACGTTTTGCTAATAAATAAATTTGCATTTTATTATCTTTGACCTAAACTTTTAGTATACAAGGATTTTCTACATTCCTAAATATTGATGTTGATCTAAAATGACCAAAAAACGCGTTTCAAGTTTCTAGTTACGTTTATACATTGTTCAAATATTTTTTTTAATATTATTTACGATTTGTAATTCTCATCAGTTTCGTTTCTCTCGATGACAGTTGTGAAAATCACAAAATTCGCACGCGCAAACATACCACTAGGGCTCGTTCACAATCGAATTAACAGACGTACGTTAAAATTCTCCATTTTAACGTACTACGTTTATTTCATGATACAGAATAGCTATTTAAACCCCGCACCGTTAAATCTGACTATTTTAACTTACCCTTTAAATTTAACAGACTCGATACAGAATAGCCCCTAATGTCCTCTTTTCCCAGGATCATAAAGAATGGATATTCAATTGTTTTTAACTTCAAATTACCAAATTTTTCAAAAAATAATAGCAGTATAAAAATTGGGTTGTAATACCCTCAGGTCCCTTATTAATTTGGACGCCTCAAATCGGATTGACTAAGAGTACGTGCACGTAAGTATTATATTATATGATCTCCTTTTCAAATTTCATATCGTACTGGCTGCCTAATCAAATTTCCATGTCCCGCTAATTACGTTTTTGCAAAGTAGTAAATATTTGAAATTACTAGAATTACGAGTTGTAGCTAGCATGTTGCAATTGCGTTTGATGGAAAGCATGTAATTAAAGCAATTCCGAGCACCACAAATATGCAATTAGCTCAACAAAGGATGAAACATACTATAAAATTAGAAAAATCTGACTTTACCTTGGCTGGAAATTCTTCTGTGTTAAGTACTTCGTTGAAGGCGTTCTGGTTGTTTTTCTTTTGGTATTTGAACTCTCTCAGAATTTTAAGTGAATGCTGTGGGATAAATGGCAAAGGACTATAATATTTTAGCGGTGGATAAAGGACGAAATTAATAGGCTTTCGTATGAGGTAGGTAGTATCCACACTTTGGGTCAAATGCTTTCCTCCAGCTGGAGCAACGTATCTATTATTATCTGGATAGACGTTCACCTAGAAGAAAATTTTGCCGATTATGAATTACTGTACAAATTTTGGAAACCTTCAAAAGGTTAGGGAAAGGACGCTTAAAGCTGTGATGTCTATCCGGAGTTCTCTGATCAATATGATAGCCATCAGGACTGTAAAATCCGTGTTGACTAATTTTATTTATCAGAAGTCGTTGTGGTTCTAAAGCTCCATCTGGAATTCGCCCCCCATGTTGAGGAAGTAAATGCTCGCGGAATAATTGCCGCTTTTGCTAAAATGGAACATCATTTAGAAAAAATCGCCCATAAAACACAATCCTTTCTAATGCGTTTTGAGTAAAAGTGAATGGGTGTAATGAAGACTTTAATAAGTTCCTTGGCGAAAGTGGGATTTTTCATGATCCGAAGATTAAATTATGTTCTTTATTATCTTCTGCTGCAAATAATAGCGCACAAGTTCAACAACCATTACAAGTGTGTAACAATGACAGTGAAGAAAGTAATCGCTGCTTTTTCGTGTCTCGCCGAGCACCGTTTCACAAACAATAACGATAAATACAACAAACATTTTATTTATATTTCACACCTTTTACTCATTAGAACCATTGCACTAATTCTTACTTTTCCTGCAGGCATTACTCCAGTTGCAACGGTAGAAGCCAAAAGAGCACTCACGAAAAAAACCACAAACATAATATAGCGCTTTTTTGACCAATCAGTTGTTACCGAAATTGCCATTTTTACTTCGCAGCAATGACACTGGCACTTGAGAAAATCTGAAGATGTACTAACAATTGTGAGTCGGGATGATAGAATTAATTCCGACTCCCCTCTTTGGAAAGACCTACCTAGTGATGACCTAGGTGCATCGACTACTCTTTCTTTCACTCATTCGATTTACTTGAGACTTTCGTTTTTGATGCTTGAAGAACTAGTACCTTTGAAATGAATTGTTAAATAAATGCAGAAAAAATGAACCTGTGACCTCATGGAGGCGTTCGCGTGGAATGCTCAATCATTATGACATCACTAGTGTTTGCATTTTATACGCAACAAATCAAACAAGGAATTTCGAATCTAGGAGTTGAAAAGCTTTGCCGGATTCAGGAGCTCCAGAAATTAAAACTACGAAATTCAGAGCAAAGCTAATTAAGACCAAGTTTACATCTTTTTAATTCTTACAATGGCAAAGTTTATGTTCAAAGCTTCCATCAGCTGAGGCAAAATACAATAAAACTAAAATGGAAAGATTCTACAAAAAAAATTGAAATTCGAAACGGATTTGTTTAACTTCCACGTAATTGCTGATTTTAAAGACAGGATACATTTTAAAAATTAGGTATTGCGAAAAATTAATTTGTTTGAAATAAATGGAGCCCTCAAAGGGCCAATGTGGATCAAACTGAAATTTGAATTATGAATTAAATAATCAAAAACTTACCCGAAGTTATTACGAAAAATGACCAAATGCCCTCATTGGACAATGCACCACAACATCAGCACCGGAATAAATTCAATTTCACCAGACAACAAAACACCTTAGATTTATCACAACACTTTGAAGAAACCACTAGCAAATAATAAAAAAATCTAACTCAAAATAATCCAAATTTGAATATTTTGGCACTGTAACCAACATTTCTCCACCACGATCTAAACTGACGGGAACTCCGATAAAACATTTTTTGCCACTTATTCATTAGTGTTTTTAATCCCAACTGTTTGATGGCCTGGACTGGCATTGACATTGAACTGGCTTACCCCTAACAACAATAGAAAAACAAAACTATAGAAAACTTTAAACATTTTTTCTCGGAAACGGTGAGGTTTCGCAACGCGAAATTTGGACATTATGTCAAATTACGTTGTCTCATATTGGGGTTAAAAAATTGGCATTGTAATCTGCTTAGAGACAATTCTTTCCATAATTTAGTAGATAGGTACCCTCAATATTTTGTTTAAAAAAATATTTCCAAATTAATTGATTTGTTTAGAGAGAGCCTTGCAGGACGTAGCTAAAAAAATGACTGTTCGGGTTTGGAGCATGCAAATAGTTCGGGTTCAGAATCAAAATTTAGTTTTGTTTAAAAATGGGGAAAGAAGAATCCCAATTCTTCCATTGTATTTTCAAATTTTGAAAATTTATCATCGATTGAGTCGCAAAAATTTTTTGTCCAAAAAACCGACCACCGAATTTTCTTTTTGAAAGCTGATTCTAAAGTAAAATGACCCAAAAAAAACGATAGTGAAAACCGTTTCTTAATTTTTTTTTTAAGTTCGGAGATATTGACAGCATGTCACGGGTGTGACAAAATGACAATAATTTTTTAATTTACTTACGACTAAGAGCTTTTTCAAACAGAAGTGTACTGTTATCAAGTAGGTTAAAGCGCTGCAAATTATCTAAATAAAATATGTTTAGTTACGATTGCAGATCATAGAGCGACAAATTAATTTGTGGTGTAGTTATTAAATTTATTGTTTTTAATAACATTTTTCTATATTTTTGCGAATAACAATATTCTGATTCCTTCTTCTTTAGTACACAAATATATGAACTATAGGCACACATTTTAAGCCTCTTTGCAATTAGAATAACCAATTCAATTGTGCACTGTATATTTTAGAAAACTGTATCGCGTGTGACATACATTTGTAACGGGTGTGACAAAGCAAAATTTGTTAAATAAACGTTGCTAAAAATGAAAATAATGTAGCAGATAAACTAATTTTATTAATGCTTGTAACCCCAGTTTCGGTTTCACAAATTGGTCGAGTGTACTTATATCCGCTAGACATACCTGCATCCACCCTAAACTAACGTCTTTATTTGGCCAAAATATGAGATATTGTTGGATATTTGGTATTGATTGCTTGAATATTTTTACTTAGTTGATTCAGATATTTTGATATACATATTGGTATTGGTATACAAAATATTTATATTATTAATTGATTTTTTGCTTTCAAGAAGAAATTCTTTGCAGAATTGTTAATTACCTTTCTGTGAATGATACGTTTATTTGTGCCTCCCATACCATCCAGAGTTTCTTTAAACATGTGAGCATTATAATAAGAGTTGTTAAAACCCAATGTGTGTACATGTTTAAGCCTTAAATCATCAATTAATTAGTGCAAAAACTGCATTATCAATGTGTTACTTTGTATACAAATTATCAATTTTTAACTCCACAGATTTCAACCAGTTTTGCCAACTTTTGTTAAAATACTCTCACGAGTGTGACAAATTTTCTTAACAAAGTTTTAATTCAAAAACAAATTATGAAATTACTTTTTATGTATTCAGTATCAGATGTGTTAAGTAAATAGTTCAAACTGATTTGTCCACTAATTTTAAATTCTTGGAATTTAGATTCTGAGTGAAAAAAAAAGTGAAGTTAAGTGAAAAATTTAATTAAAGCAGATGAACGAAAGAGTAGTTAAAAGAAGGTAGTTATTTAAATTATCAAGTAGCAAACAATTCAACCATTCATGGTTTTGGTTAATTTAAGATTTATATATTCGATTTTTAACAAAATTATGTTTCTGCATGATGTTTTAGTTTTGTATGTGTTCAGGTTCAGTTCGTGTGGAACTGTTGTTGAGCTTTGAATATTTTCCAACTCAAAATTCAATATCCGAAACTTTGATCGCTAATAACTCAGTCATTTCTGGGCCCATCTTAACGAATCTCACATTTTTGGATTCTGCGTAAAATGAGCACAAATACTTCAAGATTGCTTCATAAATCAGCGAGATAGCGACTGAGTCTGAATTAAAGGCAACTAATTTTGACATTGAAAAAATGAAAATTTTGAATTCAAACTATCTAAGATTGATTTCTAAGGTAAAAAATTGCTAGAAATTTTATTTATATTTGCCATAATCTGATAATTTTTACCGCTGAGTTTTATTTGATTGATCGAAAACTATTTCAAAATCCGCATTTCAATACTTTTGAACGTGGAACATGTCTCAATTTAAAATCCATGTTTTCAATCAAAGTAAATATTTCATAATTGACGGAAAATCTTACCGATTATGGTTCAATACAGATTGCGAAATTTATATTACAAATTTAGTTTGTACCTACTCTTATTACATCACGGTGTTATCTGCATTGTGATTATAAAACTCTCAAAATATTGCAAGTATGTAGCAGGTGCTTCACAAATAAGGAAACTTGAGAAAAACGAATATGGAAATAGTTATTATCACTTAAAACAAACACTTTTGTCGATAATTTTGATAAAATAGAAATGTTTGGAATTTCAATAATTCTATAATTAACGTGATTTGACCTTTTATATAAAATTTTTCAAGATTCTTCTAAAAATAATAAATCAAGACAGGCACACCCATGCACACTTATCTTTGTAATAAATTATGTAAGAAGGGGTCATCCACGATTTGCAAGTCATTATAGAACGAAAAAGGAAACTCCAACCTTGAATAAAAAGGATATACAAGTGGAACTTATCAAAATTTGGTCAGATTACCTATATTAATCGTTTATTATTTTATTTCTGTAGAATATTAAATGTTGTACAACCTCGAAGAACCCGATTTTCTTTTTGTTACATTAAACTGAGATTTAGCAATGCGCTCTGTTACATGTCTTGCGAGTTAATTTGTCCTTTCTCAGTCAAGGACCCTAACTTTCAATTTTAACTAATAAATCGATATATCCCATTGTCGCACTGATTTCTGCACACAGAAAGTTAATGAGAATCGTCTTGATCACGTTCCATTATACAATTTCTGCATTGTTTGTCACAAATAGAGTACCATCGTCACTTCCCCGAGAAAATTCTTCTTAGCTGTGAAAGTAGAATGCGCTAAACGTTCACATCACGATGTTCAATGAATCTTTTTTCCTGGTCATCGATACTCTGAAGTAACAGCTGCGAATCATTTTTAATTTGCGAAATAAACAGTTAATGGAGCATTAGCCCACACAAATCGTCTATTACTAGTTAATTAAAACAAATGTGCTAATCTAACGTTACATTAAAACCTAATGGCATCTTTCTTAAGATGTCCATTATATTTAATAAACGTATTTGGTAATTAATGCGTGACCTGAACAATAGCACCTGAATTACGCAAAATCGTAAAACAAACCTAAGAATTGTGCTATAAAATAGCAGTAATAAATTCACAGTTATGTAAACTAAACAATTAGCACTTTAAACAGTTCAAGCTTCCTTAAATCAATGATCTTTAGATTTAGTTATGAATTCGTGAGTTCACCATGGCGATTATTCTAAACATTTTAGCCTGTTTTGTAGTCTTTGGATTACTAGTGGATGGCCTAGGTTTTGGCGACGATAAATATAAAGTGCCTAATTGGAAATTTCATTTTATACCAGGAACTACAATGGGGGTAAGAATTTTTTCACACTCCGGCGATAATTTGTGAATTTTTTTAGCTGTTTGTCGCTTTTGCTGTACCTTTAGATTTACCAAATAAAAATGCTTACATGGCGTACAATTTTGAAGCAAATTACGTTCTGCCCGGAAACCAGAGCTACTTTGAGTATCCGCCGTTGATACAAAGGAGAATTGATAGGAAACTTATTTATACGGCGCTGGAAACAAAAATGGAATCGTAAGTGTCGATACAAAATATGCATAGTGACGCATTTCGCCATTTTAAAAGATAATTTCGTTCTTATCTTCTTATCTTGTCGAGGTTTACGTTACAGCTTGAGTTATTATAGCCCATAATTACCACTTTTTAGAGACTTGAGGATTGTTAAAACTCGGAAAAATAAAACAAAAATTGTTTTAGGATGTTCATTAATCTGGAAAAAAAAGTTTAGACCAGATTAGAAATTCTCGCTGATTTCTCCTCGTACATTATTGTCGTGACTAACAAAAACCAAATTATAGTTTAAAAAAGAAATTATCCCAACAATCTACACTGAGGCTATTCTATTTCCAAATTACATAGCAATTTCCTACAAAAAACTGTTCTTGTTTAAATCCAACTCTAATTATTTTAATTTTGTTGCATCTTTGTACCAGTGGCGTAGCTACAGAGGTTCCGCGGATGCTCAAGATGAAAGAAAAACTTATTCTTAAATAATGTTCAAATTAGTTTGTCCCCAGTGCTTTTAGAAATTTCTTTTAGGAACGGCTACCCGGGTCGCGCGTGTCTCCTGCGGACAATTTGCGAAGCCTCTCAACATCCCACGCAGTACGCCAATGGTGTCCTCGGCGATTTGATGCACATTCTTTTTACGTAAGTAGCGTAACTGCACTATTCGCACGTTAATACGTTTCACAGGCCATCAACTTCAAACAATACAGGACTATCGTCCGATTACGAAGAGGCTGAGGAACAAGGAAGGAAAGAAAGTGACTGTTCGAAGTTTAATAAGAATTGTACTTTGAGTTTCCTTGATTTAATAAGTTGGATTGGGCATTCGGTTTAATAAATAAAGTTTTTCGGTAAAAATTTATTTAGTAAGGCAACATGACTTAAAAAGACGCATGCGTGTGGTACTACGTTGCCGAAATGAATTGTAAATTAAATTTTCCTAATATATTGCCTAGATGTTTCAGATTGGAATAAAATCTCATGTAAATTACACTTTTGATTACCAGATATTTTAAGTACTTGTATTAGTACTAGGGGTCCAATATATTAAACCCTTGACTAGACTAAATGCATGTAAACATAAGGAATGTAAACCCTACTGAATCGATTGTACACCACAATGAGAACCCTTAAATTAACTAAAATATGTATGATTCTTATTAAAAATCGCCACTGGCTCCTAAGTTGCCGAATATAGTTTTGACCTCTTCAAAAACATCCTCAGGACCTTTGGTAGCATCCACGTTTCTCACCAAACCTTTTTCGGCGTAAAACTGAACAATAGGTTGAGTTTCGTTGATGAAAGTATTGAATCTTTTTTCTAAACTTTGCAAGTTATCGTCAGAGCGACCGCTCCCGGCAGCCCCTCTACCCAGGCATCTGTCTACACAGACCTATACAAAACATATAAACCTGTTGAAGAAAAAAATAGCATACCTCTTTTGGACAATCAAAGAATAAAACAAACAATAAGTTAACACTGTCAGCAACTGTTTTATTCCAACCATCAAGATTGTTTTGGTTCCTGGGAAAACCGTCAATTAAAAACTTCTCTCTCCCTGATCTCTTCATTGCGTTTTGAAGCAAACTGCAAGTTATCTCAACTGGCACAATCTTCCCTTCTTTGATATAAGTTTCTATCAACTCCCCATACTGAGAGTTGGGTTTGGCCCTTTCTTCCCTCAACAAATCGCCAGCAGATAAGTGCATATATCCGAAATTCTAAAAGTTGAATCGACACTCATAGCTTGGATACGCCAACAATGCTTACTTCAACAATTTTTTGGCACTGCGTTCCTTTCCCAGCCCCTGGAGCCCCCAGAACGAAAATAACTTTGGGCTTTGCCATTTCCAGGAGACTTTTACCGATTCGTAATAAACCGCTTACCATAAACCTACAAATAAAATTAAATTAGATAAATCAATACGGGTGTCAGAAATATTTATTTTAAGCGGCAACACTGAACATAACCTATAAATAAAACTGAATGGAACATGGCACGAAAATTTTATGGAATATTTAGCTTTGGAAATACAAGTTACCGTTAACACACACGAAGCTTGGATTTACTTAACTCGAACGAAAATTGATTAAAATGACAGAGATAAGCAGATAAGTGACAGAACACTGACAACTGACAAATGGGGTCAAAGGCCAGGGGCACCAACCTCGACGAGGGGGGAGCAGATCTCGCACAGCTCTTGTCCATCAGGGGGCGCATAAATTATCTTAAAACTACGTATTGCAACCTTAATATCATTTGATGCAAAAAAATTGATTTACCTCATGATTTCAGTTCGACACCCTTTTACAGCTTTTTTATGTGGTAATAAAGGTACCTGCAATGAGTTCATCTAGTAGTAACTAGAGGGCACTCGCTCAAATTCAAGAAGCGCGAACTATACAAAATTTGATTACAATTATTTTTTTATAAAACGTTGTGTTCTTTCTCACTAATTTTACATTCTCAGTAGTTAGTAATAATTTATCAATTTACCACTATTTTCCTTTGTAAGATGCAAGTGTTGTTAACCGAAAGTCCCTGTAAATAAACAAACAATAGTTTGACGAATGTACTAATAAATCTTTTATTTAGTAAGTGTGAGCTTCTGTCATTTGTTGGATTTTCCAATTAGATAAATAACAGTAACAACTCACTTGAAACAACACTGGCATATTCAGTTATTGAGATGTGCCGTTGATTCAAGTACTTGATGGCTCCAAGCAAACCATGATTTTGAAAAAAATTGTAATTATCGTCGCCGGTTTTATAAATTTCAAGTTAACTCGTTGTGAAGATTCATTTATTACAATCCCGAATTTAGTAAGATTTCCTTATAGTTCAGTTCAAGGACCGTTCATTGGAGTAAGTTTCACAATTTTTTTTTTCAAATGGTAATTTGAAATTGTAGCTATTCTTGGCGCTGTCTCTGCCGTTGGAAATTCCGGATTATGACGTTTTTTTTTCATACAACATGGAAGCTAATTACCCCTTACCCCAGAACGAGACAGAATTTATGTACCCTCCACTGCTGTCAGACACTGAAAGATCTCTAAAAACAAAGCGATTTTGGGACAGAAAATATTTCTACGACATTCTGGAATTTAAATTAAAATCGTAAATATCAAAATATTATAGAAACCTTTTCCCTTGTTTTAATTTTTGGGAGATAGGTGGCGGAAAGTCGCGTCGTTTCCAGATTTTTGAAATCTTTTTATTTTAGACATGGGTATCCAGGCAAATACTGTTTGCTAAGAGCGATTTGTGAAACATCTCTTCACAGTTCGGAAAATACCGGTATTTTAGGTGATCTTCTGCATATATTACTAACGTAAAGTTTACCAACAACTTGTGAATTGTCGCTAACTGTTTTTTATTTCAGACCATCCACCTCCAATGATAAAATTCTGGAGGATTACATACGAGCGGAACGATGGGGGAAAATGCGAAAAAATTGCGACAAATATGAGAAACAGTGTTCAGTTAGTTTTTTAGATTTAGTGAGTAAGATTGCGAATCAGATCCGATTTTGAAAGACGGAAAGAAAAACTCATAACGGTTCATTTTTAGTTTGCCTGTAACTACAGAACTTTTTTATAATAAAACTTGAAGTAATAATACATTACAAGACATAGTTTTTCCATGAAACGTGTTTTGAACATTGAAATAAAATTCCTTTGACGTATTTCATTATCCTGCGGTGATTCAATCATATTACACATTTCCTTTAACAGTCTTTACATTTTTTGGTTTAGATTCTTAAATTTTCTACAAATTTATAGATTCTTCTTCTATTCTTTGGACCTTAAAAATTCTTTTTGTATTTTCTCTAAATTGTTCTCTAAATTTTTTATGCAGCTACTTTTTAGATTAAATTTTTTCCTTACACTTTCGTTTTTATTGTTTTAAGTTAAAATCAAAAATTGTTAAGTTGAGGATTTGCAGCGGTCCATTAAAAAAAGGCACTGGAAGCACGCCCTTCTTTATTAAAAAATTTTCCATTGAAACAAAACGCGCTTATCGCGAATATTTGAGGTGAGTAACAATGAGCAGAAATGACAGTGCAAAAATATGTGGTATAAAATATTTATTTATTTTCCACAAACAGACAGAGAGAAAAAAATTTTCAATAGAAAATAAAAAATGGAAACTCTTTGTTATTTAAAATTATTCTAAATTTTAAGCGATGCATTCATCTAAATTTTAAATAATTAAATATTTTAATAAAAGTACTATTTTTTTCACTGTTTTATAAATATTTTTCAATGTTAAAGATCTGAATATCTTAGGATTTGTCTTCCATACCAGTAACAAAAATTGCGCAATTTTTCATTTGGATATGAGACATCGCTTTTACGATTACTGATCTGATCATAAAGGCGCACTTTTGTTTTAAAACTAATTTGTCATCAATTGAACCGCATTGTTGCGCGAAGAAAAGCTTCAAAAGCTGCCGTGGACTTTATCAGGAAGTGGTTGTCATTGTCATTATCACAAAACAACGAAATCTAATTCTATCCTCTCAATGATAGGTAATTAAAGGGTTTCATGACAGGTCTGCTACGCAAAAATATGTAATAATAGTTCCACGTCTTATAACAATGCTTAATTGCCATGAAAATTACATATATTTTTCGCATTAATTCACACTGCATTGTGAGATTGAGTAAGCATCTGAGGATTCATATTTGTTACAGTTTACATCTAATTACAGTAGAATTGAGATGTTACTGCAGTCTAAGTGAAAAAATAAATACAATCATGCGGGTTCGTTAAACTGAAAAAAAAATGCTTAATTTAGTCAGATTTTGTTTACATTTGAAATGGTTTTTATCGATTCTTTAAGATAACACCGATCGAAATGGTAACCTTCGTTAAAACATGCGATCTTCAAGAGATTTGTGTTTTAAAAATAAACAAATCAAAATTAATGGACTGCTTTCTACTGTTCACTTTACATGGTCATGAAACTATCTTTAATTAATAAGAGAACGCGTGCTCATTTTTTGGTAAATTTCGAGCTTTCTTTTGAGACTAAATTCCGTTTGAAGTGTGGTAGTTTCTTTGTTTCTTTCTGGAGATTTCAAATAATAAAATACAAACACATTAGCAGAACAAATAGCTTTTATGTGTAGGCACAGGCCTGAAAAGAGGCTATTTCTTTCTGGGGTAACTATTGTGAGTAGTTCAATCATTTCCTGTCTTTTAACAATGTCAAACACAAGTGGTGACTACAAATACCTTGTTACCCAAAGCCTGGGGGCTAATTCTAAGGTGTTTTCATGTTTTCTTCACACTTAATTAAGTGCGAATTCGAGTTTTTCGATAAAAATTAATAACTGGTGGTTAAGTATTGTAATAACAGTCCTTTAATAAAATACCATATAGGTAAAATCTTGACTATCCCCTTTTGACACATTTGAAGCTGTTTTCACAGTTAGAGATATTTAATACGATTAGTTCTGTTCGAAGAAAAATCTATTGTTACCCTAAGGACCGCCCATGTCTACATTGGATATTTTGTAAACATTTCTAAAGGTATCTAAATCGATCTTAATTCTTTTGTTAACGACCCTACTTAAAAGTGAATTGTCACCACTTCATTCACTGACCAACCACATTTGTGTATTTAAAGTGGCTGCCTTTCCATAAATATTATTTTTGTGGCTAAAAAAATATATGATGATCTTGTCCTGTGGAATTTTAGTCAAAAAAATTAAACGCAATTCATTATTTCCGACGACTTGACGCATAAGGTGATATCGCTGATAAAATGCTTGCTTGGTTACAAGAAGCTGATGTTGATTAAATACCTCCAGGTGGCCAGAGGTGAAATATGCGTAATTACATACGTCAGGACTAATAAACTATGCGAAAAACAACATTTTTCTAAAATTCCAACTGACTAAAGGATTTTTTTTTGAAGAATTGGAAAAAACTCCCTCTCTTGTTTTCAATAATTTTAAAACTGAGCAAGGCAAATAAGGAAGATAAAAACAGTTTTCCATTGTTTGAAATAAAAAAATGCAGTTTTCGTCAGATGAAGTAAACATGTTTTTCAAATTTTAAAATTTTTGGATTACCCTAAATTGTAAAAGTCTCTGAATTTGGTATATTTGAAAAACAAGTTTAAAGTCTTGTAATTCAACAGGCACTAATAAAAGTGTGTAATCTAATAACCTGTAAATAACAAGAAAGTAGCCACCATTTTACCCTATCAGTTTCTTCAGGTTCGGATTCCGTAAAATCTGTTATTTGGTTTTATCATACATCCGAATAACCCTTTGTTGACGATATTTTCTTACCTACAGTAAATTACAAAACCCGGCCCTGGTACAGAGATATTATTTATGACACCCTAAATTACCCAATAACTTCAACAACACCTACTTATTTGTGGTCAATACCTTATATAGATGCCATAAAAATCGAGTTATATTTCGATGGAAATCTTCACAAATTTCCAATTAATTTTGTTATTTATTATTAAGATTTTATTTTATTAAGGCTCAAGTTAGAAAACACCTATTTTTAAAGAGAAAAGATCAAAAAGTGTCTGACTAAGTAAAATTTGACATTCTTTATTTGGATGCTTTCGGTTCAAACCATAAATTCATACACCAAAAAAAACATCAAGTGTTTTGAAAAAATTCAGAAATTTTCAAAAATTCAAAATTTTACAGCTTCATTGTTATCATTGCTCGAGTCCTTAGAGCCAGAGAACCAGTATACCTCAAACACTTGGAAATTTTGATGTGTCCAAAATTAGCTCAAAAGCCGTTTTTCCAAAAACAATAGTGATAAATCATGGAAATTTCCACGTTTTCTCCCTACCCACCGCCTTGGAATTTATAGGTGGTACCAGTAATTAACCAATCATTGTTTTACTGCTAACCCTTGATAACAACTTGGAGGTTGGAGGGGACTACTTAAAAAGTTCCATGTTGGCAAATTTATTGCAGTTCGTGTCGACTTTTAACCGAGAAAAAGTGAAAAGAAAAGTTTCGTTGAATTCGATTTTCTTGACATTTTTGGTGGTGTTGTGACCAAGACGTACTCTAAAGAAGCAGAAGGTAAGCAAAAAACTTTTTTTACAATCAAAGCATGACTATAATGCTTTGGTACCATTTTAATCCTGTTAAAACAAATTGTCACCATGACCAGAAGAAGACTGAATTTTTTTAGAGCGCTTAGCGAATTTTATTATTTGGTAATCATCTTAATTTTCGCGCGATTAAATTTATTTCCGGTGAAATCAGAATCCCTAACTTATCGATATTGTTTTTATTGCTCAACGGCAGTGGTGGCAGGATAGAAGTTAGATGAGACGTTAGAACGTGGAGCTTCAAAGTTTTCTGGTTGTGGTGTTAAGTTTGTTTTAATTTAATATTGTCTACAAATGTCGCAAAGTGTCTGTGTGTATTGTATTATCAGTTTTCGGGTAAAGCGAGTCCATTTCCAAATCTCAAAATTGCAAAATTCCCCCGCTGACGAGAAACGAAGCTTTGGTCGCCATATTGGCTGTTCGCGCTTTTGGTACTAGTTTTCAATGTATTTTATTTATCCGGAAAGATAATCTTAAAGCCGACAAGTGTAAAAGTTTCAATCGTAATTTGTAATTTGATTAAGAAAACGTTAGAACCGCGAGAACGACAAAAATTTTCCCAGAATCGAAAACTTCGTTCAACATCGCATCATCCGAGCGTTTATGGTCAATTCAACCAACTGGTGCAGTGCATGTTTGATTCGAAGATGAAAACAGTTTTCGGTTCGTTTGTGGTCATTTCCAAATTTACAACTGCAAAAATGTAGTCACTAAGTTACGCGAGTCAAAATTTTGGATTTATTCGGTTGCCAAAACTGTCTTGAAGTTTCCGCAAAATGTTGCAACGGTGTTTTTGGTTATCAGTGCGCTTTGTAGCAAGATCATCCCAGAAGACAAAATTTCATGTCGCCAAAGCTGAGAAGGGTGAGTTTCTGTTTGATTTGAAAAAAACGTGAAAAACGCGATACGAAGATCACAAAAATTCCTGGAATCAAAGTCTTCGTCAACTTATCCGCGCGTCTGGTATCAGTTCACAGTGTTTTATAAAAACATCCGGAAACATAATTCTAAAGCCGACAAGGGTAAAAGTTTCAATTGTGATATGATCGAGAAAACATTAAAACCGCGAGAACGACAAAAATTTTCCCAGAATGAAAACCTTCGTCTAAGATCGCATTATCCGAACGTTTATGGTCAATTCAACCAATAGGCTACCGGACCGTTTTTTTTTTATTTCAAAAAATAAATCTGTCCAGTCTGAAAACATTAAAAATCAGTGTCCATTTTTTTTGTGCACTTTATTTATACCAAAAAAAATTATTTAAAAAATAGATAGTTTCAAACACGCGCCTTGGTGACGTAACAACTTCTTAGTCGACGCCTATTGGGTGTAGGTAATGCCGAGGTCATTGGTGAAAACGATGAAGTTGAGTTTGAATTGAGGTTATGAATGCATAAAATGTGTGTGCAGAACGTGAATTGCTGTAGTTTTTGTATCTTTCTTACTTTAGGGCTGCAATAATCGAAAAGCGAAAATGGACAGATGACGTTCGGTGCAGATGATTCCTGAGCTGACTTATGAAAACAAAACTTCTGATTGGTTGACGCAAGTGTGCTATAAATCGGAAACCAGTTAGGAATTATAACGATTACTCTATCTCACTCTCACCAATGCAACATTCCGTTGACGTATGCGTTTTCTCAATTCATATGCATAGAAAGGAGTTATGACGTAGTCACTAAAGACTTATTTAAACTAACAGCGCGAAGCTGGATTTCAAACGAATATTTAGCTAATAATTCCGACCTTTGGAGAACAAAAAATCTGTTTGGTAATTGATTCATGTGTATACGTAACTCATAAGCATAATAAAGTGCATCGATTTTTCTGGTGTCCGGTAGCCTATTGGTGCAGAGCACGTTTGATTCGAAGATGCAAACAGTCAGTAGTTCGTTGGTGGTCATTTCCGAGTTTTCAACTGCAAAAATGTTGTGTACCAAGTGACCTGAGTCAAAATTTTGTCTTTTTTTGATTGTTGAAATTCTTCCGACGAAGCAAAGTGAAGTTACCGGAAAATGGCGCAATTTCTGACGTTCGTGTGCTGTGTAACTCAATCATTCGGAAAAACAATACTCCATTTTGATAAAATGGCCAATGGTGAGAAAAAACGAAATGCGCGAGAGATCGAAACTTTTCCTGGAATCAAAATCTTCGTCTGCTATCGCGTTACTGAGCTTTTGTAGTCATTCAACGGATTTGTGCAGTAGAGTTTGATTCCAAGTACATAGTTCGTTAATGGTCAGTTCCGAATTTTGTGAAATTTCTGTTTTACTGTGACCTAACTTTGGTGCCACCCTGTAGAAGGCAATTACGGTAAGCCCAAATTGCATAGTCAAAATTTTATGTTTGCTTCTGTTTTTGCGCGTTAATTCCGCATTTTTCGAGATCAAAAATCCAAGCGGATGACGCAATTTTTATGCCCTTCATTGCACGTGGCTTTTGTTGAAATTCCCATAAATTTATTCTGCGAAGAAGCCAGGACCAAACATTTCCCGGAAGCAGAGTCTTCGTCAATGATCGCGTTTTCCGAGCGTTTGTGGTCAATTCAACGAATGTGTGTGCAGTGGTGGGGTTGGATTTGAAGATGCAAAAACAGAAGTCCGTTGGTTTTGAATTTTTAATTAACTTAAATTTTGTGATCTAATGGGATCTGACTTTTTGTTGTAACTTCCTAGAAGAAAACTCCGGTAAGCCAAATGTAGCAGATTTTTACTCCGGTAAACTCCGGTAAAAATTACCTGGACGATTTATTAACTTTCCCATTTATTTATACACGTGTTGTATACGTGGTCTTTGAGAGCTTTGTAACGCCTTTTTGGATACCAAAGACGAAATTGATCTTGTTGTTTTCGATCGTCATTGTATTGTTTGTATTTCTGGCGACATTTTCGGAATTGTTTGATCTCTCACTTCTACGTGTTCGTGGAATGAGTCGGAGAACAATAGGACCCTTGTTATCAAGGCCACAATAAGGCCCTTTTTGTTTTAACAAAGATATCTTCGGATAAAACGGTCGGTTTTTGGCTGTAATTTTGGAAATCGGTCGTACGCTTTTCGCACGTTACAGATTTCCCGGAAAGTTCCGGTTTCGTGCAGTTTCTACTTGCGTGTACGCAGAACTCTCACTTCTCGATAAATATAGATTAATTTCACCAAATCACAGCAGATTAAGATACAATATGTTTGGAAATATTGAAGGGTGAGGGTGAGGACCAACGGTCACTTTATTGAGATTGAATTTTTGGTTACCTAAATATTTTTGTTGGACAGTAACTAGGGCTCAATGGATGAGTATTTGTGGCATGTGTCAGGCGTAATGACATTGTCAATTGACCACTTCACAATACCAAAGGGTTTAAGAGTGTAAACTTGTAAAGCTGTACTAATCTTGACCGGATCTATAGAATAAAGCAAATGGATTTTTGACATTCGAATATAGAAATGTTGAAATTTTTGAAACACCTGTTGTAGCAATGCAATTGATATTATTGGAATTAGTTTCTTTGATTTTGTTGCATTTTTGCGACAATTTGCAATTTATGTATTTAATACGACTTTAATTTTTTTTTAGTTCTGGTTTCGCCACCTCCCCGCCCACGCCCTTAAGGCTTCATTGATCAGGCTTAAAAGGTAACTAAAAATAAACTGTTTGAATTTTTATTTATAATTTTTTTTTAAGATCTTTACATCAGAAACCAGTGAAAAAGTGACTCATAGTGATACTTGTGGGAATTTATCCGAAACAGGATCGGAAATTTGTAATTTAGCCCGTACACTGCTTCGGTTTCAAAATTATTTTCAAAATAGTGCCGTGAAGTGATAGTGAACAATGACTGAAGGTCACGAGCCCCGAGAAGCCCCATGGTGAGTGTTTTTCTTTTTCTTTGTGTATCTAGAGTAATTACTTCGATTTAGGTGCAGCTTCATGTACGATATTCCAATCTGTACACGGGTAACATAAACACGGGTTTCTCTTTCCCCTATAGAGATTCTGGACTGCGGTTTAGCTTTTCACTGATAACTTCGGTAGTAAATCGGCTTATCGTACAAATTAATAATTGGAAATTCATTCCGCGCTTTGCTTCGTCATCACGATTCGAATAACCCCAGACGGTTTTGCAGATATGTCGTAATGTTTGTAATTTAATTTTGTAAGCGGATACAAGGGGTTAACTTGGCAAAATTATTGTAACACTTTAATTACAGAGGAATTCGTCATTTTCAAAAATTTTACCTGTAATCGTCTTAAGTTTGGAGATGAATTCCAGTCTGGAGTTGAGCTTTGATTTATTATTCGGGATTTTGTATTTCGTTCGATTTTCAGCTATTTTATTATGAATGTTGTATAATATTATTAAATGTTGAGAGTCGACGATAAAAGCTTATGATAATTGAACTTGGAAGCTTTCAGAAGCGCGATGAGAAATACAAAAATAAAGCTTTGAAATATAGTTAAAATACCCTCTGTGTTAAAAGTGGCCTTATCGACACCCTTTAAAGTGATACGTAATTTTATAATACATTTATGCGTTGTATGGAGATAGAAACTGTTTCGACATAAAAGCGTTTTGTAATTGAATAAACTCTTGACTAAAAAGCTCACAAACTGAAATTTTATTAGGTTATGTGACGGCTTTCAGTTTGGCATTGCCATCTACGAACTACCGTCAGAACGAAATGTTAAAAAATTCGAGCGAATCGGTTAATTCGGTTAATCGGATCGAATTATGCGTCCATCGGTGATGAACGTGCTGAGTACTTTGGCTGTTGTTAACTATAATAAATACATTATAGCCTAGGTAATGCAGTTATAGAACTGAACCCTGTCACAGCTCCAGAATGTTGTTTCGATAAACCAATTACATAACCCTTCATAGGACAAACATCAAACCGCAGCAGGTTATGTCAAACTGCACATCACACGATCCATTATGACTAGTTTAAGATTACACCCTTCGATTTCTACCTGCGACGATAAATTCATTCCCAATTGCCCTGTCAATTTAGGTAAATACATGTGCCAATTTGCTCGGAAACTCTGAAAAAGCTCGTGTTTTGACAAGGTGTGAACGTTTACAAATTGCCACTTAAAACCATTGTGTTATTTCTAAAGAACTTCTTTTTTTTACCTACTTTTAAGGACATCTTTATTTTCCTTTAACCGACATTTCTATTGTCGTCTGCCTAAAAATAATATTTAATCAAATTATTGCAACATTGCAGATGTGAGGGATAATTGCCGCTCATATTTCACCATTTACAAATACCGACCGCAACTTGAGTTTATCCAATTTCATTCATTGTCGACCCTAAACTCACTCCTTTGTGCACTTGCACAATGCCGGATAGGAATTAAATGCATTTTTAAAACATTACACGCACTTACAAGTTTCAAGCTTCAACTTTCAAAATTGACCAGTCAAATTTGCGATTTTTGATCACCGACAGAAAATGGCTCTTTCATAATTTTTACCATTAATTAGAGAAAATTTATTTTATTTGACCACTATGATGAATTTTTGTCACTAACAATTGATCATAAATGAAAATTGGGTTCTGAGTGGTCCAAAATTTTATTTTTTCAAGTATTTATCTTTGTTTAATCCATTTAAATTACTTTTTTAATCGAGCTTTTTACACGCGCGTTATCTCCTGACATCTGCAATTCCAATTTTTGGCCGTAAATTTTTGTACATTTTCTTTTAAGTTGTCATCAAGACAACGTCACTTCAACGGTAGATGTTGAAATATTATCATTTTGATATCAATTACTCTCTTTACGCTTTTTCTGGTGATGGTGCTTTAAAGTGGTTCATTTCCCCCCTCCCTCAAAATTCAGTACGTATTCTATGACTTTTTTGGAATGTTTGAAATTTGAATTGTCTTGAAAAGGGCAATTCTCTTGTATGCGTTTTTGATCGAGCATTTTAGACCCTGAAAAATTTCATTGTTTATGCCGTTTTCCTGGTGGTGGTGCTTTAAAGTAGTTCATTTCCCCCTCACTCAAAATTCTGTACGTATTTTATGACTTTTTGGAATGTTTGAAATTTGAATTGTCTTGAAAAGGGCAATTCTGTTGTATTCGATTTTGATCGTGCATTTTAGACCCTGAAAAATTTCATTATTTGTGCCGTTTTTCTGGTGGTGGTGCTTTAAAGTGGTTCATTTCCCCCCTCTCTCAAAATTCTGTACGTATTCTATGACTTTTTTGGAATGTTTGAAATTTGAATTGTCTTGAAAAGGGCAATTCTCTTGTATGCGTTTTTGATCGAGCATTTTAGACCTTGAAAAATTTCATTATTTATGCCGTTTTGCTGGTGGTGGTGCTTTAAAGTGGTTCAACTTTTTCCATAAAAGTTTGTACATATTTTATTATTTGTTTTAAATTTAAGTTTTCATTAAAGAATTGCGACAAAATAGCTTTAATATTTGTAGAATTAGTTTTTAAGTCATTTTTGTACTTTTTGCATAATCTCTTTAGATCATTTTTTTGATAGAGTACTTTAGACGCTGAAAGAATACCATTAAGATATTAGTTATTATTAGTAGTTAGTGATTTGGCTTTTAGTAATTTAAAATTTTTAACATTAAAATTAGAAGTGTAAGAGTGCCAAACTATTTTCAAAATTAACTTTTTTTAGGATTAGTTAACTACTATGATGATATTAGTCCTTATCAATGCAGTTTTCTGCGTGGTATGGCTTCTGAGTGGTTTAAGCCAGGTCAGGTTTTTTATCACTATGATAATTCAGTTAGGTTAGGTCCGATTATTTCAAAATTAACTTGTTTATTCAGGATTATTTTACCACAATGATGATATTAATTCTTATCAGTGCAGTTTTCTGGGTGATATGGCTTCTGAGTGGTTAGATCAGGCCATTTTTAAATTAAATCATTATTATTATTATTATTATTTGCATTCTTTATGATAGGAAAATTTATTTAGTTTAGGTTGCTTTAATTAGTTGATTGAACTTTTGTAATTCTCTTTAAGATTGTGCCCTAATCATTGATATCAGGTTAATTTTCTTATCCTTTTTTTGCATGATAGTTTTTTTGATTACGTATTTTTAGACACTGATTATTTGATTGCAATGGTAATGAAACTCTGTCTTTCCTGTAACTTTGGTTTTAATGTATACTCTGTAGGACAATAGGCATGTAATATGTGTATATAGTTCTTATTGCATGATGTTATCCTTCACTGTGTGCATTGCTGCTGCATTTTCCAAGTAATTTGTAATTTTTCCATCTCAAACTGGACGCGATAGTAATTTTTACTAGTCAGTTTAGCGACCCACCCTTATTTTCTTGTTATTTTGTCGCTCAGTATTTAAGTTTGCGGTTTATAAAATTATTCATGTCTGTGAAAAGGGTTGCTATATTTGCCGGCGAACGTTTGGGGTCGTTTCCATCGTAGCCTATGGAAGGGTATATGCATGTGTTGAAAGGGGCTTAATTTAATGAGCGGTTGCCATCATCCCTCTCCCCACTATCAAAAGTCTGGTCCTTTGGAGCACCAGCGAAGCAGCGGTTTTCTCGACCTCTGGTCAAATTTCGGCCAAAGTAAATTCCTTCATTAATTTTTGGGGTATTTTCGAAAAACAAGCAACGAAGTTTAATTTGAGAACGCCACTATTACATTGTTAGAAAACTTTGGAGTTTGCGACAGCGGTTCTAAACATTTTCTTTTACAACGAAGGGTGTGAATAAAAGCTTGCGACATATTGAGGAACTCTGAAGTTCCACCCCCTTAAGCGCTCAAGCTATGTGCAAAAACGGAAACAATTAAATCAACAATGGTTGGTTTGGTCGGCGCACGGTCCCTGCCATTCGGACCAAATCTTGCAGAAAATACGTTTTTGTTGGGATTATTCCACATTGAAATCATTTCATATTTAATAGGAAATATGCTTTGTTGCAGTTGGCGGAGTTGTAATTACGTAAAAATCCACCCTAAATCAATAGTCGCCGGGGATTAGTTTAAACAACGCGACATTACATATGTTGATTGTTTTATTACAAGGGGGTTGCTGAAATTAGCTTATGATTACATCCATCACACGGTATTTACCGCGCTATTAGTTAAGGGGACGCCAATCCCCAAGGAGGTACCCCCCAAAGGGTGTCGCATCCCCTGCACTTATTTACATACATAACTCGTAATCCGATCTTATTCTCAATTGTCATGTGATCCACTTGTGTCACCAAATGCTTATTTTTTCCATCCACGCAATTTAAACAATCTACTTCATAAGATACCTTTATTAATTTCATGATCAATAAAATACAAAATTATTAATTTAAACAAAACAGTAACGTCTTGGAATTATTCGCACACGTTTTTTTATCCGTTCATTTCCGGAATTCGTTTTGACTCGCCCTTGGTATATAAAGCGGTTACTATTCTTCGCACTGGAGAATAGGGGTGGTAAACTATCACTTATCAGATATAATTGATTCTGAACGCCGTCAATAACCATTTGGACACGCCTGCTTGAAACTAACGACCTAATAAAAAGGATGATTACATCTAGCTCCATACACACATAAAAGATATGCTACATGATCCAAACAATTAGCTCTGTCCAATTATCTAATTGGACTTCCGTTTTGTAAATTTCCAAAAGTAAGGAGGCCAAACACTTTTTCACAAAAGTGGTTGGTTTGGGTGGTGGCAAGCCTTTTCGAAGGAGGGACCTTACTTTTTGTTTTATTAATTAAGTATCTGGCATATTTTGAAATGAATCACAACAACGCTATGAAATTCTTCAACGAAAATTTTCAAAAGCCTTGGTACTGGTTACTAATTTATACCCCTACATATGATTGATGATGTCGGGGTAAAATTAGTAATCATTATTGGGGCTTTTATTCAACTGGATGAAGAAGACGAAATTCTAATTGGAAAAATTTAATTAGTTCATCAGATTTGTTACGTTTCTATACCGAAATTGTTTTGAATTAGATAGTTGATTATGTGAACTGACGTTAAGTTGGCTTATAAGTGGTTTTTAAACAACTTGTAAGCCTTCTTTACGTGTTTTACGTAATCAAATTCATTACGAAATGGTTCTTTCCGAAGAAAGGAAGTTTCTGAAATATCATGGAAAAAGGTTACAGTTAATGGCAGGTGTAGACATTGCTCTCTAAATAAAAGATAATGCCTACCTCTTGCCGTGGATTGTGGCTTTTGAGTACTCTATCATCATAAAGATCCTCAAGTTTCATTACGGTTTAATTAGTCTTGATAAAGTTATCTCTTTAATGTGAAATTCAAAAAGTTTGTGCCATGTTTTGTATGTACCTATGTACAGTACAGTTTCGATTTCAGTTTCGGTGTTCTAAATAATCAAAATTCCGGACAAAACGACAGTTATAATTTTAAGAAGAAATTGTTATCATTTCATCATTATTCGCTATTATCTACTCATGCATTTCTTAAAGCTGTTTGGAAAGCTCTTAGAGCAGTTAATTGATAAAATTTCGGTGCTTCGTCGTCGCTTCTACTATTTATTTTAACTAGTCAACTAGTTGCAAATCCGGACATTATTCTATTTTTTTTTGATAAACTAGGAAAATTATGTTTCGGTTAATAGAACAGAATTAAAAACCAAAAACATTACGGTTAGAGCGAATTCTGGGAAATCGGAACTCTACTTTAATTAATTAAGAAATTAGTTAATTAGAATTGATGCGTTTGTGTACTGAAAAAGTTTGGAATTGCACCAAGACTTGGTTATGTGAAGTAACGTTAAGTTGGCTAAATGGTGTGTTTATTTGGGCCATTATTTGGTCTTCTTATCGTAGCTTTACGTAATCAAATTATTCTTCTTATATCATCTTTCGCCTGCCTTGGATTGTGGGCTTTTGGGCAATCCATCATCACCGTTATTTTCAAAAGTTAAAAAGAGCCTTAGTACGTGTTACGAGTTTCTATCCTCACTTTTTATACTATTATGTGGGAATGGAATTCGTAACACATATTGGGGCTTTTCGCCAACCACAAGAAGAAAACGAGAAGAAATTAGAATTGTTGCATTTGCGAAGACCAAAAGTTGGTTATGTGAGATGACGTTAGGATTGCTGTAAGTTTGTAAATGAAACAAAATTTATAGCTTTCTTAACGTGTTTTACGTAATCAAATTACCTTTCTTGAGAAGTTTTTTACTCATCGGTCGGAATATATATATATATAATTTTCTAATGTTACAAAGAGCCTTAGTATATGTTACTAGTTTCTGCCCTCACATTGCGATTTATTATGTGGGAGTGAGATTAGTAACATTTACTGAGGCTTTTCTTCAACTGTATGGAAAAGTCGAGAAGAAATACAATTCTAAAAAATTGCTTTTGTGTAATTAGATAATTTGAATTTTTGCGTTTATATCCTGAAAAAATGAAATTAATAAATTAACTAATTACACTAATTAAGAACTGGTCATGTAAAGTAGTGCCCTAAATTTTTTAAAACTTGTGGGGCGCTTCTCCACTGCTTTGTAGATTTTACCAAATAAGGATAATGTTTGTTATGTATCGTTATTGTACTTATTATCGCACGTATTATTAGTCTTTAAAATTAATTGCAAATTTTATTTTACGAATTTTGGCTGAGTTTGGATACCAGTGCTCGTCAATAAATTTGTTTTTTAATCAAGTTTATTGATGGTCCCTGGACTCTAAATTCAGTCTCTTGTCTTCAGTCTTCTCATCCCGAAGAGCACGAAAATTCTGGTTTATTTTTGAGAACAATACGAATTTGTACACATTTGCACTCGCAATGTTCTAAAGAATTCATTGCGAGTAGATTGTGTACTTCTTTGTGTTATTTTATATATCTTCTATTCCTAACATGGCGCTGGTAATTTAGTCGTTCCAATTTCCGTTATCCGTTAGAAACTTTTTATCTCACACCTTTTTTTTAGGAAGATACTGCACAACTGCATAACGATTTTTGAAAATTTCACTGTACCTTATTTTTACGAACGCGTAAGTCAACAATCGTTTTTTAATATTAAATTGTCTAATTAATACTTCTCTTACAGTGGTGTCCATTTCGTAGAGTACATAGAGTCAGGGAACTATCATGAAAAAAGGTTCGATTACTGATCGTGTAATAAAGCATTGTTCTAATTCTTTGTTTTTGAGGTCGACAAGTCTTCATGTTGCCTGAATTGAAAACGGCTGAAGTAATGAAATTGGATGAAAAAATGAAGATAATCTTAATCGGATATACTAATTCAAAATATTTAAGTTTTCCTGAAATGTAATCTTTGAAAATCCTTTTAATCTTTCAGCTTTACAGATATGGATCATCTAAGAAGATCAAAGGCTCGTACGCTTTTAGAGTCTCAAATCGTCCGAACTTTGTTTTTTATATGTATTTTTTGTTACATAATTTTTGTAATATTATAATTAAATTAAATATTAATTGATGTTTTTGTTGCAGTTCCCTTTCTCTCAAGAGTGGATCAGGGATTCATTGAAAAGGACTAAAGGATGGGACCGTGGTGGCTTAAAGAAACAGAAAAGGTATGATTACTGATTTTATAAGTAGACATTATTAATACATTGTTTTTTAGGAAGACAAGTCCCAGTATTGCCTGAATTGACTACACTCGGAGAAAAGGGAACGGATCATGTGACTCCAATCTCGATCATTAGTTTTAGTTTGATGTGCAACCCAAAGAAAATGAAGACAAGATGATCTGTACTTTTTTTTGGATTGCACACAATGTGATACACAAGACGCTGAGGGAGTTTCTGATCTGAAGTTTGACACGGATTTTGGGGGTAAGCGTTTAAACTTTCTTTTCCACGAAATGGGTTTTTGGGGTTGCACTCTTTGGGTAGCTTCTTCAGTGTAATCTTTGTGTTTGGATATTACACTTGTCCAAGCTGCCCATTAATGCAATTTAACAGGCGTCTAACATTTACATGTAAATTGTTTTTAAAAATTCTTTGATCGTTTAGCGTCGTCCTGGAAAATCGAAGGTTTATCCGTTCTAAGATCCAAGTGGTTACAGGATTAAAATTACGTATTCTGTCATTACTAGGTTCTTGGAATGTGTAAGTCCACAATCGTCTTCTATAATTTTATGACTTTTAATTTTTTGAATAAAAATAATACTGCCGGCGACTTTATTATAGGTGACTCTTCTCCAAAATTAGCGGACAAAGGATGTAATAAGGCTGTGAAACTCAAGCAAAGGTTCGAGTACTAGTTATGTAACAACACAATGTAATTCGTCTTATTTTTTTAGAAAGAAAACTCGCAGATGTGAGGAACAGGTCAGAACTTCCAATCATGTGGCGTCGTCTCGATCATTTAGTATTTAGTTGGATGCCGAGGAATCGTTTGTCTGACCATGACAGATAAAAGCCTGAATTTTCGGTAAGTTTATTTGTTTCATTTTTTTTTACTTCATTTTCAACGATGTGTTCTTTGGTTGTACGCGTTGTTACGAGACGGTCAATATGATGAGTATTTGTTTTATCACATTGGCTGACTCGTAATCCGAGTGCTACTATCAATCGACTTGAAATGGTGGAGACAAATTCGAGGAATTTTATGTGTATTTTTGAATCTATGTAAGAGTTATACTTTTCTGTGTCTTTGGCATAGTCTTTAGGAATCTGCAGCTGTTAAACTGGACACGAAATTGGAAGAAACAAGTTTATGTTCTACTCGTACAGCGGCCTTGTTCTATTTCCCGGGGAGTTTTAAAGGTAATTATCTAATTAAAAAGAGAAAAATTCTGCCGTTTTAATTTTTCAGATCGAGCAAACACTGGGAGAATACCAAGAAGGGCTTTTCACTGAAAACAATCCAGGAATTGGAGAGAAGTTGCGATGCATCGAAAGAAGTGGAAATAGATTAAGAAGATCGAACCCAAGGGCGTAGAATGGAGCCATGCATGTTGGAAGAAGCGCCTCTGTCAAGATAAATAAAGTTATGCGTGTTCTCACATCATCTTTTAAAGTTGTGTGAAATATTTTTGATAAAATTGTACTTGTAACGCCTCTATTGTGCCTTTTCTCTAAAGTGGACTTCTGGAACGACGCTGCATAAACACGTTGGAAAAGGTGAGATTACTAATTATATCTTTGGATATTGTTAATGTATGCACTTTATATTTTCAGATCAAAAAGGGAACTTGGTGCCGGGACTATTAAAAACGGTAAGATTACTGCTTTTCTTGTAAGAATTTACTGGCCCAAATATTTTTTTACAGAAAAATCTCAATGTTGCCTGAACGGAGTTGAGCCAAAGGAATCAAATCAAACAGGATCATCTCAATCATGACTACATAAAAGATAGATAGGATAGAAGAATTTTCCTGACCATACAAAAGCCGACAGATCCTGAATAGGGGTGAGTACCCTTATAACTAGTTTTTTCTGAACTTGACTTCATTGCATGCGTCTTTTACTAATTTTGAGAAAATTGATATACTAATTTTGAATCGCTATGATGAAGTGAAACAAAACGCGCCGTTTTTTATTTTCTGGTCGGTTAATGCACGCGCTGACGTGTGACTACGCACAAAATATTTGGGATAGAAATAGGCAATTGAGTTCGAAATAAAGTAAACAAGTCTCAACTGACTTCACCAAATGTAGAAACAGGCATGCGTTTTACGTAGATAGAACCGTACTCCCAAAATTTATAGAAACGTGACATTACTATTTTCAACGTATTTTCAGATATAAGTATAAATATTTGCTTTGAACGTGCTAAATAAAAAAGTCCTTGGGGTCCTTATTTCGGTAAAATATAAAAGCGAACGTGGAAAACAAACGGACTTTTGAGCGATGAACGAGATTAGAACAATTTTTAACTATGTGAGAATTTATCCTTTTGTATGTTTTTTTCTATATCCAGAGGACCTTTGAGAATAATTTTCAATTTAATGAAAACAAAATTCTGGTGGCACCTATATTAATCATTTCGTATCAGTTTAATGTGAAACCATCGACTTACTTTAATTGAAGTAAGTAAATGTTGGTTGTAATATTTAAAAATTCTTAAGGTCCTTTGGCTTTACAGATATGGGTCACCTAAGAAGACCAAAGGCTCATACGCTCTTTGAGACAAATCCCGCGAGGATGGTTTTTATACATTCAGCGGGTACTTGGCTCTTGGAACGTGTAGTCAACAATCGTCCTGAACTTCTCATCAGAATTTTGTCAATGTGCTCATTTCATTCAATTTTTTTTATAAACTGTTACATAGTTTTTTAATGCTAATGGTTCTCTTAGTTTCCTTTATCTGAAGAATGTGGGGTCAAAGTTGCAGCGAAAAGGACTAAAGAGACTGTGGTGCCTGAAAGAAGCAAAAATGGTGTGTTTCCTGATTTTATAATAGCACATTGTTAAATTACATTGTTTTCAGATAGAAAAATTAACTACACTCGGAGAAATGAGAAGGGATCAAACGACGCCAATCCCGATCAATTAGTTTGTTTGATGTGCAACCCTGAAAAAAAATTAAAAAAATATTAATCTATTTTTGTGATAGGGGTAAGTCCTCTTTTAAACTTTAATTTAACCTGATTTTCCACGAAATAAAATTTTTGATTGCACTCATTGGGCAGCTTCTACATTGTGTGATGTGGTTTCTACTATTACACTTGTCCAAGCTGTCAGTTAGTGCAAATCAACAAGCATCAATGAAATTTACGTGTAAAAAATGTTTTGATCGTTTACCGTCATCTTTAAAATGAAAGGCTTATCCGTTGTGAGATCCTAGGGATAGCAGAATTATCTTTAAATATTCTGTTATAACCAGGATCTTCCAACGTGTAAGTCGCCAATCGTCTTGGACATCGCCTGACCTTCCCATCAGAACTACAAGAGAAAAATTCGTTTTTTGGAATAAGATTTTTATTTTAATGCATGTTTTTATTGTGCTTTCTTTCTTGTAAAAATGCTGCAAACGATTTTATTTAGGTGCCTCTTCTCCAAGGAGAGTGATGGGAGATCGGCGGACAACAGAAATAAGGCAAGCAAGGCAATGGCAAAGAAAAAGTGATCCAAAATCACTTGTCTGGAGAGAAATATTCGACTTTGAAGTGATGACTACACTCGGAGAAATGAAACAGATCAAAAATTTTGGTAAGTTCTTGTTTCAACTTTGATATTACTTTATTTTTCACAAAATTGGTTTCAGGGCTGTACTGGTTGATAAGTGATGTGAATTTGACGTCAGGCTGATGGAGGTTTTCTACTAGTACGCAAATCAACAGCATCTCATATAATCAAAGGCTTATCCGCTTTGAGAACCACGTGACGCAATACAATTATGATTGTATATTGTGTTGTGCACTGGTTCTTCAAATGGTTAAGTCACCAATCGTCTTGGACTTCTTATTACCTTCCTATCATCAATACAACTAAAGAAAAATACGTTTTTTTTTGGAATTGGCACATGAAAGATGTTTCAGGTAAGCAGAATTGTATTTTTCTAAGTTTCTAAGTTTTATTATTTCATCATTTAATGTTATCATTATTTTAGTAAAATAATCATACTAATGGCAATTTTCTTGCAGGATTGTAATTTAAGATCAACGGACAAAGAACGGGTCCGTACTTCCAATCAGGTGACATCACTCTTAGGATTAGTTGAACGCTGCAGAATCGCAAGCTTAAATTTTTGGTAAGTTTACTTATTTAAACTTGTTTCCTAAACTTAATTTTCTTAAGTTTTCTTATTTGGTTGTACGCGTTGTTACGAGGCCGTCAATGTGGTGAGTATTTGTTTTTATCACATTGGCTGACTCGTAACCCGAGTGCTACCATCAATCGACTTTGAAACGGCGGAGACAAATTCGAGGAATTCTGACTAAATATATTGTAAATTTAAAGCATGTTTATTTATTAAAAGATGTCTTATTCTTCAAATAAATGGTCCGAAATGTTCCGGGTTAGTCCGATTCCAAACATAATTATATAGGTATAAACAGTACATCGGGTAATCTGCTAATTTGGGTCAGCTTAGAAATTCAACAGCTTCTATGTTTTAAGAACCAGACTCCTTAGTAACTTTGTGTTTGGAGTTCACGGAGTTCTGGTTCTGAGAATATGGAAGTCACCAAACGTCCTGAAGTTAATCTTATTTTAGCCTATTTTTTTTTCTAAACAGTACGTTTTTGGGAACTTGCATCTTGCAAAAGGCGGTTCGGATAAGATATAATGATGTTCTTTCTGAATTCCTTTTTGCCAAAATGCGTGTTCTAACATCACCTTTTTAAGTTGTAGTGCTAAAAATATTAAATACGGTATGATTAGTGGTCCTGACTTAACAATTTACTGCCACAACACTTTTTACAGAAAAGTCTCAACAATGCCAAAAGTATCAACCCCATCATGCTACACTACGTAATCCATAGAAGTTTGAATTTTTTGATCATAAAGAAGTCGACAACTGAAGAATCGCTGGTCTAAAACATAACAGATTGAAGAAAGAAACCTCAATTTTTGGTGAGTTTACTTTTTTTTTTTAACCTAATTTTCAACAGTCTTCTTATTTGGTTGTACGCGTTGTTACGAGGCCGTCAGCGTGGTGAGTGTTTAGTTTATCACACTGACTGACTCGTACCACGAGTGCTACTATCAATCTGCTGGTGGAGTCAAATTCGAGCAATTTTATGTTACCTTACTTTTCTTTTTGAAGTTTTGGTAAGAAGATTACATTTTAAATTAAAAACTTTTTTTCAAAGCAGTACGTTTTTTGGAGCTTGCATATTACAAAAGGTGTTCCAGATAAGACATTTTATTACCCTCTTACTGGTTTACTTTTTGCCTATGCGTGTTCTAATTTCATCATTTTTCTAATAGTGTCATCCCATCTTTTTATAAAATTGTACTTCTGACTGTTGTATTATGTCATTTTTCTAAAGTTTTTCTAACCACCAGGAAACGAATTTTGATAAGTGCTCGTACTTTGAAACTAGCTTTTCCTGGACTTAGTTGCACGCGTTGGTAAAAGCCCGCCTGTGTGGTGGGTGTTTGGTCTACCACACTGGTCGACTTTTATCTCGAGTGCCACTATCGTTCGACAGAGGATCAGGAGTTGGTGGTGTTCAGCGCAAGTCTTACCAGTTTTAAATTTTATTGTATTATAATAAATTGTATTTTATCAATATTTAAAATGTACACTGTATTGATTACACTTTTTTATTGAAATTCTATTTTATTTCCCATCCCTAACTGTACAAAAGAAGCTAAAAAAATAATAAGATTGATTTAAATGTTCTGTCAAGCCAAGTTCGTACAAGAAAAAAAGCTGGATTTAAAGAAGTCTGGAAAATCAATGTAGGTAAGTAAATACAACTCTTTTTGTTGTGAAAGTTTTGCAGTACGGTCTTTAAGTGGTGGATAAATGTTATGGGACGTTTATAATCTGTGTTGTCGATAATATCGCATGAAAAATGTAATCCTGAAAAAAGGTTTTTGTAAGTAATCGAATAAATTTTTCAAATAAGATTCCCCTTAATAAATTCAGTTATTATTCTGAAGTTTTTACGAAAACAGAAGAAAATAATCAGTTATTGGTTTTCGTTGATGTATAAGCGGCAACAACAAGCCTGTTACAAAGTGGTTGTATGGCTTGTTTTGTTCAAAATAACTCATCAAAACAGTCTTTGAGCGTTCGGGAGCCCCAACGCCGCTTATTACAACATTCAACATTTATATACCTGCCTAATGCCTACCGGAAGACTTACTTAGCATATAATAGGGGCGCATTCTGTCGTTTCCACATATTTTCGAATAGTTCCATCTCCATTCCGATTGTGATTTTCGATATCGATCATCGGGGGTTGGTTGACAAGTCTGCGATTTCGTGCTAGAGCGCCGAGTGTGAACCGTTCTTTGAGCTTTGCCGTTGGCGGGGATGGAGGGTGCGCGGGTCGGAAAGGGTGGCTGAAGCCCCGCCAGTCCCAGGGGATGCCACTAGTCTGTAATTAAACTCCCAGCTACTGCCAGCGCCGACTACAGCCCATAGCACCCGCCGCCGCTGGCTGCCTCCCCTCTGTATCTCTTCGCAACTTCACGAACAAGGATAATGTTATACAACCTATACAGAAATTGATCGCGGGATTCTGGCTGTTGTATGTGTTGCATAGACTTTAAGCGGATTGGATTATGGATTTCAACGGATTTTTCCCTTTTCCTTCGCTTGTATATACCTACTTAATTAAGGGTGGGTCTTATATGGGTGCCTGTGCTTTTGACACAACTACACACATGATCACAAAGGCGACATGCATGCATATTTTACTAATCCTTCAGGAAAAGAAATGCACTCTTAAAGCTCATTCCATTATCATTCCAGCGCAAATTTTGTTTAAAATAAACGCAAAACATTTCCATTTAGCACTGCAAATTGAGCTCCGGAATCAGGACATGTAGAATTTCCGGTAAATTAAATTTAGCAGTAGGTAGAAATGATTTCAAGTTTTCGAACTTGAAATTGGCCTATCGTTTTCAAATCGTCCCAATCTTTGTAAAATCGGCCAATATGGCCGATCGTCGATCGTATTTCATGCGTTTTATTCGATCGTGCGGACATATCACGGACTGACAGTGTGTTTAGGAACACAATGCGTGACACGAGATACGGTCAGAACCGTGACCAGAATGAAGTACAATAGTTTCATCGATCTATGGACTATTCGGACGGAAACCACGATTGAAAATGCACTAATACGCCTAAATTAACTCCAATGCTTTACGGCTTTAACTTTCGAACAATTCAGCTAAAAGAGCTAATTTAATTTTTGTTTTATTTGGTTTCGGACGTATTCAAAGGCGGATCTGTTTTTAGTTTTTTTAGTTTCATCCATTTTTACTCAGGGAACCAAACAAAGGGAATTATTCATGATAATTTTATTTAATATTTAATCGATAAATGCATTATGAACTCAATTTCGTTATTTTCACCCTCCGACAAATATTTACCGCCGCGACGGCATATAGGCAATTTCTCTGGGATCGGACAGATCGAACAATGATAGGCTTATTAAATAATAATCATAATCACAACGCTCAAATTATTTATTTCACTAAATTATTATTAAACACACATATTTTTTATTTCTACACAACATAATACGTGACAAACCGAACTCAAATTTTTCGTTCAGATCTTTATTACACGCTAATTACGTAATTTAAATAATTTTTTTTAGTGAAACTCGTATTTTAAAACATTTTAAAGTGACATTGGTCTTTCAAGAAATTTCTTATTATAATAGTTAGTGATGGAGGGTTGTAAGGAGCTAATTCTAATTTGAAACAATAAAATTTAATCCACAATTTATGAATATGACTGCCTAAATCAAACTCTGTTCATATGTTTGTTTATTTATTGGAGATCTATCTGGAAATAATGAGAAATAAAAAGATTAAAAACTTGAAATAAAATAATGTGAACTAAGACACTATGTAGGAGATGTAGGTAGTCGAACAATTAAATTTTAATTGATGATATAATAAGTATGAATTTTTCGAAGCGTTTTCAGTTTATTTAAATAAATGTCAATTCAAGCGATTTGTTTAGAATTGATTAGAACAAACGTCAATTTAATTTATAATACAAGGTGTTTATAAATGTTTCTAGCATCAAGGGTGGCTTTGGAATTCCTGCCATGCACTATTTTGCCGCTTTGTTTTCATAGTGAATATCACTATCTTGAAAATTATTTATAATGTTAGTTACGTCAATGAAGTTTCAGGTACAGTTTTGAGTCCAAGTTTTTGATTTTCAGATTTTAAACCGCAACTAGAACAGTTTATTTCTCAAAACTTACTGTGCTCCATGTTTAAGGTTAACTGCAAATGTCAGTTGAAAAATCGAAATCCACATTTGTAATGAGCGGCAAATTACTTTGACATTTCATAGCCACCCTTGATGCTAGAAACATTTATAAACACCTTGTATAATAGGATTTATAATATTTTGTTTTAAAGTACCTAATCTACAGTTTACCACACTTCTAATGAATGCAAACTCGTATTTCCTTTAATTTTAGAAGCCGAAATTAGAAAATTGCCACCCTCATAGTACCTACAAAAAAATTCATACGTTGCAAGTGCGAATTTTTGGAATAAAATGTTTCTCATCTTTTGCGTTAGAAATACCTATTGAAAGGTTAAGAAAATTCTAACCATTTATTACTTTGAACCAAAATTCAAATTTAAATTTAAATTTTATAAATTATCAAAATACAAATAGACGGGTACGGGGACACCCAGAGGGCCGGTTTACACAATAATTTAATTGAAATTAAGTTAATCTCGTAACTAATTTGACGATTGATGACCTTTAATTGGCGGAAAAAAGATCACATGTCACTTTAACATGATGTTAAGTATTTAATTAAAATTTAAGATGTAACATAGCTTTTGTAAACCGGCCCAGAATTAAATACAAATAAGCAAGCAAATCATTTATTCAACAAACAGAGAGAATCAAAAATAATTAAAGTAAACTTTAATCATCGCTCTGATGATGGTAGCACTGCTACCGAAACGCGCGTTAGCATTTTTTGACGAAAATTTGGTGTTTGGGAATAAATTGTATTTTTGATAATTTTTGTCAACACCAAGAATTGATCCAATAAAATTCTTTGAAACAGAGAGAACAGTGATCATAAACTGAATACAAATTTTGAAACATTTTAAGTATTATTTTGAAACTTGTCACGAGCACTTAAAATTTGATTTTGAACTGTTCTCAATAATTTGTCGATTTCTCCATCGCAAAGCAAAATAGTAGGCTAAATTTGTAGCTGACCGTCATGTGGGTAGCAGCAACAAATTCGTCTTGTAAAGTTGAAATTTATATTCCGAAAATTAACCAACATGTGAGCGCGACAAATGGTATTTATTTCTAAATCTTTGTTTTGACATTTAATATTCCAACTGTGATTTCCACAATCTTCAAGACGAAATTTTTCAGGTTTCTGTTGAAAATTATTTCATAAAACCTTTCTTTAGACTGTAATATTTTGTAAAATATTATATTTTAGTTATATATAATTAAATTACAAGGGTTAGGGATAGGTACATTCTAAAGGGCTGCCTCAAGTTCCCCTTGAATATTTTCCTAATGTTATCCACTGTTGATGGTTATTATTGTTGTCAAAAAATGCAGATGGCTGCCGATAATAAAAAGGCTGAATTAAACTGTATATGGGCGTCACATTTACCCCACTGGGAACACATTGAAATTACAACCAAGTTGAACCCCATTTTGACAGTTATTGTTTGACCTGTATTTAAAGCTGACACCATTTTATCCCATTATCAAGCTATGATAGAAGTAAGTTAGTGAGGTAGTAAACCAAAAAAAATATAATTGAATCCATTTCTATGAAAAGAATCGAAGCAGATGGAATATAGAATAAATTTATTTAAATAAGATCGTGATTGAGATTCAGCATGGCCGCTTAGCGTTTCTTTAATGAATGTACTTATTCTCTATTGTAAAGTAAGAATAATGACAATATTTAGGTAACAACTGCAAATGTACAAGAAACAACTGTGAGGGTTTCTGAGGGAAAGATTTTCATTTTGTTTGGTGGGGGATAAATGGGAGGTGCTTATTGTTGAAAAGTGTGCCACGAAACTACAACCGGCTAAATTTCCAAACAAAAAATCGCGAGACAGTTGATATCCTTCCCTATATCTAATTGGCAATTAAGCATTCCTCTAATCGTCAGATGACAAATTTGGTAGTTTCACATCAAAATGCAAACGTGGGTGATTTCTGCATAGACAAATAGCAAAGATTTCTGGGTATCGGGGTAGTTAGTCCTGTGAGAGGATCAAGTTTGACAACATGGCTGGGCGTGGCTTCCGGAAGGGCAGCGCGCGTTGTGATTGGATGCGTTTTGCTCCGCCCCCAGCCTGTTACCAAATATTGGTCCACAAATAGTTCGTGTTTGTTGCATGTTTAGATGCCCAGATGGGTCTCTCACTACAGCGTAGTTTACTCGTTCCGACGGTGCATAATTAACTCCGAAGCTTCCACAAACTGATAGGAATTTTAGGCCAGTTTGTGAGTGAATGTAGTGTTTGAAGTGTCTGAAGATGTGTAGCAACGAAACACCCGCGAACGCGTCCCCGAGGCTTCCTGTGCCCTTTTTGGAAGCTAGTGGTCCGCGAGCTCTTCTCCCGATCGACCAGTACCGTCTCCAATTATATCAATATGCCGTAGCAGAACGGTTACGTTATCCGTTATTAAACCCGTTCCCGACGCCGTTAACGTGCTACCCTCTATTTCCGCGCGCTTTACAACCTGAAGAACCCAAACCCCAACACAGCTACATCGGCCTCATCGCCATGGCTATCCTCAGTTCTCCTGAAGGAAAATTAGTGCTCTCCGACATCTATCAACACATCCTCGATCATTACCCTTATTTTCGCACCCGAGGACCTGGTTGGCGCAATTCTATACGACACAATCTCTCTTTGAATGACTGTTTCATCAAAGCGGGACGTAGTGCAAACGGAAAAGGTCACTATTGGGCCATACATCCCGCCAACGTTGACGACTTTCGCAAAGGCGATTTTAGACGTCGCAAGGCTCAGAGAAAGGTGCGAAAACACATGGGGCTTGCTGTCGACGAAGACGGCGCCGACTCTCCAAGTCCACCCCCGCTTTCCGTTAGTCCTCCAGTGGTGCCAGGACCTTCCACGGCAGTTTACCATACAGTAAGAATTTTTGCAAAAATTGGAAAAACGTGTTTGATTATGGGCTAAATTTTCGCACCGGGTAACCAGGTAACTTTCCCACAAAATCGGGACGGAAACTCACTTTTGAACGACCAGAAAATTTAGTGCGATATTTAATTAATTATTTAAACAAAATAAATTACGTACCAACAAATTTAATTAAATTATTGTCACCGATACGTGCATCGGCACAAAAATACAATTTTTTTCTGTTTTAATTTCAAAATGTGAGAACTAAACTGTAAGAAGTAGAAGCTGGAATTACACTTATAATTTAATTAATCTGAATAATATTTATTGATATAAAAAATGCTTTTAGGTTGTTTTTCTTTTTTATACTAAAAATAAATTCACTGCCGTTTAAGAAGTCGCAATTCTACGAGTTAAATTGATCCGAAAAAGCGCTCAAAAAGAGATTTCAAAATTCGGTTGGTTTGCGACGGATTCTGATTCGCTTCTTATAAATATTTAGATACCTTCAACTCTCGTATCTTTCATGGTAAACGTCATGAATTATTAAATGTTGGGAATTTTTTAACCGTTTTATCAAACTGTGTTAATACAGCATAGTGTGGTAATTTTCAGTTATTTATAAATTATTGGCAATGTGCTAATACAAAGGGGTGCAAATATCGAACAGTTTATTTATTATCACAATCCACAGAACTGCTTCGAAATTGGAAATAAATTTTGCTAATACGATTCAGTTTTATTGTTTTTTGCTTTGATTTCTTAATTGAGGGGTTTTCTTTAATTTTTGTAAAATGGCAACTGTAAATCGGAACGATTCCATGTTTAAATATGCAAAAGTATGAATAAAAATAATTAATTAATCAAAAATGTCAAATTTAGATTGCACAATGCAAAACGTAAATTCATTCATTCATTATTAAAATTAATTCTCATTAATTAAGCTTGTACTTTTTATTCAATTACAGGTTACAATTCTACAATTTTTGTATGAATAATTTCTATTAAAATATCTTCCCTAAAACACTGAAATGTTCGACGGCTACCATACAACGATTTCTGCTCAATTTTTTGCGTTTTGTGGACAAACCGGATGCGTAATTTTTTATCATTAGCGTGTTGTGTAGTGATAACTTTTGATAAAAACTGCTGAAACGAGTCTTTCCAGGAACAAGAAGTTTTTTAGCGCGTTTATTGCCCAGGTATTTTTGGTGCTAATCGACACGTTTTCTCACAAATTATCAAGTGTTTAATTTATAATTTTCCTCAGGTGCCGACACGAGGTCCGTCCCGAAAACGACAATTCGACGTGGCCTCCTTGTTAGCACCAGACTCGGGTGAAGAAACCAACGAGGAAGACATCGACGTCGTCTCCAGTGATCAACACCAGGAGACTTCGACAAAACAGTGGCCTAATATGTTTCCCATTGTTAATTATTATCAAGCGTTGTTACAAGCGAGACCTGGGTCAACATCAGAAACTGCCACAGATCCTACAGACTCCTAAAGTGATTTTTAGTGAATTGTGTTTGGAAAAGTATAAAGTTATTTATACTGAAGGCTGTCCGTTCCGTTTTTTATTTATACGAATAGTCACTGTTTATAATAGAAGCATTATTTATTGTTTTGTTACGTTTCTCAAGCAATTTTGATGAACGTTTATTAATTTCGTAATAATACCGACTTTGTATATAAGATTCATGTGTATGAAAACTGTATCAAATATATTCTATGTAAATATACTATACTTATATCCACGAAAGTGTTTTTCTTCAGTTCAGTGCAAAGTACCATAAATCTGCCACCACAGGTTTCTTAAAAATAAAACAATTTTGTCTTCGTTAATCGTCCAGCGTCCACGTTCCTCCACTTGAAGCGAATACAATTCGAGTACTCCAACTAATTCAATCACAACCATGAATGGATTTGAGGGTCTTAAAAAGTGCGTAGGTACTTAAGCCCCAGGAGGTACAAATATTGTGGGATTTTGACACTAAGTACTCATTGTAACATCCTAATCTATTTGACACATCCACTGAATGGCATTGTAGTCATTGGCCATTCAAGATTCTTCCATAAAAAGGCGTTATACCTAACAGTGATTTACTAAGCTTTTAAGCCCAATCAGTGAACAAAATGCAAAAATGACTGTAATTTCATTTATGGCGTTAAAAGCGTGACACGTGCTATTGTTAATACTGTCAAAGGGAGGAGTCTTTATTTTAAGTTGAGAGGAATCTTTCTAGATTTTCGGATGTTTAAAGTATGCATATGTGCATAAAAACTGTGTCGTTTTCATTGAATAGGGCCATTATTCATTCGTTGGGTGCAACAGTGTAAATACAATAAGTGCGCTAGGCGGGTTGAAATAATTCCCGAAGTGTAAGTAAGTCTCAACGGGAGACTCCGAGTTCTGCTAACAAAGCATTGAAACAGGGCTGTTTAGGCCGACAATTATTTACTAATTTACACAGTCCAATAAATACAATTACAATTGCTACTCTATTATAACGCACCGGTGCATGAAACATCACATTTCCAACCATAAAAGATCGCTCGCACAAGAATTCACTTCTTGGGGCTGAATTTTAATGGACTTTGTGTTTGTTGGACGCTGTTTTCTCACCCCTGAAGTGCACTCGATAATGCACGTGTCACACGTTCGTAATTTTCGAGAAGAATCAGCACAAATTGCTAACATATGTAATTGCTGTTTTTAAAGGAAACATTTAAACAAAAGGAACCTCATTAACATAAAACTGCTAATTAAAAGATGATGAATGGGGATAGAAAAACAAAAAGTTGCTTGTCAGTTCAATTCAACGCAATTAAGTTGTTCATGTTCAACCGCACATGCAGCGATTTTAAAAACGTGAATTTTAATCGTTGCAAAATCGGGAAACCGTTTAATGCCAGATTTTGTATGTCCATAATAAAATCGACTGAATTAAAAATGAAAAAATTCAATGTTGATATTTCAGAGCATCTGTTACCTGGGATATAATATTTCTGTTTTGATTCCAAACAGTTCGTCCGGTTATGGCGTGTTGAATAATAGCGAAAATTTCAAAATCGAAAATGAAATGTATATTTTGTGGCCTTTTGTAAACTTAGGAAGCACTTTTACCTAACCCACCTGCTTCTACCAGGAATAAACCCCCAATAATAACACGATGACAAATAAGTTCTTTTCATAACATTTGGCAAATACGAAGATTTCTTTTAAGATAAGAAAATACGAAATGTTTTTAAAGCACAAAAGAGCTATTATTGTGGGAATAAATTTCCTCGCTGTCTCATCGGGTCGATTTTCCTGCAACGAACACGCAGTTCTAATGATACGAAAACAGGGCAGAATAAACGAACTTGTCACGTAACCACAACAAATTAAAATAAGAAAAAATGCGTGAACAGTGGACATTGCTTATTTGCATACACGGACGCACAACACCGGAGGTGTACTCAAAACAAGAAGGCGGCATATGTCAATATTAGCTACAACTTCAACTTGGGAGTGGTGCGAAGTCGAGAGCTTCCTGGGGAGGTCGCTTACAATAAACACTTCGAGAGGGCTACCACGCTCTTCATCTTAGTTTACCGTGTTTACTGTTTCATTGACACCAAACTCGATATATCGTCTTACAAAGCACCAGAAAACCACACCTAATTAACCAACACCAAGAGGACAAGCTTCATGGAAAACTTCGCTAGAGGTACAAATATTTTTAAGAAACACTCAACACCCTGCCAAAATAAAAATTTACTTCTTTCTTAAACTTCCTCGAGCCTGCGATCACTTCAAAATTCAGTTCATCGACTAAATCAAGATATTGTTGTGAATCTGACCAAATCGAGAAAGTGTGAATGTACTAAAAGCAGCCATTCTATTTTTTTGTACAAAAATAAACTTTACAATCCACCGGGAAACGCCAAAACAGACCCGTATCATCCTGTTAATTTATTGCCGACAGGCCAGAAATATTTTTCGGTCAATATTCAGTTCTCCAAATGTTTATATTGCTTTTTTTCTTACGTTTACAACCACACTTGAACCCTCTAAATTGAGCTTTCCGCGGACAAAAAAAATTTGTAAAAATTTCAGATTGCTATTTCAAGTCTAGATCTAGCAGATTTTCTTCTTTTCAGATTTGAGCTATTTCAAGTAAAGAACCGCATAGAAGATTGAAAATTGGTGAAATAAAAATCTAAAAAACCAAAGTCTGTTTATAAATTTATGTTCTTTGATTCGTGTTTGGAGCGATTGGCGGCTTTCCAGTTCAGTGTCGCCTCTTGAATCGTTCAATAGAGCCCGGTTGTCGCAATCAACCTCAAACGAAAAAGTTCTTGTCTTACAAACTGGCGCGTTCTTTTATGGTGGATATTTGTAATCTGCGCGACAGTAATTACAACGGTTAACAAACAAAACCCAACAACACCATCTGGTTTAAGGTTGAAATCGTGTAATGTTAGATCGTGTACAATAGAACAAACAAAATAAAAATAAGAAACCCATCCGAACACAACATTTAATAAACACATAAACTGGTTGTTAAATGAGCCCGTCAAAAATGAAACGTTCATCAATGTAAGATAGCTCACTCTTTATACTCAAGAAACTAACAAAGACAATGATATTTGAAGTTATTTGAAGCTGACTTCTCAACAAAAGCTCCGATGAGCCGTCAACGTTAAATGCCCAAGTGTTTGGACCACTTCAACTTCATATACAAAGAAAACCGTCACTCAAAATACCACTAACATTCCTATTGTAACATATACAATCATTTTATATACTCTGCCAGACCACAATCAATATTGTAAATCCAACTCAATGAGATGCATTCTTAATTCATGATCATTTAATCACAGCTTTTGTTGACGATGGTTTTTTGTTATTTAAACAGCATTCAACACCACGAAAATAAAGCTTCATACAAAATATAAGAGACAGTTTTAACTAGTCATGGTGTCAACCATTACAACATCGAAATAATAATCATTTCAAATAATTAGTTTTAGGAGATGCGAATTGATCCATTAAAATCTCTGCTGTCTTAGTGAGAGGATTAAATTTAAATCCAGTTATTTTGATACTGTTCGGACGAAAAAAATTCGTGCTTCTCATATTCAATTGTAAGTGGCACAAATTTAGAAATAAAACATCTTTGTCGGCACTCATGCCCATATTATATAGCTCTCTTGTCAGAAATGTATACTAAAATGACTTGCTATTTTTGTGATACCTGCATCTGGTGATGAACAGACATTTGTATTAGTCTATAGGGTTCATTGTCGCTAAAAACAATGTCAAAACATAAATTTGACAGACACCAAATGAAAATGTCTCAGTAATTAAACCAAAAGTGACAGAAAAATGTCATTTTCTAAAGAAATTAGAGAACTCCTACGTCATTGCTCAAATCGATAGAGAACAAGAAAGCTGAATAAACAGCGATAACGTGCGATCAAAGAATCAGACTTTTACATGCTTTCACTGGTTGATTAATTTGATTTCCATCAATTGTTATCTAGATGAAATATTTTTAGAAGAAACTACAATGAAAAGTAAACGTTGGGGTTAATAAAAATGGCGGTGAAATTCCCATGTGCGCTTTCATCGGGGTGAGTAATCGGCATTTAGTGATTTCTGTCGTAATTTGGCAAATTAGCGGGGGTGGTGTGTCGGGCCACTTTTGAGTTGCTTAATCTTCATGAAAATCAAATGGGAGAAACAGTTTCTGGAAGCTGACAACTGTCAACACAACGTACAACAACAAAGAGAGTAAAACGTCGCTCAGGGTGGTACACAATTGGTGTAAGGGGGTGAGGTTTACATTATTGTGCGTTTACTCGCTGTTTCACACCACCGTACAGATCTGAATAATTCAATAACACTCTAAATAGGCGGCACTAACATTAAAAAGACGCATTCGAGCCAAAAGCTGAATTTAACATTTTTTAAAGGTGCACGGCAAAAAGCCGCCAGCACCACAAAAAAAAATATTTTTACGAATTAACGTCGACAGCTACGCTGTCATCGCTTTGAAATTATGCGCATAATTTCATTTGCATGGCGTTTGTTTTATTTTGATGAAATACATCGAACTGAAGCGTCAAAACGCATAATTACATTTCGCAATTTGTGTGAATTTCAGTAAGACGTAGACTCGCCCCTTCGACCATCAATCACGAATAATTGGTTAATATAACAATTTTCAACCATGTTCCTCGCGTTAAATACGGAATGGGCGGAAGAAGCGCACGAACGCTCACATAAAGGAAAAAATATAAAACACTTTCAATAGCACTTACTTTTCCATAATTTCTACATTTCGCATTGAAAAATAAATGGGCCATTTTAAAATGCTACTTTTGTGAAACCAAAGAAATTCAAATAAAAACACAAATTCTTCGCTCCCCCGCTTTTACTACGCGGTCCCAGCGGTTTCCACAATTTCCCCGACAGAGCCGCACTCGCCCAACTATTCACTATTCACAACCAATATTCAACATTGTTTCCCTCAATCAAATCTATATGAATCTTGAACCCAACTAGACTACTTCAATTAGAAAATTGACTACGCGGATTTGTGAAAGAATTCTAGTTCTTGTATGAGTAAAATCAATGTGTCATTTTCGTTCTGTCTACAGTGGAAATATTTAAAGTTGCGAAAATCATATTTACATTGATTTTTGTTGAATCCGGCCCTGCCGTCGAGAGAAGCGAAACGCCTAAAACGAAGCGGCACAAAGTTATCCTACGGCGTTTATGTATATATTCTGACGTTTTGCAAAATAGAGAAAATACCTTATTTTCCGGGAGTTACGTGTTACACGAACACAATACTTGGTGTAAATTTAATAATACCGCTTTTAAGAAGACGCATTTCGCGTAATGAAATTATGCGCTTTCCCGCATTATTAAAATTTTACTTCTCAAGCGTTGAAATATCATTAATGTTCAAAAAACCAACAAATACCCACGTCACAAATATTTGAACAATCAAATGTTGGATTAATTGGAATTGGAGGAAACGTGTTCTTGATTTATTTTAGGAGAGAAAAATTTAGTTCCATGGAAATAACATATTTTGGAAAGATGTTGTCGTCAAATAATAGATTGACAAAAATTGTTTTTGATCTTATTTTCTCGCATGTAAAAATTCCGAACACACGTCCTGAATTCAACTGCACATATAAGTGAGGAGAATATGAAAATACATAAGGGGTGAAAAAGTTCGGCGCCGAAAAATACGAAGCAAATATTTTCCATCGTTATTGTTCGCAATTATCAACTCTAATGTGTCTGCTAATAGATTAAGCATTTCACAAGCGGCAGAATCGACATAATTATAGAGCAAAGTGTATCACAACCTTATTGCTGCCGCTCAAACTTGCAAACTCATAACTCGGCTTAGAATGTGAAAGGACTTGCTATTCCAACCATTCGCAAGAGATTAATCCACTAAGCGACGGCAAATTTCCATCTCCAACAAAACGCGTACTCCCAAAAACCGCGAGATTTTAGAAATTTCATTTATGAATGTTTTTCAAATTGTTTTACCCCCTTTCACTGCTTATTTTATTCCAGGGTGAAAATGATCGTTCACATTCTATTGTAAATCCACTGCTTCCAACAGTGAGTACTCAGAAGCGGTGTTAAATTATAACCTATACTATCTACAAAAGCACTCAGATAAAGGATGAGATATTAGTTAAAAATAAAAGCATTGCGGCGCTAAAAACAACGTATGACAGCCAATCAGCTTCTCTTATTAATTATAAAGCCGACGAAATTTTATCGAATCTTTTAGTTTGGAGCTGCTTTAAGTGGAGACTTACTTTGATTGGTGTAAAAATTGAAATTAGATTATTATTGAATTACGCGATTAAATCTACAACTGACTACATACTTTGTTGATTAGAGCTAAAACAATCTGTGAACGATTTTTTCTTAGTTTTAAAACTGGAAATTTAAACTTTTTGACAGGTCATTGAAAATAATTACCCGAAACATTTCGATATTATAAAAACAGAAAAAAAAGTTAACAACAACAATAAACTAACTGCACATCCTTTGTATAGATCTTTGCAGAACAGGAGAAATCTTTATCTCGATTGGTTCGTAAGGTGAGTTTTGCCGACTGGCTTTGTGGACCAAACTGAAATTTAATTTAGAAATGAAATAATGAAAAAGTTATCTAAAGTTATTAGGAAAAATGACCAAACCCCTTATTGGACAATCCACAATGTTATCACGGGTATAAACTAAACAAAAATAATCCTAATTTAATTAATTTAAATGTAAAGACATATTTTGCCACTTGTTCATTAGAGGTTTTGATATTCACCCTGTATATAAAAAGCTTTTTTAATTTTTTTAGAAGATGCCTAATCCAAAAATTGTCTACATAGGAATTATTCCACACTTTTTTCTTTTAATAATAAAAAAATTCTAATTTATTACATAAATTTATAAATCCTCTATCCAAATGATTTTATTTCGCAAAATTTCCTTATTTATTGAATCAAATTAGTGCTCTAGAAAAGAATATCTAAAAGACGTAAACCTGCTACTGCCCTCATTTGAAAATTATTAATTTGTGTAAGTCAATAATTCAGAGAATTTTAATTATAAAAGAATCAAGGGCTAAAGCGCGAGTAAACAGCAGAAATCTGCACGAAATCTGCAAAATTCGTCAATGTTGCAGTTTTTTCAGAATTTTTAAAAGAAAAATAGAAAGTAGAATTCAAACAGAAGAAAGACCCAACATAAAAAAATATACATAATCTTTCTTTTATATTGAAATCTTCTGTTCTTTGATTTCATTTAAGCAAAAATTGCTGATTGGAATTTACTTTTGATAATCCGAACAAATCGATAGTCGGGAGGCTTCTTGCATTAATTGGAATCAATTTTCTGTCACAAAAATTCATTTTATTCGAAATCAGTCTTTTATTACAGTGACAACCGCCTCGTTCCAGTTAAACGAATTAAAAGAATACCATCAACAGAAGAACGACAGCTTGTCTGAAATTCATGAAAATTAGAAAAATGCCTTTGTTTGAACTCACCTTTACTTTGAGATTAAAAATTTTGGTAGAAACGGCACAATGTGTCGGAGCTTTTATTGTTGTACAGGTACGAATAAACCAGAGCTTTCAAGAAGTGATTAAAACCCATGGAAACCATGACTTGCTTTCAATGGGCCGAGTGGTTTCCTGTAAACAATTTTATTTATGCTTTGATGCGCATGTGTATTTTAATAAAACACTAAGTATATTATTACGTCTGAAAGAGCTCTTAAAGACAAACACACGGATAACATTCCACATAATTTATTCAGAACTGAGTTACTTCGTAATCAAACTCTGAGAACTGATAACAAGAACTATAAAACAGATACGTGGTTCGAATCGCGCAGTGTGAATTTTAAATCATTGCTAATTCGTTGCTTAAATCAAAATGACCCAGTTATTAAGTGAATAAGGTCGAATTCATCACTTAGGTTCCTGTAGTTTTTATTGTGTGAGGTTGAACTTTTACGTGACACATGGAAAGAAAAAAGAAATTTTGCTCCTGTCGATTGGCACCGTACCAAGAAACCGGAAGAGTGAGGTAGGAAATTTACTAAAATTCATAATCTTAATTAAAACCACGCACGCGTACCGAAAATTTCAGATGGTGCGTGGGACATGAAAAAGATTGGCAAACAAAACTGAAGCGGTTAGTTTTTGTACCGATTATCCTTTTGCCTATTGTTATTTTCGTTATTGTTTTAACGAAACACACCGCTGGAATTACTGCCACTAACGAAAATGCCGTTTGTAAGAACACACTGTATAGTACAAACGAAGGCACTTTCGGCTCATTTTTCTAGCGATGGAGAAGTTTGAACATAATGAGGTTTTAGAAAACGATGACAGACGAGATGTTTTAAAAGATGTCAAAACGTCATATGCCCCGGAAATTTTTAACAATAACACTGACATCAAAGAACGGAGAAAGAGAGAAGTCACTCTTAATCAGCAAAATGTGAGTAGGTACCTACACGTGGCTTCTAAATTGTCAAAGGCCAAATTTATTTTAAATTCAAGTGGTGTTTATCTATTTAACATTCCAATTTTAGTACACGGATTACGATGAAACCTCGAATAACTCGTCGAATCTTTTTCAAAATTATGAAACAGACTCCCTTCATTGGACAGTAAGTTTCCAATCAATTCTCGATCATTTAAAAATTTTAACTTTTGAGTTGTCGGTTCCAATTGAAAAGGAGTCTTTCGAGTTAGAACCGGAATCTGATGAAGATCTAAACAAAGGTGAAACTTTATTTTGGCAGAATAAAATGGATTACTCCCAAATTCGTCAACTTCAAGGTGATTTGAACGATGCTCTTTATAATTTCACCAATTTTTATTTAAGCTTCAACTATGATAAAATATATGAACATCTCTGCCGACCCTTGTGAAGATTTCTACGAATTTGCTTGTGGAAATTGGAATAAATATCATAGTATTCCAGCTGATAGAACATCATATGACACATTTGAAATGCTACGTGAGAATTTAGATATAGTTCTAAAGAATTTATTGTCGGAATCAATTAATGTAAGTAAGAAGTGAACATAAATCAATAAATTTCTGTGATTATTGAAGGAGACATATCCAAACTCAACACTTTCTGATGAGACAATGGCAGCAGCTACTAAAGCGAAATTCTTTTATAAATCCTGCATGAACGAGGGTAAATGTGATAATTTAAATTACCGTTATATTTTTATGACGTTCATTTAGAAAGACTGAAGCAAAGGGGTGAAAAACCGTTAATGAAATTACTCAGTGACTTAGGAGGGTGGCCGATTATTCAACCCGATTGGGACGATACAAGCTTTAAAGTAGAAGAGTTAATGGCTAATCTTAAGCTATACAATAACGATATTTTGATCACTGAGTGGATAGGGCCCGATATAATTAACTCGAAAAATTATATTATCCAGGTATCGGATATAATAACTTCTCAATATGAGCTTATAGAATCTTCCTTTGTAGATTGATCAGACGACGCTGGGTTTACCAGGCAGAAGCTATTTTCTAGATCCGTCTTATTCCAAGTATCTTGATGCCTATAAGGCTTTTATCCTTGCGGTGTCCACTATTTTAGGGGCTCCCATGACCGAAGCCGTTGAAGATATTAATGATTTAATCACTTTTGAAACGAAATTAGCCACTGTATTGTTCGTTCTCAATTTGTCAAATTCGTCTAACTTCTGTTTTTAGATTATGGTTCCCAGCGAAAACAGAAGAAACGTCACTGATTTATACCTCAAAACTAACATTGGAGCTCTTAGGAATTATTTCCCACAATTTGATTGGGTTCTTTACTTTCAAATCGTTTTAGGCCGAGAAGTTGATTTGGAAGAACCCATCGCGTGTTACTGCATGGATTATCTTTATAAATTATTTGATATCTTGAAAAGCACACCTCCAAGGTTGGTATGAAATTTTTTCCCGAGTCGTAATAACAGTTGTTTTAGAACCGTTTCGAACTATCTTATCTGGAGATTCGTTCGCCACAGAACCAATAATTTAGACAATAGATTCTTAATGGCGAAACAAAGGTACGAAATTTTAATACCCAAATAATTTACTACAAACAGTTTTTCAGGTTTTATTTTATATTGTTTGGTCGAGAGAAAGCCCCGCCGCGTTGGCAGTTCTGCGTGTCTCAAGTCAATTCCAATATGGGAATGGCATTAGGAAGCCTCTTCGTAAAGAAATACTTTGACGAAAACAGCAAAAACGACGTAAGTAACATCGTGAAAAATCTCATCTCAGTTTCTTATTTTAGACTTTGGAAATGACAAAACGCCTTCAAGAAGCCTTCCGCCTCATTCTTAAAGACAATAAATGGTTAGGCGACCACACTAAGAATTACGCTCGCAAGAAAATCGATAGAATGAACCTAAAAATCGGTTACCCCGACTTTTTATTGGACGAAAATGAACTAAGTGAGCGCTATCACGATGTTGAAGCTCATCCCGACTTCTTCTTTGAGAATACTTTGAGTATTTTAAGACATTTAACGAGAATTGAGCAGATGAAAATCGGAACTGAAGTTAATAAAACAACGTGGAGAACCGCCCCGGCGGTTGTTAACGCTTACTACAGTAGAAATAAAAATCAAATTAGTGAGTTTGAGGGTTGTTGTTCTTGGTGATGGTGAGTGGTTGTTTTAGTTTTTCCTGCTGGGATTTTGCAGCCTCCGTTTTACCACAAGCATTTTCCGAAGTCTTTGAATTTTGGAGGAATCGGAGTTGTGATAGGACATGAGATAACTCACGGGTTTGATGATAAGGGAAGATTGTTTGATCAATTCGGGAATCTACAGCAGTGGTGGAAAGAAGATTCAATCTACAATTTCCACCAAAGAGCCAAGTGCATGATCGGTATGATAATTTTCAATTTTTTATAACATTTATTACGTATTATTACACTTTAGATCAATACAATTCGTATATAATACCAGATGTGGACACTTATATGGATGGTTTTATCACTCAGGGTGAAAATATTGCTGACAACGGTGGATTAAAACAAGCATTTAGGGTGTGACAAAAAACAGGAAAACAAGAAACTCCCTTTTTTTATTTCTTTTAATTTCAGGCGTACGAAATGTGGTCCAAGTACAATCCAGCGGCTGACGAAACTCTTCCGGGAATAAATCTAACGGGACGACAATTGTTTTTTCTAAATTTCGCTCAAGTAACTTGGAAACATTCTAAAAGTGTCAAATTTACCAGTTGTTTGTAGGTGTGGTGTGGAAAGCAACGAATCGACACAGTCAAAAGTAGGCTAAAAGTAGCCGTGCACTCGCCTGGGATTTTCAGGTAATTTTACCCTTAATTAAACATCTTTGGAAAAAACGTTAACATTGTAATTTCAGAGTTATTGGAACCTTGAGTAACTCCGAAGACTTTGCTAGGATCTACAATTGCCCTATCAACAGTGGAATGAATCCTTCCCAAAAATGTAGTCTATGGTAACTACCCTCATCGCCAAGTGAAATAACTAGTCAATATTTTGATAATTTTATAACTTTAATAAATAACTATAAAACTTTATTTGCCTATACAAAATTCTTTGAAAATGTAATCCAATATCTGCTCGGTTGTAGTGACTCCCACTAAGTTACCAAGATGTTTGAGGGCTTTTCTTAAGTGTTCTGCCTGTAAAACTGTATCAGAATTAGTGTCACTGGTAAGAAATGACGATAAACAGTGAAGGCAGTTAGTAAGATGTTGTCTGTGTCTCATTTGGTTCATACTGGGGTGTTCTGCAGAGGGTTCTCCACATCTAGAAAGTAACAGTCAAGAAACATCATAACAACACAACACTTACAAAGTCTTAAGTTTTTGTGTCAAATTTTCCATCAAACTACCAACTCCTTCCTCAGTTACACAAGACAGGAAGTTAGTATCCGGGATGTTAAACCCGCAGTTCTTAATGAGATCTAATTTATTAAAAACTACCAGATTAGGTTTTTTGCTTATGTCAATACCAATCTTTTTGGTGTAACTAAAGAGGTAATCTTCAACACTACATGCACTCTCTATAAACTTCTGGGAGTCGACAACCAGAACGACAAGATCAGAGGCCTCGTAGTTTTCCAGAGCTCTATTGATGCCTTCTTGTTCTATAATATCAGTTGTCGCAGTTCTGAGTCCGGCTGTATCAGCTAAGACTATAGGATATCCTCCAATGTTTAAAGTAACTTCAAGAACATCTCTAGTGGTACCAGCAATTGGTGTTACAATAGCTGCAGGTCTTTTACACAGTAAATTCAAAAAACTACTTTTTCCTGCGTTTGGTTCTCCTACAATCACAGTTTTAACTCCATTTCTCAACAGTTCACCTCTTCTTCCATCTTGTAAATGTTTCTTGATGTCCTCCACCAAACTTGTGATGTTGATGGAAACTGATGATAGCACCTCTGAATTTATCTCTTCAGTTTCTTCAAAGTCAATGACTGCCTCCATTTCAGCCACAGACTTCACCAACAGTTGTCTCCATTTATTATACAACTTGCTCAAGGCACCTTGAGTTTGCAAAAAGGCCTAAATTTAAAATGATACAATTAATGAATTCTCCAATCACCTGTTTCCTTTGGAGTTCAGTTTCTGCCTGTAACAGATCTGCCAAACCTTCAACTTCTGTAAGATCAAGTTTACCATTGTGAAAAGCTCTTCTTGTGAATTCTCCAGGCTCTGCAAGTCTGAGATTAGGTACAGAACCTAACGCTGCAAGAAGTGAATTTATCACAGCTATCCCTCCATGCACGTGAAATTCGCACGAGTCTTCACCGGTGAAACTATTGGGGCCTAATTATTACATTGTATTTTACTGAAGGGGTTAAAGACCTGGAAACCATAAAATGAGGCCTTTATCCAACATTTCGCTCGTTTTGGGGTCCCGAATGCTCCTCAAAATTGCAGTTCGTGGCCGTGGCAGTGTAGACAGTCCTGTGAGACTTTTAAGGGCGCTCTCAGTCCCCGATCCTGAGACTCTAATAACTGCAACCCCACATTTACCCTTGCCTACAAAGTTAAAGTTGGTTTTATCATAACAAATCATAAACTAACCTGAAGACAGCGCAAAAATCGTACTGTGTCGTCTAGTATGTAATTTACAAAACCGCAACATTTGAGTAAACATTGACATAACCTTAACTGTCAAACAGTTCGTAAATTTCTAGGGATTTTGTCAAGTTACTAAACCCAGATCGTGGCGTCCTGCAAACCAGCAACAAGGTCACTTGAGTCATCTGGTTGGTGTCAGCGTTCAAAACATTCCTAATTTTCCGGAAATTATTAATAAAAACATCAAAATGTGTGCAAAAATGGCATTTCAACATCAAGCTGGAACAGCAATGGAGTGTTTGAGTGTAAGTATTCGCGTTTTTTTGGTGGAATTCATTGGGCGTTGGAGTACTGGGAAAATCGTTTATAAGTGTGACTCATTAGCATAATATAACTAACAATCAACAGCTATTTATTATCTATTAAATTTGATTTCAGATACCCATTACTCTACACAAGGAAGTTGATGGGGACACAATGAGATGCGGCTTTAAAATTGGGGGCGGCATTGATCAAGACTTCCATAAAAGTCCTCAGGGCTACACTGATAACGTAAGTATTTGCAGAGCACTTAGTTTAAGTGGTATGTAAACTTTCCTGCTAAGCAGGAAACATTTTTAATGCCAAGAATTTTTTGATAAAAAAATTGTGTTAATTTTTATCACATTTCAGGGCATCTACGTCACTGAGGTGCATGAGTCAAGTCCGGCGTCAAAAAGCGGATTACGAGTCCACGATAAAATTCTTCAGTGTAATGGGTATGACTTCACCATGGTAACTCATAAAAAAGCAGTCAGTTATATAAAGAAACATCCTACATTGAATCTACTAGTGGCCAGGAAAGGTGTTACGTCTACATAATGCGTTTCTATGCTCAGATCATATTTTTTTAAACTTTATCTAAGCTTATGTTCAAGTTACCAAACTAGAATTAAGTAAATTTTATGTCAAACTTACGCGCTTGATATGTACGGGAGACGTACATGTTAATTGTGGATATAAAATATAGTATTTTAATTTTTACCTATTAACAGGATGTTATTTTTATCTTAAGGGAATTTTTCAAGTTTTTATTTACAAAAGTTTATGTGAAGTGTTAGTGTCTAGTTGTCAATATGTTTTGAGTCAGTAATGCAAATGTAGCACTGCATGAATGTACAAGCTTCAGCATATGCATTTTTAGCATATAGTGATAAAATAAACATATGGCAAAGTTAGAAGTTTTTATTTTATCAGATTAGTGCCATTATTTATCCTTACACATACAATATATTTTCAATTTTTCTGTGGTAATGAAATTTCAGACAGTTCAGGTGTGGGATAAGTCATTGCTTTAGATTTGAGTGTAAATTCTACAAGAAAAGCATAATAAAATCTCTAAAAGCATTAAATTTATCAAACTCACTGACAACGCGAAGGATTTGGAAATTAATAAGTAACGTCATTCCAGTCCAACACTCAATTTATAACTGAAGTCGAATCACAAAACACACGTTTTTTGTGAGTCTAATTAGGTAATAAATCCCTCACAAAAGGGTCTATCACTAATTGCTTGTAAAAAAATCTCGTATGTAACAGTCAGAAGATCTCCGTAATTCGTACGCTGAATGCATTCTTTTATTAGGTGTAAAATATGAAAAGAATAAGATATTATTATTATATTAAAAGTTCAGACTTTTAGTGTCAGGGCTTTCAAATATTTATCTCCACAGAAGTGACATATAAAACAGACAACCAACAATGCAGTTGTCTATCATACTTATCATATAAGTTACAGTCGAATTTCGATTCGTCATATACAAGTTGGAATTTTTGGAAGGTGCAAAATGAGTTTGTTTGGAAATAATGCGTTGCAGAAACATTTCGCTTCCGGTTTTGAAATTTAGTATAAGTTAATGATGTTAAACAAGTTGTACGTATGGATTTAAACCGTTGAATGAATAAAATTAATAATATTTTTTGCAGTGCTTCCACAGATTGTAACGAAGAGAAATTAAAAATGATAAGTATCCTGCAACTACATACCAGCAGTATTATGTCATAATAAAGTTTTTTATTCGCAAATTTCTTGTTGTTATTCAACCTTTTTGGCTGATCACAAAGGGGTAGTGGAACAAATGATGAAAATCGTGGCCAATACCTCAAAATGTGTTTTTTTATTTGTATTTGTATCTATTATGCGATATGTTATGTTTTATTTCACCTATTCAACATGCTTTATTGTTGTTTAAAGGGTAAATTAATTTTTTAGGCCAAAATCGTATGCACGTTTGATAAAAACGGAAAATTCCTTAAAATTTTGACTTTTTAAAAAGCGTGACTTCAAAAAACGGGTAAATTCCTTAAAATTTTAGCTTTCCAAGAAAAGCACAGATGGACACATGTAAAAAGACCTAAACAAAAGGATGCGCATTGGGAAATCGCGCTAATGCTCATGCGCCACCGAACAGCTGATGTATTGCAGTGGCGTCGTGTCAACACCAACATAAGTAACAAATTGGCTGTAAAATAAAATCACCGCTCTAGGTTTAATAAAAATCTTCTTTTATGACACTATAGATAATTTTTAAAATCTTTGCACTCTATTTTGATAATAAATTGTTGCGGGAATGTTCTTTCAAATTGCCCATGTGTGACGCCTATGGTGGGGAACCCAGTCAAATGTCAAAAATACCCCTCCACCATGCGGCTGTTTGGGTTTATTTAGAAACTTCCAACTATACCTGCAAAAACAGGATAAAGTAATTAAAACGTGTTGTGTGCTGAAAGGGCCTACCTAGTAGTTTATTTGTGCCGTTACCAAGTTTACCATTATTTGATGTTTTGTGGAAAATAATGGTGGGACTTTCTACCGGAGGACATTTGTTTTCGGCCGTTTCGTCCCAAGAAGGTAATTTTAATAATTCGTTATTGTAATCAAAGATTATTTATTGAATAGTGACATTTTAATAAGGGTGGGAGATAATTCCCGAAAACTTTTATAACTAATGTTCTAACTAATTTCGCCCCCCTAAAAATGACTGTTGACATTTTTGACAGCTGTTCGGTGGAATACGACACACAGGGTTGCCAAATTATTTGAATTTTAAAATTGGGGAAACTCCTGCATAAAGGGTAGTTTAGGATTATTTTTATTTCGCGCGAACAATAAAAAGTTTTCGATTTCTGACACTTTTCCAAAGAGTCAAGTTCAGCAATTATACTGGTTTACAGTAGTTCTGTGCTAAAGCCGGTTAGTGGTAGTTCTAGTAGATCTTTTGAAGTATTTTTTTTAAGTTAAAATTTTAATTTTAGTATTTATCATCAATGTAACGCTAGACTTTAACACTGCGACCCCTAAGACACGTAATTTCAGTTTAAAGTTTTGTTGTTATCTACTTCGTTGTACCTACTTCCGATTTCCATAAAAAAATATGAAAAAAAACTTTATGTACCCATTACGAGCACGTTCAAACAATTTGGCAACCATGTGAGCCGCTCGGGCTAAATCGTAGTGTGAGCATGCGCAATTCTCAGGGGGCGAAAACGCATCATTGCCCTTTGATAAATTTTACAAAACGCCAGTCTTTAAATAATAGTGCACGTCGGGAAATGTGACCACAATCGATTTTTTCTCGTGTTGATGTCTGTATTATTGTAAGGTTATGTCAACCCACGATCGGGTGAAGGTAGGCGCTCTGTGTGCAACATAACCATTCTTTGTGTTATTGTTTATAAACCAACCACACAGTTTGGTTTTCGGTTTATTTCAATGACTCCAACGCTTTATTTTTTAGTACAAGAAATGTCAGGCTTGACAACAGCACCCTCGTCGGCGGATGCTTGTCTCAGCATAGTCCACAGTCTCATGTGCCATAGACAAGGTGGCGAAAGCGAAGGGTTCGCAAAAAGGGCCATCGAATCACTTGTTAAAAAGCTCAAAGAGAAGAGAGACGAGCTAGATTCGCTCATCACAGCTATTACTACTAGTGGGGCCCATCCTAGCAAATGTGTCACTATTCAAAGAACCCTCGATGGACGATTACAGGTATTTTCACTATCAAATTCAATTGTGATACTCCAAAACATTACAATGTTTACGTTCAAATAAGTAAATAAACTTTAATAGCCTCATAAAGCTCGAAATTTTGGGTCAGATGTTCTATAATCTAGAAGGCGAAAAAATTCTTAAGAAAGATCATGTTCAAAGATAAAACGTAATTTCAATTAACTTGATTATCACTTTTTTATAGGGAGCCAGGTATAAAAAGCGGGTTTTTAATTATACTTTTGTCGCTTACGTAACACTCTAGACATATTATCTAAAAGATAAAATGATTGCTATAAAAAAACTGGCTCGTCCAGACACGTACAGATATTACATTTTACGTGCAATAATATGAACCCTATAATTAAGGTTAAAAAATGAGCACCTTTAACTTTAAAAATGATTTAACGCTTGTAGGAGGCGTTGATTTGTTTATATGTTGGTAGCACCGTCCCAATGACACCTTAATCTTAACCTTAAACTCTCAGAGACATTTTGGGATACCGCCTACTTAAGTCCTATACTTGTCGAACTGAAGTATCTTCTAATCGGACTTTGACCCATCTTTACAAATCTCTAAATTACGTACAATTGGGGTAAAACTACCAATAATCGGCACCATTAACAGACTTCAAAATGCTGTATAAAATTGATTTTTTTTTCTACGCCTGTATGATTGTAATTTTCCTCAGAAAAACTTTAATTTGTTGTAAAAATTGTTGTGAACCTCCAGGTAATGTTAAAAACTCGTCAATTTTCAAAATTCACAAGACAGCAATAATTTAGAACAAAAATAGAGATTTTAGAAAATTTTCACTCAGACGAAACAAATACTTTCAACTTTTTCACCTAAAATTCGTGCCTTTGCTCGTTTTTACCTTATGACAATGAAAGTTCGGGAGGTTACTATTTCTAAACTGTTCATTAACTGCGCCTAATTTCAAAAGTTTAGAACAAAAAGAGATTTTAGAAAATTTTCACGGAGAGACGAATCAAATATTTTCAACTTTTTCACCAAAAATTCGTATCTTTGCTCTTTTTTAACTTATGACGACGAAATTTGGGAAAGTTACTACTTCTAAACTGTTTATTAACTGTGCCAAATTTCAAAATTCTAGAACAAAAAACAGAGATTTTAGAAAATTTTTACTCAGAGGCGAACCAAATATTTTCAACTTTTTCACATAAAATTCGTTTCTTTGCTCGTTTTCCACACTTTTTTTGCCAATAGTCGACACCGCTCTCCACTAATAGTGAGCACCATTTCAAAACACATTAGGGGATTACCAAAATTGTAAATTGGTATAATAATAGTTATTATTTTAATAAAAATTATTTATTGTAAAAGTTTTATGTCCTAGTTTTTTCTTTTTGGCTCAGAATAGCACATTTGCTTTCTGCCTCTTTTCTCTCTCAATTTCCTTAGTATTTTTCGACTCAGACAATTTTCTTTTTCGCTTTCATTTCCAAATGGATTTTTTTATGTTAGTCTAGGAGGCTAGATTTTTTTTCTATGTTAGGAGTACTGTCTTGACAGAAAGCCTCCAAATTAGTAGCAATTAGTAAATTCGTTTATCGCGCGCTCATCAAACACCTCGTTATCTAAGCAAATATGAGCAGCAAAGTGCAATTCCACTCATCAAATGTAATAATTATTTACCAAACCTGTTAAATCAATTCAATTATCAGTTAATTTTTTGTTTACAGGTAGCAGGTCGGAAGGGTTTTCCGCATGTGATCTACGCTCGCATTTGGCGCTGGCCGGACCTGCACAAAAATGAACTAAAACATGTGAAATATTGTCAGTTTGCTTTTGACTTAAAGTGTGATTCGGTATGTGTGAATCCTTATCACTACGAACGCGTTGTGTCTCCTGGAATTGATTTATCGGGATTGACTTTACAATCCGGGACGTCCCGATTAGTAAAGGATGAGTATACAGCTGGACCTGTTCCTGGTGGTAGTATGGACGTGGATGGTGAAATCGGAATTGGAGTCACGCAAACGATTCAACATCATCCACCACAACAAAATTTTACAATAGTACCTTCAACAAGTAAGAAAAAATGTACTTTTTTTGTAAGCAAGTATTCGTTGTTTGTTTTCAAGGTGATTTGTTTGAACATTTATTTTTTTATATGTATTTTTTGAATGTTGCTATTTTTAGTTATGCATGTTATGTTTTCGTTGTTATGGTAGGTGATCAGGGAATGTATAATTCGTCAAACAGACCAGTTATGGGACATCCCGTTCCTAAAATTGAAGGTGGAGTTGACGCATGTTCAAGATCTAATTGGTTACCTCACATGCATTTACCTCACCGTAAGATTTTTTTCATGTTTTTATTTTTTATTAAGTTTGATGTTACGTCATACAGAAAGTGCAGAAAGCGCGGCTAAAATATACAACTCTTTGATTGTTTTTTTTTGCACTTTGCAAAGGTAGCACTGTAGCAAGGACGTGGCGTATTTAAATTTTATAAGTAGACTGTATTGAGCATGTTAAATTCTTAAAACTATTTTTGCACACATTGTGTATTATACCACGAAAATCGGTTCAAATTCATAATGTTGAGAGACTTGACTGTATAAACTTCCTATTTGTCTCATTGAAATTCTGTGGTGTTCTTAGGTGGAAACAACCCCCCAGTTTCTCCACATCTTCAGCAGGATGGCTTCAATGCCACTCATACCACGCCGGCAGCACCACCTGCTATTAGTAAGTTTCAGAATGTACAATCACAGAAATTCCCTGATAATCAATAAGTTGATTACTCATAGTAACTCATGTTGACCCAGTAGTCTGAGTTAATAATACACATTCGTCTGCAATGCCAACTGGTGATTCTTCAATTGAACACTCGATATCTTGTGTTGATTGTTTTGCTATCACTTACCAGCGAGTATCTCGCACAGTTCTTGGGCGTTCCCTTCAGTGCGCGGTACTCTGCTTCCAGTTTTTTTATTTGATCAAAAATGTCTTCAGGTGGCAGCAATCCTCCGGTCTCCCCGCATTTGCAACAACAAAATGGTTTTAACAATCCGACAACCTCCGCGAATAGTCAGCCACAAATTAGTACCCAACCAGCGACTACCATCGGTCAGACTTTTACAGGAGCTGGAGGAACTTGGAAAGGTTCAAACACTTTGACTTATACTCAGTCGATGCAGCCCCCGGATAACCGCACTCATCATACAAACTACTGGAATGCGAATCAGTGTAATGATGTGAATATCTCAGGTTTATTGTCAACCCAGCCGGCCCCGGAGTTTTGGTGTTCTGTTGCCTATTTCGAGTTGGATACTCAAGTCGGGGAAACGTTCAAAGTACCATCAAGTTGCCCCAATGTGACGATCGATGGTTATGTTGACCCTTCTGGAGGGAACAGATTCTGTCTGGGTGCTTTGAGTAATGTTCATAGAACGGATCTGAGTGAACGAGCGAGACTTCATATTGGGAAAGGGGTGCAATTAGATTTGAGGGGCGAAGGCGACGTTTGGTTGCGTTGTCTCAGCGATAATTCGGTTTTTGTTCAGAGCTACTATCTAGATCGAGAAGCGGGACGCCAGCCTGGAGACGCGGTGCATAAGATCTACCCATCGGCGTACATTAAAGTATTTGATCTGAGACAATGCCATAGTCAGATGACGACGCAGGCAGCTACAGCACAAGCGGCGGCGGCGGCGCAGGCCGCCGCCGTCGCTGGACATATTCCCGGCCCTCATTCAGTAGGGGGCATCGCACCAGCAATAAGTAAGTCTTAACTTTTAATTGTTCCCAAACAATTCCTTGTTGTAGGTTTGTCGGCAGCTACAGGAATCGGAGTTGACGATCTCCGCAGATTGTGCATTTTGAGATTGAGTTTTGTCAAAGGATGGGGTCCTGACTATCCAAGACAATCGATTAAAGAAACGCCTTGTTGGGTTGAAATCCATTTGCATAGAGCTTTGCAACTTCTGGATGAGGTGTTACACACTATGCCGATTGATGGACCTCGTGGTATTGAGTAGCGTGAGCGCGAATAAATGGCATCTGTCGTTTTCTGCTGATTTCAGAACTCGAAATTAAGAAAAGTTGAATCCAAAGAAAATGAGAATTAGAAAAGATCAATAAGACAGATTGAGTATTGTTCTTTTTCATGATTGTATTGAAATCAGGAGAAAACTGTTTGAAGTTTTTTACAATTGTGACAAGGGTGTACTTGCTCTTTAGTGTTTTATTTAATATTATAAGTTTGTAAATTACGCTTACAACTATTTAATTCAGTTAAATGTTTACTTTTGATAGTTTATAGGAACTTATTTTGTACGTAAAGATATATTTTGTAAATATCTCAAAACGATTGCCTTACTAATCGGACGGAATTTGTCATATATTTTGATAAGAACTAAATGATTTGTAATGAAAAACACATCTTTTTAATTGGTGAATATTTTGTTGTGCCATCGATGTTATTTTGTACAATGTGGATGCCAAATTTCAAAGTTATTGTACGAGAGACCACGAGGGTAAATGCATAAATTAGGCTGTGAAAAATGGTAGTGTAGGACGTCAGTCTTTAGTTATTTGCTTGATATTAAATTAGAACTAAGTATTCATATATCTTATCATAAAAAAAGCACCCGACATATTTCTTTTTGTATTTCAATAAAATCGAAACTTCAGTTTTCTCAAATTCTGTGTACGAAGATGTCTGTTGTGTGGTAATACAATATATTAATATTATGTTGTATATAAAACGAGTTAAAGCAATTTTTCAAATGTTATGTCACGTAATTTTTCATTATACACTTTTATAACAAGTAATAGACATTTTCAGTCGGTTAGATAGCGACTCATTGTTTGTGTAATTATTAATGCTACACATAATATCATAATAAAGTTATGGAAAAACTGAATCCACTTCTTAACGATGTCTTCAAAGTGATATTTAAGCCAATAATAATAAAAGTATTGGTATAATTTAATAAAAAAAATAACGATGTTCTTTAGCATGGAATTAAACAACTTAAATATGCACAATTATTTATTTCTGAAATGCCATGTAGAAATGACTTCACAAAACACTATCTAAGTGCCTCCACATACATTCATGTAAATACGGAATAATTTAATTCAATAAATATTTCACTTGGCTTTCCCTTGGTTTGCGACTGCCTCCATGGCTTTCTTAACAGTTTCTGGGTCTCCCAAAAACTGCAAACTGCCATCAGCAGTGGGTTTGATGTTTTCATCCAAGGTATAAACAAATGGAATTCCAGTGGGCAGATTAAGTTTCATTATTTGTTCATCGGATAATCCTGTAAATAAAACTGCATTTCTTGTTGTTAAAAGAGATAGGATTTACCATCAAGATGTTTCACAATGCCACGCAGACTGTTGCCATGAGCTGCGATTAAAATAGTCTTTCCAGCTTTGATTTGGGGGACAATGGTGTCATTCCAGAATGGAAGTGTGCGCTCAATTGTTAATTTAAGGGACTCAAATTTCGGGAATTGGTCAGGAGCGGGACCATCTTTATACCGTTCGTCTTTAACAATATTTTCGTAGTAGGGATGATCAGCTTCCATTGCTGGGGGAGGAACATCGAAACTGCGACGCCAGATCGCCACCTAAAGACACTTATTAGATCTAATCAGACAACGATTTTACTTTACCTGTTCGTCGCCGTATTTGGCAGCGGTTTCAGCCTTATTAAGTCCAGTCAGCCCTCCATAATGACGCTCGTTCAATCGCCAAGTCTTCACAACGGGAAGATCAGTCTGACCGATTTCATTTAAAATAGATTGAAGAGTATTTTGAGCTCTCGTTAAAACTGAAGTGTACGCTATGTCGAACTTGTAACCAGCGTCTTTGAGGGCCTTTCCTGCGCTTAGGGCTTCTTGTTTTCCTGTTTTTTTAAGAAAATGGAAAATTATTTAAGGTTATGCGACAAGGTCGGACAAGGTCAAATGGTTTCTTACCTTTTTCACTGAGATTTGCATCGTACCAACCGCAGAATAAATTTTTTTCGTTCCATTCGGACTCGCCGTGGCGAACCATCACAATTTTGTATGTTGCCATTGCTTTTAGATTTGATAAATTTCGGGAAAACTGCAAACACTTAAACGTCAAATTCGAACCTGCTATGATTGCTGTTTGCTGTGCGGTGCTGAGGCGGTGTTGCCAGTTTGCAACACTGCTATTCTAAGCTTTCATTCAACTTTTTTGTTAGTTGACTTTCAATGCAAATTGTTGAGAGAATTGGCACTATGTACTTTCTTTTTCGTGAAATTTGAAAATTAGACAAAAATTTGAATTAACTGTTGACCAATCAATAATTTTTGTAATCAACAATCTTGGAATACGCTAGAATTGACGAAAAAAAGTTAAATCTGGCAACAGTGAGCCGTTATCATTCGTGATGTTGGTTGCCTATACAGGGTCCGGCAACACTTGTGTCCACCCCCAAAATTGTCTTTAATTTTAAAGAGAAAATTTTGAAAATTTGCATACGCTCACAGTTGACAAAGCTTTAGAAGCTGACGCAATTTTTTTTTATTACTGATAGTTTCGGCGTCGCGACGCCTTAAAAATCTAATTTTTAGGTAATTGTTAGGTTTTGTGATATCAATTCCTAATTTAATCTTTTTTAATATAAATGTGTTAAAAATATCTAAGTTGTTATTTTAGACTCAATGCAAATTGACTTCAAAATTTGAGAAAAAAATGTTACGATTTCTGGCGTCCATAAAATGCAACATGCCCGTGTTAATCAAAATTAACTTTTATAAAAGTAATTGAAGTGACTTGTGAAATTTTGATGTAAACGTAGTTTGCCGCTGCGCTGTCATAATTTTGATAACTAACTTGATAAAACAACGTTTTTTTCGCAAATTTTAAACACAATTTGCATTAGATTTAAAATAAAAACTCAGATATTTGTATCACAGTTATGTTGAAAAAAAATTGAATTCGCGAATGCAAAAACTGAAAGATCGCTAAAAATTATACCTCTTAGGCGTCGCGACGCCAACCAAACCGTGATAAAAAACAAATTTTTGCGTCAGCTTCTAGAGCTTTGTCAATTTGCGTACGCAAATTTTCAAAATTGTAACTTTAAAATTAAAGACGATTTTAAGGGTGTGTTGCCCTGTATATGGAATTTAATTTTATTCTGATTTTGTCCAGCTCGGGTGTTGGATTTGAAGTGTCGCTTTTTTCTGTTTATGCATGTTTCTCAATTATCTACTTCTACTTTTCTCTGGTCAATCCAATTTATCCAATTATTTGTAGACAACTACTCCTCATTTATTTTGAATACCGCATTTCAAGGTCATAATTTGTGAAAATTGTGGAGCTCCATGGCAAATTTCAGAAGATTTATTTATTGAATTAAACATAAACGAGTACTGGAACACCCAAAAATCTGTTCGTGATTGTTTTCAATACATTAATCCTCTTAAATTTGTCGTAGAGCTCCACAAGTGTCACAAATTATGACCTTGAAATGCGGTATTCAAAATAAATGAGGAGTAGCTTATTTACAATATTCATTCGTAATTTATTGAGATAAAGAATTGATAGTACAGTAGACTCTCGATAATTTGAAGTTTTGACCTGATCCCCTGGATTTCTCTTGATAAATTGAAAAATTTTAATGTATTTTGCCCCCCTCGTTAATTTCAAGTAAAATCGATAACTTTTTTCCCGCCAACACTATAATTTGAACTTTTTCCTCTCGAACACTCGTTAATTTGAAGTTTCTCGCGTAGGCGTATAAGAAAAACAGAAAACTTTTGAAAAGCCATTCTTAAAAATTCAATTGCAGCTTTAAAACCAGATTTTACATATTTTTGACTTATGTCTTTTAACAAAAGGTTCTTGGATATTTCATCGTAACATAAATCTGTTTCACCAGAAGTTTTACGATATTTCGTCAAAGAGTTAGTGGATTTTACGCTCTCTTCTCCGATTGGTTAGTTTATTCTGACTATTGTCTGTTTGTCTTTAATTAAAAATAAAATATTTGATTTTTTTTTTGTGGTTCTATCGATTATTTGAATCACACTATATTTTGAACTCTCGATAATTTAAACTTTTTGCCAGGTCCCTTATCGAGAGTCTACTGTATTGTAAATTCATCGTTTTTTCCAAGTAAAAGTTTCCTTTGTAAATTGATGGCGTTCGGATGTTTTTTTGTGTGTTGTTTTGAGATTTTACATAATTTCCAATAAATTCTTCAGTTAATTGCCATTTTTTATCTAGGAATGATATTTGTTGACTCAATGATTCTCACAAACAAGTTTTTTTGTTTATTGCGCTACCTACAAACAAATTAAATCTGCAGCAGTAGGGCAACCCCCGCTAAAGTCCACTTTGCAGGCTTGTCTTTGGTCTTCAAATTAAAAGTCCACACATAAGTGGGCCCCCTCGTTCGTGTTTTATACATAGGGCACTCGTACATATTTCTAAGATCTTGTTTATCTTGAGTTATAGCTCGAACGTTAATTACCGGCATTGATGGGAAAAGTTCTTTTAATTTAGAGTCCATTATAATACCAGCTTGGACGTCCCATCGAGCTCCTTCCATGTGCAGGCCGTGGATATAAGCACCGTCTCTGGGGGCGCTCCTACAAAGATATCCACTTTTTTAATTTTAACATAATAAATTAACTTACGTAAATTCTTCTTTTTGTTTCTTTGTTACGTCACACTGAAGACACATTTTATCTAACGGGAGTTCATTTCGTCTTGCGGTGCTTTGCATAATTGCGGTAAGCAAGGATTGTGGGTTGAAGAAACCACCTAACCATACCGAAGCGGGTAGCTGAAATTATAGTTTTGAAGGTATTTCATAACTAATTGGTTATACTAACGACAAAGTCTGTTGACCACGTTTCTAGTTCTCTGATTCGTAGCAAAAGATCAACAAACCACGACGTTAAACCCAACAGAGAAGGATAAGCTCGTCTACTCCACACTGGAGGTACTTGATCTAAAAACAAAGCATTCTCTAGATCCTCCATGTCTGAAGTAATAGTCAGCTCTCCCTTCAACCCCAAATCTAGTTCTTTTAAAGATCGTTTAATCTCTCCGGTGAGATAATTCATTCTTTCGCATTCTTGAAACGCTACGATGACATAAGGAGTCCGTTCTTCAACCTTCCCCATGATCTCAGTCATATTGAAATCTTCAGGAAGTTTTTCAATCATTTCATCTACCATTTGTTTGACCTAAAACCGACAATGTCATTCAAAAACTTCGTTGTCAAGTCTCACCTTATCTTCACGTGTTATACTCGTTCCTCCTGAGCTTCCTGCATCTCGTGGTTGCATTTCAAAGACAGTTCGGAAGAGATTATCGGCTGTAGTTGTTAAAAACCCAATTTCCGCATTTGGATGCAGACCATAGAGGTACGGAGATTCCGGAGGCATCATCTCGTCTATATAATTATGGTAACCAACGTAGTCAGTGTTTGGAGGAGCCAGAAACCCTGGGGCTAACATCAACTCCCCGTCCACCTAAAATTCGAATTAACTCTAACAAACACCGAGTTTTAGCCAAGAGCATGAAATATTCAAGAATTAAATAAATTTAAATAAGTAGAAGCGCGTTGAAATGAATTCGTTTCTTTTCAGCATGAAAGTATGAGAAAATGCGCTAAATTAGTGTGTTGATTGATTTTTGGTGCAAAAGTCTTACTAAATCTGGTTGTAAAAGTTCCTCCAAGTAAGTGATGCACAATCTGCGATCCCAGTCGTCTGTAATGTGGCCGCCGTACATAATCTCTCCGAACAAATATCTCAAATCTTCCCATGGAACCTTCGAATTAGCTTCTAAATAATTGTAGAGCACGAATACGCTAATAGTTAAATCTCCAACGTTAAAGGGATAGACTTTATTCCATCCTTGGGGTCCAAACTTTCTACGTTCTGCCACAACTGCGTGAAAATAGCAAAGCGAAAATAGTATGACTTTAAATTCAGCTTCCTTCCCACATTGCTCTAATGTTTCCTGACTAAAATTCGACAGAGATTTATGGATATTTGCTTGCATTCCCGTCGGTGGTTCATTTGTTATTTTTATTGAAGATTCTAAGATTCCCTAAAATAGTGGGTGTGAATTTAAATTAGAATATTCTGTCGGTGTTATTTATACTTGAGGAATGATGTGAGCAGTGGGAGTAGCAGCGGGTTCAGCGCTCATAAAAACTCGATAATTAGAGTGAGATCCTTCGGCGTAACGTTCTAAATTTTTTTCAAGTAAAGGTAACCACTTTTTAACTAAATGAATATTTTGTAGGACGACCCAATGTCCATGCAACGCTGCAATTTCCATCGCTTTCTCAGCAACAATTTCTTGTCCTTGACCGAGAGATACGTTGTGGAAATTTTGTTTATCTGATGTAAAACCCAGTTTTTCCCCCAAATCTTCCACATCTTTCAAAGGATTAACGCCGGGGGATAGAATAAAGAAAATCGGTGTCGATGGACTCGTTTCCTCAAACGACTTCGAGAATTCGACGGTTTTGTTCTCTACATATTTCGAGCCGAGTTTTTCCTCAATAAATGCACTGTTGGATTAATCGATTTGTTTTAGAGTGAGGAAAATCGAACATACTTACATCATCGCGTATATCATCCGATCCGGTCTAAAGGCGCGCATCATGCAAAGTCTCTGTAGGGCAGTTTTGCTTTTCCATTCTTGAGGAAACTTTTCTCGCTCTGGACATTCAGATTCAACAAGTTTCTTCCAACGTTTCGGAGAATTTTCTATGTCTCTGTCCAAGTTTCGGAATTCATCTTTTGTTGCAAGACTACATATACCACCCCAACTTGTATTCGACAAAAAGTCGACAGGGCTAGTCACATGTGGTTTTATCGGAAAACGTAAAAGAAAATCCAAGTCGGCAGCCAATATCTCTTCGCTCATAAGAAGTATCTGGGAAAAATTTTCTCACAAATAGAGGCAGATTTAAAAGAGAGCTCTGGGCCATGAAAATTTTCTGCTACACAAACCGTTTTCATCATCGTATTCCTTGCGTTTTTTTTTGTTTACAATCCGCCCTCAAAAGTCGAAAATTCAATGGTCGAGTTTATGGACAAAAAAATGTTTCGACTCATCCCTAGTAGCACCAAAGTCGGAAATGTATAGAAACCATTGTGTGCCAATATAGTTTTTATACAGAGTGTTATGGAAATGAGTGCGTAAAATTAAACTGATAAGAGTACTAACCATTTGCAATTCCCCCCCCCCATATTTTGATGAGTCGCCCACCTACCATTGAATTTTTTTATGTTTTTTGTGCTTTAATTTTATAGCAATTCAATGGTATTCAATTCAATTGCAAATGGTTGTTACCAGTTTAATTTCACGCACTCATTTGCATAACACCCTGTATTTTGCGATTGGTAAAAAACTTGACAGTCAATGTTGGTAGAACTGACATTTAGTTTCCCTCTAGGACACAGGAAGCAAAAATAATAAGAAAAAAAAGGAGAAAATGAAATAGATAATCAATAGGGCGCCACCGGATAATTTTTTGTTCGCTCAAGAAAAAGGTGGTGATTAATAATTTGAAAATCACGTATTAATCTCTTTATTGAAATCAGTTGTGTTTCGACTTTTTGACAAGAGAGTCGTTTTGATTGTGTGTATGATGTTCTGAGAAAAATTTTTGCAAGGTAGGTGGTAAAAATTTGTTACTTTGGTAATTTTAGTGCTACAGCTATGAAATTTGGGGAAATTATTAGTTTTTAATTGTACATTGACTCTGGCAAATTGCAGCATTGTAGATCGAAAGACACAAATTTTAGAAATTTTTATTTTCAAGGCAAATTCGAAATATGAGAAATCCTCCATTAAAATTCGTAATTTTGGTAATTTTAGTGCTACAGCTATGAAATTTAAGGAAATTGTTAGTTGTCAATCGTTTATTAACTCGACCAAATTGCAATATTGTATATCTAAAGACACAAATTTTAGAAATTTGTATTTTTAATGCCAAGCAAAAATTACCCAAATGCTTCACTAAAATTGATAACTCTCGTAATTTTCGTGAAATTTGAGGAAGTGAGTACTTTTCAGTCGCGTATTAACTTGATTATTTAAATAAGAATGTAAATAAATTTTAGTGGATATTTATTTCTGAATTTTCAATGCTACATATCTCCGGATTATTTGATTATTTTTTGTTCGCTCAAGAAAAAGGTAGTTATAAGCAATTAGGAAATTACATATTAATCTCTTTATTGGAATCAGTTGTGTTTTGACTTTTGATAAAGACGGTCGTTTCGGAAATTTGTGCTACAGAGTGCTGCTCAGAGAAAATATCTTATAAGGTAAAGTACCAGTCTATATTCATTCCTAGACATTTTGGAGAGTTTTCAGTTCAGAGAAAAGTTAGGCGCGTTTGATTGTCTATTTTTCGGCTTGTTTAGTAAGAATCGATTTAGACGGAAACATTTTTCTTAAAATTAATCACCCAATTAATTAATCTTGCAATTTAGATTTTATTTCAAAGCACATTTAGAACTCAATTTTATAATCGCTGTAAGTCAGTAAGATTCACTCGACTGACGTGTTACTAGAAATTCTCTTTTTGGCTTGTGTCTTTTCTATCGTGCTGAAATTCAATGTGGTTTTACGTATTCAGTTTATCCCTCAATTATGTAACTAGTTGAAGGGCAGTCAAGTTTTTTTTTGCAAAAAAAGAGTTGGATAACTGAAAAATTCGCGAATCTTTTGGCCAATTTCAAGTCCAATTATACAAAATAAAGGCCACACTAATAAACCTTTGTTGAAATAAATGCTTTTCGCTAAAAATCCTGGTGTAACCCAGGCGTCTTCTTCCATCCTAATAAGAAATCAAAATCACTTGCGGTCCCTCGAAAATCAAATGTTTTAATTTTGTTGCTTCGTGAAATTAGTGCTTCATCGCATATTATTTAAAGTGTCTTAAAACTAAAATTCAAACCGTTTTTGAAACAAAGTGAGTGAGTGCTTCCGGTGTCCTAGAGGGGGATGCAGTGGTAGGAGCCTGCTGATACGGCTTAGGGATCAGGATTAAAGGGTAAGTTAATAAAATTCGTAATTTTGGTAATTTTAGTGCTACAGCTATGAAATTCCATCGCCAATTTGAAAATGCGAGTAAAATGACTAATAAAACATTTCTATTGCAATAGGTCCGTGTACGAAGACGATGGCGACGTTGGATCTCATAAGGTAGGATTTTTTTCTTTCTGGTGTTGGGATGTTGCGTTTGCGGTTCTTCGCGGAGTGTAAGTGAACCCGATTTTTTTGCGCAGTGGTAGTGTTAGTAGTGTTGTGCTAGTGTGTGTTAACATGCAGGTAAGAGACTATCAGTCACTTAAATGTATGACCCGACATCTGCATATGACCCAAATTTGACACAGCAATTTAAATTTCATAATTAAATTTTGAAAACACCTTCGAAATTTATAAGCTTTTATTTCATTTATTATTCAATAATACATAAAATAAAAGCTTACAAATTACGAAGGTGTATATATAGTATATATTATATTATTATATATATTTATTATTATATTATTATTAATTTTATCTTCCTTTATTAAGTGCTAGAAAAGTTTTCTCGATTGCTCTGAAAATTAGGGTAGAATGCAGATGCCGGGTTTTGCATTTAAGCGACTCGTATAAGTAACTGTCGTTTTCACTTCTTTAAAACAAAATTATAAGGTAGAAAACAATCATATCCTGGTAAGCATATGATTTTGTATTATTTTATTACTTTTAATTAACACTTTTTTTTTAGGTTTAACTCCGCCTGCAGCGTTCTGGAGCCTGTTTCATAAAATTTACTTTGATAAGGTTTGTGTTTGAACTAAAGACACCTTACTAATTTATCATAGTAAGTTTTATGATACAAGCCCCCTGTGGTACATTACGTATCACTAAGAACGCTGTTGCCGGTCCCAAGCCCGGAAAAAGGTGGAGGGTTTTTCGGCGAATTTAGAGCTTTTGGGGATTTTTTTCGCGGTTGGAGACAAAGCTGAAAACACAGATGACAATGAACAGAAGAGTTTCTTTCCGCCAGTTTTGCCACGGAGGAATGAAGATGTTGGACCAACAAGAAGACAATGAAGTCCCAAGTCTGATTGTTTAAGTTATTATTATTTATGAAACTAATTCGTATTTTAACGATATTAAAATCATTTTGAATTACCCAAGGTTGGTAGAACTATTGATACTAAACGTCAGTTGTAACAACTTAACTGTCAAGTTTTTTAACTAAACGCAAAATATGACGAAAAACTTGTTAATTCGCACCAAAATTAACAAAACCATTATTATTATTTGGTGTTAGCTGCTTTTTGGTTCTAATTCAGACACAGTCGATTTCCGCCTCTGGGTAGAAACTAGTATATGGAGTACAACTCACCTGAAAGGTCATTTGCGAAGCAAAAATCAGTTTATCGCATTCGAATAGTCCTCTCGTTGTGTACTGAAACACCGAGAACGAAATGCAGTCGATTAAATTATTCACTCTCAGGGCGACTTCTTCGGCTGGCTCAGCCTTCGCAATAGCTTTTTGAAAAACTACGCTGAACGCCTACAAATAACTCAGTAAAAGGAAAATCTTTTTTCTACAAGGATTTTACTTTCAACGAAAATTGGTAAATTGGGTTAATGGTGTTTAACTCATTCAAAATAAAATAAAGTAAACTTGCGCGAGCAGCTGCTGGCCTGTAATGTTCTCTTGCTTGATCAATTTGAATTGAAGTTACTTTAGCTTCTGAAACTTTTTGCTCTATTTCAGCTGCTGTTCGTTTCGTGGTTTCTAAATTCTCGACGAGGGTTGTATCACCCAGTAAATTTCCCCCTGCAGATGATAACCGCGAGAGCAAGTCGTCTTCGAGTGTTTTTAGCATGATTTTGAAGTCGTTTTGTTGCTTCGTTAACTCAGCCTAAAAGTATAACTCATCACGTTATTGTAAACAATTTCAAGATCCTGAGGGGAAAACTTCAGGTCCTTCAACTTGCCTTCAACTCCTCCAAGTCAGGTCTTTCAGCTTTAACAACTTCGGCGAGAAGTTGGTCTTCTAAGCCATCCCTCGTCACTGTGAAATTAATAAGTGTAGCTTGTGCTTGCATCTCGGGTTTGTAATGAGGATTTGCTAATTTTGTATGAAGGATCAAACGAAAAGTTGAATTATATTCGATTTCTTTGTCACCGATTTTAATTGCTCTAAAAATTAACAAGTTATAACAGTAAATTATAATTTGGATACGCTTACTTTCCCTTTTTAATTAAATTTCGACCGAGCAAAGTGTCTAGTACGGGATCAACTGTCTCTTCGATATTTTCCACGAGAACTGTTGCTCCTGAAGTAATTGATTTTTCGATCACATCTAGATAACCTTTTTGACCCAAACGGATTACTCGAAGATCGTCACCATATTTTTGTTTTATCCATTTTATTCCTTGCAGCTACAAAATTGATATGCACTTTTAAACTTCAATCAACGAAGACGATTTTTCATCACCTGTGGATCGATCATCAGCGGCCATCTCTCAGAATTAGAAAGAATTGTTGCATTTTCAGTCGACATTCTATCGCTAGGTAATCCCTCATTGTGCCACATTGCTATTTGAGTATCATCCGTTAATAGAGTTAGAGGATCTAAATCTTCAGTGATGGGAACGCGTGGCTAAAAGAACGAAGTTTTGTTTTCTAATTCTAAATCCGCACGTTTTTACCTCAAGAGTTTTAAGAAATGGAAGCCACATTTTGTGTAAAAGATCCAACCGGTACTGCTTGGTAAAACACCCAACGTAAGAAATGAAAGCTGTGACTAAGAGAACATCACCGGGTAACATTTTCCCCTGTTCGTTGAAACTAAAAAAAAAAACAAACGCGCTATTATTGAATTTTACCTTAAAGGGCGCAACCACCGTGACCGCCTAAAAATAAGTTGATTTTTGGGATTTTTTTAAGGAAAACTGTTGCATGAAATGTTTTTAAATTTGGAGAATACATTTTTACATAAATAATGAAAAAAAGTTGAAATTTTCAAATGAAAATATTTAATTCTGCTCGGGTTATTAAGTATCTTCCAAGCCACTAGAAAAAAAAACCTCTCCACTGCTGCAGTGATTGCGGCCTTCACTATCGTTAAAATAAAAAAAAATCAAGATTATTAAACTAGAAGATTTTTCCGGTATGGTGAATCTTGTTAGTGGAGAAATTTTTAAATTTGACAAAATAGCGGATTTTTGAAAAAAAGTCGAATTTTGCTCGAAAATTTGATGATTTTTGGCCCGCCAAAATTACATTTTCAGTTACAACTGCAGCAAATTTGAAAAATGTAGTTTCGAGAAAAACGCGTTTGAAGATAACTTTATTATTAATAACTGTAATAGATTATTATACTAATAGCTATAACTAAATAACTATTTAAAATATTTATTTGAAATTTTTGTAAGTAATTTTCAAAGATATAGACTACCGAAATATTAAAAAAAACAACGATTTTTTTCCAAATTTTACAGTGGTTGAGCCCCTTAAACTTCACTAACTTATTGACAGCTTCAGCCCATCTGACATTCTCACTAGCTAAACCACCGACGAGACGGTTAGCTAGTTGGATTGTTGCATTAGTTGCGTCAGCTTCTTGTTGACAGAGGAGCTTCTCCGTGGTAGCTTTCTCAAAATCAGCAGTCAAGTTCGCTAATTGTTCTTCTAGAGACTAAGAAACAGTAGACACAGTTTTGTTAAAAACCGCAACTTACAGCAACTTTCCTTTTGATTCCGCTGAGTTTTTCTTGAGCTGCTGCGAGTTCTGCATTGGCAGCCGCGAGAGCTTTGCGTTTAGGCTCAACATCGCAATAAACTTCATAGAATTTTATAATATTAATGACCCAAGCACAGAGACCAGCTGCTGCTGCAGATTTAGATCTGACAAACTCCGGTTCGAATTCTGCGTCTTTAAGGTATGGTTCTATGGCTTTGATAATTTCCGGGTGGATATTTTCTTTGTCGTACGTTATAAGAGCGTCTAGGAAAGCATCTACTTTTGCCATCACAATCTGGAATATGACGGTATACTGTGAAACTTGTATTGAATTTTATTGTTACTTTGGCTGCTTTCCAACTTCTGTCTTTCGGGATTTTTGCTGCCGGAGCTAAGAGAACCATAACGGCTGCTGTAACATTCGTGACAGCTCCGGGTGGTGACCCAAATGATTTTAATTCGGTCAGGTTTGCTTTATTTAGAGTGTTTAGAGCTTCCTGAGCCGCGAGCAGCGCCGGTTCGGCTTTGAGAAGGTCCTCTTCGCAGTCTTTTTGTTTTTTACTTACCTCTTCGGCTATCATTGCAACTTTTTCTTCTTCTTCGTCTGCTAGCCTTTTTTCGATGGAGACTTTCTCGGTTTCGATGCCTGGAGGAGGAAAAATGAGACGCGTTTGGAAGGGAGAAAAATTCAGATTGCTTACTTACCTACAATTTCGATGAGTCTGTCGGCAGCTTCGTTCTTTTCTTTAAGTTCAACTTCTTGGATTGCAAGTTTTTTCTTGAGATTATCAACTTGAACAGCTGTACTTTTCAACTTGTCTAATCCATTTTCTAGACGCTCGATTTTACACTGGAGTTCATCGTACTTTTTAATTAGTAGTTTTGAGTATAAATTAATTTGTTCCAAGTATGATTTTGGTGTTGTGTAATTGTATCGTCTCTCGTTCTGCAGGAACAATTTTGAAGTTGCATTTACAGAAGTATGGGCGAATGCCATAAATCTAGATACAGAATCAAGTAAAGAACCCTATAAATCACTTATAATTAATTATGGAGTTAGAACAACGCCACGTTATCACCGGTAGAGCTTTGAGTTCTTGTAAAAATCGTAATGATACAGAAACTAGAGCTTCCTGAGGCCATTCATGAAACCAATTAATTTGCGTGCAATTTATAATAGCTGGAAACTTTCTTGATCTCACGCGTAATGTTGAACCAACAGGTGAAAAACACAGTACAACTTTTAACTGTCTTCTTACACGATCAATAAAGAATTTCCAGCAATTTTCCCGAGTGTCTAACATGCCAGCTCCTTTAACTTCGTTACGGACACCAGCTATGATATTTTCAATTTCATCATCCGGAAACATATCGGGTACTTCACCGGACGCCAACATGTCGTTTATTAAAACCAGGAATTGTTCATTTGGTACTTGCGCGTCCGTCATGAGAAACATTATTCCGACATTTTTCAGACCGGTTTTGAGATACAAAGACGACATTTCATTTTTTAAGTCGAGAACACCATAACCCTTCTTTAGTTGGATTTGCGACACTTCTAAAGATGAAATAAAAGCCGCTAATCTTGACAGGGATTGCTTCCCACTCCCTCCAACTCCCACTAACAATGCACTACCTCTGGGAGATTCCAGAATTCGGTTAATTCTGCAAAGTACAAGTGTAGAATTACATGTAACTTAATTAGTTGAACGAAGATAGTATTTTTAATTTCGAGCGAAAATGGTGGATGCGCCGGGAATCTATCTTAGAGAGGACGTGAATCTTCTTAAATGGAAAATCGATATTTTCAGTGGTGACAAAAGGATTGTTATGTTACTTATGCTTCGTATGAAATTTTTATTTGGTTACCTGCACACATGCATCATTGCATCTTCAAATAAGACTAAGTTCATGGCAGCCACCAAGTCGTTGTAACTCGACATTGCTTCCGTCAGTAATTTGCTAAGAGTTTCCCATTTCGTTATCGGCATGTACTTCGGTTCTCCGATGCCGCCGGCGAAATGACAATAGATATTTGGCTTTTCAAGAACAATTGATTCGTCGATTTCCTTAAATATTTACGACAATTGAGTATGAAAAAGGTGACTTGCAATTTACCTCAAAGTTTTTTTTGAAAAGGTCTAATTGCAATTTGTTAAAAGCATCAATGTCCTTTTCTTCGATTAGTTTGTCGCCGTAAACTCTTTGACTTTCATGCAACCAAAGCCTAACTAAATCAGTGGGTTGATTCAAGCAGTCGTTTGTGCTAAAGAGTAAACCCTGAAATTAATTTAGAATAAAATAAATAATTTAAAAGGTTTCTCTTGAGCGAAGATAATAATTAGAGTCTTTGAGAGTGTTTCTAAGAGAATATCTACCTGAAACACGTTGGATATATCTCGTAAATTAAAGATGTAGTGAAATTTTATAGCTGTAGGAAGAAATATTTGGGAAGCTTTGTGATGTAAAGCAACAGCAGCTGATACAACATTGTCTCCGAGTTTTACAACGACTGAAGGAAACTTGTGTTCTATATTTGAAAGATGTTGGCTCAAAATTGCATGATAAATGGTAAATAAGGCTTCACTTCCTGGAAAGCTAATTGCGAAAACGTAAAAATGTCTTTGCAGTCTTGGATTTATAGTAAAACTTCCTGCTGTCGGATTCATGCACGACACATACTGACAATTATGTATATCTTTCAACGACAATTTATTCCTGTCATACCAATGCCCATAATCCAAATGTTGTCTGATTAAAGTGTGCGGTTGCACAGTACCATACGTATCCACTTCCGGCATGTTCATATCGTCTATAAAATAAACAAGAGTTTTATTTCCAGGGGGACCATAATTCCTTCCAGCTTTTTTCTCTAACGGTTTCTCCAAAATCTTTTGTAACATCTCCGATGTTGTGTAAAAGTTGAAAGGGACGTTGGTGACCGCGTAGTTTTCGGATAATGATGCCAATTTCTCGCTGACCAGCACAGTCTTTCCGCAACCCGCGTTACCGACCAACATAACCGGATGACGTTTGGCCATCAACAAATCCAAGAAATATCGAATACGTATTGATTCAGCCGTGTGAACCAATACCGCCTGCAAATAAACGTCTCACACAAGAAACACAACCTGTGATTCAATTACCTGAAGGGGGATGTCGGGGTCGAGCTCGAAACGTCCCAGACTCTCCGTCCACGACACAAACTGCTTCGATTCCGAATCGATGTAATAATCAAATACAGTGCCTCCAGTTGGGAATTTTACAGACTTAAATTCATTCGTCCACCATTTCGTGAACTCGACGCGGTAATCCGTGGCCTAAAGAAAACTTTCATGTAGTGCCACCAACAGGTAATTACAGGTAAATTAGCACTGAATGCGAAATGATCAATACCTGTTCTTGAAACATTGCTGACCCAAACGCCCAGACACAACAGAACACGAAATAAAGCTCATACCATTCTTTGGGACAGTCTGCAGGGACATTGTTAGGTGTTAGTAAACACTCCAATAGGTGACACAACATTTCGATATGTGCCGTTTCAGCCACTGGTGTAATTTTTTTGAAACGAGTTCGAACGTTTTCTAAACAAATCGGAATGTATTTGTCAAATAACATAATTAAGTTTGATTTTTCAGCGGCGTTGGATCGGGTTTCGATCCAACTCGTCACAAATCTGCAAAAAATTATATCGTTATTTTTACAGTGAGGGCCGATTGCAGAAACGCTGATTAAACAACGGACTATAAAATCTTGGATTAAATTTAGTCCTAAACTATATTTTGATCCAATTGCAAAAACGTGGTTTATAGATGAGATTACGTAATCCAGGATAAAAAATAGGGAGAATGCAAAAAATGTAACCTATATATTTTTGTACCAAATTTTGTAGAATATTGTTCAAATAACGCAGTGGTGCAAAAATTTTTGAAAAATACATAACGGTTTTGCCAAAATTGGCTAAAGAAATTTAAATATTCAGGCGGGAGCTTAAACGCTTTTTCATTGGTTTGACGTCACATCTCAGCTGCACGCTCCGCCTACTGATAGAACTCCGTATGCAAAACATTTGTTTAACACCAGCGTTGCAATTTATGGTTGTTTTTGCTAAAGAATTTATACACAATAAACGGGAGTTCAAATGGCGACACACAAAATTTGAGACACGTAGATGTGCGAATGATATGGGATTTTTTATCAAGAAATCCTAACTTTGCGGTGAAAGTGTCGCGGTAACTACATCTTTCTTTAACTTGATATGTCAGTTTACAATGAATGGTTGGATTTTTATTATCCAAGAGAAATACAATTATAATTATTATGTTGATGTTTCTTATTCAACCGGTATACTTTCACACGTTTATTCACATTTTTGCTTTGGCATCATTCTCGGTCGGCGGGCGCATTTATCGCATAATTTCTACGAAAACACAGTCAGATTTATTATTTCTTTCTCTCTCATCACACCTTTGTAGAAAAAATATGGTTTTTACATTTTGATCTATTCTAATTTGATTGAATTTTATTTATGTATAATAACCATATATTTTTTTCTATATTCGGAAATGATTCGTATGAAGAATACACTTTCCGTATTCGCAAGAAAATTTATAATTCAATAATTTGATAGAAATTAAATAGGTGGTTTACTGTATTGGATTTTTTATAATCAGACCAAATTAATAACAATAACAATAACAAGAAAGAAAAAAAAAGTTATTTTACATTTTACAAAAAAATGACAAGGGAATAACATTTTTGCTTAATTCAAAACAGATAAATCTGCAATTAAAATTTCAAAATTATTAGTTTGTCCTCTTAAAATCAATTTTTTCATATTTTTATTTATCGAATTTTCTAATCGTAAGTACATAATAGTAGGCTGTGAATTTAAAATATCAAATAGTGCATTAAAGATTAAAGGAAAATTTACTCAATAATGGGTAAGTATTAAAAACTCGGATATTAAATGCATTTGCATCGGATAAAATACAAAACAGTCGAATTACGAGTTAGAATTATTGAACTATGTGATGCTGAAAGAGGTGTGGGTTAATCAAATATTTAAAATTGGTTTAAATTAAGGAATAAATTTTATTCTTTTGGCATTTGTTGCAAAATTAAAAATAAAAAAGTTCTTTGTTAATTTTACTTTTTTACGTTTTTAGAAACACATTCTGATAAGTTTTAATTTAAGCAAAAACTATTATTCCGTGATTTATGCGTAAAATTAGAAATAAAGTTTTTTTTTCTTTTGAAAATTCAATCCGGGGACATACTGTAGACTTCTCTATAGAATAAAAGTCGCAACTGAATTGGTAAATTTCTTCGAATAGTTTTTTCGTTAGGCCAAAGGATTTTTTTATTAAAACCCCCAACGCTTCAAGTCTTTGAGAAAATGTACAATTGGCAGTTGTTTCGGATGTAACAAAAGTCTTCAGTTTAAGCAAAAAATTCATTGTTTTTAAGTTTGTATAAAGCACTTTAAGAAATAAAGTCAGTGTATGTAGCATGTGGACTAGAGTTAAAGTCAATCAAAAATTGTAATACCTGCATATGTATACCATGGGTAATAATATAATTAATTACAATAAATTTAAAATATTACACTTTATAGAAACATCAGACATCGAACATCTCGCGGCCGAAAAACATTTTTTTTCTTCTTATTGTCTTAAGGAACTGTTATAAATATTTTTTCAGGTTCATTAATACTAGCACTTTTACATCCTGGCACAAAACACCACTGTTTCGACCCCATTTTCAAATATAAAGACGGCAATCGAATTAGAGCAATACAAACGCACGGCTCTGCTAAGAGGGAAGCTGAGATATGACGTCACAAAGCTAGCCTCGCTGATAGGTGTTTTCCAATCTCGCTCGAATCGGACTTTTAAAAACGCTTTAAAAATTATAAACAATTTTTTTGCAATTTTTCCACTAGCGACATCATATTATACGACATGAAAACTATCGATTTTCGTAAGAATTCAAAAATGTGCATTCTCCCTATTTTGACATGTATTTCACGGATGGACCCAAAACTTGCAAATAATGGGTACTGCAGGTTAGAAATCTAAAAATTCATCTAAATTTAAAATTATTCCTTATGTAAATATTGCAAGGCAAGTTTTAAAATGTCGTTTTAACTGATCTACTAACTGTGACACTACTGTAAATAGAAGATTTATCTTGCTTGAAGATTTCTAGCACGGGGTTATGGAGCTACTGAGAACTACCGAATTATTCAAGTATTGGAAAAATAGCGAAATTCCTAACATTTCTTAACAAGACTTTTAAATCACAGAAATGAATTTTTATTTGTAAAATTATACATAATTTATTATCTCAAAATTACACCCTGTACTATATTTTACAATTAGGTTTATCATTTTAAACGGTTCTTTTTTTTGAATTGAGATATTCCAAATACTAAATTGTACTCTTATTTCTTATATGGAAACCACCATTTTTTGAGAGTTTTTCTCTATATCAAAAGGTATAAAAACTTAATTAAATCGGTGAGGAAATAACAAAAAAAAATTAGAAACAAAGCTCTAATTGCAATTGTAGTATGTCGTATTAAAATATTATCCTGACTATTATTTTTCGGCTGTCCCAAGCAAAAATATAATATCTGCTTTAAAAAAAAACACTGGTTTTAGAAATGACCTATTTAAAATGTCTTTACAAATGATTATAACATTACACTTGTTATTTATCTTTTTGACATTTAAAAATTTTCAGATAAATGACAAAAGTAAAGTTCATTTCTGAAAGCGTTTTAAATAAATTAATTCCAGCTCCATTAAATTTTTTTTTAAAAAACCGATACTGTGTTTTTGCTTGGGACATCCGACTTATGCCTAGAATCCAGTGTAAGATCTTGTATAGGAATACTCCCACTATCTATCAAAACTTTACCAAAAATATAATTTATTCCCAACCACCAAATTTCGTCAAAAAATGCTGACGCGCGTTTTTAATCATCTGATGATGGGACCATTGCTATCGAAACGCGCGTCAGCATTTGGTATTTGAGAATAAATTGTATTTTGCATAATTTTTGTCAACACCAAGAATTGATCCAATAAATTTATTTATCAAAATTTTGATCAAAAAGTGGTCTAGAGATTTTTTCTCTTTCAAACGCTATTAAAACGAACGAAATCGGTTAAAAAATAACAAGGTTGATGAATGAATTTTGATTTTTAAACAACCCCTAAATACTTAAATTAATTTGAAATCAAAAAGAACAACCTCTTGGTCAGTGGTTTTTACACAATATTTTACACAAATATGACCCCACATATAAGTACGTGATTTTGGCAACCTAGCTCATAAGCTCTTGTAGCCCAATTATATCTGATTTCTGAAAATGCATAATACGCGCACATCCAAAAATTATGTTTAGTCCAGAGCAATAATAAGAAAGTGCCTGTCGCCTTTTTCATTAATTAAGATTGTTTTGCCATTATTTTCAACATGCACAAGTCGCAAAACCACATAACCGAAAATGATTTTCTTTAGAACTGTCAATTTAGTTTGTGCTATAATCCATCAAACCTGTAGGATTTTGATTAGTCTCAGAATATATCGTTTAATCCCAGATTAAGTCGTTTGTGCAATCCATATCTCGTTTAGTCCTTGCTATAGTTCAGAACTAAATTTTAGTCACGGACTACATTTAACCCCGAACAAAAAATATTATTCTGCAATCGAATTTGACGTATAATCATAGATTAAAGCTTTACCTTGAACTAAAAATTTAATCCGCGTTTCTGCAATCGGGCCTGAAAGTACAAAACGAATTCACTTTTCTGGCAGTGAAACTTATCGCTACTTCGAAAGTAATTAATCAGTAAAACCATTGGGGACGAGATACCACGCCTACCTTCTTTTTGTTTCATTCAGTCTAGTGTTAACACAATTCTCAGTTTAATTATGAAAATACTGGCAGTGTAACTTTGGTTTTTTGGTGATTGTTTAGTCGCGGAATTAATTAGGATTTGAAGTGAATCTTTTGATCTACATAAACATGTTGGGATTGAATGTATTTGAAATGCGGATTCTGGTAGGATTTGAGTTGCGTGCGACTATTTCTACGAAGCGAAAATTGATACGTAGAGAAGATAAGAAAAGAAAAGTGTGCATCTTATTAAATATGAAAATATACTAACGGATTCCATCCGAGATCTTGGGGGTTTATGTAAAGAATTCCAGCTCTCGAGACTGTGGCCGGTGTGGCTGTTCTTAAGTTGGAAATCTCAAATAGTAATCTCATAGCGGGTGTTAATGCAATTCTCTCATTACTAGCTAAAGTAAGGACTTTGTTATCATCCATAACAGTATTTAGCGACTCAATCCACATTGGATCTATGTCGCCATCTAAAACGATCCATTTTGGATTATCTCCAGTCAGATTGGCTTGTTCTCTCATTAAAACAGATAATAAACCATCCTTCCACTCTCTTGTGGCAGGATTGATGATCCCAAAAAGTTCATCGTTTGTGACGGCTTTAGGATTGAGGTCGTTATAAACGGGTTTTCTTTTAATGTTTATATAAGTTTTAAAAAGCGTCTTCCACACTTGAGTTTTTCCGGTACCAGCATTTCCGACTATAAAAACGGAATGTCTAACTTCTAATAGTTCTTCTAATTGAACAACCTGTAAATTTTTTACATTGAACGTTCAATTTAGTTGAGAAAATTCCTCTTTCAATTTTCTTATGCTATTTGCCAATATCTCAAGTTTAATTGGAAATTGATTAGTCCAAGTTTAAATGAGATTTTATTTTTAAATGTAAATGTACAAAACTTACTTTCAGAATAAAGTTGTCTTCAGGTTGTAATTTCAAATCAATAGCGGCTTGTTTAACTGTGCGTTCAAATTCAGCATCGCGTTTTCTAGGTACTTCAAGTGCTGGAAATAAATCACCTATTAAACCCATGAACACTGGAAAATCATCAGTAACTATTTTAGGAATGTTGAAATCTCTCAAAGCTCTCATAAGAACTTCTTCTTCCGGTCGGCCCGGATCACCTCGCTGAAAAATGATAATCAATCAATTTCTACACAATAAATTATTTATTTTACTCACTTTTAAAGATCCAGCTACCACTAAAACTGACTTTATTGCTCGCAATCCCCAGTCATAATGGTCTTGTTTTGATAATAGTTCTTTACACAGGGTGTACAATGTTATAAACTTTCTACCAAGAATTTTCGCCTCTTGAAAGCCTTCCGCCACCAACATTATCTCGCATATTAATTCGAAGTCCGGAACCACCATTGCGCACGGACTGAGAATGAACAAAGTTACACTCATAAAAGTGGGACAATTTTCAAGTTTTAAAAGTTGCTATTGTTATTAACATTTAAACAAAATTCAAATGCAATGCAAATGTTTAAAATTAGCAACATTTGCGTCGTTTTATTCTCAATTGAACAAGTTTTTAAGTTTGGAGTCTTTAGAAATAGCGTTTAATAAAAATGAATTTAAGCGACGCGGGTTCGGAGTAAAAAGGAATTTTTTTAGTTTTAGTTTTTTAGTTCATATTGCAGAGACGGATGAAGCTTGAAGAAATATTCTCTAGACGCTTTCTTGGTTCTGTTTGAATTTTCTCTAGATTACTTTTTTTATTTTTCAGTTTCAAAAGTCGCTATAGTTATTGTTATTAATAAAAAAATTATAAACGTCTTTCTCGTTTTATTCTCAATGCAACACGTGCTTTTATAAGTAATATTTAATAAAAATTTATAAGCGGCGCGACTTCCGAATTCGGTTGAGAAAACTGTATAAAATATGAAAAGTAGGAATTTTTTTTAGTTTTTTAGTTAATATTGCAGAGACGGATGAAGCTTGAAGCTTGAATATTCTCTAGACCCTTCCTTGGTCCTGTTTGAATTTTCTCTAGATTACTTTTTTTTTATTTTTCAGTTTCAAAAGTCGCTATACAGCAGTTCCACACGAACTGAACCTGACACATTAAAAACTAAAACATCTTGCAGAAACATAATTTTGTTAAAAATCGAATATATAAATCTTAAATTAACCAAAACCATGAATGGTTGAATTGTTTGCTTCTTGATACTTTAAATAATCACCTTCTTTTAACTACACTTTCGTTCATCTATTTTAATTACATTTTTCGCTTAACTTCACTTATTTTTTTTTCACTCAAAATATAAATTCCAAGAATTTAAAATTAGTGGACAAATCAGTTTGAACTATTTACTTAATACATCAGATGCTGAATACATAAAAAAGTAATTTCATAATTTGTTTTTGAATTAAAACTTTATTAAGAAAATTTGTCACAGCCGTGACAATATTTTAACAAAAGTTGGCAAAACTGGTTGAAATTTGTGGAGTTAAAAATTGATAATTTGTATACAAAGTAACAAATTGATAATGCAGTTTTTGCGCTAATTAAAATTAAAAGATATATTAGAAAAATACTGAAAATAAATGTCACGGGTGTGACAATTGTTAGATCGGACTTTCCAAATTTGATGATTTAAGGCTTAAACATGTACACACAGTTGGTTTTAACAACTCCTATTAAAATGCTCACATGTTAAAGAAACTCTGGATGGTATGGGAGGCACAAATAAACGTATCGTTCACAGAAAGGTAATCAACAATTCTGCTAAGGATTTCTTCTTGAAAGCAAAAAATCAATTATTAATATAAATATTTTGTATACTGGTGAATTTAAAGTCAAAATATCTGAATCAACTAAGTAAAAATATTCAAGCAATCAACACCAAATATCCAACAATATCTCATATTTTGTCCAAATAAAGAAGTTAGTTTAGGGTGGATGTAGGTATGTCTAGCGAATATAAGTACACTCGACCAATTTGTGAAACCGAAACTGGGGGCTGTGGGCGCCTTCGCCTGTGTAAAATATAACTTGCTTTGTTCAAAATGTTACAAGCATTAATAAAATTAGTCTTTCTGCTACATTATTTTCATTTTTTAGCAACGTTTATTTAACAAGTTTTGCTTTGTCAGGCCCGTTACAAATGTATGTCACACCCGTTACAGTTTTCTAAAAAATACAGTGCACAATTGAATTGGTTATTCTAATTGCAAAGAGGCTTAAAATGTGTGCCTATAGTTCATATATTTGTGTACTAAAGGAGAAGGAATCTGACTTTTGTGATTCGCGGAAATATAGAAAAATGTTATTAAAAACAATAAATTTAATTTGTACGCGTCACACCCTTGACACCACAAATTAATTTGCTACTCTATGATCTGCAATCGTAACTTAACAAATTTTATTTAGATAATTTGCAGCACTTTAACGTACCTGAAAACAGTGTACTTTTGCTTGAAAAAGCTCTTAGTCATTTTGTCACACCCGTGACATATGGAATTGCTGTATAGGTATTGTTATTAATAAAAAAATTATAAACGTCTTTCTCGTTTTATTCTCAATGCAACACGTGCTTTTATAAGTAATATTTAATAAAAATTAATAAGCGGCGCGACTTCCGAATTCGGTTGAGAAAACTGTATAAAATATGAAAAATCTTTGGCACGCAACAAGTGGTGGCGAAGTTGGCATAAAAAATTAGAAAAACAATGTTTTATATGACATACCGAAAAAGTGCTTTTAGATTTTCCGGGAGCTCAGTTCTCCCGGCGTATCCAGGATTCATCGTGATGAAAATTCCAACGGTGGGAACTAGTGCAATCGGGTCTCCCATGAAATCAAAGTGAGTTCTTTTATTTTTGATGGCATCTAACACTGACTTAACCTGAACGGCAACGACTGAAAGAACTTCGACTGAAATTCTATTGAACTCATCAAAACATCCCCAAGCTCCAGTTTGGGCAAGACCTTTGTAAATATTTCCACAGGACTGTGGACAAATAGCGGTTTCTATCATTAAAAATCAACACTATGCTATATAATAATACTTTATAATCCATTTGTTCGGAGCAGTTGAATACGTAAACCATTATACCAAGTGCTCGTCCTAAGTCTTTTGTGGTTTCGGTCTTCCCGGTCCCTGCTGGTCCTGCCGGCCCTCCGCCCATCACCAAATGTAAGGACTAAATTTACTGAGTTTAATTGCGTTCGATAATTAAACCTTACCTGAGTTAACGTGATGTAACAACGGTCAGTTAGGGGTGTTATGACAAGTCTGGGAGTATTTCCCAAGTATTCATAACTGTACCTAAATTGGGCATCACAAATATTGGCAAAACAGTGTTTATCTTGCTCATCCCATCTATGTCTCAACTGGGAAACCCACTGGAATGCTGAAGCGCTCTCGACTTTCATTTGAATTAATTTGCTAACAACGTCTCGAGAATGAACGTCTATAGTGCAAATGGTCATAATTTTTTGCCGATCTTGCTTTGTCAAATCTCCCAACAACAGTGAAATCAACGTACTTAATTGAGAAACTTGTTTTTTATAGTAATCACGAATTGCATTATCGTAGCCTTCTTCTAAACGAGAAAACGCGATATTCACTTCAGTTGTCCACCATATTTGGGTTCCACACAACACCGCTTGGGCAGGAAAATCAAAAAGCCACTGATCTCGAGGTTTCTCTTCGTAAGAAACAACACCTTCACCCGTCAAATTTCTAATTGTCGAGCGCATTGCGGCTTGAACACGATTCAGCCAAACCTCCACCTAAAAACATTACAAATATTTCAGTGCCAGTGCAAATTTCGTCAAAAATTTGTTGACTAGAGTAATAGGTTTTTAAAATTTCCCTCTATTAATTAACAGGAGTGTAATTCAAGAATTGTTTCACGTGCATTGTTGTAATTTAAAATTTCCAAACACAAAGCGTTGCGACTCTCAATTCATTTGACGTTGATCAACGTATAAAATCATCGACTGTAAAGTTTGGTCGTTCTTTTCAATAAATTTCAATGCGTTTTCCCCAAATAAATTTACTTTCTATTTATCAAATTTTGTAGTTCCCGCCGTGACCTTCCCTGCAACTGACCTACCATTAATATCACTATCGTTAATTAAAAACGCCACTTTTTAATGAATGGGGGCGACATTCATTTCCCAATCGATGTTAGGCGTCATATTCTTTACGCGAATTTTAGAGAGTCAACTCATAACGATACTTACGGCTTCGCTACAGTTCGTTGATTCGCTAAAATCTATATATTCTCCATCTTTTGCGTGCATGCCGTGGATCGATTTATCCAAAGTACCATCCTCTTTTTTTCCAAAGTTTAATCGCGCTATTGAATCAAACAGTTTAGTTAAATGTTTAGCAACCAACTCTGGCTGATTTCCGTTGGATAAAATATCTAAAAGATCAGCCGAAGAAATGAAATAGAATCTCGGAAATGACAGTCGTTTTGTCTCTAAATAAACCGCCAGCGCCTTCTCACATAAAGTTAACTTCTTTTGAAGTTCTTCTAAAATCGCCAATAGCCCAGGCTTGTTCGTCGACTCGACAACATTCGGAATTTTGCTCATCTCAGAAGTCAACTCTTTGAAATCTTTATCTACGTTGTCAAACCGATCCGAATCTTCAGGTAGTTGTTTCCGGATGTCTTCAGAGCTCATAAAAATCGATTCTAGGTGCATCCACGATCTCTGAACTTCAAACCAGATTGATATCACTTGATCGGCTAAGCTCAGTTTAGTTTGCCAAGCGGAAACTTCTTTTAGAAAGTGCGCGATGAATTTTGACGTGATCAAGTTCTGTAGTTGGACTTGATTCTCTTCGAGAGTTTCAATGAGTTCTTCACTGGTTCGTAATAATTGACAACCAGTTCTTGGATGGATTTCGTTACCAAACTCCATCGCAGACCATGTGGTGTTCAAGTCGCGCAGGATTTTCTCCATGGACATTTCTTTTACTGCTTTATCGACGATGTTCTTCACTTCTTCTTCACATTCGTGGAGGTTTAATTCGAGGAGATCCGCCAAGGTTGTGTTGTAGTCCATGACGATTCTTGTCTAAAATTTTGACGGTGTTAATCCATGACAAAGTAAGTGGTAAAAGTAGACTAAGAATACGACTTACCACAAAGTGGGTGTAATCTACTTACTAAATGAGTTTCTCTACTTTTACTTACCGTGAATTCAGGGGGTAAGGCAGCTAAATTCTGTAACAGCGCATAAAGATATTATGATGCTATATACAGTGGCAATTATAAACGTTTATGTACACACTCCGGCTCTTTCACACTTATATTTACATATGTACAAAAAAAAATTGTTATGAGTTCTACCTTGGTAGACTTCATGAGCTGGTTCCAATGTCGTTCTCTTATGGCAGGATTCTGAAGTTCTCCCACTGCTTTGAGCGATGTCAGAGTGTTTTTAACAGTGGATTCCAACCCGAGGTAAGTGTTCCACCCCCGCATTTCCTTATCAAGCATTCTTATTTCCTTTGCAAACTTCTTACATTCAATATCCATATTTTCAACATCGATTTTTCGCCACGGTGTAGTTTTCCAGTCATCTACACACGTGTGGACTATGTGGACATAATCCCATAATTGCTAAAAAATTGTGTAGTAGAAGTACAACTTCGCTCAACTTACTTTTAACATCTTCAAGTCTTTGCGACATTGTTTTAAAACTTTGAAATCTGGAACGTTCACTTCGAATAACGATCCTGATTCTTGGATGTTTTTCATTTCCGTCTCGAATTTTCGTAAGTCCTTGTCAACTTTGTCTAAAACTATGTACGGATGTGCGCAGGTGTATTGGAAGAAGTTATATTTTTTGAACACTTCTCTGTAGTAGATAATTCTGGCGTCGAATTCCGTAATTTTCTTGCGAATAAAAACAACTTCGGCTGCTTGTAAGGGTGCTACTTGTTGTTTCACGGTAATCGCAATCTTTTTTGTGTTATTCCACTGCTCTGGTAGTTCTTGTAGATAAACATTAACCTCTTCGGGGATATCCTGGTCGTAGAACTTCAATAATTCGATCGTTTCACGAAGAGGTCCAAACATTTCATCGGTTGTTGCTTGCCGTTCTTTGACGTGCAGTAAATATCCCATAACATTAACAAGAGCTTGATAATCACCTTCAACAACAGTCTGTTGCAGGCCTTCATCCGCGGATCTGATAAACTGACCTAAATCTGTCAAGCTACTTGTTACAGTATCAACTAAATGATCTTTAAACATGTTCCCCCAGCGTCTAATCGTGTTTAGAAGCGCTTGCTTAAAAGGTTTCACGTCAACTTTAAACCACGAATTAAAAATGTGGTTCGTCTGCATTCTCTCCACTTCATTATAAAGATTTTCGAAGTTGTCGATTTGTTCGCGGAATTGCTCCATTTTTGGTGGGTTTGGTTTTGGCGCTGCGGAATCTTTTAGGTTTACCCAATCTATCTCCTCCCCGGTTAGCTGTCGACTGTAAGTCAAGAAGTGTTCTAAATATATTTTACGATCATCAAGCCAAATGTAAGAATAATTTTGAAATTTGTCGCAGAACTCGTACGCCTCTTCAATGACGCGATCAACATTCAAGAAAATATCTTTTTTAATATCGGTAATATCTTGATTAGAATTGATTTCTTCTTCATATGACATTGTGGCGGTCCGGGAAAATCGGGGCACAATTGCAGCAATTTTATCGATATCTTCAATCAGACCTGTGATTAATTTTTTAAAACCGTTTTCAGCATTGGGGTCTAGAGATGGAATGAAAACAATGTTCGGTTCTAAAAGAATTAGTTGGGCTTCGAATAATGGCGCCAGACAATTTGTGGAATCCATATGTTCGTTAATGTAACCCAAACTGCAGCGTTTCCAAATTCAAATGTGAACACATGTTCGATATTTCAACTCACCTGCAGCCGATGCATTGATATAAGTAGTTCAAAACAATTTGGTCTATAAAATCAATATAGCTCAGCCACTTTGCATTGTCTTGTTTGTCCGTCATTTGGAAAACTTGCATGTTTTGTTGCAATAAAGTTGTTATCTGATCGGACGCTTTCTTGATATCGGAATATCGCCGTGTTATTCTTTCTTCTCTCTCTTCAATACACAAAACACTGTCTTTTTTACCTTCTCTTCGTTCAAAGAGAGGCTGTCTGGCGAATGGCATTAGAACATTTTTTATTTCGTTGAGATTCTTCTGACACTTTTGCAGGTGCTGTTGTAAGTTTCCGACCAGATCGTACAGCTTTGTCATGTATTCCCAGAGACCTAAAGAATGGTAATATATACGCTGCAATTTATATCATTATCTTACCTTCAGAGTTCCAATTCAAAGTGCTTTGTCCTTGTAGAATTAATTTATCGATTTCAGCAATTTCGTTTTGAATTAAATTAAATTCAACATCTTTGGTAGTGCGTCTGATTTTGTTATACCAAGCAATTGTAGAATTTAAATTAGTAATATACTTTCTAAAAACATCGTTCTTCTCTGCGAGAGTTAGTGCGACCTCCGGGAGATTGTCATACCCCATTAATTTCAAGTAATGGATTTCTCTCAATATTGCGGTTAACTAGAAGGAATTATTATAAATTTTCGTCAGTAATAACGAGCCTGAAAAAATTCCAAATGCAACCCGAAAAACACATAATAATTTGAGTTTTATTTTGAATTTGGTCAGGCTCAATAACACTCGTGGACCGCAGTATAATAAATTACTTCAGGATTGAAATTTAAGAGAAGCTCTCTTGTTTTGGTGTTTCTTTTAAGTAGACACAGTTTCAGATTATTTTCTATTTGTTGCGGAACTGTTTTTGTCCATTGTTTAACCAGTTCATTATTAAAATTCTTTAATTTCTCAATCAGCTCGGCAAACCTTCCTAGGATTTCTGTAGCCTTAGGACTTTCAGTTATCCTAAAGAAAAAAAGAGTGAAACTCACTCTCAGGATCAGTGATTTCAATTTACGGGTGTTGAAGACTTTTGAAACATTCAATCGGAGTTTGAAGTCTGACACACATGTTGTGGGTCCACCGAAGACTTCCAGCCACTGGAGGCATGTATTTGTCCACGACGAAATGACCATGTTTCTCTTTTAGTACTACTTGTTCATGAAATAGTACCTCAGCAGTACTAATCTCATTCGTTAACATATCTAGAATTTTTGTGTATCTATTTGTGAATTCTGATTTTATTAACGGGCGTTCTAATACAGATCCCACGATGCTAATCAACTGTAAAACAGCTAAAGAAGTGTCGCAATAATTACATTCACTACCTTAAAAATACTCTCCAAGTTGGAGCAATCTTCAAAAGCTTGACACAGAATTGCAGCGAGTTTCATATCCATCTCAAAAATTCTCTGTTTGAAGTTTTCAAAATCGGCAATAAATGATAAGTCATCGGGATCGAGAACATCGTAGGATTTTCCTGAAAAAATCGAAAAACACTGCTGAAACTCCGTGAAAACTACCGTGACGCGAGAACTAAGATTTTTTCCTTTAATTCCACCAATTTCCACTTTTTCTAGTTTACTAAATTCAAGAACTGTGTTAAAAAACCACTGAATTGTTCTTAACCGTTCTAAAAACGCGTTAAAGCGCTCAAAAACCATATTTGGATGAAAGTTCCAGAGTCTGGGCTCTTTATCCTTGAAGAATCTCCCGAGGTTGTTCTTATACATGTTGAAAATTTTTGAGAAGTGCCGCAATGTTTTTATGCACAAATTAACTCGCTGCATTGCCTCATCAATATCGCTGTGAAAAAGAGTTGTAGGATCTAAGCATTTCTTCGCCTGGAAAGAAGAGTTACCGGTGTTCTAATCCTACCTGTACTCACTTCTTGGATTAATAAGTTGCAGATTTGTTTTAGAAGAACTATAATTTTGACTTGGTCGTAACACTTTGAATTCACCCAAATGAGACAAACCACGTGCATTAAGGGGGCTAGAACTGGAATACAATCACTGAAGTCCGTTTCTTCAACAAGCGAAATGTGCTTTTTTAGTGGTTTCAGGTACAAACAGATGTTTTTAGCTTCGGCTAGTGATATGACTATATTTTTGAATAAGTTTTTGAAGCAGCTATAATAAGCACTGTTCGTTTTTTCTAGAATTACTGCCATGCTTCTGACTCGAGGTTCTCTCAGCTGCTCGTAAATATAATGGAGATTTTGCAGGCGTAAATTCCAAAATTGTAGTTCTAGAATTAAAAAATAATGATCATTACTCGTAAAAAATAAGTGTCAATTTAATTCACCAACGGATGGGACGGGATTTAGCCCAAATCCTGCTTTTTCCGACGAGTCGTTGACCAAAACGTCGTTAATTTGCGTGGCCCATTTAATAACAACTCCTTCAATCGCGCTTTTAAGGTATAAATCACAGATTTCACCATCACTTTCTATGAGAGCTTTTTCAACTTCATGAACTTTGTCGATGCCAACTGGCATTGGTAAGACGGTTTGACCATTGACATGACCTTTGACTTGGTATACTGTGCTTTTTAAACTATGGACGTGTTTTTGGACGTCTTTAGCAATGACTGCCGGCCATTCGTCGTGGTTTTTTGAATTGGACAGTAGAGGGACAAAAATCTGAAATATTTCTACTGAGTTGTGATCAAAATTCTTTGATTTTACCTCGTCGACTAAAGAAGCAAGTTGATCTATAATTTTCGACGCAAGATCGCCGGTTATTAGAGATTCCGCCGGAATTGCCTTACAAACTGGAATTAGCGACTTTTTGATAAAGTAGACTCCTTTACTCTTCAACTGCGCTAATGGAAATCCGCTTGCAGCAACGAGTTGTGCTGTTGGTGTAAGAACTATAACTAGCAGCATTGGATGTGGTCGTTCTAAAAATTTCATCACGACGGATTTGTGGTCTTCTGTAGCCATCATTCGCGTCCATTTTTCAGGTTTGAGTTTTAATGTTTTTTGGACAAAAGAGCCAAGGAATGACATGCGATTGTCGACTTGGACTGGAGGTTGTTCCATTTTAGATTAATTATCTAAATGCAAAAATTAAGATAAAACTTGTCACGGATTTGAAAAATATCGAAACTATTAGTGTGGATTAGAAAATTTGTAATAAAATTAATGGGTCGAACATTGTTGCAAACTATAAGCTTTCGACGTGCTAATAAATGATGTTGTCATGACGCGACAGCAAATTTTATAATTCTGGTATAAAGAAGTTAGCGTCCTGTCAATGCATGACAAATGACATTTGTGCAAAATAGCCGTCATTAAATGATTACTAGCGGAAAATGCAATCAAAATGTATTAATTACGGGAAGGTTCTAATTTCTAGAGAATTGAGTGATAGCGGTGAATTTTATGCTAATGCAAACATGGAATAACATCTACTACTCACCACTTAAGGGAGATAAAATTTGCAACAATTCATTTTCGGAGCCATTTAACCCACTGCGAAAATAACGAAGTTCTTCCCGTTGGTGCATTTTCAAGATTGTGCTGTGATTTAAATTGGTAAAAGACTGAAACTAACATATATCATGCCACAATCACGTTATTATATTATTCGCGTGGTCTCATCGTCCCAGAGTCGTACCAAGACACGCTCTTCCTTACCTCAACTAATGACAACATAAATAAAATCCTGAAGGAATTTGAACACTCCATTGATTTTTGCATTTAGCTATTGTTTCTGCACACACAAAGGCAATTCTAAATTGGATTAAACACCTAATTTAACTTTAATTTATTACGTTCTTAAAAGGCTCGTTTTAATTGTCATTTTTTTCCGAATAGAAAATCGCTAACGATGATGTGCCTGTGATTTATTAGAATTGAACTCGGTTACTGTCTTCTTTGGTCTTCAAATCGAAAGAAGAACATCTACTTCCGATGCGTCCGCGCATCGCGTGCTTGCATGAAGTTAAATTGTACCTAAATGTCGTTTCATTTTTTAACGTTCTGCAATTTACTAATTGCATTCTAATTAAGCGTCGTCGTTCACTTCAAAACGCGATGGATATTGCAGATGTTATGAATTTAGTTTAGTGAATGTTTTATAATGAGTTAAGTTGTAAACTCGTGTAATAAAAATGAAAGTGAAGTTCATACAATGAACAACGAATGAAGTTGTAAAAGTGATGACATGATGCATTCAACTTTATAAAGGAATAAAACGTGCATGTGAATATGTAATAGGGAAAATAATAAAAACATTAATTTAACAAGTTTATTTGGTAAATGAGACAATTAAAAACGATTTGTAACATTTCAGGCTAATTATATATCACAATTCCACAACATTCCTATTGTCTATCGGGGCAGAATTTTGAATGACTAGTTTAATGTAAATCGGTTAAACAAAGTTTTTACAATTAAAACCATAAAATAAGAGACACCCTAAGCAATAAAAATAATCAAAATCGTGCATTCCAAGATCAGTGCTTCTTTTCCTAAATACTAAATAACGAACTTATTACCAAAGGACACATTTATTGATGGGATTCATGGGCGCACCGGTCTGACATCCCCAAGCTTCTGCAAATTCTTTGGAGTTGGAAAGGGTTCCAATTACTCGAATTCGATTTGGACTGTGAACACCATCTACCAATTTGCTTTTTAGTGCACCTATAGTTGAATTGCCACACCATATCTGAAAATAAGAAATGATTTATAAAAAATTTGCTCGCAATTTTTAATATAAGCAGACAAAACAGATTTTGGGGAAATTACATTTTGAATCACAATCGCATTTTACGAAAATATAGCAAACCGTGACAAGATTTTCAGATTGGGTTTATTCGGAGGTTCCTTTGGGAAAACCCCGCTTAGACGAAAAGTATTATTAAATTGTCAAACCTGTGCAAAGCCAAGGAAAAACAATTGATCGGGCGTAACATCTGGAAGTCCTGGTAACCGTTGATGCATGGAATTTGTAACTGCTTCGCGTCGTTTGTATCCTTCAAAAGCTGCTCGTAGGCCACCATTATCCGCAATATTTTCACCTTGCGTGTTATATCCTTGCACCTATAAGAGAATTTCCAATTTTTGTTGCTTTTAACGTGAAACGTACGTGAAATGCATCGCCTAAATCGGGCATCGTATAATTGTTATATTGATCGATGATGCAGCGCACTTTGTCATGGTAATGATTCAGGGTTGCCGCCGACCACCATTGCTTCAAATTGCCATTCTCGTCGTATCTTCTCCCTAAAATAACACAGTTATCCACGGAAAAAATAACAACGAGTTAATTAACCTTGGTCATCGAATCCGTGAGTTACTTCGTGGCCCATAATGGCACCAATAGCACCATAATCAATAGCTCTGAAAGGTTGGATGCATTTAATCAACATAAGCTATAAAGCGAGACTTTCATAGCAATTTGATTGAAATTTCACTTTTTCGTCAAATTCCATGATTTACATGCAGTATAAAAATAGACAAGGTATTTTTGGAAAGAAATCCGTTTCCCGGTTTGCTCGAAATTTCTTTTTCCAATACAGAACACGGTCAATAAATCCCAGGAGAGAGTAATCTGATACTCACAACTGGATTCTCATTATGGGTCAGGAATAAAGCTGAAATTAGTTCTGTACTTACAATGATCTTACAGGAAGAAAACATGTAAAACACTCGAATTCTTTAAAACTCAAATTAAAATCGTTTAGAATATTAAGAAAAAGCGGAACAAATTTACCTTTCATGTTCAATTTTTTTTAATTAGTTATGGATATGATTATCAAACCTGTTATTATTTTTCTTATTATTATTCGAGTAAACATTTATTTAAAATTTTAGTGCACTTAAAAACGCCTTTAAAGCGATAAAATTAACAACTTTATAATTCTAAAATAATAATCATTTCCGTAAACAACTTTTCTGTTGTGGGATTGTTGAGCTTGGAGATTTCCAGTTTTGAAAATATTTATACTCAGTCACTAATTAATTAGAGTTGTTTCAACAATAGGCACTAAGTAGTTACAATAATTTGAGACTATTAAATAAATACGACGAAATGGAATAAATGGGAATTCAGCTGTGTCATTTAAAATGTATTCGCAATCTTCTTGTTTTCCAATAGCAGATTTTTTTTTATTTCTGTTACGTCTTAGATAATCTTTCTAGAATATTTGTGTACTTCACCGATATACCGGGTCTATATAAAAGAATTCACTTAAGATCCAGTGTGCTCTGGATAACAAAAAATTAAACCCATGGTCAATAGTGAATAATTTTACTGCTACCCGACGCGTATCAAATTTTGAAAGTATTTCATTGAGCGATTCTGCAGATTCTGAGTCAGTAAAATAACGCAACTCGAAACAAGATGTCATTTCTAAAATTTTGGTTCTAAATGTCGTAAATATACTATTTTGTTCTATTTTGAGCGTCTCTGATATGTGCGCGTAATTTCGATTTGCCCCTTCTGGTTGCCAACCCTTCATATCTGAATTGGTCTGAAAATGAGCAATTTGAGTTCGGTGTGTGTGACAGCTTTTGAAAAATTTGAAATGCCTCTAAATTCGCACATACCAGCTGTTCATGAAGATGATCTCCGGCTTTTGCTTATGTTAAAACGGAAATTTGACACTTAAATATTTCCATTCTTACTTGACATCGTTCATTTATGCAGGCGGTAAATTACTCAAAACACAACAGCCGACGCCACAACAAAGTGAGTTGGGTATAGCAGCGTTTACTTTGTACATTTTTGTGTTTTAGCTAAAGCAAAACCTGACAGATTGTGTCTTGGTAATTAATTTCCGACTTCCTTGTGTTGTTTAGAAATTAGACTGAATATTTCGGTGGTAAGATTATTAGATGAAAAAAGAAATATCTGGGGGACGTTTTTCGCAGCTGTCGATTTTGCGGTCGTTTTTAAACGACACAACGGAGATTGGATAGAAATGAGGCGAACAACAGATCAGCGAATGAATATTCTGTTGATGGTGAATTCACGATAGTGGAATAAGGGATTGGTTTAGTGTTTACTTACGCTATTCCGTTGCCGTAAAATGGTGGTTTTAAGATACCGGCTGGGAACGCTGAAAATTATTTTACAGATTTATACCATATTTTTTATTAGGTATATAAAAAGACTTACTGACAGAGTTCAGTGTTGCTGAATAAAATGCATTTACTGTTGTGGCTGAAGCTACCCATCTAAAACGATAAAATGTAATATCTCTTTACAATAAACTTGTGTGCTAGAATACCGATTACGATCAGGCTTTTTTCGAATACTTTGCAAGTTCCTTCGGACTGCTGCGTTCGTTAAGTTTAAGTAAGTGTCGAAGAGATTGTCTTCGATTACGTGTGCCTGAAATGGAGATATATATAAAATTGGGGTGAGCATTTTATGACACTAAAGGGCATAGTTAAAAGAAATTATATTTTTTATCTACAAGTTTGTTAGTAAAAAACTTTTATAACTTAGTTTAACTGTTCGTAGCAAAGAAACTATATACCAGAGCAGTGCCGCTTGCGATTTCCTTCACGAGATAATTTATGTAAATCTCCGTTCCGAAGAAAAATAGTTTCATTTTTCACCCACAATGTGAAACAATGATCACGTCATCTAACCTACTTTTTTGTAATGTTTGTCAAGTTGTGTAGCGTTCATAATCCATCCTGGGTATCCAACAAAAGCTCTGATTGCGTGTAGTTTAGTCAGCGTCTTTTCACGTGTGGTTCCATCCATCCAATCTAGCTCATGCACAGCATCTTCGAACGCTTTTCTTATGTCCTCCAGCATTTCTATAGCCTAGAATTTTAACCACAAACCTCGATGTACCATTTCATTTTAATTCAAATACCTTATCACGATGTTCCTTGTCAAAATGAGACCTGACATAAAGATAACTTAAGGCGAGACCAAAATTCGCGTTAACGTTACTAGTACATCCTTTCCATCTGGGAGTTCTACTCTGAAGGCCCAACAATTGTTGAGAAAATTCAAATCCCAACGATCGGAACTTTGTTAAAGTAAGAGGGGCTACTGTTGAGAATACGCTCCACCACAGGAACCTCTCTAGTAATACAATTACACATATTACAGGAATCCCTAAAGGAAACTACGTATTTTCCACACAAATACCATTCATAAATGTCACCAGGCTATATTTCACAACAACGCATTATTGTACACCCCATAAATAACAAGCAACATAAAAACTACATTTTCTAAACTTACCTATGATCAATTTATTTGTGTTTTTTAGTAAAATTGATAATTTTTGCAAATACGGTAGATCTAACAAGATTGCGGTATCTTTTCGTGGATTTAAAATCACCGTCGTGTCATTAAAAACTATGTTAAGGTATCTCGTCCAATTCACCTAAAAATTAATTCCAAGTACAAATCAGAATATCAACTAGAGTAAAATTAGTGTGCGATATAACTAGACAGATTGTTCCGATCTCCTCAATAAACTTTTCTTTTTTATTCCCAGGTTGTCATCTCGTTTTCATCCATGCTTCCACTTACCCACACCTCTTATTGATATTCAGAAGCATTCCTCTTCACATGAGATGCGCGCCAATTTTAATCAGTGTCAAGACGGATTTGATTTATTTTTATGTTCACCGAATACATTGTTTGCTTTTGTTTTGGAGTTTTACATAATTAACATTTTTGTGAGAACAGCCTGACAATAAAAAGAAAAGTTATTTCAATTTAGTGTGAAAATTAATTTAAGTGCATCTACGAATAGATAGAAGTTCTCTGCTTAAAATGAATGTCACTCACCGCCACGAATTTATGTGTAATTTACATCTAATTGCGTCTGGATGAACTTACAAATTTCCAAGATTCATTGTCAATTCCTGGACCGTTGGCCAACTCTATAAGGTTAACTTCGTGAAAAAGATGGTTGGGGCTGCGTCGAGTTTCAGAAGGGGTCATGACCTAAACATAACCCGGACTCAGCTTTATGTATATCTACCCACTTTTACACACATGTTGCAATATGATTTATATGACACGTGTATTTGCATTTGGTTGTACTGTGTTGTCAGACTTCACATGTTATCCACCAAAACTAATTTGATCGTAATTATGATTAATTTATTATTATTGGGAAACAATGCACGTAATTACTTAATCTAGACCTGATTTATAACCAGGGCTAGTTATTTTTCACGTCATTTTATTTTTCCAAACAATTCAAGTAATCAGGTAATCACGAATCGATCGCTCCTAATGGAGATCTTTATTTAACATCAGAATGGGATAAAATTACCTTTGCTATTTGCGTACTGAAGTTTACAATGTCTTCCGCGAAATACTCCACCCCTGTAAAGTTCGTATACGCTCTAAGCATCTGCGTGATGTACTTTTTATAGTTCTTTATTTCTGTTGAAAACTTCTCTGCTTGGAGCAAGTACCTCTCACCAAACCCTGGAGAGACTTGTTCAATCTGAAATAGATATATCGAATGACTAATGTACGAATACGAATTCCAACTTAATTTGGATTTTTTCTAAGAAAACTATTTATGTTTCTCAATCAAGCATAAAACATTAAACTAAATGGGTTAGAATCCGAAATATAATTTAATTTTAATCCGTAGCCCTATATGCTGATAGAACCCCAACTTAATTTAGGATTATCTTTATACTTCTGTTTTTATATGAAAAGATTTTAATCTGTGCAATAGAGTACGTGCCTACAGAAATTCGTTCTTCCGATCGATATTTACAAATAGGAGAGCAACGCTCAGTTTGTAGAAATTTAACAATAAATCCAATTACTCAGATAAACACTTCAATTTACTTTCAACGAACACGTTTTGAAGAAATTGCTTTTTAAGTTGGTTAAGTTATTTTATATATTGACGTCGTAATGCTACAAATTACTTCAATAGAATTAGACGCAATTTGCATATTTTTAGTTTTCATCGGTTTAATACTAACAACAATTTTATTCACAGATGAGTTCCTGACGTCTTCAGCTACATTCATTCCAATGAGCATGCTGACTCCGAGCAGTCGTCTCGTTTTTCCTACAGTAAATAACCAATCAAAATGATCGCTGCTGGAATTAACAGGAGGACTTGAAGATAATCCCACCGACTCCAGAATACTCTGAATTGGAGAAATGCCTTTTGTTTCCAGGGTCGCTAAAATGGAAAAAGTACCCTAAATTACATTTTAATAGAAAGTGACGGATCAATTTTGAGTAAATTGTCATTTTAACGATGTTATAAGAAAGTAGTAGTTGAGATGGCTTCCTCTCAAGTAAGAAATGCTGTTGTGTAGTCAAATCACGTGGTCTATCGAAATGTTCTAGAGCCGGTCGACCTACACTATAGCTATCCATCATCTCCACAGATCCTGTCATTTGTCACAGGCTACAACTTGTCACAAATATTCCGTTCGCGAATGTTTTATTGTTAAATTAATTTATTTTCGAATTTGTTCAACGTTTAAATGACTTTGAAAACTAGACTTTCAGGAGCGAGAATCGGAAATTTGGTTTGGACAGACGACAATAAACTTTTCTAATTCGCGTAACTTTTTTTACGATCAGTAATTGATATTAAACTTGACTCAAAAGATTGAAAAGTGTTGGGAAGTTATGAGAATCGTCCTGTATGTTAAGAAACGTATTTGTTGAAATTCAATTTTTTGTAACGGATCTTTGGCTCGGGGTGATAACATGGCCCAGTGGAGTTTTTTTCAATCCGATTTTTATGCTTTAAACTTGATTCTGTTGAATAGCGTATCGTTATTATTTTATATATTTCTCTGACAACTGGTAAAGCGAGATGGTTGTGCAGATTAATTTCGAAATATTACAGTAAAATTACACAAAGCCTCACACAGAGCAAAAACACCAATTGTTTTCGCCGTTTGAGCTTTTAAAAACATGTAATCGTGATGAGTTTTAGTAAAAACTAATTGAAAATTGTGAAGGGATCATGAGGGTTTAAGAGAGAGCGCAAAATTGCAATTTTTATTAAATTCTGTGTCACCTGTATCCATGCAAATTCTATATAAAGCTCTGGCTTTCTTTATTCCATCGAGTTCCGTGGAATTGTTGTTATTAATTTCGCCACCTCTCTCAAGAAGTTGCTTCATGTTTTGCATAAGAGATTCTCTAAGTGAAGCTAGTCGATCCCATGTGGCTGTCCAGTCAGGCACAGGATTCGATGTGATCCATCCACCACATGAATATTGATAAAAGTCGGTGCAAGGATCTGCGTCTCGATCCATTGCACGTAGAATATTCGAAGCTGAAATTGAATAATTACGACATTTGCAACAAACAAGTGCTGATCGAAGTGAAAACTTATCGCGGTAATAATAATACTGCACGTATTCCTGCGATAGCTTACCTGTGTTTACACATTGCTCGGAGAGGCAAAGATGCTCGTATTTTGATAATATTGGTGTTTTGACAAGCACGATTGCTGCTACTAGAAGCAGCAGGAGGTTGACTAGCAGAAAAATTATCAGCGGGAAGCGCAGGGACCCACCGGGCGACCTGCAATTTTCACGTTAATTACACTAGTCAACAAATTTTCGACGAAATCAGATCAGTTTTTTTAATTTACAACTCCTTATTTTACAGATTTAAGTAGTAATCTTAAGAGCACGACAAATATAAAGATATTCCCGATAGAAAAACCCCGATTGATTAGTTGTTATTCAACGACAAATTTAAATAATTGAACGACAGAGTATGAACGATGAAAAGAGGTGAATGTCAGACATTAATAATAAATTTTAGCGACAAAAAAATATGTGATCGACAATTAATGTTTTCTTCGACAGAATAGCTAAAATCGGCGACGAACAAACTTCACCTCGCAACAAGTAAATAAATTAAAAACGGCAAACTAATGTTTTCCAACAGATAAATTTTAGTTTGGACGACAAAATACAATTTTCCATACAAATGCAGTGTTCATTGTAAAAATCGAAGTAGGTAGTTTCAGAATTGAATGTTAATAAACAGGTAAGCTTATGTTAAAAAAAATATTATATTTTTATTTAAGAAGGATAAGTAAAAAAATACAAACTTTATAAAAAAATGAAGATAAAATAAATTCTTTATAAATATCATTCTAGAAAACAAAATATAAGAAACTACACAAGAAAAATTAGAAATTTACTGCAGAATAAATGCCTTCTTGGCCTTCGATGCTCTCCCTCTTTTGAGTTTTTGCCTTATAGACACTTGCTTAGCTGCAGCGGGTACAACCACAGCCTTTAATCGGATCTGCAAACCTAGGGCATGTTGGACATATAATTTTTCAAAAAAAATGGGCAAGTGGACGAAGATTTCTCTAAATTTTTGGTGTTAATATGTATTAATACACCAAATAGAATTGGAAGTTTATTTAAACTGTTGACACCTTATCATTTTCAGAATTTCTAGACATATTTCTGCAAATTTCAACACAATAATTTTGAACACAATTTTCAGTTGTAACAATAGGTTACCTACCAATTAATGTTGGGGAACAAATTGTTTTTGCTAGAAGCGAATGTCCTTATTATTGAGACAAATCAAACAAAAGGGGGGTTATGTTCTGATAGCAGTTCGCTAGAAGAAAGTAGATGCTTAGTTACATTCTGTCGTGCAAGATATTTCGATGATAAAAAATTATTTAATCTGGCATTATTGCATTCTGTCGTTGAAATTATTAAACAACCAGGTGAAATCAATTAATTGCCTGGAGAATATCTTCATTGTCTTGATAAATATAACTTGCCTCCCAATTTTTTTATTTTATGGGGAAATAAAATTTCACGTCGTTCAATTTTCTATTTTGTCGTTCTATACAGGGTCCGGCAACACTTGTGTCCACCCCCAAAATCGTCTTTAATTTTAAAGATAAAATTTTGAAAATTTGCATACGCTCACAGTTAACAAAGCTCAAGAAGCTGACGCAAAAATTTGTTTTTTATCACCAATAGTTTTGACGTCGCGACGCCTTAAAAATGTAATTTTTATTTAATTGTAAGGGTTTGTGATATCAACCCCTAATTTAATTTTTTTTGAATATAAATGTGTTAAAAATATCTCAGTTGTTATTTTAGATTCAATGCAAATTGTCTTCAAAATTTGAGAAAAAAATGCTGTTTTATCAAGTTAGTTTTCAATTTCATTACGTCAAAGTTGGGAACTACGTTTACACCCATCTGTCAACATCTTGTGTCACAAATTTTATGTATCCTTTGGTTCGCTTTAGATTGTAACAAAAGTCTTACTTGGTGAAATTGTCGCTTTGTCGATGTTAATTAACAATTTCTGGTGTCTATAAAGTGCAGCATGGCCGTGTTAATCAAAATTAACCTTTATAAGAGTGAATGAATTGACTTGTGAAATTTTGGTGTAAACGTAGTTTGCCACTGTGCTGTCATGATTTTAAAAACTAACTTGATAAAACAGCGTTTTTTTCGCAAATTTTAAACACAATTTGCATTAGATTTAAAATAAAAACTCAGATATTTGTATCACTGTTATGTTGAAAAAAAAATTGAATTCGCGAATATTTACGCAAAAACTCAAAAGTCGCTAAAAATTATACTTCTTAGGCGTCGCGACGCCAACCAAACCGTAATAAAAAACAAATTTTTGCGTCAGCTTCTAGAGCTTTGTCAACTATGAGCGTACGCAAATTTTCAAAATTGTAACTTTAAAATTAAAGACTATTTTGGGGGTGGACACAAGTGTTGCCGGACCCTGTATAAATAGTGTCTTACAACTAATAATTTGGTCGATTTTTCAATTGTTTCAAACGTTAATTTTATATTATCTGTCGTGCTGAAAAATGCCTCCTATTTTAAAACTTAAAATGTGTCTAGAAATGACGATTTTTAGACGCAGGAGCATTTTTTTTTTTAAGTCCGTTTATGAAATTTGTTCCTGTGAAAGTTTGACGTCTTCCGTCGTAATAGAAAATGACAAGTTCAATTAAAAATCCTCTCACTAATTCTGTCCATTACTTTTTTTCAATCTTTAAAGTTTAGAACGGTAGCAAAATGGTGTAATTGAAATTGGATCGTATTATACACGGATATAAATTTAATGCGGTCATAAAAAGAATGAAATGTTTTCACCGGACGTCTCGCTATTTAAAAGGGTTTCAACGACATTCACACCATATGACAGTCAAAATCGTATGTCATTGTATCTGTAAATACACGTCACTGGCAGAATGCTATCGTTGTTCTGTGTGGCGTTATTTTCATTACATAGCAATTTTGTTACATTTATCAGCTACTAGCAAACAAAGAATCCCGAAACAAAGTTATCGCCACTTATTTCCTAACCACAAAACCAGATTGAGCGTCATATGAATGCATGAAAAAATATCATTGATTTCAGTATCCCCCACTTAGACGAATTTAATTAATGAGTGGAGTATTGGAAGTGCCATCTTCAATATAAATATTTATTTTATGAGGGGCAGTATGAAGAAAATTTTCGTTCCTTTGTGCTGCGTAAACAATGAGTCATTTAATTGGTGAGAATCTTCAAGATGTTTACGCAAAACCGTTCAAAGAGGTACTAAAATAATTTCCTGGTTGGCTGATGAGCGACGTGTCAGCCCTTATTTTGGGGAAGGTAGACAGGGCAACACGTCGCATAATTGATGGTCCTGTTAAGTAGAAAAGGATAAGACTAAGATTATAGGGTTTCTTTGAATAAATCAGATCAGTTTCAAGCTTTTTGTTCATTCTCTCCAAATTTTACATTTATTCAAGACTCTTCAAAATATAATGGTGATGGACAGTTCGGACGGCGTGTTTGACATATCAATTAGTGCATTTAACACATTTCGCGTCCATTTTTGTTAAAAATATGCAATGTCGGCAAAATTTTCGTTGATGTACCAGCATTATAAACGCGGAAACGGTATTAATAAAAGTGCTACGTAGGGTGCGTCAGAGATCGTTAAACAAGGTTACAGCTCGTTTACTATAACTAAAGTTTTTGTGGAAGGGACTGAATTTGTTTGAGATGTTGTTTCACTTCGGACCTAACTTGTGATGGTTTGTCAATTATATACTTTCAAACAACCATCCTCTGTTAGCTAGTTCTTTTTCTAGGACGCTTCTTCAACCCTCTAATTCGCAACAAAGAATACTTATTGTTAGTTTGACGATTTAATTACCAAATTATTTGTATTGGTAGAGTTTAAAATCTAATCGTGCTGATCAGTTTTACTCCAGTGGGTTTCTAGAGATCCCACAAGTTTAAACGAGAAGAAAATTAGTCAATTACTTTCCTTTGATAAAGGTTTTGTTATTGAAGCACGACGCCTGTTTTTTGAGAAATTGCGCGGTCGTAATCATGACGTTGACAAAAAATAAAAGACAAAAGAGACAAGAAATTTTCTGAGATTTTTCAAATTACAACTTTGAGATCCGCTGAATTTTTATTTTCCCTTCCTGTAAACTCTCTAGCGATAAATACTTTCGATTGTCTTTAGTTTTAGTTTTTTTAAACGGATTAGATACCCAGAATACGCACTTTTTTATTAATCGCTCCACTAATAAAAGAATAACGTGGGGCCCAATCAAACCGTTTGAAAAAACGGACTTAATCTTACGTCACAGTGGTAATTTGCTTTTAATTTGTAAATGCTAACATTCACTAAATTCCGGGACTTGGGTCACAATGGTTATCGTATTATTGGTGCGACGCCAACGAGTTTGTTTGCTGTGGCGTCGTGCTATTAATTCTCTGCCTACATTTACACAACTAAATTATAACATAGCCCTTCTTGTTTTATTTAAGACTGTCAGCCAAGATGCAGTTTTGTTATGAACTGTGTTGGCGATTCATTTCCAAGTTTATAGCAAATTGGAACTTACCATTTATTGAGTTTATCGTTGGGGTTCTCGCCACCAGTATTGGATATTGATACCTGCAAATACATTTTTCGTAAATCTAAGTTATGTTTACATTCGGCTTCTTTTGATGTGCTTTCTAATTGTGGAGTTTGGGGTGGAATTAGTTCCGAAAGCGTACGACTCCGACAGAGGTCGCCATGAGTGTATTTATGTAGTGGAAAATAAAAGGACTGGGGAAAGAAATGGAGTTATTGTCACAAGAAATTTCCGACTAATTGAATTGTAATTTTTTAACACAGTTAGGTTTGAAATAATTAGTTAAATTAGGTGTCTTTAAGCTTCAGGTACACACTTCATTCTAGTGCTTGAAACTATTTATGTACGAAACTCCCTTAATGAAATCTAGTCGAGTTAGACAAAATTAATTAGTCTATCAAAGCCGAAACCGTTCTCATTCGATCTTGCGCCTTGTTAGAATTGTTAAACTTTAATTCCACCACTACCAGTCCCGAACGAAAAAATACCATCGTAAGAAATTAATTTATTAGATTGTGTTGTTTTCTCTTATGTAATTTCACTGCCATCAAGATCACTATCGTTAGAAATGAGCGAGTTTGTAACAAATTGCAATCACTTTCGTAGCTACCTCTGGTAATTACCAATTCCAAAAAAACCGACATTTTGTACTTTTTATTTACTAATTTACAATATCATTTTTTTGTTTCCGAAAGTGAACGTTCGATGTGTTGCGAGTAGATTGGAACTAAAAAAATGTGTGTTATTTTGTAAAGGCAACAACCTGTATACGAGAGCAAACGCGATTTTGATAAAAATTAATCAGAAAGTCTTAATTAGTTCATGGAAATGTAAGTTTGTGCAATTAGCAAATTCTCGCTTAATAAATCAAGTATAGATCGTTTATGTAATGGTGTTAATAAAACCGTGGAGATGAAAGTGTTTTACTTGCACTTTAACGCAAAATATCGATTTCGGATCTTCCGACAACACTAATCTGTTTGAAAAATGATGACTTTAATCCTTGTTAATTGATCAAAATAAATCGCACAGTTACTCGGAACGGCTCGGGAATTTTCTCAGGACCGAGGAACTATTTTCATCTCACAATTTAAGTTTTTAACGATAAATTACACTTACATGCATCACCACTTAACTTCCTTAAACACAGCACACAAACAGGTGAGCGCGAACTTAAATCCACCTTCACTTCTAACTTTATTTTATTATAATTCGTTTTTAAATTTGCGCGAAAGTTCGATTTTATTGAAGAATTTAACCGAGTTTATACTTCATGTTTTGATCTAATTGTGTAAGTCGATTTGTACAAACTGCAGAAAATTCCAAATCATTGCTGTGGAGCCCCCTCTGTGTAAAAGCCCCCTCTCACCAAATCGTGTGCACCGCTTACCGCGAAACATTTTTTTTTTATTTTAGAGTTGATGATGACATAACCGCGGTGTTACATTAAGATAATAGATTTCACTAAGTTTTATTTTTATTGGAAAACTGATTTTTTAGCCTAAATGTTGCGTTACGCAGACTGGTTTTCAAATAAATCAGATTGGATAAGATGAATAATTTCACTTCCTTGTAAAAGTTCCTTCCGTTATTAACACTATGGTCATTTGAATATTACATAATTACAAACATCCGAGCTGGAAATTACTTGTTTATTACATAATTGTCACATGTTTACTATATTTGATTGCGAAAAAACTTACAGATGATCACTAATAAAATTTCCACACTAATTTTAATAAACCTAGTTTTTTCGACCACTATTAAAATTGATTTGCCTTTTATTGAGCGAACACAAATATTTGCTCATTATTATATCATCACATTGAACTGCAATGCGTCATTGACACTCATCCCATTTTAAAATTGCAAAAATCATTGTTCAACCTTGGCAGTCGATACCTAAAATAAATCGATTTATTAATTGTCTCGGTGGACGGTGGCATACTTTGCTGAGTAATAAAATAACTGCACGAAATGTTATTGCGAAGTTTACGAATTTGAAATTTTGTTTTTGTCTGCAGTTATCATAAGAAAGTTTATTATAATTTGCCCGAAAAGTTGGAGCGGAAAACTTTACAGTTTTGTGGTACTCGCGAGTTTTTTAAGCGAAGTATGTTACTTAAATGTATAGAATTAACTGGTCACATTTTCTCATTTTCTGCGTCAATAATTGGGGAATTGGTGCACGACTTGTATGAATATCAACGTAAAAAGGTTTGTCGTAATAAATAAAGAAAGAGGAGCGCTCTGATTTTTACAAGTTTGCGGCGCCAATAAAATGATTCTTCAGCTGGTAGTTTTGAAAATCTCTTCCGCAGTATAAACTCGCTAGCATCAAATTAAAGTCATTATAACTGGTTCTTGACCAATAACGCTGCTATATTAAATTTGGAGAGGTCAGTGCAGCGATGTGGATTCCAACCTTAATAAAAGTAAAAGTAGTAAGTTTGCCGAGATAGTAAACATCATGATAACAATTATTAGATGGCGCTTTTATTAGTTCTAGAGTTTCCTATAGTTCCTAGTCAATGAACTTGTTTCCGGGTTGGCAACGCGATTATACCGACTCGAGAGAATGTCCGTTTACATGATTTAGATTTCATATTTTTTGTCATTGTTGCTAAAATTATTTAAGCGGAAGACTGCATATTTTCATTATTATTGATGACACGTGAAAGATTTACTTTCACTTACACTTTTTTTAATTTGTTTTCTAACGACCAACACATCGAAATTCTGGTTGCTCTAATTAAGATGAATTAAGAAATTTGTCATCTGTGTAGTGAACGGATGCATATAAATCTTTTTTTTGTGACGACAGGTATTACAGGCAACGGCATTTTGTCGTGTTCTCCACAATACTTTAAAGTCGAAACGATATAGCGCACGTGCTTCATATATAGCAAAGGTGTGCGAAACGTGAAAATATTTCTAACAAGAAACCACTGTACTATTTTAGGATTGAAAGAAATTATCAAGACATTTCTACGAGAATTTGTAGCTGAAAGTTTCTAGGAAATTGCACCAGGTACACGGAGGAATGAGAAAAAATGATTTAGAGCGCAATCGCCACTTCAGAATATTTTGATCAGAAACATGTGGTCAAGAAACGGCGAATCAGATTTCTACTGCAACATTCTTTTATAAACCAAAAATTGAGCGCTCTATTTTGTCATTTGATTCGTTTTAAATTAATAAAATAAATAAAATAAATATACCTCGTCTCATTGTTTATCAACAACGTATTTATAATTTACGGAGATTTTGAAAATAGTATTTATTAAAAAGTAATTTAACCGGCGCGACAGTGTGGGCAGTAACGAGTCTGATTCGATGCGCGCCCGTGATAAATTATGTTTATTAAATACTATTTATAAAGTCTCCAATATTCAGAATAAAATGAGGAATACGAAATATTTTTCCTGACTTTTATCTTTGCAATGTATGCAATTCGTTTGTAAGCTAAAGTTATTAAAAACGTCTTGAAGCACGAGCCTCATAACTGCTAATTCATGTACAATGCAAGGCTTAAAATTTGTTAGAGCAAGAGAATATCAAAGTGGTATTGTTCCATATTGTTCCCAAGCATGCAGGATTTTTTGCGAAGCTTTTTTAAAACTTCTGTGTGACCTGGTTGTAAACTATGCAGAAAGATCGTGTCATTTTTTGTTCTCTTTTACTGAAGTGTGTCTAATTATTGACTGTTCTTTATTGGGTTAGAACTGTTGCATATACTCACGCAACTTTTAACTTTTAACGCATTTTTCGCGAAAGGAGCTGGAAAAAAAAAAACACAAAGATCATCTTATACTTTATTTATAAAACAACAAACAGTGTCTATATATTATGTGTTTATATATTTTATATACATAATAATCACGTTATGTGTAACATTGATCCAACATTATTTACAGAAATCGGGCGAACAACCACAGATTTAATGTAACGAATCATGTGTAATCCTCAACCTGTTGAGCAAAGTACATTTTATTTCAATTGATGGGTATTAATTGTATCGAATGTTTGAATTAAAATTGCCAACAAAAAGTTCGACGTTTTGTAAACAGTTTCCAAGTTGTCGATGCAAATTTAATAAGAGCAATATGAAAATTTTCAGACGTTTCATTTCCTTAAGTTGAAAAATTGACGTGTTTCCTAAGATCTAACGATAACGTCTTACACTTGTGTCAACGTCTGGAAACCTGGAGATCGTCAGATTGACTCTATCTGTTAGCCGTCGTGGAAGAATTCCCTTCCTATTCTTCACTCGTTAAATAAATAACATTCAGACAGCCAGGGAAACCACTTACGTAAAACGTCTTAGCTCGGAATTCGATTTTGAAGGCATAACAATTTTCGAGGAAATTTTTTTCTAAAATTTGCTTTTTATTTTGAGAGCCATCTTGCGCCGCCTCATGGTTTGAAGTAAGCGTTATTTCCCACTAGCGGAAGCGACGTTTTCTAAGATTCATACGAAAGGAAAGACAAAAGAAGACCGATAAATCATTTATGAATTAGATTTGGATGTTGGCTAACAATATCCGTAAAAATTCTGGCCTAGTGTTGGGTGAATTGATCAAAGCTTAGCCTTCTGTAGCAGCTGTTAAATCAGATCACGCGCCATTTAGCAGACATTCATCACGAACCAGGGTAAGCAACGTTAGTTCGACTCGGTTGTATCGTGTGCAGAAGTGGTCATGACATGTACAGAATATGTGTTTATTTACAACTTTCCCATAAAAGTTAATCCTGTCGATGTAATAGGAAATAAGTTTCCGGAAATTTACTTGCTGAAGTAAAGTGGTTTCTTTAATCCTTTTTACATTAACAGGGAATTATTAGCCTTCCCTTTGTAAGTCGGCCAGCACCAGTTTTCACAATTTCCTTCCTAATATATATTACACTGAAATCGGAAAATTTCTGATAAATATTGACATGGCTACATTTATACAAAATGTAAAAATCACAATCGCAATCTTGAAAACTATCTTAAAAACTAACTAAAACTCTCTTTTTATAAATCTATAACGAGTTAGAAAATATTTATACAGGGGTAGGTATTAAGAGCGAATTAACGACTCTAGAAGAAGCTTTCAAAACGTACAAACTTCGTCATTTCCTTTCAATTTGAAAAACTTTATAAATAAACACTTGAAAAATAATTTTTTGTGCGATGTAGAGCTTGAGGATCAACAAGAGCTTAATTGTTGGGCAAAGAAGAATAATCATGGACAATGTAACTTGGTGGAACAAGGGAAAGCTCTCAGCTGGCATGACACGGCTGCACATTGGGTTGCCTACGCTTAAAATTCACAGAAATAAAAAACTAGATTCCTGACGTGCACAATTAAAATTCAGTGCTTTTTCCGAATGCGTAAAACGAATTTCTTTTTTTCTTTAATTTTGATATGAATATAACCTCAGCTAATTGCACAAAGAGCTTCTTCTAAAGTCGAGTCCCTATTCTATTATGGATAATACAGAATTGGAACAAACTATGTTGCGAATTAAGCATCCAATATCGATTTTCTGTAAAGTTACTATTCCAAAATCGTATGGGAGTATTTGGCGATAGATTTGCTTAGAATACGAGAACAAGACGATCTCGACATCGTGCTGCGCTGTAAGCGCTGCCAGCTATGTAAATTGGTGCAATCGCTTTCAATATTAACGAATTTCAGTTTTTACCCGCACATAAAATAAATTCAATTTTCGAACCGCGAATCCACATATTCATGTTGCAACAATTACGAATTCCATTCTATATGTACGTTTAAAGCTCAGCATGATTTTATTATACTGTTTTCATTATGTTCGAATGAATGGAACATTATTCATGAATTAAACTACATTTTACTTTAAACAATAAAGTTATACACTCAACTTCATATCAAGTTGAGCAAATTTTAATTAATATTAAAGCATGTGTTTGTAGACATTTCATTTGGATGCTAACTCGCAAATAGTTGGACATATATAGATATATACAAGTTGGTCAGGAGTCCGTTCAATTTTAGTTTGATATCATTTCTTATTTATAAAAATGAAAATTTAACTGATTCGATGCCAAAGGACTCCTGTAGCGTTAAAAGTAGGTACAAGATCTTCCAGTCTTCAGAATACTGAGTATCTATGTTGGTTCTGTTTCGACTTAATCTTAATATTCAAGAAAAGAAAGATCTTGTGGAATGAAATTTTACAATTATAATGTAGATACACACAATAAAATTATTTATATCACATGTTTTTCTTGTTGTTCATTATATTAATAAATATATTTTATGCACTAGTTCTCGGAACGTTCGTAAGCTTCCAGTGTCTATGTTTCGATTAAAAAGAACTTGTATATTGAGAGTCTTCACTATTTAAGTTCTTAGTCCGAAAATACTATAAAGATGACCTTTTAGCTGCAACTTATCGAAAGATAATCGTCCGTTGATGTGCGAAAAATGAAAGAAAATAACTTCCGGAAAGTGTGCAACGAATTGATTCACTAAAAGGTTACCTCAATCGAGCGGCATAAACACGCGAAACGGACTTATTTTGTTTGAAATGATTTCAATTTGGCTGTAAAGTATCACCGACTGAAACCGGCACAAACTGAGAATTCCCATGTAAGTAACGGTTACAGTAAGTTGGTCCATCGCGGCACCTTGATATGATAGTATAATTAGGTTATAGTTATTATACGGGTCAATGGGTCACCCTTTCAGTCACCTGCACGTTTAATTAAAATTGTTGCACCAATAAGACAAGGGTCACCTTTGGTACGCCAATAACCAGCCAACCAATACAAGTATCAACGTGGGAGAAATTAGTCCCGAAGGGGCGGCGTTGCCGTGGTGGACAGCCGCCGGAAGCTCACCTGCAAACATAAATGTAACCTGTTAATGTAACATCACTGAATTAATTAACCACAAAACCTTACTCAAAATCATTGTATGAACATTGCATGTTAGGGTTCATTACACCGGATACAACACCAGTGCACGTGCTTATGTATTGTTTTACCTATCTGATAAACCTATCTCTAACAATTTTTAAAATTACTGTTTACTAAATAATTGGACAAATATTTAGTTAAATTTACAATGATGCTACAAATTTAATATTATTCTTTTTGTGACAAATATGGAAATGTTTGTTTATTTTATACAAAAAATTCATTTTCAATCTTCCAATACGAGTAATGAAACCATCAGCGCCATTATACTGTTATTTATTTATATTTTTAGTAACCCGTGGTTTTCAAACCACAGAATTTTGTTTTGAGCTAGAATTAACCTGCCGTCAGTGGATTTTATTAAAAATGTATTGCATTAGTTTTTGCATATTCACATTTTGTGTTTGTCGTCATTATTTATAAATAAAGTACATACATATTTTTTATAATATCTACAAATGTTTCACCGTAGTAATAATAATTAATTATTAATTATACATCATTTTACGCAGAATTTTCCGCAGATTCCAAATCTGGGATTTCAACTCAGATCCGACAACAAATAAATAAGTTATGTCCGATTAAGGTTTCAGATAGTTGATTTTCATTTTTCCTAATTTTTCCTGATTTTTAAAGTTAAATTTCTCGGAAACTATTAGAGATATTGAGATGCGGCTTGCGTTATTGTTTTTCTCGGCTCATTTTACATATGAAATAGTTCTCAAAAGCCCAAAATTTGATAGTCGATTTTTCGCAAAAAAAATTCCGACTCAAACGATGAAAATTTTTCAATTTTTTGATTTTTGGGCTCAAACTATTTGTCCGATTGATTTCAATTTTGGCCAGTAGATAGAAGTCGAGCTCCTCTTTCGATTGATGTAAACACAGGTATTAAACGTCGTTTTAAAGAATTTTTAAATTTCGTCAACAAATAACTGAGTTATGGTCGTTTGAATTTTTGGGTTGTCGCCAGAGAGCCAAATTTTTGAAGGTTCGAAACAATTCGTGCTCAATATTTCGGAAACTATTACAGATATCGAGATGTGGTTTTTGCATCATCCTTTTTCTTGCGATTCTTTACATAAAAAATAGTTCTTAGATTTTCCAAAAGTCAAAAGTTGCAGTTTTTGCAAAAAAAATCCGACTCAAACGATGAAAATGTTTCTATTTTTGATTTTTGGCCATAACTCGTAAACTATTTGTCCGATCAATCTCAAATTCGGCCAGTAGATTGATCTTGAGCTCCTCTTTCGATTGATATAGAACACAAAATTATTAAACGTCGTTTTCACTTTGAAAATAGTGATAGAAAATCACCCCAAAATGACCTCTTTATAGATATTTACATAACAAGTACAGAAAGTGAGCAATTTCGCACGAGTGTAAATGTAGATGCACGAGGCGCCAGCCGGGTGCAGATATTACACGAGTGCAAGAAAGACACTGTTCGACGAGTTGTGTACACTATTTTTCCTACGATCTTCCATCATCAGGAAGAAACCATAAGCCTTGGCAATAGTTCATTTCTTATTTATTTTAAATATCATTTTTTACGACCTCATATAAAAGTGACGTATTCCACATAGTTAGATGGTTGATGTATTCGTACATCAATTTACGAAAGTAAAAGTTACTAGTGTGATATGAATATATCTGCACAGACCTGTCAAAAGTGTCTTGTCAGAAACGACCTAACCAATTCATTTTTACCATTATGCATGTTGTTTTGCAGTGAATCGTCTAAATATTTAAGACAAAAATTCAAGAATTACAATTGTATTTCAATTTTGACAGGTCTGTGCGGATATATTCATATGACACTAGTGACTTTTATTTTCGAAAATGGACGTACGAAAACTTCAACTTTCGGAGTCATTTAACCGTGTGAAAAACGCCACTTTCATATGGGGTCGTAAGAAATAGATATTTACATAACAAGTACGGTAAGTGACCAATTTCGCACGAGTGCAAATGTAGATGCACGAGGCGCCAGCCAGGTGCAGATATTACACGAGTGTAAGAAAGACAGTTTCCGACGAGTTATGTACACTATTTTTCCTACGACCTTCCATCATCAGGAAGAAACCATAAGATGTGACAATAGTTCATTTCTTATCTATTCTAAATATCATTTTTCTACGACCTCATATAAAAGTGACGTATTCTACATATTTAGATGGTTGATGTTTTTGTACATCCATTTGCGAGAGTAATAGTCACTACTGTGATATGAATATTTCCGCACTGACCTGTCAAAACTGATTTGTCAGAAACGACCTAACCAATTATTTTTTACCATTATGCATGTTGTTTACAGTGAATTGTCTAGATATTTAAGACAAAAATTCAAGAATTACATTTGTATTTGTAAAATAACTGTAAATTTTGACAGGTTTGTGCGGATATATTCATAGCACACTAGTGACTTTTACTTTCGGAAATGGACGTACGAAAACTTCAACTTTCGGAGTCATTTAACCGTGTGGAAAACGCCACTTTCATATGGGGTCGTAGGAAAAAACAGTTTTTGGCCTCATGAATTGTAAACGTCAAATTAACATTCAATTGACAACTTCGGAAACACTTGATTTACAAGCGCCCTGGACGTTTACACACGCCGTGCGGTAAAAATTGCCCAAATCGTCTGCTCTTCAGATGCGTTTATAAATTAAAATCACTTTACCATAATGAAGATTGATCACCAAGGTGGAATCTACCTAAATTAATATCTCAATTAAGACAATATTTCTATTTTTAAAGTAATATTAAAACGTTTTTTATACAACGCCATCTTGTGTACTTTTTGTGCACCAACTACAAAATTGACAGAATTGACAGATGATGAAATTTACAAATGTCAGATGTGACAGTTTCATGAATTTTGAAAAACCCAATTATTTAAATTAAAATTTTTCGGCCAAAAAGTTTAATACAACTCTTGTGCGTTAACCATTTTACAGCGCTCAATCATTAAAGCACTCCGGCTACACCGTCGTGCTTTAAACTGATTTCGCGCTGTAAAATGTAAGTTACCACACGCGACTGTAAATAACTATTTTGGCCAATGCCTCGTCTATTTGTTAAGCAAACTTAACAAATTTTGGCTCGCTTTACGCAGAATAACACGCTGAATCCAAAAACGCAATTTTTAATTTTTGTCAACAAATAACTGAGTTATGGCCGTTTGAATTTTTGGGTTATCGCCAGAGGATCAAATTTTTGAAGGTTCAAAACAATTCGTGCTCAATATCTCAGAAACTATTACAGATATTGAGATACAGTTTGAGCTATGGTTTTTCTCGCGATTTTTTACATAAAAAGTAGTTTTTAAATTTACCAAAAGTCGAAAGTTGCAGTTTTTCGCAAAAATTCATGACTAAAACTATGCTAACCTTCTGATATCGATATTTCGCTTATTTTTTGGAGTAAACTTAAGTTATTAATAACATTAGCCTCTGATCATTTGAAAAATTAATTATGCAGGATATAAATATCACGTCAAAATTTTGAAATGTTTGCACAAAGAAAACTCAAAAATGAAAAATGTTTGCATGGTTCCTAAATCTTTTATGAAAAACAACAATAACATTAGTCTACTAATCAAAGTAATCAGAGTACTCACCATCCTGTGTACAGAGTGTCCCATAACAGAGAAACGGCAACCATTTTGACCCAAAAGTTTGAAAGTTAAGGCAAAAAAAAATTTTCGTCTTTTCTCGAATACTATTAAACTTAATCAATTTTTGATTTTGAAATTTACCATCTGTATTGATATCTGGAGCGCGAGTTCTGGTATACCTGTATGTATTACTCAATTTATTTAACGCCCTTGTAGCTATTTCAGTTTGAAAAATCAAAGAACATTTAATATTTTTGTTCTAGAGCGTCAAGAGATCAAAAGTCTCCAAGAACTTGAACGAGCAGAAAAAAGAGTGTAAATATAAAATCTGAAAATTTTTGTGTGCTCGGGTCAAACTTGTATTAACAAGATCATGTTTCCATTACGAATTAGAATAATAAGATTTTGTTGGAATCAAAACCTTTATTTTTGTAATATTCAATTTTGATTGTTTGGTACGAGTTTAAAGTCAGCTCGAGTCTGGTGTTTTTCTTGGATATAACATGTGCTACACTGTTTACATCGGAACTTTCTAAACCAGTTGACTGTTTTTCCCGTGAGGTTCTAAGTTTCCACAAAAACTTTTTATTGGTCTTAATATTATAACTTGCCCATATCAGTTTTTCGTTGACGGTTTTAATAATTTTTCTATTAGGAGTTGGCAGATGGAATTTGTTGCACGTTTTTTAGTTGCAACTTGCCAAGATAAAGTTTGATACAAATGTTAGATTGAGAACATAACCCTCTTATTCTGTCTTACTTAATTGATTGGAGCGAGGGTTGTAATATATGAGGTTTAATCCTTGGAGATTTAGTGCAGTTGTTGCTTCGAGTCAACTAAAGTGCATACAAACAACAAGAAGAGTAAATAATGTCATTTCCAGAACTAAAAGCTCGCTTTAATTTTTTTCGAGTTTATATAAAAAAGCGTTGGTTGTGAAGATTCGCTTTAAATCCGATTTCTAGGAGGTTTTCATTTGTGTTGGGAGTTGTTTTTATTTAGTAATAAAATGGAAGCGACAATATTTTCAGGCGTTCCATAAAAAGTTTGAGTCTAAAGAAAAGGTTGTACAATGTTAGGACACTTGCGGTTTTATGGATGATGTCCAATCGTTACAAATGGCAAAAGTATTCGTCAGCGTCTTCTTGATCGATTATTGGGTGTGGCATTTACAACTATTCCTGAACATGTCATCAATTCCCATTTCTAAGTAGGTGATTTAAAAAAAATATGATCGCGGTGGACTCACAAGAACTGCATATGGCAGAGGTATTGATCGGGTCGAGGGTTCGAGATGTGATTAGCATTTTGAGATTTTTGATTTCAGGTTTCATTGACGGACGTTAAGATTCACCGTTTTAATTAATATTTATGTTCCCATTTACAGTTCAGTTATCTCTAGGTCAGATGGAATTTGTGGGCTATCATTCGGGCAAATTGCCAAAAAGCCTGAGTAAGAAATGTTGAGAGAATAGATGGAGCTCCAGATAAAGCTCAGAGTTTTAGTGCGCTACAGCGCATAATGACTAATTATTCTATGTAGGTCTTAATTCTGCAGAAACTGAAAGGTGTTGTCATTGTGCAGGTGGCACGTCGACGCAATAAAGCCGTAATCAGTGTAACTCAACAACCCTTCATTGCGTTAATAACTCAAGGAAAATTTCTTATTAATTTTCTACACCATATTTATACGTCCTTCGACTCCGAAATCAGAACTATCTCAACTTCTGGAAATCCAATAAGTTTCTACAATTTATAACTTGACTAATTATTACTACAAACATACTGTTTATGGCTAAGGCAATAATTAGTCCGCTCTAATTTATTGAGACTATTCGAATAATTTATTTGCAATTGTCAATATTTGTTATGTTTTGGGAAAACTCGCCCGTATTAATTCGACTGAAATATTGCACAATAAATGGCTTTACGTGTCATTTTCGATAAAGAATTTACATCTACCGCCGTAATGAAAAAATTCATTTTGTCACTCTGTATCAATTTATTATTTTAAGCTTGAATTCATTAGCGAACTTAGTAAATTTGATGTGACGCAAATCAATGATGCTTCAACCCACAGACCCGATTGCTAATTACACCACTGCAAACCAAAAATCACAGCTGTGCAATAAAAATTAGATCGTCATATTAAAGCGTGTAAATTCCAGTTAGAATGAGAATGCATAACAAACCACGAAATACTTCACAAATTCAGTCAACACGCGAATTCATCATAAAACTTGGATAATTCAAGTTCAGCTCTACATTCATTTCGACTGGCTCTTTTATCTCGTATTGTAGCATACCTATAAGACTCTGGTTACTTGAAAATGTTTACTGAAAATATTAGATCCATTGTGCAAGAATTGAATTTCTATAAATGATCCATGCATCATACATTATCTGTAGTAAATCTTGTGAAGACTCTCGTTTTATTATTTCGTCGACTACTAATGGTGGAAACCGGCAAAATTTAGGAGGACATATTTTAGATCAATACTCAAACTTAATTTGGCTCTGACAGTTATATTATATCCATCAGATCCCCCAATATATGGAAAGTAAAATGATGATATAATCATCAAGTACTAGTTCATGAGATTAAATTTATGGTGCATAAAAGCAGCGTAAAAAACGTATAACATGTTCAATCCCGGAATAGTGACTTTTGTTTGTCCGATGCGCTTAATATACGACATATTTTTCACTCTAAAAAGATTAATGATATTGCGTTTTTTTTTTTTATTTTCGGATTCGCCAGACTTCACACTCTTTGTCTGCTTTAAAAATGTGAATCACAATTACTTTTACTGTTTAAGAAGTGAAAGGATGGCACCTTTTTTGGAACCTCAAAAAATGTTTAGTTTCCTTTCTTGACTTGGGAAATATTCGCGAAAAGAGAGGAATGATTTATTAGAAGACTATGCAAAGATTCATTTGCAAAAAAGACCCATCAACTACTTTTTAGAGACACTAAAGCTCCAATAAATTTTACTCTGTAGGTACGTGTGAATCCTACCGTGCAGCTTATTTTCGAAACATAATATACAAGACATTTCAACGAAGATATAGCACCCTATTTCAAGAATTGAGGACATGCAACTGAAAAGAAGTTATCTAGGAACGCTTTGTGCAAAAAATGCATATTTTGCGAACCTGTTGACACAATTCTCTGAAACTCTGAAAGTTATTAATCTGAAAGAAATTTCATAAATGTGCGAAACGGATTATTTGTCGAATGGTAAAGGAACCTAAATGTTGCACTCGGAGTCTTTGGACTTTTCTAGACTTTTCCGGATTAGTTTTATTGTGGTGGTGGACAATGAAATACCGGTTTTATTACTTGTACAATGTGAGTTCCACCGACGCGAAAAGTTTTACAATTTATTTTACTTATACTGAATCATTTTTGGATTTGCAATTTTTTGTCAACGATAAAGTCCTGCTGGTGGTGGTGAGCGCCAAATAAACGGTCTGAGCAGCAGCTATCTTGTAAAGTTCATCATTTAACGGGACGGCATGTATAATTGGTGTAATTAGAGCAATTAGAATCCGAATGGTAAGGCCACAGCAACCACATGAATATCGTATAATAAAACCGATTTACTCCCTGCAATTTGTGATGCTAATTATAGCAAAACAATTTGAAATATGCGGATATAAATCATAAGACCTGATTGGTATTTAATTATAATGAAAGCTTAATCGATATCAAAATATACAATGAGAATGAACATTGTTAGTCTTTATTCACTCCCTTATGAGCAATTTTGGGGTTGAATGAGCCACTTGAATTTCGAAACTCATGCGAACTCAAATTCGTGTGATCTGGTGCAAAAACTAAACATTAATAAAAGTGTTTAAGCTTTTTGTTTACTCTAATCCATTTTGTGGTGTTATCTTTTATTCAAAAAAATCTGATACATCAGAGGAGTCTAACGAAAAACCTACATCAAGTTCACCGTTGACAGATAGGGGTAAAAAATATAAACATGTTCGTTTCTCCACATAAGCCAAAATGCTATTGTCATTTTACTACCCACCCTCTATTTTACTCTTTCTCATCCCTCTCCGCATTTTATTTCCTATAATATAAAATAAAAATAAACAAACTCGCACGCTCTCAATAAAATTAAACATGTAACCGCGTTTCCTACATCAATAAATTTCAACAGGATAGATATATCAAACAATTTTTGATTAAATCTGGAAACGGCGATAAATAAATCTTTTTTTAAAGCGGTTTGTTATTTATGACATCCAGAGGAGATTCCCGAAGAATTTTATTATTGGAAATTTATGCCTCATCTAACATGTGCAAGAAAAGGAGTGACATACGTAATTCCGATTTTATTTTAATGTACCTGCTTCGGATATTCGAGCTATGAATTTGAATTTTATACGTGCATTGTCGTACTCACAGCTAAAAGAGGATTTTATAGAAAATACATATGCGTTAGCTTTATGGTTTTATTCTTCAATATTTACGATTAGTTGTTATTTTGTAAATTTATTGTTTACAATTTTGAGGAACTTCTTATTGAAACTTATATTTCGATCTTAACAAAAAACTAAAAAGCTATAATGTCAAAAATTGCCTTTTTTTTCCTACCTTGCCTAGATACAGTTGTTTACAAATCCGCTACAGAACTTAGAATATGTGCACAAGTTTAACATAGTTCATGTTATATTTGCTTTAATTTGAGTGGTTTCACCATCCAGAAGGAAACAAATATTATATTATTCAAAGTAAATAGGAAGAAGGAAAGGCAGGTTATGTAAATTACAAACGTGGTAATTTATTTTCTTAATACCGATCAGAAAGTGGATTAATTTTCGGCAGGGTGAAAACAGTTTCATTGAAATACCTTAATATGATAATTGTGATCAAGCCGGAAGGCACAAAGTGTCATTTTAATATTCCCCATTCCATTGAAGTACAGACTAATAGCACGTAATCACACGGTCAAATGGCTACACGTTTGTTATGTAGATAAAGCAAACAATAAATTACCTTAATCAAATGAGAGACATTGCATTATGTTCTATATATTTAGTCCTTAGTCTATTGTTGTCGAACATATGCATCGTTATGTATACAGGTCAGTACTGAAACATTTATTTTAGAGAATGTAGGCAAATCCTGCCATTAGGCGTTGGAAAAGGCGCTAATTCAAATTACCGCCCATTACAATAAGGATAAGAAATTTTTCTTTGTCGACTAATTAAAACTAAGCATGAAAAACAAGAAAAAAGTAAGTCAAGACGACGTGGTTAATAAGGAGACTTTTCAAGCAGTTTTCTTGTTGTAAGATTCTTCCTGCAAGACAAGTGGTCACAACATTTGTCCTGCTACAAACACCTGCAATTTATATAAGGGCGGTCTTCCAGAGGGAACTAAAATTCTGCAGCCACTAAGTTTTTTACACTTCTTTTTAGTTTAATAACATAATAACAAAGCGTGGAATTATCTGTAGAATTTATGGTCTGTGAAAACAACATTTCTATCATGTGTCTTACATAAAGTTTACTCTCATAAATACTTAATGGTTTTCCTTATTTAATGGCTTTCTTTATCATCCCACGGATCTGCTGCAAACAATGAGTTGAAATGTTGAAAAGCGCAGAAAATTTTTATTTTGTTTCATTAAAAAAAAATCATAAAACGTAATAAAGGTGATGAATGAATATTTGAGTTACTAGAATAAAGGTCTACATTGTTACATCTATTGGAAAATTGGAAATAAAATCGCGGAGTTGATAAATATGTATATTAAACTCAAGAAATAAAGTGATTTCTTTCTTTTAAAGTTTGCGTCTAGAGATATCGACGAAATTTAACGTCGCGTCGTAATTTTCAAGTGTTTTTCTTATAGATTTGAAATGGATTATGGAGATTGTTAGAAAGTTGAGCTTGACAATGCAGAAATAGTGTGACAAGACGAAAGGAAGTTATCGAGTCATAACTATAAAACGGGATTCTGCAGATTTAAGTCGAATTTTTGTTCTGAACTTTTAGCTTTAACAAAAAGGACGACTTGGGTAGTAACGACAAAATTTAAGCAGTTATTTCGTTGTAAGACTTTTCCTACAGGGCACGCGACCACAAGATTTATCCTGCTACAAAAACCCACTTTATTTATATAAGCGCCTTGTTTCACAGAGACTTAAAATTTTCTGGGATCGTTGGTCACCGAGGACGTGTCTTTGTGTTAATAAATTGCAATGTAACTGTGAGAGTGTGAAAGTTGCTAGCAAGTTTGTAAAGTTTCCGCGGATGATAAGAAGAGTTTAGATGATGATTGAAGCAATCAGTAAAATGTGAGTACGATGGTAGTAAACATTTGAAATGTGTTATCTTTGCGGGTCGAAGTAATGGCTGGAAGCAGAACACACATGATTCGCCGCACATTAAGCGATCAATGAAGCCACGGCAAAGCTTTGGGACCACGTCTTAGCCACATTCGCGGTCTCTTTGATTTATCTGTACGACAAAAGTTCAGGTCTTACTCCATACGCGGACAGCTTTATTAGAGGTTATCCGCAAATCGCTCGAATTGCTCGATAAAGAAAATGGTGCGCAAAACCCATTAAATAAAAGCTGATAGTTACACCTCTTGTTTGCGGCGTTGCCAGACGTTAATCTTTGCCAAAACCTGCACGCTTCCAATCGGGGCTAAAATGTTGACCGATAGGTTCGAAATTTATTGCACCTTAAAACCGAGAGCTTGATACACCGAACGGACAGCTTCCGCCAGACGAGGGTGCATGAATTTTAATAATTCACCACGCGAGCCGGAAAAACCAGTATAGATAAAATGGTACTTGCAAATTAGAGCCGGCTCCAACAACGCTGATTGCTACAAAAGGAACTTGCGGATATATTGGCTAATCTTGACACTCTTACGCGTATGATGCTGTAATTCGTCGACATGTAAAAGCCACATTGCGTTTTTATCGTCAGTTTCAAACTTTTATTACTTTTCCGGACAACAGTAGTCGAGAAAAACCTGACCTACAAACACTAGGAACGTATGGATCCATGAATAGAATACAACTGGATGATTTATATTTCAGATTAAATTGTAGTCAGCAACACATTTAACTTCAACATTAGAAATACATTTGGGTTAGAATCTAACAAAAACGACGCAAAACAAAAATTTCGGTTTTAAAAAAACTAATCGAATGTAATTTTTCCGAATTACTTCCACCAGAGTTGTCATTTACGAAAATGTCTACTTTGTCTCCTTAATATAAATTTAATGGAAAAACATCTTTGATGTTCTCGTTAAGAAAAAAAAACCTTTTATATACAATTATTTAGGCACATATCCACCATTTGTGTTATACACAGGTCGTCAATCAATCCTATCAATTTTCTTCTTCACTGAATCAAAATTTCAAAGGTTTTGAATTCACCCTCCAAGTACCAATTAAGACCTCAAGATTTCTTCACAAAACATTACACTGGAATTTCTACTAATCAGGAATATAAGAGAAAGTGCTCTGTAATAAGCAGTCAAATTGCCAATAGCAACGACCAATTCTAATTCTCACATTATTATCGAACCAAAATTACGCTCCACTAACCTTATTCGGTCCAACTAATGATAGTTTGAGAGGTTCTTCACAACTGTCTTTGAGAATGTAAATGCCCATACATTATCACTTTTTACGAGTATCGTGCTCTTTAAATTAAAAATTATCCTTTTGTTCCGCCGTCTCTGATGGTTAAATAAAATCTTTGAAACTCATTGTTAAGAATTTTTCATTTCAAATGTAATTTTATTTGAGTTGAGCTTTTATTAAAAGTGTAAATTCTAGTCTTTATGCCAAGTAACAATGAAACTACCTCCATATAATAAATAATAAAAATTACTGTAATCATGCAGTTGATTCTAGATTTATTTTTGCTTCATATTGCAATTTTAGTTGCATTGTGCATAGTCAGGTCGATACATTGGTAAATTGGCGAAAAAAGTAGAAAACAGCGAATTATGTCTATTTATGCAGTTTTGTGGAAAGCGGTCTTTTTGCTTCTACCCGTGTAAAATCGGTGCAACACGTGCTTCGTTTTATGCGTTATTTATGATTATGACACCTGGAAGTCATAACGTATCGCTTATACATGCATTTATGACAATATTACGGAAATTATCCTTGGATTCTTTGGATCTTATAGATTCTCTGTGTTTTCTCTAGATTGTGTATAAGCCGCCTAGTTTCCTGTGCAAATTCTTTTTAGATTCACTTTAAATTTTTCTTTCATTTTCTTTTTTTTATTCCTTAAAATAAAAAAATGTAAAGTTAAGGTTTTCCACGACCCTTTCCAAATTGCCTGACTCAAACTGAAAATAAAAATTGGTTGGATCCATCTTTTCTGCTTATAGACAACAAAAAATTCTCCTAATAACACCTGCAGCCGCAAATCTGTTTGAATTGATTCGGAGAAATGTGTATTCTTTTTTGTTTTCGAAACCACGCAACGCTCGATAACAAAATAAAAAATAGTGAAAACCGGATATGTTTCCGAGTGGATCGGTTAATCCGAAGCAATGCAATATGGATGAAATACAAAAGCTATTCTACTCCGAATAATATTCTAAATGTACTATTTTTGCCTCTTAAACTGAACACTTGAAATTTCGATACTAACTTATTGTAACATAATAATAATCTTAACATTTTTTTGACTGGTAAACTATGGCCTAACTACATGAGGTGTTAGAGATAATTCTCAATTGTTTGTTTTTTGAAAATTGCTTGAAACTTATTAGATCAGTTCAGAAGCTACCTGCTATAAATAGAGATTGTTGGAAGCACATGTGTATACCTACAAATCAACATTAATGTTTTGTTGCATGTGTGCAACTTAATTCTGTTTTAGTCTTTTTACTGCCATAATTCCAGACAAGTCGCCCACCTACCAAATAAGAGCTATAAAATTAAAGAACAAAAAAAGCACTATTTTTATTGGTGCTGACCTACCGCAAAGATAATTCGGTTGGTTTACTGGTTTTTGCGGAAGTTTTTTTTATCTTCGGCTGTTTATCCATGAGCGAGTAAAGGTTTTAACAGCAATTTTTCATTGATTTTTAATTACAAAACGAAATCCTTTCGGATTTTTTTCCATTAGGAAAAATTGTTGCATATGTTGAGTTTTATTACCAGTGTAATTTTGTGTACTCAGTTCTATAACACCCTGTAGAGGTAAAAAAAGTCATTCTGTGGCTTGAGGAAAAAGGTTATTAATTCAATTGTTCTATGCTTCAAGGTGGTTTGAAAAAGGTAAAATATTATTTATGATTAATTCACATTTTGCTGTGAAATATTCAGAGAGCCATTAATATGCAGTATAACTTTATGAAGAAATATGCAACGTCGCTGGCAGTTAGTTGAAGTCATAAATTAGAAAATAACAGTAAAATCATAAAGCCACATTTATAGATAAATAGAGTTATATTTTTAAGGGTATTCAAAGTTTTAAAGCGAGCGAGGAAATTAGAGGAACCGACTGATTACTCTGGTGCACATTTCGGGATTCCATTATACTAATATCAGATTAATCCAATTATCTGTAGAAAATTAATGAAATTCATCAACTACTTAATTATTGTTATGGAGGATAAATTATGAAAATAGATTTATCGGGGTGCAACAAAAGGGTTAACGAAGCTCTTTTTACAGCCGTTCTATTTATTCGATGACAAAACTTGAAACCTTGGCAGACATCCAGGTTTTCAATTAAATAATGGGTTACACTTGGGTAGATTGTTCTGGAACGTAGGTTAGGAGGTATGAATATACAACGGTCATTTAAACTACCAGCGCTCTTTTGTATATCTGTCTAACCGACATAACGCCTATTTATATTTCTGATCCCAAAGAAAATGTTTTGCTGTTCTCGGTGTAAAATGAAATTAATTTAACCTGCCCTATCATGAGTAGTTTTGACAAAATTTACATGTTTATTAAACATTTCGAGTAAATGCTATCACAAATGACATTTTACACGTTTATGTTTATTCTAATCTAATTTCCCTTTTGCCTACAACCGCGTTAAAACGAATTTGGGAGTGAACTAAAAGTCGCATGGTTTTAATTTTATTAATCTCTGATTTATGAGTCGAGCAATTTTAGCGTAATTCCGCATTAGTGTCACCAACAAAATATATTAAAGCTTTAACCGGTCCTGTACGTCCATTAATATGAAATACAGTCAAAAAACTTAATACATGCTCTTACTCAAGATCAAGATATACTTTCTATACGCGAAAGGGGCTTAGGATAGAAGTGTAATAAACCGACCCCATGAGGCAAATTTGAGATTTAAAATACCGTAGAGATCTGTTCCTTTGAATAACAACCACAGAAGGTGCAACTTAATATACAGAATCAGGGTTCACATCTTTTTTATTCTTGTTTATATGGATTGGTTTCATAGATTTTACGTTTTAAATAAAATAAAACCTCACTCGTAGTCCAAATAATAAACAATCTCTCTTTTTACAAGCAGAGAGATTTATAGAAACGATTTAAGAGGATCATGTGAAAAACGGTGATATTCCTTTTTGTGGTTACGTTTACGAATACACGGACCATTATTTCATGGTAACTCTGACTTCAAAAACTCGCTTTCAATTAGTGTCCAAACAAACCAATAGCGCGGATTTAATTAAATCCTTTGCGAGCTTTTTGGGTGTCTTGCATACATGAAGTCACAACAGTATTTCTATGAAAGTATGTAGTTTGCTTTTGATATATTATACGCAGTTTTTTGGTTTCAGAATGCAATCTCCTGCTGATAAAGTAATATTGACGTGCATGCATACTACAAAAATGTGGCTTTGTATAATACCATTGTGATTGCAATAACAGGGACTGCACAAATAAGGTGCAGCGTTTGTGGATTGTGTTTTTGCATAGATTGATTACGTGAACAAGGCTTCGTTGAGAACAGCGAGTTTTATGAAAAATGCATTCCAGTTTTTCATATTCACTCTCAAATTCGTCAAACTTTAAAAAAATAAAAAACGTCCGGAGTAATGAAAAATACATGCTTTGTACTCTAGGTTTTACTGTAGTAAAATTTCACATTTTAATCGGTCCTTAAAAAATATCTATTCTGCAAGAAAATACATAAAAAGAAATGTACGAATTTTATTTTTTCAATTTATCGAAATGTGAAACTGCGACACACAACATTGAATAAATTTTTTTAATTTTGTTCCTTTTTTGTTCTATTGTTTCCTTTTTTCTTTCTTTGCAACCCAAATCTTTTTCCACGTCATGACAGATATTAATTGTTTCAAAATACGGATTAAAGTGCACATTTTTAACCGCAAATGAGGGTAATAAAGTACATCATGGATATTTTCGAGAGTTTGTATTATGTGAGGACTCGAAAAATGGGATAATTACCTCGGAACTATTTTAGCAGTAGCTCTAGCTTTCAATTTTATTTAAATCGTAGACCTAGAGACTACAATTTGTTATAGAATGGAATTTCCGATGTTGAGAGATTCATTTTAACTTCAGATGATAAATAATTCATTTTGTTTTAAAGCAGGAAGAATTTCTGTGACGAAAAAGTTATCTTTTTATAGCTCCTTAAACGCTCTACATGAATCCTTTTTACAATAATTTTCTTGCTGCTTCTCGTTTCAAAGTATATGAATATAAAGTAAAACTTGATTATATTTTAATTTCATTTGACAGATTGTTAGTTGCATAAAAATTTCATAACAAAACGTTGTAATGAATATAATTTTTTGCCTACTGTTGATCTCTTTGTTATTAAAAGCTTTGAGAATAGTGGTCCAGTTTCGTCGTAACTCTCCCGACAAGTTATTATGAATTCATACACCTTTGGGGTTCTATTGTTATGTTTGATGTGAAAACTGTATGAGCAGGGACACATTAATTAATTTCGCTATTATTTATTGAAAACATAGAATAATTTCTAGAATAACAACCACACAACATACATATCAATGTTGTCATCTGTGATTAAAATTTGTTAATCCGATAGGTTTAAACTACAACACAAAACGTATTGTGGGATGTAAATTAGGGGTTACATAACAATCAATCCAGAGCGATTAATATCAATCAGTTTCATGTTATTATAGACGTGGTCAAGGCATATACTTGTGGCTGTAATTTGTCCTCGATCTAAAATTAACAAAAACAATAAATTGTGTAGTGATAGCAATCTGTGTTTAATTACCAAACTAAATGAAACAATACTTAAAACGTCCATCTGTTTTAGTCGGTGTTTCGCTTCCAAGTTTTGAGATAAATCGATTACAAATTAGTTCTTTAAAGAGTTTCTATACTATAATTTTTATTAACTGGCGCCGGCTCGGTATAATTTTTCGGGCCAAGCCAATGAAAACAGAATAGGGGTATAAATAAAAAGTTTTCGTTAAGTTTGGTGGGGAGCATAAGTTGAAATGATTCGAACTCGGTCCAAAGTTAATTGATTTTCATTTATCTTTGTTGAAATTTGGAATCTTTAAAGAATCGTCCCTCACTTACTTGATTCAGTGTTCTGATTGGTGACCGTGCTTTTACTGTGGCCAAGCTAGTACATTATTCTCCAAAGTTAAGATTAATGGTGAGATTTGGCAGATTTTAGTGCAATAACTTACCGTTAAGAACGTGTACAGCTACGGTCGCAAATGCCAGCGCTCCCACGGCGCACGTGTAGTTCCCCGAATGACGAGTTTCCAGGGGGCCCACTGTTAATGTCGAAATTGCCGAATCTGTCGATGTAGACACGTTGGAACTGAAAAAAAAAACGTTTCTTTTAATTCTTAGCTGTTTAATCTATTCAGGTTCTTTCACGTCTCTGCTTTTATATAGATACTTATTTTTTAAAAGACCTTTCTCTTGGGAAATCAATTACTTCTGCACCAAATAAAACACCACATCTAACAACACGAGTACATAAATAATATCAACCGAGTTGTGAATGTGTCTGCGATGTGCAACTTTTGTTATGAATATTAAACATTTTGCAGTACACAGAGCATTACTCTTATGGTTATGACGGGAACAAATACAAGCTTGTAATCCACCGCGATTATTCTCTATAATGTGAAAATTTGATCTATCTATTGTATTGTTATTAATCTAATCGATATATAGGTGTTATATAACACTTATCCAGCGAATCAAATTGCTTAGTAAAAGCTATATAGTTGCAAAGTTTAGCCTAGAGAAATTATTATCAAAGATTTGACTAAAAATAGTAGTAGTCACGAGAGATCTGAACAATCAACTGTAAGACGATAAAAATGTGGTATTTGTAATAATGGTGATGACGTAACTGGGAGTCATTAATGTTGTAATTAAGAGCCCTTGGACTGGCTCAGTAACTTTTGCCCACTCATGGTTGGGGTGAATGACGCCAGATTGTGTGGCTTAAAGCAGTAAGGTGAAAGAGAAGGTGGCCAAGAGGTGAAGAATTGGCCGTCGAAGAAGAAGAAGGTGGAAATTGAGTGTAGTGCGCGATTGCGGGGCCTGGATGGCTGATTTCCAGGATGCCTGGATGGCTGACTTCCAGGAAGTGTTCTGGATGGTAGATTTCCAGAAGGCGAGGGGCTACATGTCAGGCTGGATGGCTGACTTCCAGAGGGCTGGATGGTTTACTTCCAGCGGGCCTGGATGGTTTACTTCCAGAAGGCCTGGATGGCTGACTTCCAGGTAGCGTGCTGGATGGTTAATTTCCAGTACGCGGGTGGGTACGGTAATGGTTGACTTTGTCGTACTCGAAGAAAGAGAAAGATGTCAAGATGTCACCAGGGTCGGAGTGAGAACATGGGTGTCCTTCCGTTGCAGAAAAAGGGGTCAATGCCAGTTAATCCGAGCCGCTATCCAGCGATGGGGCAGGGGGCGGAGCTCCCCCGGTAAGTTATTCCATTATAAATGATTAAGGCCGATTAGGCAGGTGGCAATATGTTTTGTTGCGAGAATTCCGTGACTTCCCAGTTGAGCTAAGCCCGGACCTGACTAGATAACGGTGTTCCGGAAGGGGTGAGTCAAGTAGCATTGTGTTGGTAGTTAGAAGTACCCTTTTAAGGAAAGAAAATGAGTACGGCCCTGTTATGAGGGTTGGATTCGTAAATTCAGTGTTTCAGCGTAAAAAAACTAATTACACAACTATGAATTTTTTATTAAAAAATCATAAGGGAAAGACCTGTTCAAATTTGCCCTGAAAGACGCGACGTCAAGTGCAAGGTTTAGTTTGGCGCAGCAAAAATTTTAAATTGCAAAACTCTACTTGACTGCATAATGAAACATGATGAAATAATCCAATAAATGAAAACTAAATTAAAAATGGTAGCTTCCATGCAGTTAACACGTCTCTCGTTCCACAAATGATGTCCGCATTTATGTATGATTCCCATGCGTATCTACTAATGTATTTTCTAACCAATTGTTGTATAATACAAGCATGTATTTGCAAAACAATTGTTAATCATATAAACACAGTGAGTTATGTTTGCGCTTCAATAATGTATTATGTATTTTGCAACTAGTGTTTGAGTTTTATAAAGTTGCCGCCTGTTATTGTCAAACTCTGTGGTCCACATATTGCAAGACTGAACCAGTTCGCGTAAGTTATATGTACTGTGTTGTGAAATACGCTTTTTCGAGTCGAAATATGAGCTTTTGAGTTTTTGTTTTTCATAAGACGAGATTGCATAGTTTCTGTGATGTCAATGTCCATATATTGCAGAGTGATGTTTAATCCAGTGAAACAAGTGCTGTTAGTTAAATGAGAAGGGTTGACAAATTTAATAGACATTTTCTGTTTTCATGTGGAAGCTTTTGGTCCAAGTTTCACAGACATCGTTTGTCGATAAGAGCTAAATAGAAACTCGTATTCGTGAATTCGCGTTACAGAGTCATTTATCAGTACAATACATACCTTTGATCACTATTAGTACAAATCGTGATTACGTGAGTGTCGTAGTAATGGTGAATAATTTGAATTCGATTTTACTCTTGATTTATTAACATCTGTGGCTGTATTAAGATACGATTTGGAGGAGTATTGAACATCAAAACGTACCTAAATGAAGAGATTAGTTAAGTTAATGATGGCGAACAAAAAATAACATTTTTTAAATCCGTTTTTCCAGACTCAATTACGTATTCAGGGCTTAGGCTGACACTGAATAAAATGAATTGTTTGTGGTCCGTCAGAGCACGTTTTGTTTGACGCGTTGCAATTCGTCAAATCTCTCGTGAGTTTTTAGGAAAGCGTGTATTTGTTCGCTTTTTTCTTAGCCTACATTAGCAGAATATTTTCAGACTGTAAATGAAGTAACTTAATCCCCTGGAGCATCAAGGAAAGCGCAGAGTAGAGGACAAAGGGTGTCTGTGTGGTGAAGGTACTTACTCACCTGATACCCTTAGAGAGCGTGCGGTCTCCGTGTCTCCAGGTGATAGCGGAGTTGTCGGAGCCGCCTCCTATTTGCGTCGCTAGACATGTCAACTCAAGTGCACTACCAGCTTTGTAGTAGCGATCAGGCACCGCCTTTCGTCCAGATTCGTCCACAATTTTCAATTCAGGGGCTACAAATAGAATATATTCATTAATCCCAATACCCTATCTTACCCGCATTCATAGAATTTTAATATTGTCTTGGAACACTATTGCGGGACTTGATTTTACTGCTCACTAAGGAGAATGTCTTGCCGAACCACTATCAACCCTCGGACGTGATTGCATAACTAAACCGAACTCTACTCTAATGCCTACTACCCTTCACCGCAAAACCAAACATCCATGCGAAATAATAACTTCTCAAACGGATGCTATCCCAACAACAAAACGAACTCAAATGGTGGATGCGCCGGGCTAAATCACCACTATTCCTTTATTTAGAACAAAATGTTGTTTAATTTATATGTATTATAGCCCTCCAATTAAGCGGATAAATAATTGTTTTGCAATAAATCTCGGCCTAAATCAACATTCATTACCTGTTTATTTAATTTTTTGTTTAAAGCGGTATTTCATGTCACCTGAATTTGTGTTTTTTTTTTAGTTTATATACAATGATGTATTTAAAACAAAAACCAAATAATTTTATTAAAACGAATGTGTTTTAAAAGTTATTGCGTATTTTGTAAAAACGAAAATTTATCTCCATAAATTGGTAAAACGAAAATAATTTTTGTATAGATTATTGTTGCTTTGTTTAGAGAAACTACTATTTTTGTTCAATGGTTGCTGTTTTAAATTACACAATATATGGAAATCCGTTTCATAACAAGTCTAACATTTTTTTTTTGTAATCAGCGTACATTAATTTGATGAGTGTTTCATTCTAAATTGGTAGAATGTAATTTCACAACGTGACTTTTGTGCAGACAAAATTGTATGAAAACCTGTTCAGACACGCTATAAATTATAATCCTAAATAAAACAGAACAGCATTTAATGTAATAAAAGTGCACTAATTAATCATGTGGTTTGTTATTGTAATATTCAAACGTGTGTAACATATTACGAGTCAGACTTTTAAACTACTTTAATTGGATAGAAATGAAAGTTTTGCAGTTATAGTAGAAAGTTTGGGATTGATATAAAATTGTTTCGTCGATCAAGTTTTTCGTCTGTGGAATTTTCAGCTTTGACCTAGTAAAACTTAAGTGCCTCTGCATATTCATGGTCGGCTCCTTAATGTCTTTCTTGTGTAGTCTCGGCTTGGGTTTTAATATTTATTTCATTGTATAAAGACATAAATGCCGTTTTGTTCTATTGTTTTGTAACGAAACCACAAAGTTTGACACGACTTTCTTCGAGTCAGATTTAACTGAAAACACATGAAATGTTGGCACTTTGATAAAATGCAAAACATAGAAGAATTTATGAGAATTTTAAACAGTTTAAACGAAGTTTTGAGGATACTTGATTTCTGACTGAAACATTTGCATCTGTATTTTTAAACGAACTGTTTAGTTTGGTATATTCCGAGTATCTGACGCTTGGAAAAAATTTGCATTATAAATTCAGCTATTAATACAGACGTGCACTGTTCTCTTGCATTATTCATGAACATTAATATTTAAATAATTTAATTTATTGTAGCCGATTATGTAAAATATCTACCATGAATGATGAAACAACGCATCTAATAATTACTTTTCACTATGGTAAACTCGTGAGTTGTTAAAAATTTAAACAGAATTGGATACTGACCTGTAACTTTGAGAAATATCCTTTTAACTTTTGGAGGATGTGTTGCGACCTGGCATTCGTAGAGACCTTCGTCCCTTCGTGTGATGTAGACAATTTGTAATCGAAAGTTGTTGGGATATCGAAAGCTGAGTGTGATGCGTTCGTCCCTGCTGTAAGCACTTCGGCCTACTGTAAGAAGATGTATCGAGTCGCCTTTGTGATGAAGCCACGTCACCTGCAAGAAAAGCGTCACCTTTGAATATTTTATAAAGATTTGATAACCTTCTAATTAACTCTGAACGAGACTCATTACTGTCAGCAAGCTCGTGTGAAACAATTTATTACAAGACATAGAATCAAGCAGATATTTCGCACCCTAGGAATGTGCAGCAAGCTAACTTCAAAAGCTTGTGTATGCTTCAGTCTGGACCATAAAGTACCGTTCATTCCAACTTGAACACCGATATTAATTATCCTTGGGTCCCATTCAATGAAGAAACGTCGAAACGGTAGCTACGTGCTATCGCCTCATTACTCTCTTCCTCTCCAATAGACTTTCTGGTTTAAGAGTGAATTCAAGGAATTCGTTTTTGTTAAACACCGACTCGGCCAACTCTGATAGCCTCGTTAGTTGAGGCTTGTACACAGACGGTGTTACTAGCGAGAATTCCTTCTGATAAAACGCGAGCACATTTACAAAATCTCTTCATCTTTCTTTTTTTCCACTTCCAACACATAGAGATTCTTTAATACTCTAAACTTGTCTTTGTAATTTTTTACAAGACACACACTCCCGGCTACTGAATTTTGTTTATCTCCTCTCTTATTAAAAACACATGTTAAGCCGTTACTTAATAAGAAAGACTCTTTGAAACATAATTGAAGTCTACTGTGTTTCCGTGTTTATTTAGACGTTCATTATTCGCACCTGCTGAGTTTGTTGATGCATAGTAAAGGAAGTAACGTTACTGGCACAAGCAGTTTACATGAGTTCGAAATTTATTGGATTATAAGAGAAGTTTGTGACGTCTTATGAATAAGCAACGCTTTGCTCTCGAGGATAAACACAAAGTGACGAAAATCTTAATTTTTAGTTTACACAATGGTGCAAGGTTGGATTATGTGTACTCAGTGGATGTAATGAACGGAGGCAAATTAAATATTATATTCTCTATTTTCATCGTTAGAAAGTTTTAATATGAATGTCGCTGTTTGGTCAGAACAGTTCGAAATGCTAATGAAAATGTTTGAAAACAGCAGAGCTGACCGAGTTATGTGTCAGCGGGTTTCCGCATAGAATTTTCGGTCAGAAAATATATTACTTTCACAGAAGCACATGCAAATTGCAAACTGTGAACATGGCTTTTTTCTAGTTTTGCAATAACAAATCTCATTCATTTTGCTTCAAAAATCGTTGATGAAAAAAATCAAAACTGACTCCCCTTGGAGTTTGAATGTTCTTGGCGTATATTATTGAAGCATGTGTAGGGCAAAAGTGGGGTTTCGAGAGCCCTACTCTGATTAACGGTCGTGGAAAGGGTCGTGCAAAACCTGGCTGTCTTGCGACAGGCTTGGATTTCCTTCGCTAGTCCAATCAGCGGGAATACAACTCGGATCTTGTTCATTGGATTGTGTCACGAAATTGTTAACAGAAAGCTTTTTTTATTTGCGCAAACTATTAACGCCTTTGTCGGTTTCGTTTTTATGTGATGAAGTTATAGCAACTCTTATTTGCAGTTTACAAATATTTATACACGGAAAGATTATCCACCGTCGCTATAATTACAGTCAGTTGCAGACTCGGTTAAAGCAAAATTACGAGATAATTGAAAAAGCCACTTAAATATTTACCCACTCTATCAACGAGGTACACTCCAAAATCAACAGCCATCGCCCTCGACCATTTTTCGCAAAAGCTCAGGGACTTTGAGGAAGGGCACTTTTATGGCAGATCTCTTTTTATCGACCGATGCTGACACTCATTCCTGACTTCTGTTTACCGGCACTGTTAATCCTTTTTATGTTTTTACAGTCATAAAATAATTTTGTTATGAACGTTAGCCCAAGCCATTCAAAAAAACGACATTCAACATGCTGCTGCAACAGAATTGCAAAATAGTCATAAAAACGACAAATTACACTCGTCCCTAGAATTTTACTTTTTTAGCCTTTTGACTTTGTTTAATTAACTTTTCTCGCTTTATCAATATTTGTTTTTAAAAACGCAAACACAAGAAAGAAAAGATTTTGCTTATTTCATCAAAGTTAGACCGGTGTTATTGGCGAAAGACCGCCTCGACACCCAAGGTAATAAAACATTGGAAGATCCGATCGGGTGCTATAAAATGATCGACGTTTACTAGAGGAGATGGGAGCATATTTGTACACCAGGATGAGTTAAATACTTTAACCCATTAACGCCCGCTACCAGAAATAATAATTTTTTTTCATAAATTTTACATATGAGGTTAAGTTTAGATACCTAAACTACATAAAAATAAAAAAAAAAGTTTGTCTTCTATTTTTCTAAGCTGTCCTATACAGGGTCCGGCAACACTTGTGTCCACTTTCAAAATGGTCTTTAATTTTAAAGATAAAATTTTGAAAATTTGCATACGCTTATAGTTGACAAGGTCTAGAAGCTGACGCAAAGTTTTGTTTTTTATTACCAATAGTTTTGGCGTCGCGACGCCTTAAAAATGTAATTTTTAATTAAATGTGAGGGTTTGTAATATCAACCTCTAATTTAATTTTTTTTCAATATAAATGTGTTAAAAATGTGTTGTCATTTTAGATTCAATGCAAATTGTCTTCAAAATTTGAGAAAAAAATGCTGTTTTATCAAGTTAGTTTCCAATTTTATTACGTCAAAATTGGGAACTACGTTTACACCCATCTGTCAACATCTTGTGTCACAAATTTTATGTATCCTTTGGTTCGCTTTAGATTGTAACAAAAATCTTACTTGGTGAAATTGTCGTTTTGTCGGTGTTATTTAATGATTTCTGGTGTCCACATAAAGTGCAACATGCCCGTGTTGATCAAAATTAACCTTTATAAGAGTGAATGAAGTGACTTGTGAAATTTTGGTGTAAACGTAGTTTGCCACTCCGCTGTCACAATTTTGAAAACTAACTTGATAAAACAGCGTTTTTTTCGCAATTTTTAAACACAATTTGCATTAGATTTAAAATAAAAACTCAGATTTTTGTATCACAGTTATGTTGAAAAAAAACTGAATTCGCGAATTTTTCCGCAAAAACTCAAAAATTCTTAGGCGTTGCGACGCCAACCAAACAGTGATAAAAAACAAATTTTTGCGTCAGCTTCTAGAGCCTCGTCAACTATGTGCATATGCAAAGTTTCAAAATTTTATCTATAAAATTAAAGACGATTTTAGGGGTGGACACAAGTGTTGCCGGACCCTGTATATAGGACACTAAGTGAATTCATGTAGAAACGTTCATTAAATAAATAGAAGTAATATTTTTTACTGACTAATATAACATGACTCAAAACCTTCCATGCTGGGTGGTATATTACATTTATAATAAAAAAGACTTTTTTTCATAAATTTTCCCCTCATCCCTTGTTAGGTGCAACCACTAAAGTCCGAACTTTATAGTTTCGCTACAATTCTTCGAAAATCAAAAGTAACGAAAATTTTGTGGGATAGTTTATATAAAATTCGTGTATACATGATTGTCATCATTATTGTGATAACCGCCCTGGACCACTTTTCATTTTCTAATTTGAATGGAATATTTATCTGGTAACCAGTCGTATTGTTCAATCCCTCTCATAAATGGTAAGATTTTTTTAATACATGATTGGGAGTGTCTTGCTTTTTTTTCTACTACCTCTAGCCTTAAAAGTTGATTTGAAAAAATTTGAGATTGAAAACTTGCTCATTCCATCAAATCTGTGATCATAAGTACTCTTCAACACCTTATGGTTCTAAGTGTAATAAATTTTAAACTTTTGCGACTCATGAAGTTTTTTAAAAAATGCTACGAGTTACATTAGACATTTGGAAGTCTTTTTGATCGACCAGAGTTGATTTTTGCTTAATTTTTATGTCCAAATCTTGCCCATGTATGTCAATTTCTAGGTTTCCAAGTATATTATATAATCACCCCCCCCTCCCCTATGAAGACTATCACTTCCATTATAGTTAAGAATAAAATTGTTTGCATTGGTAAAGCAATACTTGACAAGAAAAATATGCGTAGACATATTATACTTCTGTATACTGTTCCAATTCTTCTAACGTTTTTATGGCAGTACCACCCTTAGAAACGCTAATAACCCACACAATACCCCACATAAATTGCGGTTTCCACCGTCCAGAAAGGCTTTAATAGGACCGGATGCATAAAAATATTGCATCGACAAATTCTGTTCAATTCTGTTGCAGCCCAAGCAGTAATAATATGCAACAAATTTATTATTGATTTTTCGATTAATTTATTTTGTGATACATTTACACTTTTGATTCTTACTGAGTAGTAAATAAAAGATTTGAATGTTTCAAAAAATTTTTAAAATTACAAATGGGCAAAGAAACAGAGCCACATAGTGCTTCGATTGCCTCCTTATTACTGAGTTCTGAACCCCATCAAATTAAGTTGGAGCTCTCTGAAGAGATTGATTCGGAAGATGAACAAGTTTTCAAATTTAAGCTCGAACGTGGTGGACATGACTCGAACAGAAGCCGCAAAAATTAGACCCGATTTGTGGAGAAACTGTATTAAACATGTTTAAGTTGAGGACAGTGTCGCCTAATTTTCCCAAATTTGTGATTGATTTGGAAGAAAGCGACGGCGATAAAAATTTCACTGAAAGCGACAGCGATTGATTTCATTCTAATTAATAAAAAAGGACAAACATGTAATTGTGTTTACTTTAATCCCGATTAAATTCTTATTCTAAACCCGGCCCTGTGCCAAACTCGTTCTTGACCACTTTCAGGTACCTGAAAATGATTTACAATGGGGTTGCTTGCACTTTTGAGAACTTTCAGAATCTTTGCGGTAATGAGGAATGTGTGCCATAAAAACGTTAGAAGAATTGGAACAGTATAAACTTAACGAATCCGCCCATTGTCTTATACGAGGTGTTTATAAATGTTTTTAGCATCAAGGGTGGCTCTGGAATTACTGTTATGCACTACTTTGCCGCTTTGTTTTTATAGTGAATATAACTATCTTGAAAATTATTTATGTTATTTACGTTAACGACGTTTTTGTTACGGTTTTGTGTCAAAAATTTTTATTTTCAGGTTTCAAATGACCACTGGAACAGTTGTCTTCTCAAAACTTACTTTGCTCTATGATTGAGGTTAACTACAAATGTCAGTTGAAAAATCTAAGCTCACATTTCTAATGAGCGGCAAATTTCTTTGACATTTCATAGTCACCCTTGATGCTAGAAACATTTATAAACACCTTGTATATAGGACACCATAATTTACGACCTATTATTACTATGTAAAAAGCAGAAAATATGTACAAAATATGTGGCTTTGTTAAGAATGAACCTTACATGTAATAATCCATAAGTCAAATTATATATTCAGTTTATCACTGTACAGCAAAAAAAATAAATACGGTGAAGTGACAAATGCACTGAAAACCGAGGTTTTTCAATTTTTTTTTGCTAAAAACTGAAACAACCATTTGCTTGAAAAAAAATGGTAATGGAAAGTCAAAAAGCAGTAGTTTATGGTAAAAATTAAATCATACAGAAAAAACAATTCTAAAGTACTTTAAAAAAATTGTAAACTGGCTGTCCTATATATAGGACACTGGGCGGTAATGGGTTAAAAGCGGATCAAAAATCCAATGTTACATTGTATGGATTCGATTTAGCTCATTAGTATTGTTTATTTGTTTTAAAATTTAATAATTTGGGAACTTCATTTTGCTTCATGTTTGTTATTCTGAACCAACGTTTTTGTTGATAGAAACGAACGTGTGTAGACTTTCATTTACTAATAGAGTAAAAACCAGTAAATGGAAATGTACGAAATAATAAGCTTGCTGTAATTCGAATACATAACTTAAGTTCATTGTTATCATCGCCTTCAGCTTTTAGTGAATTTTCCTTTACATTTAAGAACATACTTTGAAAAGCTCGGAAAATCACGTAAAACATTAATTTACAAAAGACGCGGTCGTAAAAGATATAGCCTAAATTACACATTATAAAATCAGAATGTTCCCTAAGGATCATAACGTGATCATCGATAAAATTCTGCAATCATTAAAAATATTAGACTACAATAGTGGTGAGAATATACGATTTTTCATTCCTATAAAATTTCAATTGGATTATCGAGTCTGATTGCGTTGATATTTGAATCATGTCTTCCAATCGAGGCAATTTCGATCGGATAGAGAATAGCGATAGTAAACGTTTAGAAATATTCCATGGATTTGCGTTTTAGGATTTATGCAGTGGTGTAGCAGAAATAGAGTTTGGTGTAATGATATAGTAGATAAAAAACACGTTCTGGTTATTGTAAAAGTCGTCATGTGTTTCGAAACTACCAACAAATTAAAACATTCTACAACGCAGACGAAGATATTGAGAAACAAAATTGTAGAGTACTTTCCCAAACCTGGTGTATTGTAGCATCGCCAGCTGCAAAACGTCGTTACATTTGATAGCATATGTTGTCAGAAAAAGTATCTGTTTAACAGTGAACCGCATTACTTTACGACCAACATTCGTGTGATCTGCTTGAGCAAGCTGACATAATAAAACTTGTGGTTTACAATGATATCTTTACTTTACGTCGTTTAATTTTCACATTTCACATCCTGAATAAAAACAAATAAGCGCGCCTAGCAATTATTCCCCGACAGTCAAGAAGAAGGTGTGGAAGACAGTTCCTCAAGAAATATGACTTGAACAAATAATTAAGATGAAACTCGCGGCATTCGCTTTAAAGAGCCCTGGTTAGTTATCAAAGAAAATGCACTGTGGCCAGCGATGAAGCAGGTTAAAGCAGCGATGTAAGAATCAAATACTGACTATAAATGGAGGGCTTTTAAGAGATGACTAAAAATGTTGAGTGCTCCGCTTGTGGAAAACTCAGATTCACGCTGTCAAGCATTCAAATGGATTAAAAAAGGTTTTGAAACATCGCCCAAAATAATCGAACTGTTCATATCTACAAAATTTTCACGAGTAATAATGAGCCTTACAACGCTTGAATGCAAACAACAAAACAATTTTCAATGATATCTGAACACTAGATATTAAAATATGCCGGTGGAAAAAACTGACAGTCAATCAAATAGATAACTGTGTTTAATAAAAAAAAATGCGTTTCGTATCTATGGTAACTGTAAAAATGTGTTTTCCATTGGTAAATAAATTTGACACTGTGTGTGAAACTGCAAACTAGAATTTTAGTTGCATCTAACTCAGACAATACACAACTTCTTTATTCAACTAAATTAAAAAACGTAGAAGAGAAATTCTCTTTGCTTGTGAATATTAAAGTGTGGTGTTTGTTCGCTCCCTAGTGTTTAATTTACATTAAAGCAAATTTCATTAAATATATGCTTTAGTCAGTGAGACTGAAAGCATAGTTCTAAAGATAATAAATACATTTATCCGTCTATGACGTTGTTACGAAAAAAAATATTTTGATGTAATCTTATGAACTTATCCTAGAATCTTCAGTAAAACGTTTTTGTGCGAAGTAATGATAGGATTACTCCCCAATTTAGCAAATGCCAGCGTGACGCTTTTACAGATTTAAACATGTGTAGACTACTTCTGTCTGAAGTTCTTTGTAGTCGGTTTTGTCTCTGTGTCACATTATGAACTCGAATGTGGCTCTAAGTACGAAAATTTGTTATCCCGATGCGAAACCTCCAGTTCGATAGCGACATTCATGCAACTTAAACGAGTTTTGCCCCGATTCTCGGCCTTAAATTTAACCTCATCGGAGCAAAAGCGTGTTCGAGGTGACCTATACAAAACCTACAAAGCTTTGAAAAACTTTATTCAAATCAAATTTTTTCCTGATGTATCCATTACAAAAGTCCTGAAAAAAAATCAACGTCCTCTTAACGTTAACACGTTAAGTCGCAGATTTAATTATTTTTAAAGTTATACTGTAGAAGCAAGAAGAAAATAGGAAAAAAATTGGTTATATAAAACTTCTGAACAAGTCTGGACTTTGAAATGCGTAAAGTTGCAGTTTATTATCAAGTTTCCCCCGTACAAATACCAATAGTGTCTTGGCTGCTAATGAAATCACATTCTCACGTTCCCTCGTGGCATTTCGTTTAGGATTCTGAACGTTCGCTGTGAAATGTCTTCTTTATTACGATTATGTTACTTTTCTGATGTTGAATACATTTCCGGGCTGTAATAGTGTTTATGCAACCAATTTTCTCAACATAACATTTCGGGAACATCAATTTTAGTTTGTCCTAATCATATTTCCTCACGCTGTTTGCCAAAGTTTCTTCTATTAGTTTAAAAGCTCTAATCCACATGAGGATTCCACATTTATTTTAATTAGTCCCTCTCACAAAAATGGTGGGTGCGCCGGGTAAAAAACTTAAAGCTAATTAAAAGTCGAACTCGTTACTATATTCATATTACCAATTCTGTTTAGCACTAAAGCCAACTTTTATCAAAAGCAGCTCGTAGTTATTTTAGTAAACCTTTTCTCGAATAAATCTTCTTATGTTATTATTACATTTTTCTTCTTTTCATGGAATCTGTTTCTTAAAATCCTATTAAGTTTTAACGTCAAATATTTCATATTTTTAAGCTGATTAGTGGAATTGGCTTTAAACGATGGAGTTATATCTGCTATTTCTACAATTTTCGCTGTATTTACTCCGATTGAACTCACCAGCAGATCTGTGCTTTTAAAGTTTCTTCTTCGCTCTTGATTTCATTGGTCAAAATGTAGGTTTTTTTTTAATTATATTATTTTGCGGCAATATAATCATATTTTCTCTTCTTTGATGATAATTTAGTCCAATGAAATTTGGAACTGTGCTTACAATTGTTAATAACCATATTCGAATATTTTTGTTGGGGCGTCAAATTAAATTGTGCGCATTTCGTTTGTTGTTAGATGAAACATTGCAGAAAAAGTGGCTTTAATAATTCATGTGTTGATGTTGAAGCGTGATACCTTTACATTTCATTCTAATTATTCCCAATAACAAGAGCTGGTGCTGAGCAAAAAGAAAAAATCAGAGTGTCGGCTGTGAAACGAAAGAGGACATCATCCTAAATGGACGCACTGATATTGTGACCATTAATAATACAGAGCGTAGTAACGATGACAGGTTAGAACCCAGCGTATAACTCTTTACATAAAATTTGGTGAGGAGATTCGAGCAATAGATTTAGGGGTCTTTGTCTTGTTATATGACCAACTGTCTCTTGCAGTGTTATTATATTATGTGGGTTTAAAAAAAATCAGGAACAGGAAAAAAAAACAGGACGAATTATATAAATTATGAGTTTTCATTTAAAACGTGGCAAACAAAGGTGTCCAATTATGTTGGTTATCACAGCAGTTAAAATTGAAATTTAAAAAATTGACTTCTCCAAGTGAGATAAGAACGAGCGAGGAAATTGATTGCAGCAATTTGTGGTGTCGCAATTGGCTTGTTTGCATTCGCTAAAATTGAATTAGCTCGGACGACATCTATTGATTTTAAATTTGCAATTAATGGAAGAAGCCTACTAGTAAAACTATTCTCGATTACCTTTGTAGTAGTGACGTCCAAGCGGCAACGAGATTTCGAAATTAATTCAATCTAGACAAAGATACTTCCTCATCTGAGCATCGGATATCTCTCAGTTCGTAATGAGTTTAGTGTCAGTAGGAGAATGCTAGATAATTAGAGCACAATTATGATAACCAAAGCACAATTGGTATATAAGATCGCACGTGCTTGTTTCACATTTCTCCAATTATAGTGCAGGATCATGTCGTGGGGTGCAAATTTCTGGGATAATACATATCAAAGGTGATGAATGCATCTGTATTGATGAAATCACCAGCTCTAGGCGCTCATCCAACTTGGCTATTAATAAGCAGCGTACAGTGAAATCTTGACGGATTATGCCAACTGTGAATGCTCCAGAGACAAAGGCGCGAAAAAAAACTCAGGCCCCTTAAAAAAAATAAATCGATACTAATGTTCTAAGATTCTTCTTTGACTCTCTTTAGAGTCTCTAAATGCTTTCAGATTCTCTCTAGTTTCTCTAGGCTGTTCTACCCCTCAACTAAAATTCGTGTTTTGAAAAATATGCAACCCAACATACTAACTGTTTGACACATGCCAATCATCTATAAGGGTGAAAATCGTCTGTAAAATTAGCATATTTTCTACCACAGTTCAGCAATAAACCAGGCAGATGAATTTGCCTTGTCTTGGAGTTTGTTTCGAACGTTTTCCTGATTTCGAAATATTATGTCCCTCGAAAATGATAAAGTTAAAAAAACATAGAAAAGAGATTCTTTTTCTATTTTACTTATGATTTTAATGTATGCATGGTCATCAACATTTAAAATACATATAAAAAAACTAAAATTAAAAAAAAATATATGCAAATCATAACTTGTTTAGCCGCCAACTTTGATACGATTTTTTTACTCTTTATTACAAAATTCGATTTTTTTAAATTGATTGTATTTGACAATGTAAAGACTTTTATTTTGGAAACAAAAATGTTTAAAACTTATAAAGTCGTAGAATTTTACTTTTAAAATAATAAAATAAAATTTGGTGGTGACTTGCGGTTAATGGCGTATGTTTTATCAAAAGGTGGGCTACCTATAGAACATAACAGTTTTTTTGGCTACTAAAACTTTGTCACGCAGTGTTTTAATTGATAATAAATTTAAATAAATAAGATTTAGATATTAGTTCATATTATCATTTCTTGTGCTTCTACACATCCGCTGGTATTTAATAAAATCAATTCTACCAAATATAAAAACGGATATTTGGGTACATCCGGATGACACAAAATATTACAGGTAGGTAAAGAATATGTTCTAGAGTCAGAATATGTTCTAGAGTAGTAAAGAATATGTTTTCAATGTCACTCTGTGTTTATGAAATTATTAAATATAACTCCTTAGATAGCTGCATTAGTATATTATAATACAAGTTTATAATGAAGCCTTTAAAGCACACAATTCTTTAGGAGCATTGAAAAAAATGTCAATTTACACAATAAAATTATCAAAGGTGTTTGTGAATTGTTTTCGTAAAGACGGTTAGCAATTGTTTGTTTACGTTGTTAAGTACATTTTTTCACGATTGTAAAAATCTGTTCAGAAAATGAGTGAAGATATTAAAAGGCTAGCAGAACATGCGTAACTGCGATTAATTCTGAATCTACCCGACGCTGAGAAATATACTTTATACATGCTTTCAGACGAACTTTATACGAGTATGGCAAACAGTGGTATGAGCATCAATGAGTTGAAACGTCAGGTAGGATGGAAATCTTCGAGTGTGTTTAGTGGCTATATTGAAGAATCCACTTCAAACAAAATAGTTATTTCCAAACGCATTGTTGGTGTTCTGAACACATCGGTTGCTAAATGAACTGCATTAAGAGCTATGGACGTCCAACAGAAGAATGAAAATTAAAAAGCTTCTACTAGTTATGAATTAGAAGCAACAAACAACAGTAACCAGCTTAAAGCGGCGGGTTTTGAAATTTCAAACAATAGTAATTGTAATTTTCATATTTACACTTGGGTGCAAATCACTTCATCTGAAAAATTTTCTAAAACAAATATGTCAGTTTTGAACAAAAAGGGCATCATTTGAAGGCTTGTTTCGTTCTGTTTAAGATGACAAATAAGTTCAAAGTTAATTTTATTAATAACCACATTACCAGATTTCATGCTTTTTTTAGGCTGAAAATGCTCAGCAAACCATTTTGTGGTAATTTCTATTTGACGCGTTTGGCATATCAAACAGGCAAAAAATAATTTGAGTTCTAAAAAATGTATACTTCGGCTGTAAAGCAGCCCAAGCAGTTGCTTTACTTGAAACGGGACTCATCAGCGAGATGGGTCTCGTCGCTTAAATTTAAGCCTTGCAACAATTCAAAAACTTCAGTAGAGGTACTTAGGAACTAGTGCCTTTACAAGTAGGCCAAAAACTGGAAGACTTGTTGCAACATCTCCAAGAAATGATCGATTTTTTGGCACAACGTCATTAAAGGATTGGAGATTAAATGCTGTGCAGATAAAACAACGGGTACATAAAGTTCGAAGAGTAGATGTTAGTGAATGAACTGTGGGGTGAAGTTTGAAGGAAAAGAATTTGACATCTCACAAAGTTGCAGCTGGTCCAACATTAACTGCAGCTCACCGAAAATCTCGATTGCAATTTGCTAGAGATCATTTAGACTGGACTTTTGAACAATGAAGTAAAGTTATGTTGTTAGATGGAACCAAACTGTGCTTACACGAAAATAACAGAGTAAAAGTGAACAGAAGACCTGGGGAGCGATTTGCACAATGCTGCATAAACGAACAGATCAGTTATGGTGGCGCTTCATACATGATCTAGAGCGGTTTTTAAGTGAAGGAAAAACAGATCAAGTCTTTGTGACTGGTTCTTGAATTGGCAAACGCAAAAGGGGTTAACAGTCCAGAGATACCTAGTGGATATTCTGCAAGAACCTGTAATGCCTTATGCTTATTTGTCGGAGACAGTTTCCTGGATATGCACAACAATGCAACATAACACACAGGAGTAATCGTTAGACAATACTTTGATAGGAATTAAATTCTGGTTCTGGAGTGGCCGGCACGGAGTCCCAGTATGAATCGGATTGAACACATTTGGGATCATTTAAAAAATGGGTTTTGAGCCAGAAATCCTGCGGCACAGTCACTGTATGGTTTAAAAGTTGCCATCGAAGAAGAGTCGAACCGTCTCCCTCAAGAAAAAGTTATTTTATTGATCAGACCCATGCCTAACCGTATGGAAGAGGTTATTAGGGCTAATGGTGGCAGCACCCGTTATTAAAAATAAAAAATTCTTTGGTTAATCAATTGTACTTAAATGCTGCATGTTTGCTTTTCGTTTAAGTTTTACTAAAAATCCAGAAAACTTATTAAATAATAAGTGCACGACGGTATGAATAAGAAATTCGTATATAAGAAAGTAGAATCTTTCAAATGGTACCATTTTTCCTAAATTCTAATAAGTCGTTTTTGAATCATAATCATTTGAAATTAAATTTTTTAAGTGGCCCGATACATTTGCACGCAAGTGTATTTATATTATAAATAAAAATTGCTCTTGACATTTCACTATTTCTTGTTACCTAGACAACTTTAAAGCTTTAATGTTTTAAACATCCCGTTTTGTAGCTTTTGCGTTTTAATTTATGATTATGATGCAGGTATAATAAAAAATCAGTTTTGTCCACAAATCGTGGTGCACTGATAATAATAAATAATAATAAAAACGTTATTTACTTCCGCCCAGACACACATTAGTCTGCAAACTCTTGCAGGACTTGAATTTTACAAAAATCTGAGAACGGGATACCAAATCAGATCAAGTTTCTCTCAGATGTTTGTAAAGGAATTTTTCTATTTTCTCGAGACAAATTGAGCTTTAACGATATCACTTGATATGCTTGATCCGGACACCACTTTCACCCTTTAAAATGATTTTCTAATTTCCACGCAGCAAAAGACAGATACTGAATTATTCGAAACTTCAGTCGAGTTCATGGAGGTAGATTTCAATCTTAATTTACCAACTGATTAATATTATATAAACTGAAACAGAAATGTATTTTTATACTTCTATTCACGGAAATGACAATTTATATCGTTTTACACCGGAGGAGCAATGGTGAATTTATTATTGCTATAATAAGATGGCATTTGTAATGATATTTCCACTGATTCAGTACAAATTGTGTCTAACATCAGATGACTAGTGTTATTGAAAAAGCAGTTTAAAAAAATAATATGTACATCACTCTCGCCGAAACTTCAAAGCATAACTCGCTCACATGCAGCTCGTTACTGTAAATGCTATTCGGATTCCTTCTTGTATGTATATCAGTGGTTTTGCAGCAGTAAAAATGCACTGAGTGTCTGAGGAACCTAGTTAATGTTGTGGCGAGTGAAGTCCCAGTTCGAACATTTGCCGCAAAATATCTGTCAACATAGTGCAACTAACAAAGCAAGATCAGATAAAAGCAGTTTAACCATTATATACGATATACGATATCAATGAAACGTTCCTTAACGTCTATTCGTTATTTATTGTTTTAAACGCGAATTAAACTGCTGGCCTAGAAGATTTGATCTAGATTAGTTTGAAATACTCGTGTGATTTCCGCCAAGGCGTTATCAGTTAGCTAGCGCGTACAGAGTAATAAAATCGTGGCCAAGTGATTTACAAACGCCCCATGTGAGGGATATCTGCATTGGGTGAATATTTGGTACGACTTGTCACAGCAAAATTCCCCCTTTATGACAATAAATTGTGAGTAATTTAACACTACGATGAAAATGTTATTTTATAGCCATCAGCATCACAACCGAAATTTTTCAAACTCTGTAGTCGCAAAGCTAATAAACGCGCAGCGAATAGTTTGAAAAGCTCGAGAGGTTTATACGTGTGGGCTGATCATAATCATGTTATATAGTAATGAAGACATTAACGGTTCCTCCCAGGAATTCCTCGGTAAAGGTTTCTTTACTGTTCGATACTCATTAACTTGTTTTCTTGAAGATTAGCGGCAATTCGGGGGAAAAATAATTGTTTATTTTCTGTGAGAACTTAATACGGTATTGATCGACTCGTTTATATTTTCAATACGATCATTTGAACACCTGAAAAATGTAATCAATCTTAAGAGCAGACTAATCCCGAGAGTGGTGGTCCTTCATGATTGCATTCGTTTTAGTTAAAATGACAACCGGAAATGTTTTTGACTTGTCATCCTCAAATTCTGAAGTGCGTTTATTTATTTATGATGAGGGTGAAGTTTTTAAGAGAATAGTGGAAGTGAAGGGTTGCTCTGGAAATAACAGTAAATATGTAAATTAACTTGATAGTTTCCATAGAATGTCCATGTATGGAATAAAAAATGAAGAGCTTTCAATGAGATCCTTAAAGTTAGTATTGAGTGTGAAACATAAATCACCTTCTTTATAAAGGTATATCACTATGGATGTCGCTTTTCCAATAAAGAAGCACATATAACCAAATGCAGATGAATCTTTTTCAGCAGTTCCCTTCAGAAAAACCTCGATCACTGAGACGAAGCCTTGAATATGTCACTGCCATATACAATATTTTACTTTGTTAAACTTATCCTGCTACTTTAAGTTCGATATATTTTTTTTGCATCAAAACTGTTAGAATTAAAAGAAAACTTTTTGCAACGCTTTATACGCTCGCGGCATACATAATTTATATCAAAAATTTTACATCGCAGAAACATAAAACAATGTGTACGGACAAAGCACGCTGAGTTTAATTATACTACTTTTGCATAAATTAATAATTTTGGGACTTCATAACTATCTGCATGACGTGAATTAAATTTATTGTTCCAAGCAAGTCGTGTGTATTCATTTCATAAAAGATTGTGCAAATATTTGTATTTAATTTGCCATCTGCATGCTTTATCGATTTATTCGGATACCACCTGAAAATCAACTTTGACGTGCTAAACGAGTTTTTTTAGCTGTCACCATCCTTTTTTTAATGTTGTTATTAAAATTGTTTATGTTGTCACGTATTGTCTCATTACAAAATCAAATTCAATAAATAAAATCGTTACCATTGCGTTGCAAATTTATTACCGAAATAAATTAAATGTTTGTGTGAATGAATTAAATCAATAATAATTAATTTTGTGATTACAAAACCAGCATCACCATCTCACAGATTCCTTCTCGTTGGATTACTTGGGCTTCTGATTTACAACAGGCTCTGGAGGAATTGTGTATTAAGTGAATGGCCCTTCGGACATAATAATAGCTTTCTCCATTGCAGGGAACTAGTTCTAGGATGTATTTTATCCCTATTTCATTTAGCGAATTGTATCAGCAACTTAACTGTATAAGAGAATAGCAAGAAACTCCGTTGTATTTTTAGATTTAGCCATGTACAGTACAAGCGGAAAACGAGTTTTGCTATGAAGTAGCGACGAAAGTTCTGTACATAATTTTTCTATAATTATTACGTTTTTATTTGAAAAATATTTAAGCACTGCTTGTGTTGTTTTATTTTTTTATTACCTTTTGTTCCCGCAGCAAAATTTTCTCTTGGCAGTGGAATTGAACAAATAAAGTGAAGAAGTTTGATTCGCTTTGGTGGCGGTCTGGTGTGAGAAAAGCTTTCTTTCTAGTTTGTAGTTACGAAACGTATTACCTCCTCACCACTAGCTTGCTTCTATTATTCAAAGTTTAAATACATATTAAGTTCCTGTGATTTAATTATGAAAGCACAAAGTTCTGAAGTACCGCGATAACGCTCTAAAGTTGAAATACAGTAAAAAAAGTGAAAATCAGCAGAAAAAAAGTAGCGTTAAAAAGCAAACTTTATAAAGTAATTAGCCGCTGTTATATCCATCTAATGTTACTACAATAAGCTCTTCCACAAAGACACCTGTTTGCGATTCAAAATGTAGCATTTAGATTCAATTTAAATTATTACAGAAATACAACAAAGGGGCAAAAACTTTGGCGGAGTTTTGCCTCAACTTTGTAACTTTCTTTTAAAAGAGCAAAGCTTTTTAGGATAGCTAACATCTTAAATAGGACTTACCATAAAGCTCTTTCACACTTTATTTGCTATCGTTATTTTAAGGATCTATTAAATGCACCTAGTGCTTTTAATGGCGCTTCATTCTTTCACGTAGTCTCACCTTTCTTCTCTATTTTGTGTTGGGTAATGGATCTCAACACCAAAACAAACTATTTCTATTCACTTACTTCAAAACTTGAAAGTACTAAATGACAGACGTTCTAGCAAACACAGTCAATCAGAGGTGGTGCAAAATTCAGTTCGCTCATTACCGAACGATTAACACGAGGTAATAACCAGATCCGTATTTAAATTATTTGAGGTCCTATTTGGATCTACTAATTTTCAGTTAATTATTATTTTACCAGACAAATTTCGCTCGACCAGTGGAGGCCGGTTTGTAAAGTTCAATTTAATCCACGATTAATTGATCCCAAATGCAAATAATTATACAACAAATTGGCCGGACATGTAAATATGATACATGCATGTAAACCATCAATTTAGAGAATATTTTAAAGTGACAATGGAGTCACAAAATGGCAATTTTATGTTTTGCATATCTGTCGGATAAAACTAATCTAAAGCGATGAGTTAGATGGAATATGTAGAAGCAATATGAAGAATCAAGAGAAATTTAGGTAGCCTTGCACTGAATCCAAATTAAAAAATATCTGTCTAATACTGTATTAACGCCAAGTATAATAAATTTTCTTATAAATGAAACTCACAAAAGAGAGTTCAATAAGAGTGCAGTTTTGTAGATAACGTGAGTATTTTTCTAGCATTAAGTGAGAAATGCAAGAAAGTATGCGTTGCACGTTAACGGGTATAAAAGACGCTAGATTTGCTAATGTTTGTAACATTCTCTACCTCTGAACGAAGACTTGAATACAATAGAGAATGTTTGAAATATTTTGGATTACATGCAACAATTACAATAAATTAAATCGTACAGCGTTGTAAAAGAGCGAATAGTAGTGAGAGAGTGAAATAATTATAGATTAAGAAAGTCTTTGAACCTGAAGAGAGATTTATGAGAACACTCCAATAGGAAACATTTAAAAAGCATCGAGCCATGTTGTAAAAGTTTTAAGTGCTTTAGCTTAAAATTGGAAAGAACCTTCTAATATTTTTTATATTAAATTTTCAAGTGTGTTGAAAACTTTATAGATTATCTCTTATAGTATGTCATGCGAGGCTGCATTGTATAGCACCTTTGCCGAAAGCGTTTTCCTAGACATTCTATGCGCTCTACTGGCCAAGCGCATTTTAGCCGATAAAAATTCGATGAAACGAAATCGTTACTTTATTGTAAAGTTTCTACTCGTGCTCTCCTCTCGAATATATAAGGGACAAAACTGCTTCCTTTGTACAAAATCAGAGATAAAAATGTGTCATAATGGATCCGCTCAAGGACCTAAACTTTAATCTAATTTCACAAGCCAGCCTCACGTGAAAATTTTCATTTTTCTTCTTTTTGTTCAGCCATTCTTTCATGAAATTCATACAAACTGAACACTTTTAATACCCACACAGACTCTATTAAACTTTATTGCTTATAAAGACACCCTTGCGGATAAAAAAACATTCTGCTAAATTTAAGCAAAACTCCTTCACTTAACTCAACATCAATTATCGCAATCACTCCAACGTAATGATTTTTTTTACAAATCATTGACCGCTCGAACGATTTATTTATATCTAACCTCTAGATAAAATCCATTTCACCAATTGAGATGTTCACGTTATCGAGAGTCTATTGTATTCGAAATAAATTGAAATCTTTCTTTCTGCTTCTACGAACGCTCAGCTATTCAGTTTGCTCTTGCCCTTTATAATAATCTGGGTTATATACGAAATTAAAACTGGCGTGTTATACTTTTCAAATCGATATTCGCAAATTTTCAATTCAAAGTCATAAAGTTATTTTCCCGGAATCGTAACTGTATCAAATAGAATCTGTTCTCTAGCAATTGTAGTTTCGCAAATTTATTAGGCAATAGTAAGAATATAAGAGAAGAATTTGTCAAATCAATTGCACATTTAGAACAAGATTAAAACAATCTACGGCGTTGTAAATAAAATCACTAGGAAATAGATACAAATTCTGGCAAATTGACTGGAAAAGACAGATATTACAAAAGTTTAGTCATCGTGATATCCCTCATTAATTAAGCGATGATTGCAAACAGTCACCGGTAATTGTCTACAATGACCTACATTTCGTGAATTATAGCTGTACATCCATACATTGTAGTTTTATTCACGATTTTATTGTTTATTGAACAGCGATACTCGATTTTATTCTATTGTAATCTAATGGTGGATGCGCCGGGTCAGTCAAACAAAAAAATTCAATTTTACTTTGAATAAAGTGTTCATAATTTCTCCAAGTAGTTTTTATGTTGTCAGTAGCCACGCTTCTAACTTTTGACAAGTATTTTAGCTTTTCTTCAGATCGTTAAGACTTCGGAATTGCTTAACTTTCGTTTTTATTCAGTCGAATCAATTCAAGTTTAAGAGATGCCAATAAACGTAAAAAGGCAAAAATTTATAGCTTCTGAATAAGAATGGTATAATAAAATTGGGGATGATATATTACATAATTATGATTAGCTAGTGCCAGGATCATTGGATTCGTTATAAAAAATGTTCTGTCCAAACATATTACCCGTATAAAGTAAAAACCGTGTTTTTTCGTTATTGCATTTCTCTTTATGACGAGATTCCGTATCCAGACTGTCAAATTTCATACCCATGTTACATAAAATAAATTTTCCGAGTCGAGAAAATTTTAACGGTCAAATCATCCAAAAGCGCAATAAAAATAGTTTACATGTTTTTATGAACTCTTCAGACGCCAGTTAAACTTCTTCAGACGCTTCAATGACTAATTTCGTATGCTGCACAACTCTGACACGAAAGCTAAGAATCAATAGTTGGACTTGATTACATATTTTTAGTTTTAACAAAGAAATTCTCGCTTTATTTAAGTTTATAGTGAAAACCTAATAAATCACACAGTAGAAACTATCACAAAAGTTCAATAACGACACTTGTATTCTGTTTCGCATATTAGCTTTCAACAGAGCTGAAGATTTATAATGAAAGTTGAGATGTTTGGCATAAAATAATTTAAAAGTTCAGACGCCAATCAGTTTTGCAAAGTTGGAATGCCTACATTTTGTCATTGTTAAATTCATTCTGTTCCGGATTCATGCTGACGTTTTGATTACATAAATACTTTTCTCCTTGAAAAGAAAGAAGTTTCTTTCAAATCGTTACCATAATCTTCGGATATATAGTACAATCTCCACCGAAACAAGCATTTTCATTATGATTTATCTCCGATTAGTTTCGAAAACTTTGGATTTTGATATATACATTGGGATCGCCTTTAATGTTTTTTACATGAGGCTGTAATTTCCTTTATAATGAGTTTAGATCAGTAGTAAATATCTGAAAATTTGTAGAACAAAAGCTCTGAAGCAGCATGTATACAGAAAAATATAAAGGTAGTTTGCTTGATTCAATTATGGTTTGTTATTTTTTAATTATACATTTCCAGGAGTACATTAAAAATAAAAATCGCCTCGAGAGTACAAGGAATCACAATGAAATCCCAAGAGTTATAAACCACGAGTTTCGACTTTGATTTTCCCAAGCTTATAATTATTTTAAGGAAAAACATCAAACAAGGATGCAACACGCGAAATAAAAATTTGCACCACTGAAATAAATAAGTTATTTGACAAACTCACTTTCACGCTACTAATTGTCTTTCAATATTTTATGGTAGTCCTTAATTACTTTTATGAAGTGTAAATATACGTGAACCGAATGGAACGAGAAACGAGAGAACGATGTGCTAAATGACCTGCTATTGTGTGACTCGCATCTTCAAGCAACCATCTTGCAAAAACTGTTAAGATTTTGCTGTGACTAGCAAGCTTTTAAAAAATAAAAAACATTTCCAAATCGCCAACAACCATATATCATGAATTATATAAACAGTTCTAAGATTAATAACAACTTTTGCACCAGTAACATCAATATCAGTGATGATAGAAATGGCGAGAGAGATTAATAGGTCGTGACTTGCGGTTTACATTCATCTAGAAGTTCAGAGCTTTTGGTCTTATTAGCAAGATAAGTATTAGGATCAAAGCTTAAACCAAAAAATGATGCTGAAACGTTTTATAGCCGCTTTCAGCCTTTTAAGTCGCAGTTAGTTTGCCAGATCATGCCGACATGGTAAATAATCTCCAGAAAAACACAACGGAGATATCCCTAAAAATATAAAATTAATTATCAGCTTAAAACTCTACAGTCAACAGCAAGGTAAGCTGCAGCTGATTACATTAAATTTAGGATCAAGAAAACTGTTTTGACGAGAAACATTCTGAGCAGTTCCGGTTTTTAGCTAAACTTAATTAAAAACGTAGAATATAATCGTTACTGAAGAACGGAAAATATCTAAGAAAAGTTGGGGAAATCTTACCATACTTATGCATCAAATTAAAAAAATAACTTATTATACAGTGTGATTCACATAATTTTACGTCATATAATAATAATTAAAAACAAGAATTGACACACTTTGTAAAAAGGGGGCGTCCATAAATTACGTGAGGTGTTTAAAAAAAAAATTGACCCCCCCTCCCCATCTGGTGAGATGTCGTGAGATTTTATTCAACCCCCTCCCCATCCCCCAATCTCACGCGAGATTTTTCAAAATGTGTGTTTCTTATGTAAATGCGTTGGATTTGTAATTCTAAAAAGAAAAAAAATAATTTGCTTAATAGTGCAACTTTGCGGCGGCCGCATTATCTCCTTGAAGGATAATATCTAAAGCCTCATTTCCACGGTCCGTTCTAGAGAGAACAGAATTTGATTTACGATGGAATTTGAGTTATTGCACCATATTTTGCGGTCCGAAAATTTGCAAATCCTATTGCACCCTTGGTTTACAATCCTCTGTTCCGATTCGGGCGGACAAGCTGGTTGAAACGCCGACCCAACACACGGACTAAACAGTTTTAATTACTCCAATTCTTTTAATTTGAACACTAATTTTTTATCATAATGTTAATAAGGTAAATAACACGTATAAATGTGGATTAATTTTAATAAAGATGGCGACAAATGTAGATGAACCAATTTATTTCCTGCATTGAAATTTACAGAACCATTGTATGAAAACAAGCGGGAATGAATGCAGCTATGTACGTTTCTTATCTCTGTGAGTGGATTAACCTTTTTGAAATAACCGACAAGTCTGTATTTTTGTGGATTTGGTTATTACCTGAGGATTTGAATTTTTAATTTCGTTCTATGAATTGAATTTTTTGGATATTAGTGAAACTTAACCATACATATTCACGTAATAAGTAACTTGAAGTATAAATAAAATGAAATAAATTCATGAACATTCTGTTCTGGTTCAAACGAACGAACCATCTTGTCTGTTCGACATCGGTTCGGCGGACATTTCAACACAGAACCGAACGCACCGGACAGTTCAACACAGAACGCACAGAATCATTGAAATTAGACGCTCCTCTAGAGAAAACTTTGCAAAAAATCAATGCATTTCAGAATTTTTTTATAATTAATCTCGTTAAATAGGATAGAAATTACTGGATTAGATTACTGGATTTCAGTTGATGATTCCTGGCATTATTTTACTGGTGGAAAAGTTATTTTAAGATTAAGCTAATATTGCAATAAAATATACAAAATTATTGTATGAAAACAGGCTAGAATGAATGCAGGTAGGTAGGTTTCTTATCTCCGTAAGTGTATTTACCCTTTTGGGTAACCGACAGGTAGTATTTTAGTAGATTTGGTCCGACTCATTACCTGAAGATTTGAATTTTTAATTTCGTTCTATGAATTGAATCTAACCTACAATACAAAGTTTACTGCTTCAATTGAACGAACTATTTTGTCTGTTCGACATCGGTTCGGCGGACATTAAAATAACTTTTCCACCAGTAAAATAATGTCAGAAATCATCAATTTAAATTAAGATTTTATTTATTCCTACTTAACGTGAAACAAAAATTCTAAAATGCATTGTTAATTTGCAAAGTTTTCTCCAAAGGAGCGGCTAATTTCAATGATTCTGTGCGTTCTGTGTTGAACTGTCCGGTGCGTTCTGTCCTGGTTCTGCGTTGAAATGTCCGCCGAACCGATTCTGTCTTGGTTCTGTGTTGAAATGTCCCCCGAACCGATGTCGAACAGACAAGATGGTTCGTTCATTTGAACCAGAACAGAATGTTCCTGAATTTATTTCATTTTATTTATACTTCAAGTTACCTATTACTTGGATATGTCTGGTATGTTAACTTTCACTAATAACCAGAAAATTCAATTTATTGAACGAAATTAAAAATTCAAATCTTCAGGTAATAACTGATCAAATCCACAAAAATACAGACCTGTCGGTTATTTCAAAAGAGTAAATCCACTCACAGAGATAAGAAACGTACTTACCTGCATTCATTGACGCCTGTTTTCATACAATGATTCTGTAAATTTCAATGCTGGAAATAAGTACGTTCATCTAGATTTATCGCCATCTTTAAAATTAATCCACATTTATATGTAGGTATGTGTTGTTTACCTTATTAATATTATAATAAACAAATAGTGTTCAAATTAAAAGAATTGGAGTAATTAAACTTGTTGGTTATTATCAAATGTCCGTGCGGTGGTTCGGCGTTTCAACCAGCTTGTCCGCCCGAATCGGAACAGAGGATTGTAAGCCAAGGGTGCAATAGGATTTGCAAATTTTCTGACCGCAAAATATGGTGCAATAACTCAAATTCCATCGTAAATCAAATTCTGTTCTCTCTAGAACGGACCGTGGAAATGAGGCTTTATAGATACATATTTTTTCGAATTTGCCGCTTTAATAGGTCCTTTAGAGTACTCAATTTGGAGTCGTTTATAGGTATCTATAAAAGAACTCAAAGTAGGAAATTTTGTTTTTTAAGAATTGGCAGAACTAATTGGTCTGGCTGTCACCTGTTTCCTGTCAAGTTCTTGGTCAATTTGGTTTTTACGATTTGTGTTTAATAAATTGCTGCGTGAATAAAAATGTATGAATATAATTGAACTGTCCTCTGCGGCCAACAATAATTGTACCTAAATATAATAGATATGAATGGCTGTGAGGTTAGGTTACGTTTTGTCAAAATTCAGTGACAGTGAAACTCAATAAATGTCAAATTTTAAATTAAATTTGAAAATCAAGTGGCAAGTCGTGGTTACAAAACCATTACCAATCGTGTAACACGAAAACTCTTAGAAGTCTAAAATTTAATTTTTTTATTAAAAAAAGGGTGCAAATTCGAAAAAATAGTATAAAGGACTTGTTTTATAATGAATTGGTGCACTCGTCCCATACAAAACTCGCCTACGGCTCGTTTTGTACACCGGGACCTCGTACACCAAATTGGCCATTATAAAACACGTTCTTTAATATACTATTGTGTACGGTTTGGCTATATTTTATTAAAGAATCATGTTTTACTTAATTTAAAACTTTTTTATAGCAATTTTGCTGTTTCGAGCAAAAAAAAATTGCCTGATATTTGCCGAGACCCCCCCTGCCCCAAAATAAGATTAGATAAGATTCGACTCGACCCCCTCCCCCCCTTGAACACCTCACGTAATTTATGGACGCCCCCAAAGCGACATGCCTGAACATGCAAAAAATTGTTTTATAATTTTTTGTAAAAAAATATGAGTGGTAGCAAAGGGGACACTTTATCAATGAAATACCGTTTTTATACGTGAGTAAACTGAGTTTTTTGTCGAATGGTGTTTAATTTCAACTCATCCCTGAGGCGCGCTCCAATTTAGAGTAAATCTTTTATGAATTTTAATCCGATTGTGGAGCGTGTTAAAAGGACATTGCTGTAATTTCGATAGTTGAAAGAAGTTGGTGGCTCTTAAAATAAAGAATTAAAAGTTTACGCAGACGCTTAAAAAATGTATTGATGAGAATAGAACGCTGAAGATGAAACGTTCACTTCGAGAAGCAAAGAAAAAGCGTTAAGTTGAAACTCTCACTACAAAGATTGATGAGAAACCTATACTAGCGTAGTGAAATAAAAATTGGAACCGGGTTGATACAAATAGAATGTTGATTATTTGTGACGTTGGAATGTGTTTATTGCCTAATATAGTAGAGAGAATTTTTCTGGAAAGAAATTAAAATTCGATTTTTCATTGACATACTTCGAGTGATAAAGTGTTGACTTAAAATATTCAAGCATAAAAGTTAGGTGGAGAAGATGAGAGGGAAATGTAAGACTCGAGATCTCGACAAATAATTCAGTTAAACTGATAAAGTTGCTTTGAAGACAATGACACCCGATCGTGAATTGCAAAAATGGTGAGAACGTCTGTGTATTAGTAGCCACGGAGTGATTCAATTGTAGAGAAAATTAAATTGTGAGAATGTGACTGGTGACGGTGTGATGGTATGGAGAATTGCTAGTGCCGACTTAAGCTAGTATTATTAGATTACTGTGTCTCATAGAGAGGGCTACTAATAGGATTAGACTTGTATAGCAAGTGAACAACCAAACTTTTAATCTTATCAGTTTTCTAGCTACGCCCGATCAACTGACTCACCTGAGACATACTTCCGACTTCGACCCTTCCACAAGATGCGTACCAGAGATTAAACTGGACAATTTCGCTTGCTTTCCTCGATCCGCCAAATCAAATAATGTAAAGCAAATCGGCTCTCCCGATTCACCAATTTACTCGGATATGCAAATTACGAAAATTTTGCTCATTTTTATTTGCCGACATTGACATATTACACTTCATTTACCACGTCGATGCTCACATTACGTTGTGGTTTTTTGCTCAGCGGAGACATAACTGTTTTAATATTTGTGTCGGTTTCAAGTAAATGACCACGACGCAGCTGTCGTTAACTATGTAATTAACTCGAAACTTTACTGGATATTTTACCGACGAATCAAATTGTATTTGTATATCAAACTCCATAAACTTGGAAAAAAACGTTAAAAGAACATCAGCGCCTCATAAACTACATTTGATATCGTTGGGGTTTGTGATTTATATCTGTCATTTTACGCAACGGTCGACATAGACAGGAAACGAATCAATCGCTAGATCATCAGATAATTTATACACCACTTGATCTCAAATACTCAAAACCACAAATTTCAAACAATACAATCACATCCAATTTTAAACAGCATTAAGTTAGTTCAAAATTTAAAACCAAAAAAGTTTTTGAGAATTTCGCAAGAAAACGGAGAGAGAAATGCGGCAAAATGTAACTAACCAACAGTTTTTGTGTCGCTTTAAACTTGACTATGTCGCCTAGTTCTAATTAAAGCTTGGCCAGCTTTCACTTTTTGTTTGTCCAGTTTTCATGCCATCTAATTTGTGCTAATCAAAATTAGTTCTCTGCCGTACATGAAATGTAGATGCAAGTGTAATGTCTTCTTGCAGTACATTTAATTTAATTTTGGCCGGATGCTAGACTTCCTGTATCAAAAAGTGTTTATGCAAACTTATCGCAAAGTAGTTTTCAAGTTCTAATTAGTAATTAATCATGAAAAGATAAATTAGAGTTATAAGCGGATGAGCGTGGAAAGCTATATATTTGGCAACATGCGTCAAACCTCTATCAAACAAATATCTCCATTTAATTAACACCCTGAACCCTTACAATAAAGCAAACCACATGTTGTAGTAGTAGAATTTCTCACCTACTTTATAGAATCCACCAGCTGTCATCCTCAATCTCCATTAATGCAGATATTGTTTAGCCGGTTCGTTTTATGTCAAATTTTTTATTAAGTAATTTAAGTTTTCCACTAAAAACAAGTAAATTGTACTTCCTAACTAAAAAGTTTTCAAAGTTTTGATCGGAATTTAATTCGCCTATGAAAGTAACAAGTTACGGCTCAAAACAAAATCTTAAATTAACATTTCCATAATAAAAAATTCACAATATTTGCACAAACAATTCCACTTCTATGATCTTATTAACACATTCGTTATAACGCTTCACAGCTTATAAATTCAAATAGTTTCTGAATGATCTATTCTATCGATTGTGTTTAATTATATTATCCAACTTGTCAAACTTGGATAGTGTTACTGAGGCGTTAAATTAAACTTGATTTAGCAACGCACATAATAAAATGGCAAACAAGCCATTTTGAATTCAGAGTATTTAGAAGAATAAAAAATTATAATTAAACTCGTTTAATCAATTTTGATGACTACACATAAAAAACACTTTAAATTTCAATCATGTGATATACTTTATCTCAAATTCGTTAAAATCTGTGCGCACTTAATCCGAAATTCCAATTTTCATCAAATGTTTAATATTCCGGCGCATCCACCATTATTGCAAGTGCTTGCTAAAATTATTTAGATTAAAAATGTGCAAATAAAAATATGAGAGTGTTCGTATTAGTATAAAAAGCTGCCTTAACAAATGCAAATCTTTAGAGCAAATATAAGAAATTCCTTAAATATGCGGACAACAAATTCGCGTTTGCCCGAATTTACTTTGTAATAATTATGCAAATCTGCGAACTTACTTGCCAATTATTAAAATGTAGCCAGAATACTTTGAAAGGTTCAGTTTTAATCAGCCCATCGCAAAGAGAACGTAAGAACGATGCTGCTGACTAGGACATTGCTTGACGCCGAAGATATGGAATTATGGATGCAGGACGTGCTTTGCTTGTAAATTAGATTTGTATAATGTGAAAAGCAACTGAAGAGAATGCCTTCTCTGAAACCACGGATGATCTTTACATTCGGCATTCATTTTATGATACGCAAATGTGCAATAAACCTTTGTGAGATTGCTGTCGTGTTTTTTCCTATAACTCATATTATTCCGAGTTAAAGGAACATCAAAATAGTATTTTATGATTGGTCGGTTTAAATGTGTAATTTCCGTAACAACAGCCATCTCTAAAGATAGCGGTAATCTCGGGAACATTTACAAACATTCATATCTGATTAGCGAATTTCTCTTCGTGTTGCTTCATATTGTAGTTCCGCTTTTCTTTTTCAGTCCTAATGAAAATCTTAGATGAGATCTCTCAAATTTTGCGCATCGCTCAACGTAACAAAATCTATTAACTTAGCATTCATCGTGTTAAATAATAATTAAACGTTAAAAATTCACGTTTATCTCTCCGAGAAATCAACGGGGATTACATCTATTTCCCTAAAAGTCATATCCACAAATGTGAAACTCCCGCCACCAAATTGAAAATCATTATGGAAATCACTTTTGCTACCCTCATTTCACGTGAGTAATTCGTTTCGGCACCAAATCGATCAAATCTCCGGGATGCAATCGTTAACTTTACTCTAATTTAGCGCAGATGATAAATACATATTTTTTCAAAAGAATAACCCGAGTTCTAGTCCAGATTTCTAAAATTCTTTTAAGAGAGATTAAAATTAGGCGCAAATGTTGAGAATTGTCTAATTTTTAAATTGTATAAGAACCCACTGGCGTTAACTTTAACTTATTAGAAATAAGGGTGAAATTGAGGTCATATCACTTTAAAATTTAACGATTTTATGACAGCGGAAATCTATCTTTCGAAGAGGAAGTTGCACAAACTTTTCAGCAATTCTAAAAAATATCGTCGCTGTTAAAACGTAGGCACGTATCTCAATTTTTTTTATAAATGTTAGTGATTGGTTAATTGTGTGATATAATTATAATTTTTATTATATTATACTTAATTCGTGCCTTACCCAAACAAGTTCATTTTTTTTGATATTGCGGTTAAAATCTTTGCACAATTCGGGTTTACCCTGTATATCAAGTTTTAAAGTTTAACTGCAACTTGCCAAGGCAAATAACGCATTTCTGACATTTGTGGCATTTTTTGGCGCTCAATATCCAATTTCTTATCATCCAAAATCTGAATTAGTTGCTCGTATCAGTTATTACATTGTTTGTTCACTGTGAGATTTGATTTGCCCGCAGTGATGAGATTCTGATGATTTCACCCAGAAATAACTTGTCAATCAATAAGCGCATTTAATGTAGAGATGTAACATTTAATGAGTCACTTATGTTTAAAATTTGCCGTTTCCCTGCAACCCCTGTTTAGATCAGTAATGTAATATAGTTCGTATGAATGTTTTATAAAGCTTTAAATCCTATCCAAGGATTTCCTGCAAATACTACTGTATTATTTAGAAGCGAAGCGTGCGTTTCTATTTATTTAGGTTTTAAAGTTAAATTTTAGCAATGAACGAAATACGAAGATGATTTTTAATTTTTAATAAGTTGTTAAAAAGTAGTATTTTCAGAGAGGAAGTTGTTCATCTACCAGTAATGACACAGCTAAAGGAAATTATAGATTCGTATCTAAAAACTCCGTTATCATTAAAACAAACCGGAGGAAATAAATCTTCGTATAAAAGAAATAAATGCGTATTACTTCAGATTAAGTTAGAACGTTCGAAATACTTTAAAAAACATCAAAATACGCTTAGGAATTCTATAGCGTGTTTGATCCAGCCTAATTGCAGCTTAATTTGGCACCCAAAGTTATGCAAAACTGTTTACAATGGAACCCACACGTTCAATAACGTCAAAATAATTATTGTTACAGTCCTGTAGTCTATAAAGACGCAAAAGTAATAAATCAATTTGCGCTTTGAAATACATACAAATGCGTCGTTACGAGATATTACATTTCTCTTTGAAGATTCTCCATTTTTCATGATTGAATTTCAGAACATAACGACACCGTGCATGTTTGTTTATTTTTCCCTTGCTATAGCTTCTAATCGCGAAAACGTGACTACGAAAGAAAGTAAACAGAATACAGAGCATCATTGCCTTCTATAGCTTCCGTTTTAATGAACACGGTCATAGTGATATTAGCGCAACGACAAACAACTTTAAAAATCGATAGTTTTAAAACACCTCGGTAAAGTTTCATCCCACGATACATCTTTGGAATTTTATAAAAACTTGTATTATCATCAATAAAATTAAGAAACTTGTTACAGGAGCTTGTCGTAACGTTATAAGCTTTTATGCAATCTATCTTTCATGCATAAAAATAAATTGATTTTGAGCTTAAAGTGTTGAGCTTAATGTTTTCCATAGAGAACGATGACGCAGAGTTCGTGGTTGGTAACACTTTAAGAGCTAAAGGTTACGGTTTCCCTGTTTTAAAGTAAGTACTCTTAGCGATTGTTAAGACGATCCTTTAAATTAAAGGTAATTTCAGTCGGTACTTAGTATCAACGAAAACGTGCCTCTTAAGGATAAATGTAGTATCCTTCCCTAAAATTAGCCAGAAAGTAAATTGCGCACGAAACGAATTATACCAAAGTAATGTTTCTTTGTGACTTGTTAGGTGTGTTTTGACGTATTAGATTCAGCCAAGCTCATTTTCATTCTTCCGTATAAAATGTACCCCTCATTTGTGCTCTCCTCGAGGTTCCTTTTATATTACCACAATGATTTTCATATAAAATACCTCGCCAAACTTTTCTGATATAAAATTATACATTGCGAAATACGAAATAAACAAATTACAAACTACTTCAAGCTATTTATTTTTGCCGTATATCGTTATTATGATTTTAGAGTTAAATACCGTATAATCAAACAATGCTGCGAGAGACAAAAGCTTTACATTATTACCAGGATATCAGAAACTACAACTTCTAAATGGCTCTATTTTTGTTCCGCTGACACTTTTCTGATCAGATTGGGATTATCAGAGGATAAAAAGAAGGACAAACTAAATATAATGCTCGATTTTTCACTTTAAAAGGAGTTGGTTAAAAATAATGTCGACTATTAATATTGCCGCTTTCTACACTTCCAGTTTTCCAAAACTTGCCTTTTTGACGATTTCAGCTTAATACTATATTATACAACAAGTTTTATCAACATCACTTTAGTCACAAGTTTGTTTAACCCTTTAACTGTTGTAAACGTATATGTACGTTTTGCCATTTTTCTCAGAAAATGCAAATGATAAGAATTTAAAATTTTGGGGTCAAAAGTAAGTGGATAAAACGAATCGAATAGATTCACATTGACGTGACACTTTCGGTTATGCCAGAAGTGGCGGTCAACTTGCTTATTTTAAATAGAACACCCTATATTTTATTGCATTTTTGAATTCTATATGCAAATTGAAGATGACTTTCTATATACAGTGCTATACCTAAATTGTAACATTCCTGAAATATTTCGATTTTTCAAAAAAATAATTATTTGTTTCACTAGGCTAGAAAATGGTCATTTGGAAATGCAAGGAAAGAATTGAAATTTCTGAGCATTTCCAAAACATTTTCTAGCCGTGTCAAACACCAAATTTTGTGCGCCGACAATAATTAATAGTTATTTATTTTGACTTTTGGTTTGAACTTGAAACGTCATTCCCTCATTTAGGGGAATTTCATCAGCTGGAAAATAGGTTGGTAGCACCCCATTCAAATCAAACGATTGCAGATTAATTTAAATTCAAATGTGTTTCAGCAATTTTTTGTTGTGCCTACTTAATTAGTTTATCTTTATTATTTTAGAAGGTCTTTGGCCTCCAAATCGGCACACAAATTGACACAATTGACATTTATGCAGCGATTCCAACTTGTAAAATAAAACCAACTATTCGAAATGTCACGTTTGACTGCCTAGACATTCAAAAGGTAAGTGACGGAGGCGCACAAAATATTTTTTTTATGCGACTTAAACTGAAAATGAAATTTTTAGGCCTTAAAAGCGGCCTAAAAGTGAGTCTTTTCTGGCCGCAAACATTTTCGGCCGATCTATGGTGGCGCCATCTATCCATAGTTTTGTATATTACGTCAAGATACCGATATTACCCTCAATTATATAATTATTTGGGTAAAATCAAAATCAAATCGACAAACTCCTGTAAAGTGCAACAAAGACGTGTTAAATTATTGAAAATGAACATGTCTAGCAGTGCTCCTGCAACAACATTAAAAAACACATTAAACCTAATTCATACAAATTGTGAAGCTACACGTGCTGAAACTGCAAATGTAAATAAGGAAAATATGAACTTTTCTGAAGGATTCATAAATATTTACAATTATTCAGTTGTTATAATTGATTAAATCAATAAATCATAAATAAAAATTAATTAACTTGTAAATTTAATGATGTCGCCTAAAAAATCTTGTGTGTAACACGGCCAAAAAGTGACATTTTGCCCTCGCCTTCTTTCTGGCCTCGGCTAGCGCCTCGGCCATTAAAAAAAAACTCGGCCAAAAAAGAACCACTTTTTGGCCTTGGTACACAAATAGCTATTTTAGGCGGCTTAAACTAAAAATAGAATTTTTAGGCCTCAAAAGCGGCCTAAAAGTAAGTCTTTTCTGGCCGCAATCATTTTTGGCCGATCTATAGTGGCGCCATCTATTCATAGTTTTGCTTATTACATCAAGATACCGACATTTAATAAGTTGTTAAAAAGTAGTAGTGACACAATTGACATTTATGCAGCGATGCCAACTTGCAAAATAAAACCAACTATTCGAAATGTCACGTTTGACTGCCTAGACATTCAAAAAGTGATTTTCTTGCCGCAAATGAGTATCACAAATGCCATGAAAAATGACGGAGGCGCACAAAATAAATTAAATTCGCATTACAAAAAAAATATTTCCACAAACATTTTTGAGGAGATTTTATTTCTATTAGACCACCAAATTTGCTTATAAATCATCCACATAAAATTGAATTGTACCATTCCAAAGCATGCTTAAAAAAATTGGAAACAAAAGATTAAAAACGCTTCTTTTTTTTTCGTATTTTTAGTAGAAAATATGTGTACAATATATAAAGCTAACGCAAAATTGTATTGTACGTTTTTATTGTGCTTATTTTCCAATTAACGTGGCAATTTTGTAATAAATTATAGGGTACTTATCTCGGAAAGAAAATTTCACTTCTGTTGTGCAATTTTTTTTACAAAAATTAAGATATCTCTGAAATGGTTCAATTTAAGTATAGCACATTATACATAAAGTCACCCTTAATTTGGATATGGAATCTTAAAATGCAATAATATATGGGGTGTTCCATTTTAAGTAAACAAGTTGACTACTAATACGGAAATATTGTCATTCGATTTGTCTTATTCACTTATTTTTGTTCCCAAAATTTCATATTCTCATCTTTTGTAGTTTATGAGAAAAATGTCGAAACGTACATATGCGTTTATAACAGAGAATTAAGCATGAACGGCGGATTCTACGAACTTTATGAACGGATTACATACTATAGTTTTTCCATGACGAAACGGAGATTAAAACATTCACAAACTGTCAATTTCTGTCACCGTCAAAAACAGTGTCTCTTTTTAGTCGACTAACTTATCGGTGCTTAAATGTCGATTTAAAATAGAACTTATTCAGTGTGAACAAAAAACTACCTAAGACCCCAATTCTGTTTTATCTCTCCTTACAGAAAACAATAAAAATTAACCAGAGGTACCAGCATCTAGCGAAATTCTTGATTTGATGTGATTTCAGCTAATCGATTTATCACAAAACGGACACGAATTGGCGTCGTGTCCATAAGCCAAGATGATTACATTGCAACACGACGTTGCGCAAAGTGAATTCTTAATTCATCAATACACTTAAGACCTCAAATTTGTAAATTACATTACTAAATTTTCAGAGCAGGGAAATTCACTTGATTTAATTATCATCTCGCTCTAAAAATGATATTTCCTTTGAATTTGGCTGTGATGCGAAAGAATCGCTTATTGATTTTAAGAGCTTAAGAAATGTGAAGATGACGACATTAAACACACAACAATGCTCTCAACAGGCTTTCGGTCGAGAGAAGGAATATTCAATACAATGTTGTCATGCTTCTGAGATGTTGCGATAACTTCTGCTTATCATCGCCAATGTTACTTTTCCGGTTTTAGTTTAAATCTGCACAGGTACGGGCCTAAAAAATATTTAATTCCGAGCCTGCACAACTTTGAAACTTGCAGTCAAAGCACAGAAAACCTTGAGTCCCGTCCCTACCATGAATGTGACGCATGCTTGGTTCAGCAGTTCTAGTTCCATCCAGTATCCGAGGAACAATAGCGTGCTTTTTAGTACTGATAGGGTTAGATCATTCAAATTAGTCTTTTTTATAATGAGTTCCGATAAATCTTCGGTACCGGGTGTTTGGACCTGTGATGATGAGGATGATGTCTTTGAAGACCTTCGAAACTTGTCACAACTTAACATCGAAGTCGTTACACGTACTGAAGAAGCCACAGGTAGAAAGTGTTATCCAAAATACCCCTTCAGAACTCATTCTGTGCGTGGAAGGATTTCAATAGTAAGGTATTACTGGTTTATAGGCATTTCTTTAATTGTAAATTACAGGCTTCCAACAGGACGCAGAAGCGCACTTCTTCAGGCGTACACAAAAATAATAAAGAAGACGTCTTAACAGAGAAAGAAGAAAGAAACTTGTATGAGATAAAGGAAAGAGACGAAACGGTGGTTGTGGATACCAGCAAAAATAAAAAAATCTCGAAAACAGTAAGGTGATATTGGTTGGTAGACATTTCTAAAAATTGTAAATTACAGACTTCACCGAGCACACCGAGCACTTCTTCAAGTTTTCCATTGTATTCAAGCGTTTGCAAGAATGAAAAAGAAGATGTAGTAACAGTAAAAGCAAAAATTCACTTGAAAAGAGAAAACGAAGAACAGGTTGTTGTGGATACCAGCAAAGACAAAAAAAGAGTAAGGTAATCCTGGTTTGTGGGCATTTCTGAAATTGTACATTACAGGCTTCCACCAGCAAGAAGGCAACACCAAAAACAGTGATAATTCCCGCTGGAATGAGGCCATATTAACTTTTTGTGCTGTTTGTTCGTTCACTTATGTTTAATTTTTTATATTGTTATATTTTTCGTTCTTTTTTAGTGTTAGTTTTGTTTCCTTCGTTCTTCTGTGTTTGAATAAAGTATTTTGCAAAGTTTTCTACTTAAAAATTAATTTATTTCTATTCTTCCACTCCACGTTTTTCAGCCAAGGAAATTAAAGCCTCTCAAAAGTTTCCCTCTTTGACTCATTATATCGACGTCTTTATTCATTGATCTAATGAACTCGTCGATTTTGTTCAGTCCGATGTCTTCAGTTAAAAGTATCTAAAGCAAATTAGTGGTGAATGAGGTTCAATAAAACTTTTGAGAAGCACTTTTATCGTTTAATTTAAATTGGTTACATTCTTTCACGATTTTTTCTGTACAAATATAAATTTATTCAAACGGTAATGAGTTTTAAGAATATTAATACAAACAAGACGCTAAATTGGAAAAAACCGTTACTAGTACTTTCAACGAAGTGGCAATCACTTTATTTATTTATTAATCTTAGCCATTTGGAGTAAATTTCAATTTATAATGACGACTTTTTGACATTTTCACCGCTGTATTTACTAAATAGAGATCAATGAGATTAAGCTCATCCTCTATTTAATACATTAATTATCTAAATTGGATATTGTTCACAGTTTCTGGTTATTAAACAATAAACACAATTGCATATTCATCATAAAACGTGTATAGTATATGTATAACGTTACAAATCGATAAAATAGAGAACGAATAAAACTCAGCAGATTTGGGAAAAAAGATCGCAATAAATCGTGATCCTCTTGTCCAGTGATACGGTAGTTCGAGTGTTGGCTTTATAATTAAAAAATCAAGAAACGAAAGAGTTATAACGGTTGTAATTTCAGCGGACGATAAAACCGAAAACTCGCTATAACTTGCAGTATTTAATTTAATTAGAGTCGAATTTGTAATAACTTATGATAAGGTATTATGCGGTTTTTATGTTACTAATAAAAGTAAACATTTCACAAAAGGGTGCGCATTTGATAGAATCTGCGATTAATTTTTGTCACACTGGGGGTTAAAACAACACACAATTAAAGTAAAACTCGTAAAAAGTATTAGTTTTTTTACTGACCGTTTTATTCTGCAACAGTCCGATGCGACAGTCGATCATAACTGTTGAACCAACCCTCGCTGTAATGTTATGCGGTTCTGACCCTTCTTCGAAAAAAGGTCCCCAGCGAGAATCTGGTAAGTGGTAATGCGGTACAGGAAAACCGCGGCCGAAACTGTGGCGAACAGGTTCGGTGGCTATAGTTGTTGAATGGACAGTTGTCGAAGTTGAAGTTGTTGAAGAAGTGTGGGCGGTGAGGGCGATTGAGCTGGTACTCGGTACGTTGGACCATAAATGCGCCACGTTTGTGGGTTCCGATCTTACCTGGGACGTGTCATCAGACACTGCTGTCACATTCGTTGGCGCTGTTGTGGCACTGTCTGCAACAAGAAATTTACTCTTATATATATGGGCATACAAAAACTGTAAAAAACTAGCCTCGACGACCTTTCAGACTTTTATTAGAAAAGTCATGAAGCTCGGAGTTGTAAAAGTTTTTCTGTTTATATTTTTCAGTTTTCATAAAAACGCCAATTCAATATTTTATGTTACGCCTAAACTTCTTTCCCCCGATGCGCAAAATATAAATTACAGTAAATTCAAGTTTGTTAAAATTTATGACATGTGCTTCCAATATTTTTTTCTAGGAATTTCTCTGATTGGATTTTCAAAAATAAAAGTTAATTACGCAAAATTTGGGGTGAGAAGATATTCCCGCATTAATACATACAAGGTGATTTTTAAGAAACGGCAGGCGTTGTAGAATTTTTATTTATGAACCAATTTTAAAAATTTAAAAAAAAACAAATTAAATGGCCTTTTAATTTACTATAAGCTAATGATTTTAGAATTTTTCTAAATGTCTTAGTATATTTTGGGCGATATTCAACTTTAGTAGATTTTTTCCTCCGGGGATATTTGCAAGATCGTCCAAAAACAAAAGAAGTTTTAAGAGAAAGAATTGTGACGGTTTGTTGAAAAATTTCACCTGATACTCTTCTACGTTCCGTAATGCAAATTTCTCGTAGGTGGCAATTGTGCAGTGAAAAAAACGGGATGGCGTTTCAGCAGTATTTTAATTAAATTAGGTAGATGTTTTTACTGATTTGTAATTATTATTGTCTTTTGTTATTAAAAATTTTAAAAAAGAGTGCCAATTCTTTCTGTTATTTGCTGCTTTTTGACATTACAACAACGGTATTCTTCTTTATTAACTTTTATTGCCTTTTTTTTCAATTTTGAAAATTTTTTTTTGCAAAAGTAGAACATATTACTCATTTCTGAATCAAGAAAATTAATATCTTCCAAATTATAAAAAAAATATGGGTCTTAATTTAAAATAAGAAAGTTGAATATCGCCCAAAATATAATATCTTCAGCTTATAGTAAATTAAGAGCCATTTAATTTATTTTTAAAATTTTTAAAATCGGATCATAAATAATAATTTTTAAAAATCACCCTGTATAATAAAATTCAATACAAAATGCTAATCTGAGATTGAAATTCAGATGCGACAACAAACAAGTTATCGCCGATCAAAGTTTCGGATAGTTGAGTTTCATTTTTCCTATTTTTTCCTAATTTTTAAAGTTCAATATCTCCAAAACAATTAGAGATATTGAGATGCGGTTTGCGCTATTGTTTTTCTCGGCTCATTTTACGTTGGAAAAAGTTCTCGAAAGCCCAAGATTTAATAGTCGATTTTTCGCGAAAAAAAATTTCAATCCAAACGATGAAATTTTTTAAATTTTTTGTTTTTTGGCGATAACCCATAAACTATTTGTCCAATCGCTTTCAATTTTGGCCAGTAGATAGATTTTGAGCTCCCTTTTGATAAATGTAAACACAAAGGTATTAGACGTCGTTTTCACCTTGAAAACAGTGATTGAAAATTACTCCAAAATGACCTCTTCAAAACAGTTTTTATCAAAAATACAATTTATTCGCAAATACCAAATTTCGTCAAAAAATGCTGACACGCGTTTCGATAGTAATGATTAAACTGATCATCATCATCGCTCTGATAATGATATCATTGCTATCGAAAAGCGCCTTAGCATTTTTTGACAAAATTTGGTGTTTGAGAATAAATTGTATTTTTGATAATTCTTGTCAACACTAAGAATTGATCCAATAAATTTCTTTGAAAACAGTTTTTAGCCAATGCTTTGTATATTTATTAAGCAACCTTAACAAACTTCGACTCATTTTCCGCAAAATACCACGCTGAATTCAAAGTCAAAGAATTTTTAATTTTTGTCATCAAATAACTGAGTTATGGCTGTTTGAATTTTTGGGTTGTGCCAGAGGGCCAAATTTTTGAAAGTTTGAAACAATTCGTGCTCAGTATCTCTGAAACTATTACAAATATTAAGATGCGATTTGCGCCATAGTTTTTCTAGCGATTTTTACATAGAAAATGTCGCTTATTTTTTGGAGTAAACTTGAGTTTAAAATTTTAAAATTTCAGATAGTTGATTTTAATTTTTAAATGTTGATAGCTAAATACCCGTAAACTACAACAAAACGTTTTGCGCTATAGTTTTTTTCGGCGGTTTTTCCTTAAAATTTGCCCTTAAATTTCCTAAAGTTTTTGTCAGTTTTCGTCTTTTTTCGATAAAAAGCACTTTCCGAGAAAATTTCGGCAAAGCGTGCACACGTGTCATTCTCAGAAATATTCACTTTCTAAACAACAATTCACGATAAAATACAAACTCGTAAAAAAGGGTTGTCAAAGTCCTGGATTATTTTTTCATTTTCATGGGAGGACTTCTTGACTAATCCCTGGATTAAAAACAATAAAAGCGTCATCAGCAGACTTTGCAGGCGTTTGAATTTTCAGAGGTTAATCTGTAAATATTGTGTGATTCTTTAAAATTTCATACGAAGTAGGTGGAAGACGTGGGCGATTTTTGCTCCACATCCAACGTTTATTTTTATTAAACCTGCAAAATAACGGTTAAAAAATGTTTGTTTCGTTTTTTGAAATCATCGCGTTTTACATTTTGTTTTTTTGTGAAACGTGTTTATGTTGGCGAACAAGACATGCAAAATTCTGCTCTAATTTTACAAGTAGATGCTTTCGGATTGCGCCTCGTTTTTTTTATTCGTAGCCTTGGATTGTTACTCAAATACGAGGAAAATTTACATATAACTTTATAGTTCTCAGAAATATTCACCGTTCAATGATATTAAATACAACCTCGTAAAAAGGATCAAAATCCTAAATATTTTTTTATTTTGATCACTAGATTTTTTGATTAATCGGTGGATTAAAAACAATAAAACGTCATCACCAAACTTTGCGGCGATATGAATTTTTAGGGGTTAATCTGTAAAAATTGTGATTCTTTGAAATTGCATTCGAAATAGATGAAAGGAAAGCTTGGGCGATTTTCGCTCGCACCCAACGTTTATTTTTATAAAAACCTGTAAAATCCGGTAAAAAATGTTTGTTTTGTTTTTTGAAATCATCGCGGATTACATTTTGTATTTTTGCGAAACGTGTTTATGTTCAGCGAACAAGATATGCAAAATTCTGCTTTAAAGTTACGAGAATTAACCTAGTTAATATTAACGTCTTATAAAACAAGCACGTAGTATGCATTTATAAAAGATATCTCAGTAAAATAAGAAGTTGTTTTTGTTCATCACTCCTTGAACTAATTAATTGTGATAGAAGCGTGATCTCGTCCCATTATTAGTAACTTTTATATGAAAGAATTTCTCCGAAACTGCAAAGTACCTACTGTATTAAAAACAAATATTGACTTCCATGAGCATGTCAACCAACTCAATATGTTTAATCGAGTTCCACAATTAATTTATCGGCTTGTAAAATTCGAATTGGAAAAGTTTCACAAAAAATCCAGCATGTTTGTAAAATGAATCTTTTTGGAATATTCGAAGTTACAAATCAGCATAAAACTTCCTTTGATATTTAAATTCGTCGGATATACTTGAAGGTAAGCATTTTGATTTCTTAGACTGTTTAACTGACTTCTAAAGAAACGTTTGTATTCGCTTATGAAAATACACGATCGAGTAAAATTATGTACAAAAAAAAAGAAAGCGATTCAATTTATTCCTTTTGTCGGATTTAATTGCCCTCTCAAATTGGAGAAAAGGTCCTTGGCTTAATTTTGAGAACAGTGAAGTGGTTCTGCCCGGATTGAGATACCATGATACTCTTAAATTTCTCTTAAAAAGGACAAATTTAAGCGGAATTGACTTGATTTCATTTAAAGCGTAACAATTTAAACAGCCCCTATATTGGAACGATGCATGGATGCTCAATTATTTTCACCCTTTTAATGCAAAATTTGACTCCGTTGTTCACCATAATTTTATTGTTGCCTGCAATTAAATACATCCTGAAAGTAAGCTCCGGGTAAAAACCAAATCCCAGAGTCAGTAAATCCAGGTGTGGGATGCTTAATTAATTTAACTGTAAGCCGGTACGGTGTGACATTTAAGGATTCGGTTATTTGTCATTTAATTTAATAACGTTTCGTCTGAACGGACATTGTGTATACAAAGACTCATGTCATTAATGGATTTACAAATCAATACCTTTTTAACGTCACAGCTGTCTCTCTCATGAAATGACACATAAAATTTTATGAGATGTATTACAATCGTTTAGTATTTGGTGTAATATCACAAAATGTAGGGAAATCGTAAAAAGAAGCTAAAATACTTTGCTAGTTTCGTAGAATCTAAAGAAATGATATGTGAATATTGACATTTTATGACTCTAAACTATTCTTTGAAGTCATTGTTCATTTGAGCTTCTATGAGAAAATCCCGGTAAAGTGAGACTTTATGATTGTAAAATAGACTGAAATTTTCTCGTCTCATATACACTAAATATTTTAAAATGCACTTTGGGGATTTCTGTATTAAATCTAGACCTCAAGGGGTGTAAATAAAAAGCACTAGAACTTTTTTAATAAGAGCTTCACGGTTTAACTAGTTTAATTAAATACTTGTTCTAGTAAACCTGTGGCTACTAAATTCAGTTCGGATCAAATTTTCTGCAAGATTACATCAATTCTAACTTTGGAGAAATTTTAAACAAACATTTACTTCGAGGGGAAAGTTCCAATTAAAAAGGGCGAAATTAAACTCTGGACCAATTCCTTAAAAGCCACCTTTGAACTTTCGTAATTAAAGATTGTACTATTGTTCTGTTATCCGAAAGCATTTGCTAACATCCCGACACATTAAACAGATTAAGCCACCGAGAGGCCAAAAATAGTCACTTAAATAGTCAATAACAACAAAGAATTACCAAGTTTGAACCTTCATGTTCACGTCCAGAAAATTAGCGTTGCTTTGTAGAAAACATTAACAATACTTTAGTAGCTGTTCACGTGTATACCTGCTATATTCATGATAAATTCTCCGGTATTAATTACTGCAAGTAGCTGCCAAGGGATTATTTTTGATGCAGTGCCGGTTCGTTAATTGTGTATAACAAGAAGCTAGACAAAGAGAAACGTAAGTGTTTTTGCGCTAATAACACGTTAGATTTGAAACAGGGTAATGAAGATTAAATCAAGCACCACGCGAAAGTATAATTTTGTCATTTTAACGAAGAAAAAATTCAATCAGTTAGAAGTTTCAATTGCAACAATGCTTGAAAAAGCTTGCAAATAGTCCAAATAAAACGTTAACGATGTGAAATACGACCGGCCACAAAATGTTCATAGACAATAACATGTTTATTGTGTCAGGGGCACATCTATACGTTTTTATTTTATTTTTGTTGCAATGTTGCTGGTAATGGAGAACAAGACAAGTTTCTTGGGCTCATATTTATTTATACATTGCCACTTCATTAGCTTAATTGTCGCTTAGAGGGGTTCACCATTAGCAGTTTTAATTTGGTAGATAATTAAAGAAAAGTGTTCAGTAAACTTTAATTGGTGTGCAGTCCACAGCAGACTCTGACCATTATTTACAGTAAATTCTTAAGTACCTTTAAAAGAAATGGATCAATAAATCTGTATCTTTACACAGAAGCGGATTAAGGTCGGTTGACCCTCTAGCCGCATGAGCAAATATTGGGCGCCTTCAAAAATAGATACATACAGGGTGAACCCGAATAAAGTGAAAAGACTTTAACCACATAATCAAACACCGCTGAAGATAATGATTCGGCAAAAAACATTGAAATTCTCATGGGCAAATCCCCTCAAAAGAGCCAATCTTTATTTCGATTGGTGGTAAGGTGACTCGTTTTGTGAACCAAACAGAAATTTTAATTAGAAACGAAATAATCAAAAAGTTACCTGAAGTTATTACGAAACAGAAGCAACTGTCCTCCATTGGACAATCCACCAAAAACACTTTTTATAACTTTAGGTTCATCACGACACTAAAGAAACCACTCGCAAAGAATAAAAATTCTAATTCAAAATAATCCAAATTTTGACACTTTGGCACTGTAGACGGAACGGTAATGATTTGGAAAGCGAAATTTAACCACCGTATCTGATATTAGAGTTAAAATCCTGTATACTATTTAAACCTGGGACTTTTACATCGATTTTTTATTAATATCGATTTTGCCAAAAAAACATCGATTTTTAATACATATATTTTTATTATTTTCGATATATTATTAAAAATCGATAATTACGGTTTCGATGTATGTATTTTATTTTACACTCTTGATTTTGTTAGTATTTATAAAGAAGACTGGAATTTAATTTAAGGGAGCTATATTTTAGAATTTTGTTTATTCTTATTAATCTCGAATTTGTTATTTTTTTTATAATTTATTTACTTATTATTTTGTTTATTACTATAGTTCGTACAGTGAGAGTTTGAATGACAAATAAGTCACTAAATCTACGCAATAAAAAGTGTATCATACACGCGAAATTTAAAATAATAAAATAATCCCAGTTACTGACAACCCTGTAAACCCATTTCGCGTAGGAATTTAGTGTTTTTAGTGTATTTTGTAGCATAATTTGCTGCCAACCTATATGTCAACTGTCGAAATCTCCCAATCTCTTACCGGATATACTATAAAGGTTTTTATTTATTTTTGTTTTTCTCATTATTTTGTTGCTTTATTAGGAATTTTTTTAATTTTTGTTTTTCACAATAAACTATGTATGTATATTGAGTTTTTTATTTACTATTTTTCAAAATCGATATTTTTCTCCGATGTATTGGAGATCGATGTAATTGTGTTCTTGTTGAAATTGAGTAGAATCGACTTTTTTTACTCGATGTTCCCAGATTTAATACTATTAGCTAACTAGTGAAGTTGGAATTTTGGGACGCCTTTTTCTTCAAATCCGTCTCTGTCGTTCCAGGATAAAAAACATTATCATTTCATCATTACAATGAATAGAGTAAAGAAAAGCCGGCGTCGCAGTGACATTCGACATGAAATAATATCAGTATCGTGGAATTTGAATTTCATGTGAAACCGAAGAAAATGGAATATTTTAATTATAGATGAGCTCGGTAAGTTTTTCTCGAGTATGTGTATTTTGTTGACATAATATTCTTTTCGTATTAGTAACGAGATGGTATAGGGGTGTCTCCAAGCAACATTGGAAGTGATCGGGTTTGCTTATTTTTAGAGCTTTACTGATATTTGCATTAGACATGCCAATTTTCTTTCGATGTCGTTTCTGTCGTTAGCCCTGACGTGATTTCTTGTGGTGTTTAACCTAGTAATACAGTGGAGTTGGGGGACATCGATTTGCATAGGAGTTGGGTAGATCCCCAATTGATTTGAATTCGAATCTGCGTCCGGCAACGCTTGTTATTGTCGACCCGAATCACCGATGAAATGTTTTATTGAGGGTTTCCCTAGCATTCGGTGGATCCAATTACATAACATTTAGTGCCAATACAATATCTTTCTTCTATTGTCTGTTTACTCTTTTATTTGCATAGCACATCCACAGAACAATAAACTCTTACAGTCGATAAACGTTACGTGTTTTATGCATCTTTTAAAATCGCTTGATATCCTCGGAAAAATTCATATAAAAGCTTCCACACCTCGCATTTACTCGACATTACTAAAAGCCCTCCCTTTTCATGTACCGTGAAAACGTTAAAATTTAATTTCGTTTAAAATTGCAAATGCGCTTAAATCCAAAATTTTTTTCAAGAAAATATCAGATATCCTTCAAATGCAACATATTTTTTAATTATAAAGACATACCTCCAAGCGGTTAATTAAAAAAACTTTTGTCTCTGGAATTTCATTTTGTTTCGACGCTTTGATATCCAAATAAGCACCTGCTGAAGATTCTGACATTGTGATCATCGATTTTTCATTTCAACGAAACAAGATGTAAAGTAGCTGAGTACTGCGATAAAACGGAATCCTTGTTTGATGTCCTATAGTTACAGAACATCCTAGCTTTACTGAAGTTTTATATGCATACACTTGAATAGTATTTCCATAATTTCAGTCTGGCAATAAGACTGAATGGAATAAAATACAACTTCCTGCTTGTTTATATTTTTTCAGTTTTTATCCCGCGGTTTCAGCTTTTACTTTCATTTGCAACTGACTAAAGCGTTCGCTGTTTACAACTCGAAATATTTTTAATGCCGTTTTATTAAAACTCTCCAATACAAAATATTAACTTTCATGCTAAAACAGTAAGTAGATATAGAGGGTGAAAATTTTAAATTACCACCAATGTTATTATTGCTCTTGGCAAGTCACCTAATGGGGGTTATAAAATTTTATTACCTTTAAAATTATATTTTCACCATAAACAATTTCGACCTTTTCTAACGCCAGCTTTTCAAACAAAAACCAAAAATAATACTTCAATTGGCAATTTTTTTTCTATTCAAAATTTATTATTGTTAATATTACAAAGTTTACTGTGGTTGTTTTGTATGTAATATAAGACTTCATATATACAGAAATTTAAAATTTACGACTTCGGGTTATTTGGCACAGATCACCACCTGCAGCAGTCTTCTTCAGTTTCTGTAAGACATCACTTTGTAACGACTTTTTTTTAAGACGCCACTAAATTTTATTGCTTTTTTTAAGTACGGTCGTATGATCCGTTTTACTGACCTTGTTAATTGTTTATTTTATAATATTATTTATGACTAAAAAGCGGAATTTATTAAAAATTACCTCTCTCAGATTCAGTGGACCTTGCTTTTCCCTTGCTTTGGAATTTTTTAAATACATACCGCGGAAAAGCTATGTCCACGAAGCCTATTTTGTCAACGAATCTTTTCGATCTGAATTTTTATTAGTGAAATCTTTTTTTTGCTCTCCGGCAAAGGGTCTTCGGTTCAAGTACAAAATCAATTTTTTCAATTTAAATCCGACAATTGTTTGTGATTTCTGCCATCTTCATCTTTATTTATTATTATTATTAGTAATTTCAGTGCGCCCCGTCGTCTTTCCAAAGAAAAATTAACTAAATCGTAACCACTTGTTTCTTGTTGAGATCTCTTAGTCCAATAAAAATTCTTCTTAATACAAGTTTGATTAAAATGCCTTCAGTGCATTCTTGAAGTGAACAGCTTTAGGTGTTCAGGTTCTTGACAATTCCCGTTAAAATCAAAAGATATTGCTTAAATCTCATTTGCTTATTAAAAACATGAGTGGGCGAATAACTCGAATAAACACTGGTGTTTAATTACTTTCGAAACGTAAAGCACTCCACTGGATTATTGCCACAAATCGCTTTAGCTTTTTCTAATAAAATAATTGTAATTGGAGCAAATACAATTAAATCCGGCTTTGGGGTGATTAAATTTTTTTCCTAAGTACCTTTGCTTAATTTTATTCATTAATTACACAGATTCGAATTCTTGTAATCAGAATTTGAATTAGAAATTATTCAACAAGTTTCGCCGAAAGTGGGTGGTAATGACTTCTTATTGCATTACGCGGCTCGTGTGAACTCTGAGTTAGGAATGCAGCTCAAACTATGAATATTTATTCAGGTATAACTTGCAGTACATGACTTTTAATGAAAATCAAATTAAATTTTTCCACTGGTTCTTTACGAAATTAATAAGAAAGCCAGAACGGGAATTTCCTTGTGTCACCAGAGTACATTATTCATTTGCTCCAAAATGCAACAAACGCCTTTGCTGTGGAAATGTAACAATTTGCATTTAATAATACAAAGACTAAGAGTACATAACAGTTTTGCCACACATTTATGCAGATTTATGTATAAATTCGTTTATAATTGAGATATATGTCTACAGAAAGAAAATAATAGAAAACATATTCAAACAAAGATATAACTAAGGCACTGTTGCAACGAATTTCTTTAAAATTAAAGATGGAGCTTTTACGCAGCGGAAAATAATTTATTTAATAAGTTTTTTTAACATCCGGTAACATTCTTTTTGCTTTTCCGGGTCACAATAAAAGATATTACTGCGTCTGGTATTAGGGATAATAATATTTTGGGACGTTCATCTAAGAATTTTGCTCACTAATGAGTAGACCGGAGAAATTCATGCTGGAACATAAACTGGAGGATGGACCTGGACTAATTTGGGATAGTCCATTGCCGATTCTCGTATGTAACAATAAAGAAGATTGGGTAGTTTCACATGCAGTATTTAAATTTCCCTCCTTTTGTTCCCTTTGTTAATTAATAATGAAATTATACCGCCTTTTGGCGAGGTCTCTGCAGGATTTTTAACACTTACTCGCAGTTGATTGTGGCCTTTAAATTCTTTGTTTTTCTCTCCGTCGTGACGTAAATTGAGCAAACACGGTCGCAGAAATGTAATCGAATCAACAAATGGTTCAGATCGTATCAGCGGAATATAAACTTAATTTGTTTGTTTAGAATTTTATACAATAAAGAAATTTTTCTCGCGGGCTATAACTTTAAGGGAAAGCTTTTCCCAAGATATGTTTATATTAACCTTTATTCCTTTTGTAAGACAATCCGTATATTTATTCAAGTTTATATTAAAAACATAAATGTGATATTTCGACGTTCTAAATGCCTCCACGAACTTCTAGTTTATAGACACGGCGCTTTTCTAGATCCAAAGCATCCGGTTGTGGTTACATCTCTGATGAGCAAAAACGTTTTATGTACGCACTGTCTAAAAGTTCTTAAATTAAAAAAGTTCGCTTTTCCGTTTATAATTTACATACGATATTAATCTCTTGTATTAACATGACTTTGCACACGATCTGGGAAGATCTGAGATTAAATATAATGATCCTGACACAGATGGCGGCTGAATTACCATAATACATAATCTTAAGTTAAATAATTCTTGTTACGACCACAGATGTGTAATTCAACTTAAAAAATTACTTTTAGTTTGCTAGTTTTGATGATTGTGACTGGAACAAACGTCGGATATAATGAAAAAAAAAGTAGAGATGTTGCGGTTTTTGTGACGTCACTTTAACGGACAACTGAGCAGAACTCAAAAGAAAAACGTCTTGGAAATTAAGAAATTTGGATATTATTTATCTCTTTTTCTTCATGGAGTTATGTAGCAAAGTCTTGTATTCCATTGATGTAGGGGCCTGAGGCAAACACCTCACTGTCAGAAGTCAGCGTAGTGTAGCAGAATAATTCACCCTTCTCTACACCTTCACTTTATAGACTATTAACTGAAACTAAATTTAACTTTGGACTAAGAAAAAACGCAATCATGTCAAAATAATATCAAAATATGTTGTTCTTGAGATGTTTCTAATTTTATTAGTTTAATACAGGAAGAAGGATATTCTTGTTTACTCCAGTTGTGTGCGTAATCAACATCAGAAGCGAGTAGGTAATCGATCTATGTATGTTAATTTGCCAGATGTTGACAAACAAGAAGCACATTGAATGGAATAATGTTGAAACAGATAACAGTCCTTTGACTTGTTTGATCATGCAACAGGAATAAAAGGAGACATGAATAAGTAAAACAGCAAGAAGCAAAAAAGTGTAACAACAACGTAAAGTCGTGAAGACGATCCACGTTTAGAATGTTTCCTTAATGATGAAATGTTTTGCACGATGGGCGGAGTAATACTATTAGAGTATTGGACCTCCAGCTTTAGAAGCTTAACATCGCAGATTCACACCTGAGACGGACTTTATTATTCTGCCTCCCTCTCTGATGCTCAGAATTTGATTAAAGCATTTAAAAAGTTAAGTTGGGTTTTATTGGGAATAAACGTCCGATTTTTTATTTACACTGTGCGATAGAGTTAATTAATCATCTAAGAGAAAAATTGCCACGATGTTTTAGTTGGAACGTTTTGTTTATCGCTCAAACTTTTTCAATGTAATTACTTAATGTTTGGCAAGGGTGGCGCGCAAATTTCATTGTCATTATTTAAAATGAAAATGGAAGATTAAACCACTGAACTAATAAATTCTTAAGTAATGCAATTATGTACGTTTTAATGGATTCATACAAGACGCCTCTACTACAATCACAGCCCTCAAAAGCCAAACCAGAAACAATGAACCTAGTTGCCGACTTTGTACTTTCCCCCATGAAGAGAGATGAATGAAAACCTTACAGAAAACATGATTTCCATCCAAAAGTCGACTTAAGTCAATTATAATGAAATTCTAGAATATTTCATTCATTGCGTAGTGAAATATAGATTTCGTTTTATATAAAGGTCCCGGTTGTTTGTTCATCCTCAAAATTTTAACCCACTCCTCTTTTTATACTGTCTAAAAACATCTGCCATAATGAAATAGACAAGCGATCAAACTTGAATAGCCCATTATCACAGAGTGCAATTTTTTCGGAAGGCTGCTAAAAATATAAAGGAGAAAATGCTACTACACAAGTCCAATAAGAAAACTGAATGAATCGACTTTTTCACTGATATCCTAATAAAGAGATAGCGTGTTCGGATCGGCCTGTAAAAAATACAACAAAGTAAGCAAATATTTGGCCCAAACCTCAAGCAAAAAATGCTTTGTTCGAACCCTAATTATCAATAAAAAAGTGTTGTCGTCATTTAGGACTTATGTTTGTTTAAAACCTTTGTTAATTTGCCACATGAAATGTATGCCGTTCATTAACAGGCAAAGGTTCATTTTTCCTTTTATACACCTACATATGCGAAGTACGCATCTACTAAAGGCTTGAAAAAATAAAATGACTGCTCTTTGTACGGGAACAGACTTGAATTAAAATTCCTTTGTAATGAAATGTTGCCGATTGAAGAATATGAATAATACATATCACACGTTAAATAATCAACTCCACAGAATGAAAAAGCATAAAAATATTTTATTAAGGTGAGTTAAATTTTCCCGAATAAATCAGTCATTGAAATGTTTTTATCAAAGTGTGCATTCAATCGGCAGTAACAATAAATTTGCGTTATCTATACTGTTAATAGAGTATAGGCTAGGATTTATAGTTTTGAAGGCAGATAAATACAAAATACATTAATCAATGATATATTCAATAGACCATTGGTGTAATAAGGTCGTGTTGCTTTAATTTCTTTAGTCAACGTAACAGCAACAAGAGCGTAAAGCGATAAATTATGGTAAGGAATGAAATATGGATCAGCGACAATCTTCAATTTATTTGTGTAATGATCTTGAGAGCGTGTAGATATACGGTATAAGAACATGTTAATATTCACTTTATTATGGCTCCTGCACATGCATTATCCTTAATATTATACAAAACGCGATACTATAACATTACAGGTCAAGTCCTTCCTGATACATATTGATTATTCGGAAGCCAGGAGATCAATAATGTCATTTTCCGGTTTAATGCGAAACCCTAAAAATATTTCTAAAGAAGTTAAAGTTGACGTTCGTGGATGCTCCGCACGTTCTTCTGACCGATTGCCAACTAAATAATTGTGGGATATGATGAATAGCAAAGTGAGCAATTTATTACAGCAAATCCCTAAAATCTTGGAGATTTCTTATCAGCTTTGGATGGCTTGACATGAGATATTTTGACAAATTATTCAGTATTTTTGTTAAATTTCACCACGAATGATTAGTGTTGTAAAATCGAGCAAGCAAAGTTTGCGTTTCATTTTGCAGGAAAAATATTCTTTTAATATTGAAGAGTTACTTTAAATATTGGGCTTGTTTTGTTAACCTTTCTTACAAAGTGTGTATATGTATTTAAATTTCATTCTTCCTGATAGGTTATGTCGTTTAAGAGGAGACTGTTATGTTTACGACAAGTGATTCTCGCTAAGTTGCTGCTTTTGACGTACAGTAAAAGACTGACGAGGGGCATTTTAACGGAAAATAACTCACAGTTTACTGTAACGTATGTAGAATTATTACCCACAACATACTGCAATTGGTTGCAGCTGTCGCTAACAGTACCTTGATAATTCATCACAATTTCCTCTTCGATTGCTACTTTAGAGTCTAATCACACAAGGGCGATAAATTGATTTCCTCAAGCCCTACTCATTCGCATGGCTAAATACTCAACTCTAATGGAAATTAATTTTATATTTACATCTTAAACGGAATTTGGCTTTCGATATTGAAAAAAATTACATTAAACTTGTTAAGTAGAATTAAATTTTCTATCCAAGGTATTACAATTATACGCCATAGCTATATAGTTTCGCAACGGTCGGATTACTATTATCTTGTGATATAATAACAACACGGATTACGCCATTGTGGTTACATAGTCAAGTTTAGGATAGTTTCTAAACCCTTTCCATAATGCATAGGATAATTATTTGCTACTAAGATGCTTTTTAGATTTAATTGCATTTCGATCCTAGTCTTTAGATTTATCCAAACTCATATTGACTCGGAAACTAATATAACTTTCAATCGTATTCTCGAACATAAACGATTAAATTTAATACTTTACCATAGTTGCCACGAGCAGCACTTGCACAAAATTATAATAACAAAATTAATCCAAGCGAAAATCGATCAGTACAGGAGGAACACAACAAAACATTGAAATTTTCCTAGAATGGATATTTCCATTTTGGCTTTTTGCTGATTTAACTACTTTCACGACATTGAATATTCCACTGGTAAAACGCCCGTTATCAATTTATCAAAGCTTTGATGTAATGAAAAATCACGAGCTAGTGTTGTTGAATTAGGAAATTTTATACGCGCAGTACTTGTTATGGAAAACAGAATACGTTTCTGGTTTATTATTAGACTAAAATAAAACGATTTGAACCAACTTCTAGTTTTACATTTTTTTGCTGCTCTTTAAACTCACATAGAAATGGTATAAGTGCAAAAGTAAAAGGAATAAAATGTAAAAAGAATCATCATATTAGAAAATAAAATCGAAAAAACGACAAACAGTAAGCTTTTCCTGTCATTTTCTGCTTTGTTCTGTTCTATTGTGCGCTCGTTTTTTTATACTTCTACCTTTCATCTTCTGGGTTCTAGCTTTCAGTCACATCCAGACAGAGAACCGGAAAAAGTTAAAACGCCCGTTATCATTTTGTAAAAGCTTTGATGTTTTGGAGTTGTAACTTATTGGAAAACTACGGGCTTGTATTCTTGAATTAGGAAATTTTACAAAGACAATACCTGCCAGAGAATAAAATTTATTGTCTATATTATATATAGTCTATATAAATCATATGAGAACAAATTTCATTCCTAAACGATTTTTAGTGACTTTCATTCAACACCAAAAATCGTGCTGGAAAGAAAAACCACTAAAAATCATCTAAGAATGGAGGTTGTGTGCCAACTTGGATTTGGTTCGACTATTAAACAATTTCAAGAGTTTTATATACAGGCTGGGCCAACGAAAACGAAACAGAGGCGTTTTGAGGCACTTACTGGTGGAATTTCAAAAACACTGAGACAGGTCAATTTTAGTTGTGAAGGGGACATACGACACACGTAATTACAACTTTTTGCAGTCAACTCCCTATGAGGGGTGAAATTACCCCCTTTAATTTTTAAAGATAGGTATAGGACATGGCACTTTTTTTGAAGGCCCATTGGAGACCTTTACAATGATAAAATTATTTTTTTTTATATCTAACCCCTATAAAAAAATATTAGAACTAAACAGTTGCGATGAATTTACGTACATATATATCAACATAACGGCATGTATAGCACTAAAATACGTACATTTCATTTCAAAAACAATAGCAATTTTGTATTATTTAGAATAACCCTATCAACAGGGTCGAAATCACCCCAAAGTTAAAAAATACATTCTAACAAAAAGGGCAAATAAAAAAAATTATCACTGGTCTTCAATGGACCTTTCAAAAGAAGTGCCATGTCCTATACCTATCTTTAAAAATGAATGGGGTAATTTCACCCCCTCAAAGCGAGTTGACTGCTAAAAGTTGTAAATACGTTTGTTGTGTGTCCCCTTTACAACTAAAATTGACCTGTCTCAGCGTTTTTGGAAATTCCACCAGTAAGTGCTTCAAAACGCCTCTGTTTCGTTTTCGTTGGCCCACCTTGTATGTCTGACTACGCAGTTTGGCATAATTGCCCAAATTACTTTATTCGGGTTCTGTATTTTTTCTATGTCCACTTTCTCAACAAACGGATTGAAGAAAACTGTAGAAAATGCAAGAAAAAGCAGAAGAAAAATTGAACACGACACCATCAAACACAGCGGATGTATAAGAACATAAAAGTTGACGGAAAAGAAGAAAGAGACTTCTGCTTTGCGCTGTTCCATTGTATGCTTTCTTGTCTAGTTGTGCTCAGAGATAGAAGATAGGAAAAGAAACGAATAACACGATAGATAAAAGATAATTTATTCTCAAACGCATTGATAAAAAAGATTTTCTATCGTCTTTCCAAAGTAGCTACAAGCCTAACTGCGGAAACAATACGCTTGAACTTAGATTAATGACATTTTCAAACTAATACTTCTCAGGCCTATGACAATGTGAACCTAAATGCACGTCTGAGTGGCTCTTGTCTCTTTTACGCGATCAATAACGCGGTTGTGTTTGATAATGAGTCAAATCATTGTATGCACCACAACACATTCCAGCTCGAATGAATTATAACGAGGTATATAAAAAAGTGTCGTTTTTTGATCATCACCGATTCATAACGCGGGAAAATAAGCTTTGTTTTTGGATTTTTTTAGACACTCTTGTATGAATAATTAAAACATTGAAACACAAAGAAAGTTTATTATCCTACCGACTGCGCCGGAATAAATGCGATTCTAGGTGGTAACTTTGGAAGAGTGATTAAAAATTAACTTTTAGTGTAGGTGGAGACAGCGTATCACGAAACAGTGTTAACGAAGGTCGCATTTGGTGGTAATGACATCGGCGACAATATACGTGATGTCCCCTTGTTAGCTTTACTTCTGTTTTTTGACGCATCCGCAATATGTAGGCGGTGTTTTCTTCTTGGCGATACCAGAAACGAGTATTATTATTCCAATCAAAAGTTAAAGGAACCCACACGAAAACACTCAATAAGGTGTCAATCAGATTGACTGATGAAGTATATCGACCCCAATCAGTAAATCTGTGATACAGATCGCCCACAAACGGAAGTAGCGAGTTTCCTTTCTAGTACGTACTTTCGATATCATTTATTCAAACGCACTTCCTGGAGTATGTAAGCGCTTTTTTATTTCTATTTTGAAAAGCAGGGATGCGTTCAGAGACGATGTTATAAAAACTACTTTTGTTCAAATCTCTAGAGTGTAATAATGTCAACACACGTAACTGACTTTAAAAACTTACGCGTATTATTTTTATAGCTTTTTAAAATGTTTTATTGCGCGAACATATTCCTGGGAATACATTCGGCACCGAGCATTTTAAATAGCAGTGGACACGTTATTTTTCTGAATATTATGATAATGTTTACGACAATGTTTTATTTTCGTGGCGTGTTTTTGTTAATTACGGCACATATTGCGGTACGAGAGCTATGCAGTTTGTTTTTGATGATGGTGGATAATTCAGTTTATGTGGCTAAGCAATGTTAACGGAGCACAAGCTCTCCGGAAAATTTCCATGAAACATTTAAGAAGCAATTAATTTGGTTAAAGTACTGAGATAAGTGGAGTAAAGGGTACTTTGTATAATAGAGACAACATGACTGTTATAAAATAACAATAGATAGCCAACCCTATACGATCTCTTATAGACATCCTCCGACTATTCTGTCGACAACAAGTCTTAAAATGTCACAACCACTCGTATTTTTTGGGTCTTCAGATGTCATGTCAAAGTCCGGAAATAAATATCTTTTACAAATATTCTTTTTTGTTGCAAAGCCAATTCAGAGCACACGTTCACCACAACAAAAGAGAATTTTCCCAGATAACCTAACTAATTTATTAATACCAATTATCAAAACAACGCAATGATGAACATTCTTCGAAAGACACTGCTTCTTTACTTTGTACATTTCCATGGTTATTCTCAGAGGCCGAGTAAATTATTTTGTGATAAAGCATTAAACTTTCCCGATTTCGTTGTTTTGATAATTGAGAATGAGTTCTAAAACGTTTTTCAAGAACCGGATCGATTTACTCTGTTATTGATGGCCATCATGAACCCTAACAGCACCAACTCAGTGGAAATTCCTACCGTGAAAAGCACGAAACTTTCACTAGTCTTTGTAATTATAACACCAAGATAGAAAAATGACACTTAAGTGAACCTCGAAAGCGATCTTCCCCCGTTTGATTTATAGTTATTTGAAACGTTAGCAAAACATTGCAAGAGATCTACTTTTTACATCAAAAACTTGGAACGGTCAGTCTTGAAACACTTTACTCTTCGATTCCTTGGTTTTTACTTAAGAGCTCGCAGCTCATAACATTAATTTAGAAGAGCTTCGGGCAATTAGTTGAGAAAAACATGAAAAACATTTTCTTATATACCTATACAACCCAACACAAAATATTCTCTGAAAACATTAATTACTTTATACGAAGCTCTTCTATTGTCACCTCCTCATCAACCTTCATTTACTTTCTCCATTCATTTTTAGATTGATTAGCTTGCTACATTATGGCTAAAACACGCACTTTTGTTAAGTTTTCTCATGTTTTTCGAAAATGAGATGTGGCCACAATATTAAGCGCTTAACGAGAAAGCTGCTCCTCAATTAAATTCAAACTTGAAAAACATTTTCAATCATTAAAATTCTACAAACTGTTTCTATCACTCATTTTTTTGACATTTAACGTTGTGAAACCGTAATGAGTATTAAATTTCTTTCAGAAAATGAAACGGCGACTTAAAAGCCGTTTCGCTAATTACTTGTACTCACGCCATTTATCCTAAAATTAATTATTTGTGCTCTGGTTTCATATGAAATATTAAAGTCGGTGTATCAATAGTTTTATTGCCCCCCCCTAAAATAACAACAGAGATTGAGGATCAATTAAAATTATGAAATTAATTAGCTGATTGTACAATGCTAAAACGTTTTTTTGCTTTTGTCGTTGTAAATAATTAACAGACTTAATATGAAAAAGTCCGCTTTGATGTTGTAAAACGTATAAAATAAACAAAAAATCGCCTGCTTTTGTAACACCGCGTGTGAAATCAAAATGCACAAAAAAATCGCAGAATTACTAATTTAATTTGGAACGAAATGTTTGCCAGGTCTGTGATATTCATTTTATTTTTAAGGGTTTTGGGAGCTTTCTCATGTAGTTGGAAATGAAAGCCGTCTTTCGTATTCATATTTTGCATTAACGAATAGCAGAAAGGTGAAGGGCAATGTTTATTATATCCTCACCAATTTATAGCTGTTGATATTTTTTTAGATTTTGATGTGTTTGAGTTTGAGGTTGTTTGTAGAGTGGCCACTTAAGTTTAAAGTGTCAACAAAAAATTGTAATAAATTTATGTTTATAACTCACCTGATGCCTTCGAAGTGACAAACACCCCACAAAGGAAAAGCATTACGGCCGCCTTTATAGCAAAACGCACCATTTTCATTATCAAACTTGTGAATTATTCAGTAACCATCCCCCCACCCTTATGCATCCTGAAACAAGAAATACGAAATTAATTTCAAAGCAGAAAGAGTAAATGGTGTTGATTAGAGAAGCAAGAGGGAGTTTATTGACAAACAATTTTTGATTGAATCAAATAGTGAGATTTATTTGAAATCCCGATAGCATCAGTCAGGATTTAGGTTTTGATTACATTTGTATGCTGTTTCCTTAGTCGGAATCCAAACAAAGAATTTATACCACATAATAAAAAACGAAACTATTTGCGAAAACACATTGGCAAAGACAAAGCTACGATATATGTTGAATCGTAATAATAACATACAGAACACGCATACTATTCTCTTACAGGTAGTAAAATAAGACTAAACCCTAACATAAAGTATAGAAAATCTACCTATAGCTGCTTCCCACCTGCTTAACACCACACAAATTTATTTGAAATTCAAGAACATACAGCTTACCGACTTTCACATTTGTAATACGATCACGGTTACGTACACAAAATAAGTAAAGCCGTAATCCTTTTTCAGCTTAGCTTAGAAGGATCTTTAATCATTGTCCCAACAGTACGAATCAACAAAAAGACGGACCAATTCATAATACTGTATTAGGTAGCAACAAAAAATTGTTTAGCTTTCACAAACACATTCTTCGGGACCATTTGCAGAATTTAATTAGAGTTAGTAGACCTAATACTTTATGGGACGCGTTTTTCGAATCCTTTGTCGTGTTGACCTAACCATACAACAATAGGCAATCCCAATGAGTCTTTTTCCTCCCCCACCTGTATCAATAATTGATGGAAAATATATTCAAATTTGTTCCACGCTTTCATGTAATCTACTTCGTACATATGCAAAATGCGATTTATTTTCTTTTCTATGACGTTTAGTCTCATCCATTTCTCCATGACTGAAATTCACTTATCGCTTTTTCTTATTCGCGCGATAAATACATTTACAGAAACAAATGTAGGATAAAGAGTATTATGTTCGAAACTCTATTTCATCTCGCCCGCAGAAAAGAAAAATTACTTTCTAATGTAAAAGTTTTACCTTTAACATAACTTTTCGGAAAGTTTCAGTTTTATAGTTCATTAGACTCTTCTGATATTTACATTCAAAACGGGAAACGAGAAAAAACTCTTTAAACAATTTAATGCTAGGTGTTCTAACAATCCATTTTAACTTTATGCAACCACAGGTGTTGGAATTTCGGAAATGCTCATACCTACACAAGATTTATCACTGAAAACAGAAACGCCTGTCTATTAAAACAACTTTTAATTTATATAGGAATTTCTCATTTGGTTTGCTTCTGAATATTTTTCTAAGACACCTGTTATGCAATTTCTTGCATGAGTTGTGAGGGTTAGTTATTTCAACTGTAGCGATTATAATGGCACTGAAGACTTTGCAGTGAGATGTGTTCTACCTGTTGTATCTCTGGTTTTAGAAGTAAATTTGTACTTTTCGACCCTCGCTGATTTTGACAAAATAAAATTGATTCATCGATGACCTCACAATTCATGGATATTGACAAACATTTCATCACGAAGTCGTTGCTTTGTGTATTCACTGATACGGGTTTTGTGGTAAATGGATAAGGAACAATTTGTTCAATGTTTTTTGCATTTTAAAACTTTTTCATTAAATAGATTTTAAAATTTTTTGTATTTTGATTTTCATGAATTTTGGATTTTTTTTATTTTATTACATTTAAAAAGTTTAATTTTAATTTTTAACATTTTAGAACTTTTGAATTTTTGAGTTCATAAAATGGTTTTTTAAATTTTTGAAATTTTGAATTTTTGAATGTTTACATTTTAAATTTTCATTTTTTTTTCAACTAAAAATTTGTACATTTTAGAACTTAAATTTTTGAAATTTTGTGTTATTGACTTTTTGGATATTTAAATTTATGTATTTTTGAATTATTCAATTTTGGAATTTATTACTCGAATAAAATTTATATTTTGTACATACAATTTCATTCGTTCAAATTACATTCACTTTCTTCTGCTTTTGGAAGGATCTTTTATCTTCTCTCTGGGCAAGCATCTTCATCCTTTCTGGCAAGTCGGTTAACTAAAAAAAAAGGATAGGGAGGCAAGCGAAATTAGAGGTGATTTGGGGAAAAATTAGGGTAAGAAAATGTGGGAAATATTCAGAGAATTGAACAAAAGAGTCTAAAAATGAAGAATCAGATGTTTGGGTTCAAAGATAAATAGTTGGAGAAAAATGGAAAATGGTAAAATGACGATCGTCGTGGAGTTGGAGAAAGTTTCAATAGAAATGGGTAAGAAACTGGATAAAACAAGGGAACAAAAGTAAACACATGTAGAGAAATGTAAGAAGACAAGGTGGAAACGCACTGGATAATGCATAGAAGAACAGATAAAATTGAAAAATTGTCAAGAGGAGAAATGTGAAATTTAGGGCAATTTGAAAAAAAGAATTATGGTAAGAAACTGTGGGAAATGAAATGCTCTTTTCGCTAACCAGAGGACTGAGAATTGAGAAAAGAAAATGACTGGAATTAGAGACAGATATAATGGAAAAGATAAAAGTCATAAAATGTAAAATGGTAAAATGAAGAACAAAGAATCACGACGAATGGAGTGTGGTAAAAGAAAAGATAAAAATAAAAATGGGCAAAATGTCAAATGAAGAATGCCATGGGAAATGGAGATAAGAACAAAAATTTAATAGAAATGGGACAAAAATGGCAAAATGGCATGATAAAGAACGTCGGAAAATTGAAGAAATTCTGTAGAAATGGGACCAAAATTTAATTAGCAGGATAAACATAAAAATGGGCAAAATGGCAAACGAAGAATGCCATGGAAAATGGGGATAAGAACGAAAATTCAAAAGAAATGGGACAAAAATGGCAAAATGGCATGATAAAGAACGTCGGAGAATAAAAGAAATTCAGTGGAAATGGGACAGAAATCCAATTAGCAAAAATAAATCTTCTGTTAAAAAGGTGTGGCAAAAGAAAAGATAAATATGAAAATGGGCAAAATGGCAAATAAAGAACGCCATTGAAAATGGAGATAAGAACGAAAATTCAATAGAAATGGGGCGAAAATGGTAAAGAAAGTGTCATGAAGAACGTCATAGATAGAGGAAATTCACTGGAAATGGGACAGAAGTCCAATTAGCAGAAACACATTTCTGATTAAAAGGTGTAGTAAAAAAAAAGATAAAAATTAAATTGGGCAAAATTAAACTGTGAAGAGAACTTACCATTTGCAACTACTTTTTTTAATGAAAACAATTTCGAAAAGTTTTCGTTTTCAAATTAAAAATCAATTCTTCGATTATTATTAATATTATTATGCCTTAACTAATAAAATCTTCGTGACCCGTTTTAGTTCAGAGTTAAACATATTCTCCAATTTTTTTCAGATTTTTTTAGAATCTGTAAGTTTTTGTTAAATTTTAAATTTTCTCCGTCTATTTTATGCTCCCCCAGCTCGTAAAATTTTACAAAGGCTCCAAATCTGAGTTTAAACAATAACTGAATTAAACCCGTTTGAACCTCTGGAGGATTGCCAAATTGCAGAAATGATCTTTTTTGAAATTTCAATCAGTTTTTAACCTTCTGGAACTAGTCAAATAGGAAGATACGGTTTGCACCGTCAATTTTCAGGTTTTAAATTGTATTAAACATAACTCGCTTTAGAAAAACTGTTTAACCAAATTTGACGTGAATCAATACAGTCGTAATTCCAATGAAATGGAGTTGAATAAATGATATGTGTATCCACATATCATTATAACACGATTGTGTGGCTTTATTACCATAAAAGACCGATTTTATCCCAAAATACGGTGTTTATTTAAAGTTTGCGCTGTCCGAACAATTGTACTAATTGCAGTGTTGGCCTCAGGTGAATAAGAATTTGAATAACTATTTTCAGAGATTGTGAAGGTTGCTACACGTTATCATTTATTACAGCTACACCGTTGTCCATTAAGCAAAATTAATGTTTTTTGTTATAAAGATAAAGCTTAAATGCTGCCAACTTTTGTTATCATCACATATGAATACATTTAAATGAATGTATCGTAAAACAAGTGGAGACACCGATTTGAAAGTGGCAACTATAAATTAATATCTCCGTCAAATTTGGTTTATTTTGGGTCGGTAATTGGCGGTAGGTAGCGCAATCAATAGAGGGTTGAAATAATGTTTTAGTTAATTACGGGCGGAAATCCCCTAATATCGGAAACGTGATGGGGATTAATCTACGATGTCTCCAAGGTGGCTACATAGATGAAATAAAAATGAAGCATTTTAATTATCTTGGAGATAAAGTGCGGCCGCGCACTTTCGGTTGATTGATCAGTCGTTGCGTTCGCAGAATGTGAATCTATGGCGATACAGAGAGATTTATAGATGAGTTAACACCTTTTTTTATGGGGTGATAGTGTCTTGTAGAAAAGAAAATATCTAGCCGCCAATCAACGGAAAAGAATTTGCTTTTTGCTATGTAAGCGTGACGCCTCCCTTACAAATATTTAATCACAAGCTCTCTGAAGTGCAATTATTTTTTACACCCGATTAACCATTATTTCTTCTTAACGCTTCCGATCACCTCGTTCCTGCAGTATTGAAACCTTAACAACTCTTATCTAAAATATAACATTGGGTTTATCTTAGAGGTGATTGAGAAAGGTCGTGATAGGGGATTCGCCGCAATGATTCACCTTGTCGGGTTGTATCTTTCCCACCCTTTTACCAAGTCTGCCTAAAGTATACACTAGACGTAACGTGACCAAACAACATTAATTATCAAATTAGGAGCCACTTTTTGCACGACTACCACCGCCAATTTATCTCGTACTCATCTACATCGTGCGATATTTATTTTCGGTACAAAAAACGACAGATAGGCTCTATACTTTATATTGTGGTCGTAGATTCTGCCTGGAAAAGGTCACTATAGATTTAGTATTTTCTGCGATTATCCGTTTAGAATGCCGGAAAAGGAAGAAGTGAGAGGGAAAAAGAGCGAGAGAACAACCATAGTTGCGAACAGCATTGCTGTTCTAGTTTGAGAAAAGTTCTCCAATCAAATCGATTGTAAGCTATAATTTAGAACGTTCTTGTAAGAGGTATAACAGGGTTTCACCGCTATTTATCCACTGAGTTTTTGAGAGAATAAGATGCCAACCGACACGCACACATTAATGGGAATTCTAGATAAAAATTAATCATAAATCGACCTTTCATCACGACGGTTCTAATCCATCTAGACACGAAGAGTCACTTTAAATTGCCATGGTCAAGACTTGCGGTTTACAACTCCTTTTCTCGAGAATTTATTAGACATCTTGCTACAAATATTTTGCCGGCTCCTTAAAATCAAGTTTAAATTCGTGTCTTCACAGCCCCACTGTGGTGGTCAAGGGGCGGATTTTGCAGCGTCGGTAAATGTCTCACGTTCTCTCTAGCAGAAAATGTGTAAACCAGTTATTTTCCTCCCCTTTTGTTCATTTAATTGACATTTTGGTTGTCTTTTTATTACAAGATGTTCTCATTAAACCTCAAGTTTTGCGGTTATTGAAAGAAGCACTCCAGAAACTTTGCAAACGAAAGAAAGAAAAAACTCGTACAAAGGAAGCAAAGAAAGTACTTTTAAATCTATTTCTAGTGCCTTAGTTGTCCGATACCTTCCGGAATTTATGAGTAAATACTTTCACGAAAGTAAACAAATTTCGGTAGATTCAAGACAAAAAACTTTTGCTTATTTAAAATGAAACCCGCAGGCGAATGTGAGTGAGATTAAGCTCTGTGTCAAAAAACTCAACCTTGACTCGGATATTGGACATAATTAAAATTTCAACTTTCGCAAACTTACCTAAGTAACAAATACTCTCTCGTGTTAGATCTTAATCCGATATTAACAAAGTTTCGTTGGTGAAAAGAAAATTTGCAACGTAACGCTCCTCCTAATAATCTCACATAAATTTTATTAATTGCTTCTATAAAAGCTTTCGTTACTATTTCAAACAATTTAAAAAAACGATTGCTAAAGCTAAAAAAGAGGGTGCAGAAAATTCGTGCTGAAAGTAACAAGGAATAAAAATTGTCGTTTCAGACGAGATAATAACTTCAAAATCTCATACTTTCGAGACTGCAGATGTTCGTACGTTGAGCGTTTGCTAAGTCTTCAGAAATAGGAATTTTCGTTCCAGTCAATTAAATATAATTCCTGGTGAAGAACAGTTGAGAATAGTGAGGCGCTAAAATCATCACATTAGTTTGTAAACGTCAGAAACTCCGAGTTTAATTGATTGAGAAAAAACCGATCAGAATTTGCATTGATTGCGTTGCATTAGACGTTTTCCACTTATTAGCACGAAACCACAATCTGGGGAAACCTCCACCTTTCATGATAACGAGTCATGAATACAATCAGGCGATGGTTGGCAAATTTCCAATTATCTACTTCAGATTTGCTATAGCTATACGATAATTCAAGCCTGAAAATCGATTGATTTTCCCATCACACAAAATGTTTCTACAAAAAAATTCGTAGCTAGTTTAATAGAGACACTGAGCGTTTTTTAATTTTATTGGCAAGTGAACACTTAATTCATTAAATCTGTATTTTCTGAAGCGCCCCGAGTTATTTGAATTGCAAATAAACGAAAATTTTCAACTTTATTACTATTTAGTTCGGCTCTCTCTGAAAATTAAATTAGAGACCTGTGGTTTGGATAAATTTTCTGTTAAAGACTGGAGCGAATACCGATACAGCAAAGTACTTTTAAAACGAAGTCGTTTGTTAGTTTTGCGGATTTATGGGCTATAAAAATTTTCCCCGGTTATCCCGTAAAAATATTTGCCCTGCATCAGCTGACGAAAAGTAATGACAGAATGCTAAACCCTTACATGCTTTCCATTTCACTGCACACCAACCTTTTAATTAATAGCGTTGTAGAATTATAAAAGCTGTTCTTAATTTCTTGTTATTTTAGTCGTATCTTTACCTTAATTGCTATTAAGAAATTTATGGCAAAACAAATTAAAACCAAATTTAATTAACCCTCCAAGTACGAATTTCTGCAAAATAATGTCGACTTCACTTAACAGACTTCATAACAATGAATAATTGTTTCGAGACGGAGTTTTACAAATCAAACTGCATTTCATATACTTATTAAACGTTGAAATGTTTATTCTCAATCTTGGGAAACAAACAGTCGCAAACGTTTACCCAAGAATAAGATCTACAGGATAATAACGTGAAATAAAGACAGATCAATACTTAGATAAATTCAATAAGAGCAGTTTTAGCCCGCGGCAGTTTACTAAACAAATTCACTCGCGGGTATCCATTGCAAAATTTGATTTTAATTAAAACTAAAGATAATAATAGAAAAGTTAGTTGATATTAGTATTGATGATAGTTCTAAATCTGTTCGTTTAAACGTAGAGAAATAACTCTGTTTTTGTCTTAATCGGAAGGAGTTTTATTCGAGTGAAAATATCCGCGTGAACGTAATTTCCTCTGGACGTTGGTTAAACGATGCAGCTTAATATTTCTCTTCCAGAAAAATATCTTAGTTTGTTGGAATAAATAAGGACGAAGTAATAAAAAAGTGCCTCAAATTACAACTAAATTAAAATTTATAGCGTTTCGCCATGTTGAAATCTCTCCATTTTGGCCAAACGAAAATGTCTCTGGTAGGTTAAATGCTAGAATCATTTAATCATTTTATACAGAGATTTTTGATGGCCTAGATTAAAATTAAGCACACACAAGATTACAGCTATACAAGACTTTCGTAATTACGACTGCAGTGGGGTTTAAGCGTTGCCAAAATGTTCTATTTCCTCGTCTTTTTTATTTCCTCTTATTTAAAATAACGACGAAAGCAAGGAAAAGTTTTTGCCGTAACCAGTTCATTATTTCTTGACAAATAACAACAATTCACTTCTGCACAATAAGACGAAAAGAAATTAGGTCTAACGGGCGCGAAAAAAATAGTTTCATTAAATTTTTACTCACGTCGATAAAAGGGTTCTATGGTCTAAACGAAGTTCTCGTTTTTAATGCAGTATTGGAAGTTTTAAGGAGCAAGGAACGAAAAATGATGTTATTTTTACAAGATTTTCGCTTGAGATTGAATGAAATAATAAATGAGAAGTCAGAAAAAATAATCGATCGGTTTAGTGGCGTGAGATGAAGCAGTTGGTCTATTTTGATAATTAATAATGGAAAGATAAGAGCTAAAGATATTTGTTTCGCTTGTAAGATTTGTCTTAGAAAGCGGGACGCCAACCGGAACCTTGACTATTACGAAATGGCGTCTAGTACAACACGATTAAACTTGGATGGCACAAATGGACAAAGCAGTAAACTAGTATAACAGATTTGAAAGTTTTTCCAATGAACTTTATGACAAGTATGAAAGTCTGAAAAGTTTTTGTTCTAACATGCAATCTACGAATAATGAAATAATTTCCCAAAAGGAACATAGAGAAAACATTTTACGTGCTGCAGTATTTCTATATAAAAGATGCCGCCTTAGAAACGGATTGAACAATTTTCAATAAAACTTTTATTACACTAGCGATTTAGGACACATCAATAAATTAACGTTAAATTTTATGCTTTTTTAAGTTGAAAACTGCGGCAAAATGTTGCAAAACTTTGATCTTTTATTTACAATAACTTCAACAAACTACGAACAAATTGCATTTAGACGATGATCAAAAATTGATAACTTTTCTGATAATTTGAATGTGCACAGAACTCGCGTTTTTGTTTTTTTAGTAAGAAGTTTAATCATGTTTATGCTCATTGAACAATAATTTATTCATACCTTACTTTTCATCGGAAATATCCTGTTGATATTGTATGTTTTTAAAGTCAATGGGGCCCAATTCAAAACCCGCATTTTCATGGTTCGTATACAAGCACAATATTGTGATTTTGAAAACAAATGTTTACTGATTAATTTCTACAGACTTGCTATTGTTGCTATATGAACTTAAAAATGATACTGTTTTCATTTTATTGATGTTAAAACACGAGGAACAAAGGTGATGTTCTGACAACTTTTACAAGACAAAAGCGTTATAGCAGCGCCCGCAGCACGATTCTTTGTTGTATTACCAGAGGACCGGGTCAGAAAAGCTCACATTTCAAACAAAATTAAACGAAAAAAAAACTAAAAATGAAAGTGAAAACAAAATTAACAAAACGCGTTTGACCCGGCGCATCCACCATTTTTTAATAATATTTAGATCTCTGCTTAAATGACGTTCTGGGTTCTAGCATTTCGAGCAAAGCACAATATACGCTATTACCAGAATAATTTGCATATTATTATGTATTGCGGAGAGATTAATGCAAAAGTTACTTATTCCGTTTGTAGAGATAACCATTTGAAGTAGTCTTTGTCATTTTAGTAATAAAATAAACTGACATAAATTATCAGATGGTGCACGCTTCGAAAACAGACAGTATAAGTATAAGGCCGGGGATATTTTTAATTTGCATAATGGCGTTATTTAAAGTCTGGAGAGCTGTTCATTACATATCATTGCCATTTGAATATAAACGTTAATAAAGTCATATAAATTCCCAACTAGTTTGCGTTTCGCCGATTTAAGATTTAATCCGAAATTGGAACCAATAATGGTTCTGAGCTGAATTGCTCATTTTAAAAAACGCTCGGTTTAATACAACGTAACGAGGAAATCTGTCGCTCCGAATTACTTAAAAATTTACGACGTCTTAAAGACACTTCCCATATGTGTTAAAATAGTAATGCAAGATTCTAGTCTCTAGCATCCATAGTTTAAGAGCGATTAGTAAACCGTTTTGTGAATAATAATAACCAGAGCCAGCAATATCGAGCAAATTATTCATGCTGTCTGTTTTGTCTTAATAAAGATGCAATTTGCCGCTTAAACGGACAAGCATTTTTACACGAGACGATGCGCATTCCTATCCATCAAATTAAAACTCACATCCAACAAATGGAACAACACTCTTAAATCTTCAATTATTTTTCAATGTCTCACTGCACACTGCCAATTCTATTGACCGCAAAAACTCGTTTTATTTACGGATAAATAGGATAAATCAATGTTAGTTCGAGGACAGAAAGATTAGACAAATAATTTATTGAAGCAAGCTTACGTGACGGGCAAAAAAGTTTGTAAAAAATATAGCCAACATGAGCTACGACCAAAAACCTTCAAGAAATCGGAACCAAACTGTAGAAGATGCGAGCAAAGCGAACACTGTAAATCGTGTATAACATAAATATGCAAAATGTGGAAATCCGCAAGAAAAGCGAGCTATGCATTTAAGAAATAATATCAAAAGCAGAGCGATTCCGTGATTTTATGACAGTGTGGAAGTAATTTACATCGTATTGATCTGAAAGTTCAATCAACGCTATCGTCGCGTTTAATGAACATATTAAAAGTTTATCTCGCTTATTTATGAAGCAATATTCAAGTGTTGGTACCCATGGCCCACAAAGAGAATAGAATAGAAATATTGGGAAATCGTTTGAGCCATCGTTTTTTTACATAAATTTTTTTTTTAGATTTGCCAAAAGTCGAAAATTGCAGTTTTTCGCAAAAATTCATGACTAAAACTATGCCAAATTTCTGATATCGATATCTTGATACATCAGTGTACGCAGAATTTTTCGCGTATTCCAAATCTGGAATTTAAATTCAGATTCGACAACCAATAACTGAGTTATGAGCGATTAAAATTTCGGATATTGAATTTTGAATTCAAAGCTCAACATCTCCGAAATTACGAAAGATTTTGAGAAACGGTTTCACCATCGTTTTTCTCGGGTCAAATTTGCAGTTAAAAGTAAAAATTCTGCCAGTAGAACGATCGTAATGATTATTTCTAGCGAGAAAAAGTAGAGAAAATGCTTTTATAAGCACTTAACATGTTAGACGGTGGTAAGTATTTTTCATGGGCTAAGAAAACGCGCGAACCAGCATTAAAATGAAAGAAATGAGTGCACCTAAGTGGAGACGCAATCATAAGCAAAAGAAATCGAGCACGCTAAATAAGCAAAAATAAAACTGAATGAGTGAGTTTTATTAATTTTTCTGATAAAAATTGCGTGAGTAATGATAATTTCACTCGAAAACTGACGTGTACAAACTTAAAACTGCTCCTATCGCGCGAAATAGACTGAAAACTTTCGAGAAAAAAATATTTGGGATGATAAATTTTTCTTTTTCAAACACAGCTGGAAAGTTTGTCGACAAGAACCGTAGGGAAAATTTTAATAAAAGTTACAATTAAGTTCACCTAAATGACGGGAACTAAGGGCAAAAAAAGGGATGTTAACGTCGGACCTCCTCAACTCCCAGGATGATCATTTCGGGCAACACTGGCGATTATGGTCTCAATAATAGATGCCCGTTAAATTTATTATCGTTATGTCATTACGTATCACTCTTTTGATTTATTACCCGCTTATTAGAATTCGTCTGCATGCATTTATTCGGTTTTTACAGTGAAGCGCGCATAGCTTAACTTTTACACGCTTCAAAACAATCATTGATAGAAAATCAGTCAGTGGTCCTAACCCGCATCAAAGCAGCTTTACGAAGATCTAAACTGATTTAGAGACATTTATTTGTACTTCGTTTGAAACTTTTAATTTAATGTATCGCTTTCACACTATTTTTGCCTTTTTTGCGTGATTTACGTCTTGATAACTTTTACGTGATGCATATATCGTTATTATAATTTTGGGTTTTTGGAAATATTTCATTTTAGGCTTTTCATGTCGGATTTTTCTTTCCCGCCGACTCTATTACTCAGTATTTTTTAAACAGGATTTGGAAGCAGAAGCTTTGATATCTTATAAAGTTATTCAGGCAACGTGCGACGACGTAGAGTTTGGTAAAACTACGTCTTCTAAGACGGAAATATATCTGTCTAGAATGCACACATCAGCGATAAAATGTGTTCTTGAAAAGATCGTCATATAATTGCGTACACCAAGCACACATTACGTCTTGTAATTTACACTGACATGTGATAAATCACATTTAAAGGGTGCTCGACATTCGACCCAATTGCATTGGTGAAATTCAGAGGCAATTTTTGGAAACTGCAACATCGTATCATTGCGATTTGAAATGAAAACATGTCTGAATCCCGAATGAAGTAGTCGTTAGTCAAATGATCTTTCCTAGTGTTCGTCCAAACTTTCATAAAAAAATTAACTATAAGTGGACAAGAAGCAACTTAATTCTCGGACAGTGAAATGAGAGCTTAATTAACGTTCTGGCACCATAGTAGCTTACAGTTGCGGTTTTACTAGATAGTTAGATAACTACTGAGCTAAAATACCTAAAAGCAGTCGTAGTGTTCTTCCAAAACTGCCACTTTAAATACGAAAACAATTTATTTCGCTGTACTTTGAAATGCTTCTAACCAAAGAGCCTCGTTAATCATAACATAGATTTAAGGCGTCCCTGAATCATCAATAGCAAATAACCAAACTGTATCAGAACTGTGTGACGGACATGGTTAAAATGTAAATTTCTTTTAAAAATTCAACGCTCGTTTGTGAAAAACAATAATTACACCCAATGTTCATTAATGTAAATTATACAATTGTTGCTGTAATTATTTTCCAATTTGAATTTAGCATCGAATTTAGTCTAATAACAAAGCAATTAGTCCTGGAACGTCGTTTATTTCCACTGTAGGTCATTGTTACTTTGCTGCTGACACTGCTGTCATTGAGACTGAGATAAAAATGACCCAACATATATTATTTTAATGCTGATTCTAACGATAGCTATTGATTTCCCAATTTTTGGAGCATCAACGCGATATTTGAAAAATGTCATGGCCAAGAGCGGAAAATGTACAACAAAAGCTACCAAAAATCGACGAGATTATTCTGTTGAATTCTATTGCTTCCTAATTTTTTATACATACAGGGTTTCTATAAAAGAATATAACAGTTCTGGTTTTCAAGCCAACTACGCCTCTAAACTCATCAGATTTTAAGTTTTTGTATCTTTTTCTGGCAGTTTGTCAAATTTACAGCCCCGACTCTTTGTTATCAAAACGGTAAATCTCTAAGGAGCCCTAGGGCGATATGTTAAAGTCAACAAATTCATACTACTAGAATGTTTTACTTTGAGGACAGAAGAATTGCGCTCATTTCCTCAGGTTATTTGTGGTGAAGTGCGAGGAGTGTGAGTCCACTTATTTTGCGCATTTACCAAAACCGTTTTTTCTCGATGGTCAATTTCATAAAATACCATCTCTTGTGCTCCTGACAAGCGAATGTAGTCATGATAAAATTCTAAATCTTGCAAAACTGGACAACAGACACTTAGACAGTTTTTTACCTTTATGGTTAACAAAATATGTGGAGAAATTGTATTGCTGCTAGTATAACGCGACGCCGGATTTGCTTTTAGTGGTAAAAATGATTGCGGTTTTGATTGTGCGAATCAAATATTTTATCTTTAGTCGTGTAGTTGTTTGATCAAATATCTGCTTTGACTGCATTTTATCTGCAATTCGAGTAATTAACGTTAATGTGTCTAATGCGTAGCGAGACATCAAAGTAAACGTTTTTAGCAAAGTGGTTGCAGATTGAGTGTTTCACCATAGCCCACAGGCAGGTCCAGTTTATAACTGATTATAAAGTGGTTAGTTTCATACTAAATTTCAAATTAAAATATCCAATTCAGCGAAGTTCAGAAAGTCGGAACGGTTTGTTATGAAGGGGCACTTAATGTAGTTAAAATTAATTACCAAATGACTCTTTTTGTTTCCAAGTTTAGTACTTTTTTATTATTGGGGCTAAGGGTTAGCCAAATTTAACTAACGAAATCTACTTTGGAGGGTTCCCTAATTCTGGGGCCGATATTTAATCAAGTTATCATAAAATCATGTGAAAACTGGATATTGATTCAGGGTAAAACTAGATTTTTGTCAGAACGTGGAGACAACGCAGTTTTATCGTGGCACAATCAACGCTCTATGTGAAAACGTAACTTGCTTACGTGTATATTCGCAACCAAATCGTTCATAAATCTTGCTTCTAAGCAGTCTTCGTCAATTTTTCATGCCATGCATTTGTCGAAGGCACATATGCACGTCGAGACGTGACGTAAAACAAGAACAAATAAAACTCGTCGCCTCTTTAAAATGATAGCGATAGTCTCAAGAAATCCTCTTCCATTTGCAGACTGAACTGGGTATCAGATATTTAGGCAAACTATCCATTACGCATCGTTTATGCAAATTTAGTTTGACCCTTTTATAGAAAGCGTCCATACATTAAGCCAAAGAAAATTCGCTTGACCAAGCGCATATAATCCCTTATGTTGTTTAAAGTAAGACATGCAGACTACTTTTACTTTTTACAAGGCTGTTAGAGGTTCAAACGTTAAGTTTTAGTAGCTGAAACTCTGGCAGAATGCGAGTAATTAAAAAGATTGTAAAGTGAAATTAGGTTGGATCTCAGACATGTGAACTAGTTTACTACGGACTTTTATACAAATGGCAAAACACAAAGCCTGAGGTTTATCTCTTGTCTCGTTTAATAGTGACTTTGATTTAATTTTTGCTTGGATGTTGTCAAGGCGCCACATCTATAAATATAAAATTTATGTTTTCTCTTCACGTGAAGTTTCTATTTTGCAAATCTACTTTAATGAGTCTTATCTCTACAAAATTATGTCAGTGTTTTAGCGACACGTCGCAAAATTTATGTCGCACGCTGCTGAAACCAACACTATATACCACCATGTGGAGCTGTAAAATTCCATAACAGTGTGATTTAATCATTCCCAACGTATTCCTTCTAAAATTTCGCACTCCTCTTATAAACAAAACACATTTTACCAGAAACTAATTTTGCAGCTTAATAGGTTCCGTCGCTAAAGTTCCTCCACAACGTGATTATACATACTAAAATAAAACGCTGAGCTTCTCGTTTAAATACTCTTACCCCCACTTCCGCTGCCATCAATCATTGGAGTTCCACTCACAGTGCATAGTTGCATGCTTTTTCTCTACATTTTTCCAGAAAATACCTTTTAGCTTTAAGTTTGTTTAAAATTTTTATAGCCGAAGGGGGTGCGCGTAAATGTTAATATTTTAATGCTACTTAAGTTCCTGAATCATTAAACGACCTTTTATCCCGTTTAATTAGATTCGGTGCATTCTGCTAAACTCCGATATATTTAGATCGTTAATATTTTTTGCTTTTTGGCGTCCGGAAAAATCCTTGACCTAAAGCCCTATTCAGAATAATACAGAATAATCTACATTATTAGATTAGTTGGTTTAACAGAATCTAACCTAACTTAATTTCGATCTAATCTATAGGACAGACCGCAACACAAACAGGATCTTCGACCGACCCGACCACGATGTAAGTTGATGAAAGTGGAGAATTTTAATTAAGGATCCGGCTATGAAACTAAAGTTACAAAAAATTACTTTTAATCGAGCTTGGCACAAGCACCTCTCATCTCTGAGGAAATATGCGCTAAACACTAGAGTTTTTACAAATGAATGAGCAAATTAATAAAACATAATTAATTACAATGTTGGTTGTCTGAAGTTAATTAATATGGTATTTTGTTTCGAAAATTTAATGATAAATCCCGCTTCAAATGATCTAATTAAAGTCAGTGGTTGATACAACAATTTTAGTGTAAAATAAAATAAAATTCCATTAACTTGCTTTGTGGTGTCTTAAAACCGAATTACTCAGTTTGCAGTAGCTTGAAGATGAACAGATACATATTTAGCTGAACAAAGCGATCGATACTCGCAAGGTGCGTTAGCGTTCACTTTGAAATCTTTTTCAGTTTGAAGGTGTACTACAAAGATGTGCTAATTAGTTTAAATCAATCAATAAATTTCTGAATGCAAAATCTTCCTTTCTGTCACAAAATGTTCAGCAGCTGCAGCAAAATTTACAATCCTTTGAACTAAAAAGAGATCCGTTAGATCTTTGATTAATTCTGTTTTAGATTATTTAGACTAATTAACAGAGGATATACAATGTGTTCGTAAAGCATTAAATGTGCTTGGGATGTACCCAGTTATTATTAGCATCATGGTTACCATGGTATACCTGGAAAAGTTAACATCTTGGTAATGTAATGGTAACGATAATTAATTTAGAGGGTTATTATATTTTAGGTCTATGCAGACAATAACGTCAAACAGCAAGTTATTAACATCAACATTTATTAGAGCGGCAATCATGGAACGCCCGAAGTCCGAGTTTCTCGGTGAAATTATTCAAAATATGAAGCCGAGTGAATAATGAATATTTATTTCTACCCGATTTTATGTTGACATTTGTATAAGAACGAAATTTAATACAGAACGAAATCAGGAGTTGACACAGGTACCTTGACCTTAAAGGATTTAACCCTAATATATAATCCCAATTATAATAGACTTGCTTGAAAATTTACTGGTCGCGGGCTAGGCAGATTATAAAGTCTCAACCCACGATATCCTATTCAAATAATCCAATTTGACACAAGAGCTCAATGAATAAATAGATCGATACCCCAAGCAAGTGCAACACTATCCTTGCCAACTTTCGGAAATCCAATAGCATTTCTGTCTCTTCCATCTTACCGTTTCAGTTTTGTTTTCTAGATGCTACGTTTTTATACTAGAGGAGATGGGGTAAGTTGTTCGGGCAAACTAGTTTCATGCCTTAAAACCGTTGCCACATCAAACAACTTCTTTCGGGGCATATATGACGTATAATTAAAAACGCAAAATTGAATATTCATATAATTGAATAAATTCTAATGAAATTATAACAATATACCCCCATTTCGCCAACAGTTTTCACAACAGGCGTTCCCAGAATGGCGAATCATTTAATGAACCTCAAAAGTGAGCGTTCCTTTAGAAAAACCAACGAGGTGAAATAAACACGCATTACCTTTCTTCGAATAAGAATTCGTCATAATATCCAGGTGCTTCCTATAATCAGCTCAAGATTAATATCTTTATTCAAAAGAGCAGACAAAAGTCTTTTCAAAAAAAGAACATAATGCTCCCATTATCCTCACAAATCCACTTAATGTGTCATAAACGCACTCATGCTTCCATGAAAATTTTAACAATCGCGAGGTATTTCCAGGTGGTAAAATACAATTTTCGAAATATTAGTCAGCGTTCCATAGTCGTCAAAATTAACTCTGACGATGACGGGTAGGAGCATAAAATTAAGTGATATATTAACTAATATAATTCCGTTGGCGTCTCTAGACGCTTGCATATGCAAAATGAAATGTGTAACACGTTTTAGAAAGCATCCATTTAAACTACGTGTGCAATTTGTCTTAACATATGTTTATGACTCTAAAAGTTGTACACTTTTCTCTTATGACTGTCCTAACTAATATTCAACGTTTTTAAATCGTCGCGACACAAACAAAAATGATTTTCATGTCGGAGACCGCAATAGAAAGGTTCATTAGAAAGGAAAAAAAGAAATAAACTGATAGAAATGCAATATCATAAAAGAAACCTTAAAAACAAACCAATAAAATTTTATATTTTTCTCTACAACAACGCCACGAAATTTAAAAATATCGTGTCCTGAAAAGAGAGCAAAATTAACCGTTCTAGTATGCATGTTGATTAATTTTCCAGTATTGATTTCGTGTAGAAATTTAAATTAGCATTTCTATTTTCTTTTGTGATTATGATTAAAATCAGTTTCCACACATGTGCGTTTATAGGCGTGTAATGAAGTTTACCATGACATTCCATATAAAACGTGTCGCCTGAAGCTTTGGTGTAATTCAATAATGCATAATTTCATGAAGTTATAAAATAGCTGGTAATAGTAATAATCCAAGCGTTAATAGCAACACTCAAAATTAAAACGTAATTTCAAATCAACATCGTTTGTATTTCCACTGTTATCAGAATGCTTTTTAATTTTTAATCGACCAAAATAATTTCTTTGCTCAAAGAGGTAACAAAGTTTCGTTGAGATTGAGGAAACTGGGAATGACTCGTGCAGTTATTTACAAAATACGAGGAGAAAATTCAGTCGTAGAGGGCTTTAATTAAAGTAATTGACCCAGAAACTAAAAATAAAGCTATATGTATATGCAAAAGTGAACGCATATGCATTTTTCATAAAGTCCGCTCTTTAGTGATAACAAAGTAAATAAAGTACGTCGAAGCGGAAAAACAACAAACCCGTGAAAAAATTCTTCGCATTTAAAAATTCTAACCACGAATAAAATTTAAGAAAGATGCTATTCAGCAAACTTTCGACTTTGAACCAATATTGTAGACAAAAAATACATTAAAAAGATTCTTGCGGAATTCTGATTCACTGATGCAGAAATAAGTTCCGTCAGATTCTGGAAGGCAGCGATGTCAAGTATGGTGAACTTTTCGTATAACAAATGGATATAAACACTACTACAATCAAGTTTCGTTAATATCTATGTCAGACAAAAGTTTTATTAATGTTTAAATTTCAATTTTAAACAGCTCATTTTTGGTGGGTCATATTTTACTTTGAAGTTCTCCCTTTTTATACGGCGCCACCAGAGATGCACAAACATACGGAGTAATTCACATAATTTTCAGTAACACGAAATGCTTTCAGCAACGATTTAAAATAGGAAGAACATCAACAATAACAAACACTCGCTCTGGAGGAGAATAGAAATCCGCAAGATGAGAAAGTACCGAAAAAACAGAAGCAACAATTTTAAACGTAATGCGTAATTTTCTCTTTCGACTAGATTTTTCTTCTTGAAATAATAATCTTTAGGTTCACAATTCCTAAGTCTTTATTAGGAGCTGGATAATGAATCGGAGCTCCGCTATTTAAGTGGGTAGGTTAAACCGTCTTTAATCCTTTTTGCTTCCAAGGACAAAATAAATACCACAGCTTAATTTACAATAAATTTTGGGGAGCAGGCAAATTCTTGAAATATATATAGCACGAAACAATATAGGATATGATTAACGTTTTATGCATGCTCATAACGAAAGTTTGAGGAGCTGGGATAAAATAGCCACCGAATTGTTGAGAAACTTAACAAAACTACGGCCAACAAATATTTAATAGCAAACTTGTTACACCTACAGCTTGTTTGAATTGAGTTGTTCGCAATGAACACTAGGTGTTTGGAAGATAAAGGAGTGTTTGTTATGTTTGTGACTCCCTGGAGATGTTTTGTTGTAATAATTAATATAAACCTTGTCATAGTCTTCGAAGGTACAGAGCAAACGAAATGTTTTACTACATGGAACGAAAATTATTTAATCTGCATGTAAATCTGCGTAAATATGTTGTTAGGAGAAGTTTGGTTATTCGCGAGGAATAAGTTAAATTTAATTGTACCATAATTGATGACTGTTGGTTACCCAATAGTTGAGCAATTTTCGGGTTGTAAATTAGCGCAAGGGATACGACAGGCAAAGCCGGGAAATGTCAAACGTTAATAGCATTAATGTTAGATGACAGATTTGCATGTGACATGAAGAAGGACGGAATTACTCTACTTATATGCCGTGGAGACTACATCTTTGAGCGTGTTAGCACGAGAAATTTCGAAAATTTTTAATGCTCATGTACAAGCAGTTAGATAAATATCTTTTCGCCAAGCCTAACGACCTCGTGACCTCAATCCAGTCGTAGCTTCCCGAGGGTTGAGTCAGGACACTAGGACACTACATAAGTTTAGCGGAACCGTAATGTTTTATCGGCCTTTTCAATCTTCTCAGAGTTTCAAACCTCTGCAACCAATCCCACTTACATTCTTGGTCGCTGGAGCCTTGTTTAACTAAATTAAATATCTATCGTTATTCTAATCGCGGATTCCTTAATACGTTTTGTATAATATATTCATGGTGAATCGGAGTCTTTTGATGTTTGTCTTTTGATCAAATTGATACTGTTTTCTCTATCTACTCGCAAATAATTCTTTCCTTATACTATTTATTCAAATGACTAAGACGGAGCCGGAAACATCAAAGCGAAAGATTCTTCGACTCCTGTCAAGATTATTTATTTTCAAAACTACACTAAAGAGAAAATTTTAAATTTTTTTAAAATAATCCAATCCCAAAGCACGCGTGATGGATTTTGCTTTTATTTAGATAGAACTGAATGTGCCAACCTTATATACTCGCGAACTCTGTAAAAGCTCCCATTACCTAAAATAGTCTCACATCAGCCGCTTCGTCTAGCATAGCTAACATCTACATAATGTAAACGAATTGATAAAAGTCACGAAAAAACTAAAAGAGTTTTCGACAATCTCTTATAAGAATCGTCGTGTACTCGATGCTTTTACGCGAGATATATTGACGCTAGAACGAGTGGGCAGTAACGGCATATAAATGGCAAAAAGTTCAAAACTATCTGTTTACGTCTAACTGCAAAAGTTAGAAATTTCGCATAGCATCGATCATTTCAAACGCCGCCACTCCAAACTTCCAACCGAAAAACTAAAATGGCGAATATGCAGAGCATCCCATAGACACATAAATAATTTGCATCGAAATAACACGTCTAAACCAAACAAATTTTATTTTAAATGCTTTTTTGATATCAAAAACTCTCATTGCAGAATATTTTATTTTGTTACAAAATAAAGTTGATACGATCTTCAATAATAAATGTAATAAAATCATTTTGAGTACCTATCTAGATATTGTATTAATAGCAGATTTTTCGGGATTTTTAGAAAAAACTACTTTTGGCTGGAATTTTACTCGATAAAGAAACGCTTTTCTATTAAAATTCCTAATCAATTGATAAAGATCAATCCAACTCGAGTGAGTCATTTTAATTACAAAATATTCGGACGGTAAAAATGGTGGATGCGCTGGGTCAATTCTAAATTAACAAACGTTCTCTTTGGAATTAAATTTTAATGCAGGATTTCACCGCGACCATAAATACGAGGATTTAATTTTCCTTTTAGGACTGATGGTTTTTGGTAACTTTGTACAAAAGACGGTATAATTTAAAAGGAAACAAAGTGAGATTTAAAAGATAGCCACTGTCAGGCGTGAGGTCTAAAACAGCTTGTATCTTTAACCACATCTTCGAAACGTTTCCCTTTCACGTAATGCGTTGGTTAAAGTTTAAAAGTTGCTCGTTTCAAATATCGGAATGAGGATATTGCTTCAGATAAATAATGGGTTATCAAAAATAATGCAAATATATCTCTTTTATGTGCTCCACAAACAAAAAAAAAACCGCTTCTCTTTAAAGTGAACTTGATGTTATATGAAGTCTGGCTGAGAATAAATAGGTTCAAGTTTATTGTAATCTCCGATTAAAATATACAGAGTGTTTGCCGACCACCCTGTAGAAGCGGTAACGAATTTTTCCTTCAAATTATATTATGATAAATGACTGCACCGTACTAATGACTTAACTTGCTGCAGTCAATTATGACAGCCTAGATTTGGTAAACTTGTAAACATATACACGATCCACGTAAGATAATAATATGCCCAATTCGTGTAGAGATGTGCCCTAAGGAACATCTCGCAGAACTTTAAGTCATTAGCCAACAGTTAATTTTGGCAGCATTTGAGATGATATTGTGTTGGACTATTTTATAGAGTTAGTAACTCCATGTGGTGAAAGCTTGATGGTGCACAAGTTTATTAGTGTCATTTAAACGCCACAGTTCCCAGCAAAGACAGTTTCATATAAGTGCAATAAGAATTACGTTTTATGAGTACTTGGCGTGCAGTGCTTCACCAAATTGACCATACGAACTTAACCATAACGATTCCGTCGTTAACGGTGATTTTACGATCGACAAGGTCTTATACATTGATACCTACTTTTATTTTAGGGAATTTCAAACAGTTTCAAACCAATCAGGGGAGCCAGTTAAAGGAATACAAATTTAAGCGCGCAGTTCTCCAGTAGCCCAACTGTAAAGAACTTAACAAGAATTATGGTATTATTTCTAAGTTGAAAAGCTTCTTATTCTGAAATTATGAGTGCAGTGAAAGTTTTAATTCGTGTTTAAAAGAAAGCTTCACCATTAAAGTGGTGGATGTGAAAAACCTAGCTAGGAAAAAATGTCATTAATAAATGTATTTTCTTTTCATCGTCTTGTTTTTACAACGGAAACGGTGTATCTTCGTTGTGGAAGTGAATAAAGTTGTACATAGCAACGGGACTTGTAAAGTGTCAACTGTCGTGACTTATAACTGGTGACACGTTGCGCCGCCTGTATCTTCAGTTATCTATCATAAAACCATTCTTGTTTACGAATTTTAGCTCTAATTGCCACACCGAACTTTACTTGCAAGTGAAGAAATTTATTGCCCATTAAGACTAAGTTATACCTGCGGCCGTAATGAAATTAACACCCAAGACAACGTTATTTTTAAATAATTAATTTTTTTCAATTCTACTTAGCGTACATTAATTATTTATTTAAAGCTTGACCGAGTTTATGTGGATACTATTCATCGTTATGGAAAACATTAATAGTGTTGAACGCGAACGAAATATAAAATATTTCTTTGAAACATGTTGCGTGACAGATGACTAGTGTTCATGCTGACTGACATTTTGGATTGATTGAGGTCCTGTGAACCCAATTGTGGTAATTTCTCACATGACTTTTTTCTCCACTCAGATCATCTTTCTTACTTCGTTTTAAATTCTTTGTGTTGAGAAAATTGAGATGTTCTAGTTACTGACCGATGGGTTCGGGTGATGTTAAATGAAGCAAAAAAAAACAGAATAAAAACGAACCAGCATGTGTTTTAAAAACGAGAAAGAAAATAAAATTAAATTCAAATATTTATATTGTGCCTTGGTTTGACTTCATTTTTATTGTATCGGTTTCAATAAGCTTGGAACAAAATGAAATAACAGTTCCCGAAGACTATAAGAAAGTTTATGGTCTAAAAGAGATAATTTTAGTTATGTCTGTATCTCTATTCTCGCAGATTGTTCTTCTTTTAAGGCTTCTAAGATTTTACGGTTATTTTATGATGTACTAGACCCAACTGTCAGATATTGGTTAATATTTCTTTAAAATCAATACCAAAAAAAGTGAAATAAATCTTTAAAACCGCGACCACACCCTTAATTTTGAACGAAACGCATTTTCAAGTTATATGATGAAATAGGCACTCACGTTATTACAAGAATTTCAAGAGAATTACAAAAATTAAATGAATCGTGATATGACAGTAGCAGCATTTGTTGAGAAGATTAAGTAATAAAGCTAAACTAAGGCAAAAGAATAATTAAGCGAAGATAAAAAAGACAATGAGCTGGAAAAAGATATTTTTCTTAGAAGTAGTAAAGAATGCTGAAGTTTTCCGACGAGAGAAAATCGATGAAATGTCGGCTTATTAAATCATGCCATCATATAAATCCTGTAAAGGCAATTTGCATGAGAGTGGAATTGCTAAGTATCTGAAAATAAACGTTCTATATTTTAAAAAAGAAAAAGTTTAATATTACTAGATTTTCTATTACAGAAGATGTAAATACAGATGACGAAACGCTTTCATATTTGTCTTACCAGAAGAGCTTTCGAGTAAACAAATAATATAAATGTTTGAAAAGAGACGTTTTTGATACGATTCTCGAACACAATATTAACTGAAGGTATGTCATTTCATAAATATTGCGTTCTATCAAAACGACATTCTTCAATATAATATTGAACGTTAGTTTTTGTTTCGACTGAGGGTGGGTCTAAAGATGGCGACGACCTTAATCTTGAGGAAGGTTGCAAACCAGCCACAGTTTCATTTCACGTAATAATGCGGTGACGTTCCGTCATGAGGAAACCATAGACCCTATCTGGTGGTTAAATAAGATACCTCTCCAAGAGTTCAGGAAGTACGTTTGTTATACACGACTTTACTTTAACGGGACTTCTGCACGAACAAAATGATCTGTTGGAGTTTCAACCCACATGTTCGGGGATAATTGTATTTTATTTCGTTCTCTTCGATGACGCGGGCTAAATTAAAGAAATTTCCATCAAGAAAAACTATCAAGTAGATGTACGATCTGACGTCTTTGGAGAGTAAGACGCTAATTGCATAATCCATTAAATTTCTGTCGAGTTGCTAAAATCTTGATGTAGATAATTGACAGGCCACACTTTATCAACGAATTGCTCGGATTTATTAGATTATTGGAGAGTTCCCAAACGTTTCAAAGGTTTTTAGTCGATACTAAATGACATTATTTCAAACTAATTCTAGCAATAAAACCGAAACCATTTCTCTAAACAGCTACAAAATATATTGAAATGGTGATTATGGGCTGTGGTGATGGCCACCGCAAAATCTATTATTCACATCGTTTTTGTTAATACCTCAAAACTTTGCATTTAAATCATTGCATTCTCTTACACAATGCTTTAGAATTTACATTGAAAAAAAAACCTATTAGGGAAATTAATTTCCATCGCATTTCTCTCCCTGTTACTAAGATCGATATTAATTTAGACACACACGTTTACACTTGAGCTTAGTCATTTTTCCCACATTTGCATCTCAATCTACATACACATACCGAGCGGAGAAAGAAATTTGATTAAATTAAATTTAAGGGGTTAAAATACGAGTCAAATTAAACTCATAAAATTACATACGGTAATTTCAAACTAATCACATTTACCTACCCCTCATTTCTGATCCTTTTAAACTGATTTTATTTTAATCCGTGATTAACATCAATTATAATCAATCTTCAAATGTCGAATTAAGCTCGCATTAAGTTGTTCTCTAAATTTCATTTAATTTTATCAAGCCCACGCCCTGAAACAATTATCTTTAATCGAATCACAATCAAAATAAATTATATTGAATTTTGAACCTCTCCTGATTTTCCGGCCAAATTACTAGCAATTTTTAAGCGAGCACCCTAATCTGAGAAACATGTATTTTATCTCAAACAAAAGTAAAAAACGAAAATAAACTTTAAATCGTCGATAACTATAGTCAACAAATCTTTGAAAAAAATTGTACTAGATTGAAGTCCGTTTTGCTTCATCAGGTCCGGTTTAAAACATATTCTAAAAAAATTCAATTAGCTTCTACTGTACTGTACAAAAATGTTTTTTTTACATTTTGTAGAACTCTTGCAAAGGTATGTAATTGTTTTCTATAAAGAAAGATACTCAAGATACTCAAGATAAATTTTAAGAAATAGAAAAAGATTGCTGAACATAGGGAAATATTATAGGAATTTGAATTTTATTTTTTCCTGTTTTCCCAAACCTCCAAGTGCATTTTGGTCAATGGTGGATTGTGCTTTAAGAGGTTCTTAATTCAAAACCATTTTTAGGATTCAATATTATTGCACAATTATTAAAAAAATCGAATTAAAGACTTGAAATTTCAAAGTTGGTATTACTGAAAATTGGAGAGCTCCACATTGGCAAAAACGGATCTCACCAGAGGGCGCAGTCGATATGTCAACGAAAGGGGGAAAACAAAGTCACATGATTTTGTGTTATGATTATAGGTTAGGGTTGTGTTCCGATTTTCTTGCTTTTGTCTAGTTATTTTGAATTAAAGACTTTTAAAGCAAGAAGAGGAAGACGTTTTTGTCTACTCCTAAAATAAATAAAGTGAATTTTGGCCTTCTTATTAATTGTAGCAAGTAACAACAAAGAAAAGTGTAATTTGCAGAAGCTAATAATAAAACATAATACATAATTTTTACATGGTTTTAAGTTGGAAAATTGAATTACTTATTGGTTGATTGCATTTATTCACCAACATAATCATCACGCAAAAAGTGTTCGCTACACGCTGACATAAATTTGGTCACAGGCTTTCCAATTTTTAAAGCTGATTTCCACTTTTTTTTCACCATTTTATCTTGGGGGAAGCGGTGAATCGTTATACAGTCTCACTGTTGTAATTATTACATTGCGGCACGGAACAATAATGTTTTGGTTTGCTCGACATCTTTTATATTGTCGTTAATAAATCAAATACTAAATGGTACCCAAAATCTCCGTTTTTACTGCAAATTTTATTAAAACTTTAACACGGGGATATACGACGCCACCAATGTTTTCCCTGATTCGGTAGTTCATAAATTTGATTACAGATGTCGCACCCTTTGCCGTTTTCGACAATTGTCTAAATTCATCTTCCTTTTAAAATTTACTTGTGGGTGGAGAGCACCAACACTTATTCGCAGTCGTTTAAGTAAGTCAGACGCAAGATATAAGTAGGTCAGACGCAAAACATAAGTAGGTCAGATGCAAAAAAAAAACAGGTTCACTTACCGTTCGCTCTGATGACGTCACACCTGCACCGACTAGACCAGACATGATCTTCTTTTATATGCGGAAATTGATGATTATTCTTGAAAATAAGCAACTCCCAACTGAATCCTTCCATTCCAGAACCTCCAGAAGAGATTTACTTGGGATAGAACACTTCCACTTTCCTGTTTCTGTTTTCAACTAAACACTTGTTCAATTTCGAACACTAAAATGATAAAACTGCTGAAACTGAGGTTTCCACACAACACCCTCACTATAATCACTAAACCTGCACCAAATAACACTTGTCTGCGGGTGGTAACTCAAAAAAACTTGCAAAAGTGAGAAATTGAACACAATATGACGCCTACAATAAACCAGACGTCACAGACTGTCGGCAAAGATCGGGAGCGTCCGGTTCTTGAGATCGTGACGTATCAAATTCGAAGACGACGTCACAATCTCAAGAACCGGACGTTCCCGATCTTCCCCGACAGTCTATGACGTTTGGCTAACCTTACGCGTCGTGTTGTGTTTAAATTTTCAATTTTTGCCATTTTAATGATCTATCACCCTCGAATAAGTGTTATTTGGTGCAGGTTTTGCTAGTGAGTGAGTTAAAGTGAAGGTGTTGTGTGGAAACCTCAGTTTTAGCAGTTTAGTGTTCGAAATTCAACAAGTGCTTGGCGCGAAAGTGTTTCAAATCGAAACAGAAAACTGGAAGTGTTTTATCCTTAATAAACCTCTTCTGGGGGTTCTGGAATGGAGGATTCAGCTGAAAGTTGCGTATTTTTAAGAATATTCATTAATTTCGGCACATAACGGAAAATCATGTCGGGTCTAGTCGGTGCAGATGTGACGTCATCACTACGACAGGGTAAGTGAACCTAACCTGTTTTTTGTCTTGCGTCTGACCTACTTAAAGCATTTCGAGTAAGAAATTTAATTTTTTTTGTGTCTCATTATCCGTACATTATTGAACAATGTCGTGGCAGCTCTCCAATTTACAGTCATACCAACTTCAAAAATTTTGAGTGGGAAATTTGAAACTTTTCGTGACCTAATATCCGTACATTACTGGTCAATGTGGTGACAGTTCTCCAATTTTCAGTCATACCAACTTCCAAAATTTTGAGTGGAAAATTTAAAATTTTTCGTGTCTTTGATTACATAATGACGAATCACTTTAAAAAATCAAAGAACAAATTTAAGAGTTCTATACTAAAGAGTACTAAAAAGTTGCTAAAAACCGTTTGATTTCCGAAATTTTTATTAGTTTTCCTTAAATAACTCTCTCGGCGACTTCTATAGTTCGTTGAATAAAATAATGAATGCGTAATGAAAAGACAGTTGTTTTGTTCTAATTTTAGTCACCTTTTAATTACAAATTGCTATAAAGTTTAACATTCCTTAAACAATATACATAAATTCTTTTGAACTTAATAAGCGTGCACTGCATTATCTCGAAAGGAAAAATATTTAAAATTATTTACAGCAAAATGTGGCATTTTTAAAATAGTCAAGTTAATTTCTGCTCTAAGAATCCGGAAACGGCGAGAAAGAAATGTGACAAAGTATGACAAAAATGGAAATTATAAACTCAGTAAAAATCACGACAAAAAGCTGCTTTTCATTGGAAATTTTCTTAGAATTGTGAGCTTTGCTTTTATAATTTCCACGTATTTTTTAATTAAGACGTGTTTCCAAAACAATTCTTTAATTAGCTTCAGTTGAAGCTAAAGCTATTCATTTTAAGATCAGATTGCCCTTGATGTTTTCGGAAAAATCCTGAAATAATTAATTTGTTTGCTACAAAGAGGATAATTTCTTAATGGTCAGACTCCCACGTCTTCTAATTTTTGCGTCATTTCCGACAATGAGTAGCCAATTTTCGTTTGATTTAGTGAAGCACATTATATAAATAAGAGACTATTATAACAAAGTATTTTAATTAAAGGTATTTTTCATAACAACTACTCTTGTCCCTTGAGTTGAAGCGAAATTAGTCTAGTTAATAAAACAAAATTTTAATAAACCCTGAACATAAAGAGCACGACTTATCATGAAAAGTATATTGATGTAACGAACATTTTATGATTTTTCTACCTTCAAGATTTTACCCAGAACTGAAGTTATCTTTAGAAAAAATATATCGCTGCCGCTTGTTATGAAAAAGTCGAATTTGCAATTCAAAGTTACTACAAAATGATGAGGATGATTTAACTACGTTATTTATCACGATATACGCGGTTAAAACATGATTTGATTTCAGAATAAGTCGTAGTAGAATAAAAGATGCTAAAATTAGACTATAAATTAATTTCGCCCTGAAATGTAGTCAAGATATCGACAATTTAAACGAGAGGGTAAACATACAAACCTGACAGTTGTTAACTTAGTCTACAGAAATTCGATTTCAATTTCACATACGTTGGTATAATCTACGACCTTCTCACTATTGCCCGCAGAATCAATAAAATTATTTTAGTGTCTATAACAGAAATTAAAGAAGAGGGTGGTACTCATCTAATTAATCAGATTACTACAGTAATCAATAATGGGTTTTGTAGATCGGCCCCTTAATTTTCTAATAATAACAATAATAATTTGTTGAGAAGAATAATTTTCTAAGCATTTATATTTTTCATTAATTTTATACACCACTATACTACTGTTCAGGTTTCTCTTCCCTTTGTTTCGAGTTTTTGAATTAATTAAAATAAAGTTTGCTTGTCATGAAATTCCATTTATTATTTTCTAAATAAACGGCTGTACTTGTATATATTCCACACACGGTGTCCAATTTCGTGTAAAATATGCGTGTCTGAGGAGTGAAAAGTTGTGAAATTGGTGTTTTTCATAGAATCCAATTTCTCCCCCAAAGTAACACAGAACAAAAGAAAAGTTAATATTAACGTCAGATCAAGAGTTTGATGAAACCGAAATAAAAATATTTCAATGAAATAGTATGAGAGAGAAATGTGTGAAACCGAATTAAAAAGGAATCGAGTTAACTTTTTTTCCCTCGCGTTTGAGAAAAAATGACATCAAAGATAGCTTCTTAGAAAAATGTTCCTTTTATCTCTAGCATTACGTGAAGACGTTCAACCAATTCAGGAATGATTCTAAATTATTTTAATAGAGTTTGACGCGATTTTCAACTTATGGTAATATTTTGTAGCTTGGGGCTCAAGTCAGTCGTGCTAGTTTTGAAACTGTTAGTGGCTGAGTGAGGTTCTGAAAATTAACAGCTTGAAGACTCCAACTTGTTTCTTCTGTTCCCGCAAGAATATTAATGGAGATGTTGCGACATCATACCGCAAACAAATGGCACTTTGTTGAGTTATAATCAATCCTTTTCATTATGTCAGATTGAGATTTGGGAGTTGCTACAATTCACTCTGTCAAGTTTTATGTAAACGCAAATGTAAACGCAATCTCTAGAATGCAAGAATTGGATCGGTCCATTTCTGCAAGTATTGATAAAGTGTATCGCCTAACCCTTGTTATAGAATACTTTGGTTACTCAACCTGCAAGATTTGTGGCACTAATCTAACTTAGATGGAACTGTACAAAGTATGGGTCTTAACGCTTCGACAATTTCCCCACAGCATTTCAGTGTGTAATATGTACATTCGAAGAAGTTTAAACATTGAAGAGTGCCTAGAATTTATTCTGTTGAACTAATGTTAAGTATACAAAGGTGTGATTATTCTAACTCTAGATTTTGGCGAGAAAACGTTTGCATTTGATGTCAGCTTGAAGGCATCATAAAATATGGTACACTTGAGTTTTTATGATTGCCGTAAAATATTGTAAAACACTGAGATAAAAATTTATTTCTGTGTTAAATCGACGAATAAATGACCGGAATCTTGATCACCAACCCTCAGATTAAACTATGTAAAATAATGCATTTTGTGGCTAGGGAAACTAGCTCGGAGGACTAAGTTGACAAATGGTAGGTCAAGGAAGCGCCATAAAATTCCCTCTAAATGGGGCAAGTTAGTCAGTGATGTGAAGTCAGTGTTAACGGATTCGGAAGATTGTCCAAACATAAAGTTCTTCTAACAAAAGCCGAATAACCTATGAATATATTGTTTGCAGTAAGAATAGACTTGGCATTAGGCACGAATAACGTTATCGGTCGAGCGAAGTCAAGGAGAAGTCCATGATAAGCGAACACAGGCCGAGTGTGAAAACACAATTACTTCCTATCCAATCACATCCCTTTCTACACAAGAATTAAATATGATTTCGTAATTTCAGGTGCACTGCGTTTCCAAATTTCCTGCGCAATCAACAAAAAAACTGGATAGATAATCTGTTTTACCAGAATAGCAAATTGTTTTACTTGGGCAAAGCGAGAACACGGAAATAAACTTCCGATTTTTTAGATTTCTCTCAGGCTTTTCCTTGCCAAAATTAGATATACCCAAATCATTTGTCAGCATACATCCGTTGCATTTTTATAATTTATATGCAGTTCGAATTTTACAGTTTTCTCTTCAATTCTTTTTATTTTACATTCTCTTACTTCTTTTTACGAATCTCCTTTACAAAGTTGGAGTAACTTGTTACTTTGTACTTAAAAATCGTTACATCTACACAATGGGACAAAGTAGTTTTATGTCTTTTGTTGAAAAATGCCACATTAAACTTTATTATTTTATTATTATTATCACAATCATAATTCCTATACGTGCTTCTGCATGAATTAAGTAAACATTTACCAGTGTAGTTTAAGTTTTTTAGTAACTTGCTCCGTTGTGGAGTACGCAGTCAATATTTTTTTAATAAAGAGATGACCGACAATTCTATTTAAAACGTTAAAGTTAAGTTGAATGTTTATACATATATCTTTATAATCGAATTGCCTCATGCAGTGATGAATAATTAAATTAGAAATGTAAAGTCGAATGTTTATGTACCCTTATAATCGAATAGCGACATAGTTTAAGCAACGAACTTCAAAGACAAAAAATGTGTCTCTACGTCGCTAACATTATTTCGACCCTTACATTTATATTTTAGTTCACTGAAAGTATTTAAGAAAAATGATAATTTGTGCGACAATTTACCCCGCGCTCCATTATGCCACCACGAAACATTCAATCTTTCACACGTAAAACCCGCAAGACCCCTCACGTTTAAGCTTGATCCGCAATATACACTTCTACGTTATAGTAATATAAGTGCGAAATTCACGTAATTGTATGCAAATTGAAAACGCAGCTTAGCTATGTAATGAGAACAATTGTAACGTAGATTTCACCACCAAAAGTCTGTCTAGACATCTCATGAGCCCTTTGCAATTCTGTGCAAAAATGTGAAAAAGAATACAATTACTGACGTATTGAACTTGGTACAATTAACGACGGAAAAGAAACGTTTTTATTCAGATTTTCACAAAAAAAAAACAAAAACAGTGTGAAGCTAAACAATGAGAGACATAACAATAGCCTGGGATTAAAACGTTTTCTTCAACAGTGCGGTTTTAACAATGAGATATTACAGAAATTTCAAAAATTGTACAAAGCAAATCGATTGAATTAGTTTTCTCTTTAGCGCTATTTATCATGTTTGAATGGCTGCATTGACTGTTTGCTTTCCTGAATTATTACACAGGAGTTGAAAATTTATAAAAATATGACACTGTAGTTTTAGTTGCTCTCTTATGTGATAAACTAGATCAGTTAGGGCGGATGATCCCACAGTCCATGCATAAATTTGTGAAACTTGGATTTTATTGGATACTTGGAGCCAGGAAAGGAAAAATAAATAGTAGCGGAATGTAAAATATCAGAGTCACATCTAAAATCGTTAACAAAATTATGTCATCCCTTGTTTTTTATTATCAATTAGGAAGGACGGGGAAAATTTTCAGTTAACCCGATAATTTTTAATTGATGTTAGATTGATGAGAGCACTTCCTGGCGTTCACTTTTGTTCGTTTGGTTTCACAAAGAAGAATGTCTTATCTGCGCCCACTTATGCCATACATTTCAACAATGACGTCGAAACTTTACAAGAAGCTGTCTATAAACGGACCTGCCTACAAACTATTATCTTCAATACATGCATGTAAAAGGGTTTATATAAGGTTTTTCAACGAAACTCTCCAGCCATAAAACGAAAGAATAGAATTTTGGTTGGAAGATATCGTCGATTTATTCCAGTGTTAAATTTCAGTAGAGAATGATAATTAAATTAGATTATATGTTTGTAGCTTTGATAAGTTTTAATAGTTCCGGATATGTTACAAATGGGCACTAATAAGAGATGTATGGAAACTCAGTGAGTCGAGTGACCCTTCTGATGGTTATAGGTTTGGGCTTCTTCCGCGTTGGGTCTATCCATTTAAACATCTCGCCTGAGGATGTACACAACTTCCTCGTTTATCAGTTCATTTTAGTATCGGATGTACAGAAATATGTACTTGACGTGATATATTTCAGCCATAATGCTTTGACTATCGCGAGAAAATTTCATACTTTACTAAAAAAAATTAATGTGGAACTCTTGTTGAGTAACTTTTACATTCTAATTACGGTTGTATATAGTAACAACAACATATTACAATGGCAGATGTTGCTTTTAACTAAATAGTAAAGTAGTTTATCATAATCTATTACAACGTCTATCAAGATATTGTGGCTCCTATAAAGTTGCATCTAAGATAACCCCAACGGAAGCAAAAACAATTACACGGCTTAAACACGTTATGCATTTAAAATACATGCTAAAATGTTTAATCCCTTCAGTGAATATAATCCTCAATTCCCAGAATTTCCGCCGACTTCGTCGCTATTCCTATAAATATGTAAAGCCTGCCAATCTTTAAATGATATTTTACTATTTTCTGAACCACAACCTAAAAATATACTTCTTAACAACTTCCAAAACGCCAGAAGCAGAGATAGCTCTTATAAATTGTATCACGTGACCTAGATTGCTCTCGATAATGCAAAAACTTTTTCATACACAAATTTCTCATGGTCGTGACGCGTTTAATAATTTCTTCTATTTTAAACAATTTCGTTTTCTTTGTCTGATACTGACTCCTCAACTTTAGTAATTTAACCGATTCCGAAACTCTAATAATAACGAAGTTACCTATTCAAGGAAACTAGATTATTGTCACCCTGTATAAAGCAAACTTTACGCGTTGCGACCTAAATATTATATCATAACATGTGTTCAGTGGTAATTTATAGAGTTACAAGCCGGAGGGTTTTATGTCAAAAGTTCATCATCAATTATTCCGATTACGTACGTAGTCTTTTTAAATGTCACTTTATAATTACATATATGGATCCAAATCAGAGGAAGACAGTCGGAATTAACATTCTCAAACGTTTTTATATCACCCGTATTGCTCATGCAAGTGACATTTTATAATGCACAGGCGCACACATCAGCTGTTTGTCGATTTTAGATGTGACAGTGGCGTCGCATCAAAACCGTTCGAATTTTTCATGTACAATTGCGTCCAAAAATAATGCACCATGGTATGAACAGAATATGCACCCAACAATACATTTTACCCCTAGCACTTTTGGATTGGTCTGCTTGAGATGCGAGCGGTCAGTTTTTGTACAGGGGTGCGTCAGACAACCAAATTTTATTTACAACTTACTCGACAACTCTTGAAGATTGAGTCGAATAAACAACATGGTATGAAGAACATTGACAGAAATTTTGAATCTATGTTTGTATTCTTAATCAATGACCCCGATCCCACTATAAGTTGATTGCAATTAAATTAATCACCCATTTAATTAAGTTTGATTGCTGACATTTGATGGAATTAAATATTCATTTTAATTAAAAATGTAATTTTTAATTTCTAATTTATTTCTTAAAATTATTGATTATTCTAACGTTTATCTAACGTGAAAAAATATTTGGAAGTTTCAGGACATACAGACAAATTTACTCAACGTGTGAAGTTGAGTTTTGTTTTAATCTAATGTAGACTAGTAATAATAGAGTTGAGGAATGATTAAAATTTAGATTAGCTTAAAAGTGCAGTATGAAAATTTTCAAATTTCGGTTAAATTAAATAAAAATATAATTATCGATTTTGATATGTTAAATCACTTGTTCTCATTGTTTTGTAACTTTTTCACTTACTAGTTAGTACGAACATAAGTTAATTTCTAGTGAAAAAAAATGAACAAAATTTGAGTTTCTTAGGTTTCAAACAATGACAGAAATTGTATTTTTGTGTCAAAGTCGAAAAAACAATATTTTTTAGCTAGAGACAAATAATTAAAAATTATATACCCGGTTTACAGAAACAAATTTAAATCCTTAATTTTGATCAAAGATTTTTACGAAACCAAATAACGTTATTGGGGTTTTACATCAGAAAAACTAATACTCGAGAAAATGTATAAATTGATGCTTCAAAAATCATAAATGCTAGTTGGCCATAATCAGTAAAATATGTAAACAGCTTGGCAAAATAGATTGCGAAAAGACGCATTTACCAACACTAGTATTGTTGCCAAATTTTTAACTGCACTAGGATTGTTAAATGTGCCTTTATACAATCTACTGCTAAAGTGATACTGTTACTCTAACAATTTAGAATGAAATGAAATATTTAACGTTATGTTAATGTGACATAGGAAGTTGCAAGTTTAATTTAATTTCAATTAAATTATTGCGTTAAACCGGCCTATACTTAGTTACTTACGATTGATCAGAATTAAAAATCGATTGTTCGAAAATTTACTTTTTTAGCAATGAAAGTGAATTGTATGAAGAAAAATGAACGTTAGAATAATCAATAATTCAGCAAGCAAACATAATTAAATGTGTGATTAATTTAATTGCAATCAATTTAGAGTGGGATCGGGCTACATTGATTAAGAATACAAACATAGATTCAAATTTTCTTTCAATGTTCTTCAAACCATGTTGTTTATTCAACTCAATCTTCAAAAGTTGGCGAGTAAGTTGGAATAAAATTTGGATGTCTGACGCACCCCTGCACAAAAACTGACCGCTCAGATCTCAAGCAGACCAACCCAAAAGTTCTAGGGGTAAAATGTATTGTTGGGTGCATATTCTGTTCATACCATGGTGCATTATTTTTGGACGCAACAAATAATCGAATTAGAAGTTTAAAGCTCGATATCTCTAAAACTATGACAGATTTAAAGAAGGAGTTTTCACCTTCGTTTTCCTCGCTCTTTGCCGATACGAATCTTACATTACATATGCCGAATTTGAAATTTTAAAATGGGAATAGAATGAGGCAAAACTTTCTCGAATTACCCGTTATTTGACGCTCAGGGGGCTGCAAAAACCGTTCAAACAAAAAACTGAAATTTTAATAAGAAACGAAATAACGTGAAGTTATTGCCGAACTTGACCAAATGCTCTCCATTGAAAAATCCACAATATTATGTCGCGAAAATTCAGTTTCACTTGTAAACAAAACACTTTTTATAACTTTAAATTAATTACAATACTTTTGAAGAAACTACTGGCAAAGAACAAAAAATCTAACTCGGAACCTCCGATAAAGATATTTTTGCCACTTGTTTATTAGCGTTTTTATTTCCAATTTTTCGATGGACTGGACTGACATTGACATTGGCATTGGATCTCAATAATTCAGTGGCAATTCTGCAGAAACTTTAATCATTTTTTTCTCGGAAACGGTGACGTTTCGGAACGCGAAATTTGATTACTGTCAAACTGTGTTGTCTGATATTGGAGTTAAAAATCTTTGCAGTTTATTCGGGTTCACCCTGTATAATTCGATCTACAAATAACTGAGTTTAAGTGTTTTGTATTCCAGAGCACACTGAATGTTATATTATTTTATGGAAACTCTGTACTGTCTGTCCTATCAACTTATATAAAATTTAGTACACTTATTGATTTCGACGCTCAATTACTAATGAAAAGCGTTGAAAATTTAATTAGCTCAAATTAATTCAGTGCAGATAAATTGCAAATCGAAACCACAATAAATTTAGAAGATCGAATTCGTAAAAATTGTGTGTAGCGAAACATGAATTTCATTATATGAAGCTCTTGATATAATTTAGATTTTCGATTGGAGATCAACCACAAACTGCATACACTAAATTCAGGATAATTTGTAATAGTTAAAACCTACAATTTTGAATTTAATGTTCGTTACTAATAAATTGACGCATTGTTAATTCGATGTTTTATTGTAAATGAATCAAACCAATACTTTTACACAAAGAAAGAACAATGACGTTTAATTTTCTGTTGTCATTATTCCAGGCGCTTTCAGTTTTAATTAAATGAAATCTATAATAAAATTTTAATTTCAATGGATAATGCGACTGTTATTTGTCAAGTCTTTAATACAAAACTCAAACTGAATAAATTTGTAAGAATCATTGTTGAGATTTTCCCGGAATAAGAACTGAATTTTCTTGGTTATAGAACATATTTATTGCGATTAGTCCGACTGTAATTCTCCCTTTTCACCCTGAGCATGAAACCATCGCAAAAAATGGGGCATTATAGCCCGAAACCCTTTCTTTTTTCAAGTCACGTGACGTAGAAAAAATATGCCGAATGTGTGTTTTAACGTTTCATTGGAATAGGGGTGACCTCATTTTTGACATTCAGTATTCACTCCTGACATAAATCGCATCACCCTATATTGCTTGGGAGACACAAACTTGTACTTTTAAACACTGTTATTTCAGCTCTTGAAATCAATAGGGTTGAGAGAAAAGTTGCTTAACTTGATATTTTTTATGTTTAAAGTTAGCAAGACATTTTAAATGAAACTAAACCCATTATATGGAGGCGTAGAGGGTAACGAATTCGAGATACTTGGATAATTTTTAAATTAAATTAGAAATAAGTCCAGTAACAAAAAATCACAAGCTGGAATAAAAAAATGAAGACACAGACATACAAAAAATGTTTGGATCGATACCTGTTTAATTACTACGTGTAAGGGTGAAATGAGTCGATAAAATTCCAGTCACTACAGTCTTCGCAAATAATTATGCGAAACTCGGAATTAAAGCTCGTAAAATGCTAAATGATTTTGGTGTCACGGTTATAAATTAATGGTAAATCATTGTAAAACAAGCGGATCGAAATTAAAACTAGCTGTAATAAATCTGCGGGTTTTAATATATAATTCGAAAACCGTAAAATCAATTTTCAACTTTGTCCCGCAAAAACAGAAATTCTGAACTAACTGTAGATTCATAATTTTTTATCCCCTTGCAAGACTGCATTACATGAATTTTTCCGTTTCACCTGTATTGTTTACACGTGTTCTAAATTTGAAACGAACGCATTTTGAGTGAACAAATTTACTTTTTGATTTTCCGCGAGTTAAAACATGGTAACGGTTCATCGGAAGTGATCAGAAAAATAAACATGTTGTAAATCTATTTTAGCGGCAGATTTGGCACGCGAATTTTGACACAGAAAAATTAAACATTATACGAGCTAACTCGTACAAATTGACCAAGAAATCACTCGAGAAGACGTTCGTCCATTGAATTGTTCGCTCAAAGGAATTGAGAAAGTAAAATTTAGATGAATGGGTCCCATATGCTTTGTCGCGTGCAACTTGTAAATGTAAAACTTGAATGTTTTTCGTCGTGGCAATTCAGAAAATTTCAGTGTGTACTTTCACGCTGTATTTGTTTGTTGTTCAATAACAACAATCGCCAGGGGCGGAAATTTATTATTCAATGATTAGCTACAGAATTTAATAATAAACACGACTAAACTGGATTGTTAACCTATTGGAGCATATTTTTTGCTCTTTATTTTTTGTTTAAAACGTTTGGAATTTCCTGTGGTGATCTGAGACGAAGTTAGTATTACTATTCAACTATTTCTACCTCTATTGTCTATACTCGTGTTGCATTCCTTTGACTGAGTCATCTTGATAGAACCCTAGGCATGCAATTCATGTCCTTTCTATTGCTTTATTACTTCAACAGTTTGAGAGTACAGGACAAATTTAACCGGAAGACAACCACACATGAGCAACCAACTGTTATAACTACGGAAACGATCAAAATATGCAAGATATGTTACACCATTTTCAGTGAAAAGCAGCCTTGACACGTTTTCCAGATTCTTAGTATAATTACATCTAAATATTTATTGAAATTTCGTCTAAAGTAAATTCTTTTGGGGAGTTTTTAATCCCGAGCCAGAGTATCGATTTTCATTTCTAAACATTTTATATCAAAATTATTATTTGGAAAGACAAAGGAGCTGAATTATCACTCTCCATTTCTTAAGATTTAAAATGAAATATAAAGAGCCTGTTCTTTAATGAATCTGAAGGAAAATTCTTTATGGGTTTAACTGAACCGAGTTCATTAATTTGTTTGTTAACTAGAGCAACTATCGCGCTTTGTGTTAATTAATTTAAAGGTAAAATCTGAAATGAATTTCGCTTAAAACGAAATAATTAAACAAGAATTTGTAACATAGGGAAAAATGTAATAGACGAAGCGAAGCCAATTCCATCAGTTTCAATAGAAATCATTAATAGAAGTAGTAGGAAAATCAATATCGCGCATAAAAGCGATTTCTTAATAACTGGTCTTTAATTACTCTGCAGAGTTTTGATACGATCTTTTTAAGTTAATTTGGACTTTCAACACTTTATCACATCGAATGTAGCGTGTACTGTGTTGGTTTAAACTGATGCTTCCATTGGAAGAGATAGCACAAACGAGGAAATTAATCACAGAGATGATCTCATTAAACATGCTCTACTCGGTAACACCGAAAATCTGTATAAAGTTTAAAATTGTGATATACAGTACGGTTTGGATAAAATTGAGTGCGTGGTTTTCAAAGTTAGTAAAAGTGGAAATAAAGCATCTTGTATGAGAAACCTAAAATGATTAGTCTAGAATTAGCCGTAATTAAATTCTGCAAAATACTAAAACTCTGGTTACTGCTAATTCGACAGAACACAAGGGAATATGAAGTCAACTTGTCCCGGATTTCAACTAATCAACTCAGAGAGCCACAAGCAATGTATACTTCGCCCGGTATCGCCAGTTAAAGTTTTGAATTTTAAATGTTCCCTATTGCTCCCTCGAGCCCAAAACCGTGTTCTTCGTCAAAGTATAATATCTACAAACTACAATGTTTCAGGATCACCTTTCAACAAGGGAAAAAATTTATAAATGACTAACTGATCATCCCAGATCTCTTTCAGCGAAACTGCTTCTATCTTTTCTTTATCATTTAAAATAAACTGTCGTTTATTCCAACATTCTCTTTTGAAACCGCTTCTCTTGTTCCCACCATATCGAGTTAGTTCACACTAATATCACAGGGAGATTTCTCAATTTACAAAACTTATAAACGTGTTTTAACTCTCTTCAACTCTTCTTTAATCATAAAATAAGCTTGTTTTCTAAATTAAACTTTGAAATGTTTGCTGAATTTTACTAGGGCTTTGCACTACGATCCACGTTTTAAAGTGCAGCTAATAACTTGATTACTTAGAAACTTATTGTAAATATACGAGGTAAAACTGCTTTACATAAATTTTAATAAGCAAAGTAAATATTAAATTAAACTGTTGGAAGTAATACTAAATTTCCTTATAGTGTTACATGTGTTTCCGGATATTTTCTGAAATCCCGACTTTCAGGTAAAAAATTTATGAGTAATTTCAAGTAATAGCTATTTGTGTACCAAGGCCAAAAAGTGATTCTTTTTTGGCCGAGCCTTTTTTTAAAAAAGAAGAAAGAAAGAAGGTGAGGGCAAAATGGCACTTTTCGGCCGTAATACACACAAGATTTTTTAGGCGACATCATTAAATTTACAAGTTAATTAATTTTTATTTATGATTTATTGATTTCATCAATTATAACTGAATAATTGTAAATATTTATGAACCCTTCAAAAAAGTTCATATTTTCTTTATTTACATTTGCAGTTTCGGCATGTGTAGCTTCACAATTTGCATGAACTAGGTTTGATGTGCTTTTTGATGTTGCTGCAGCAGCACTGCTAGACATGTTCATTTTCAATAATTCAACACGTCTTTGTTGCACTTTACAACAGTTTGTCGATTTGATTTTAACCAAAAAATTAAAAAATTGGGGGTAATGTCGGTATCTTGATGTTATAAGCAAAACTATGAATAGATGGCGCCACTATAGATCGGCTAAAAATGATTGCGGCCAGAAAAGACTTACTTTTAGGCCGCTTTTGAGGCCTAAAAATTCCATTTTTAGTTTAAGTCGCTTAAAAAAATTATTTTGTGCGCCTCCGTCACTTTTCATGAGATTTGTGCGCAAGAAAATTACCTTTTGAAGGTTAAACGTGACATTTCGAATAGTTGGTTTTATTTTACAAGTTGGCATCGCTGCATAAATGTCAATTGTGTCAATTTGTGTGCAGATTTGGAGGCCAATGACCTTCGAAAATAATAAAGGTAAATTAATTAAGTAGAGATTTCACAAGAATTTACTGAAACACATTTGAATTTACATTAATCTGCAATCGTTTGATTTGAATGTGGTGCTACCAATCTATTTCCCAGCTGATGAAATTCCCCTAAATGAGGGAATGCCGTTTCAAATTCAAACCTTTCCTTGCATTTCCAAAAGACCATTTTCTAGCCTAGTGAAACAATAATATTATTTCGTTGAAATTGAACAAAAAAAATTTCTGGGTGTATTACTTCACCTGGATTTGCGTACCTACTTTGTTAATTAAAACTTATTTGAATTGGTTTTGGCTCATTACCTTAATGGACTAATTAAAAATTTGTCAATAGTTTTTGTGTTAACAAAGAGGAACAAATTCACATTCTAATGGAGGTCTCACTGGGTTTGCCTTTATCTTAAACTTTGTTACAATATGTACTACATTCAGTGCGGAAAGCTATCGTATTGAACACATATTTCCGATATTGTCTATGACCACATGATTTGTGGCTGGTGCAAATAGAATAGTTCAACCAAAGTGGGAATTTTCATTTCTGTCTCAAAGTCGAGGATTTTGGTAGGATACATTAGAGAAAACCTCCCATTGCTTAGAAAATATATTTGCACTAAGAGTCACTAACGAGCGCCAGCTACAGAAAGCAAAAAACTAGCGACAATTAGACCGCCAGATCACGTATCTCTCGTTCTGGAAGAATTAAAAGTCTTCGGTCAATAACCTACTTTGCGGAATAAAACAGTGACACGGAGGAAGTCTGATAATATTTGCTTAGTAAATGTCACTCGGAAAAGGTGATGGAATGTATTATAAAGAGATAAAGTGACGCATCAAACTGAATAAAGTAGATATTCGCAAAATTTGAAAAAGTGGAGGCTTTCAGACGCACAAACAAGTAATGTTACACCGCTTTAAAAGTTTCAAAGATTTTTGTTACCACTGTTAAAAAATGCAGCAATTTTTTTCCATAATCCTATTGAAATAATGGATTAGTAGAATCCTGCAACTTTGTGACTTGGTCCACAGGACACGTCGCCGCTTTTATCGAACTCAAATTCCATGAATTCCAAACTAAAGTAGTTGAGAAGGAAAACGCCGAATAATGATGACTATTCTTGATTTAAATGCGATACGGCACTCAAGAACAATTCTATAATTTCCGATCAAATTTATAGATTGTTAAGCGGCATTTCGAGTACCCTGTATCATAGAACAAAATTTTTAAATTAAAATCACGACAGTTCTATGAGGTCGTTAAGTTAAGACGTTGTTCAGTGATAGAATATAGTCAAATTAAAGTCAAATTTATTCGGGCTATAAAAGATTGACAAGAGCTAAGTAGTTTACCATACGCGCTAATCAATGAGAATTCTCCCTCTCGTCTTGTGAGGGAAGTAAATGCTTTATTATGGTAAAGAGGAAACTTTATCAAACTTAATTATATTTTTCGAAAAGTGGTAATTTTCGACTTTTACGTTGTGTTTTTAATTATAACAAATTAAACGTGGCTCTGTTTATTTAATTTTTTACCAGCGAAAATGAGGGTGTTATTAAGTCGAACACAAAGTCTACAAACATTAAAGGCATTAATAAACCACGCGACAAAAAATGTTAATACTAGCGTAATTGTTTACTATATTTCTTAATACAGAATGGTGGTAATTTCGTGCAAAAAGTTATAGCCTCACCGGGAATATTTTCCGTAATAATAATCAATTTAAAGAGGAGCGAAATAAAAATTAAAGGGGGAAATTGGACAACGTTTTAATTGGTCCATTTCTATTCCGCGCAATTAACAGTAACGTATTTTTCCAGTAAGACAAATTAATTGCTTTTCAACATGTGCTTTGACTAAAGTAATTATTTAATTTATCGGAACAACGATCGCCGAAAATAATTAAAGTTATATCTCGATTACTTAACGCAATATTTACTTGAATTGAAATGATAATGGTAGCAAATATCTCGGGAAAACTCTGTATATTAAGTTGTGCTTTTTTAGTGGAAGCTTGAAACTAAAACAAACGCTAGGTTGAGTTTATTTTATTTCCCTTTGTTAAATATACCCGGAGACGTAAATTTCATTCTTGCGCGTTATAAGAAAATATTTAAACACAAATTCGGAATTCCACCAGCGCACCTTGGAGGAGAATTTTTTGTTGTGTGCTCAGGTTTCAAACTGTAGTTTATTACGTTATGAAAAATATTTCTGCGGAAAAATCCAGAGCGGCTGTTTGTCTTGGAGTTAATCAATTTGTAGTGTGGTTTTCTTTGAGTCTTTCGATTTGACTCTTCTGAAATCAAAGTCTTCTCTTCAGGCTAGAATCTAATCCTTTTTCTTCTGGTGTGATTTAAAAACACGATGTACCGCCTCTGGCCTAATTGAGCAATTTCTGTGTGCAGTAATTCAAGCAACTTATCCATGTTCCTTTTTGTCGAAAGGAAAATTCGTACCTTGTGGTATTGAGGAGACTTTTCAAGAGACTTATTATTCCGAGACAGGATCAAAAGAGTTTTCCTTAAATTATTCAAACCGAAATAAAATCTTTATTAAATAAAATTAGCAGATGCGCTTCCGAATTTTAGTTCAGCTCCGGGCCATGCAGTGTTATCCGGATGTCAACTTCAAAGTACTGTAAACCACTTCGCCTCAATGTTACCACCCGCAGTGTTACAAAGCTAGCTCTTGTATTCGCATATCTAGCAGTCACGACCTCCCGTCCGGAACTAAACAAAGACACCCCATCAAGCTGCAAATTAGTCTGATCTGATTAACGCGAAAGTAAAACTACCCACACAACCGCCTTTTCTGTTTACTTTCCTAACCCTCTTCCCCACATATTTATGGACGCTATTACACTTCATTCCGTCATTTCTGCCCACTTTTGCCCTCACCTGAATTTCATCAACAAAATCTAAAATAGGACAACATAATTACTTGGAATATAATGAAACTTGACGGAGCCGTTTTCACCGGAAAGAGAGGTTTGTCGGATAACATTATTTGTGTTTATGTACAAAATTGCTTTCACTTAACATAAAGGGATAATGAGGAAATTTGGTCAACGTAAACATGCTTAAATTATACCTTCGGAGCACCACTTTACAGGTGCTTATTTTTTAGTAGTACACTCGTTAATGAAATGCAATGTTTTTATAATTTTACACTGTTTTCATGTTATAAATTGATTTTATTTTCTCTCAGCAGGATGAGACAGTTTTTTCTATAGAAAATCCATCAAAAGCACTATTCCGGGCCGTTGGATTATTCACAAAACTTCCTTTTCAAACATGTTTACTCACCAATTAATACTAAGGACGAGGCTTTTACGCTATCGGAATAAAACAGGATCTTGGAGTCCTATTACTTAAGATGCTAGAATTACCTGGAAATTAAAAATAAATCAAAACAGGAAGTTTATAGAGCTACTTTCATTATTTAAGAAAAATTTTGTTCACTAAGAGTAAGGGAAAAAAATTACTCATCGTTCTCATTTGTCTTAGTTTATTAAATTTGGGAGTCAAATTAGATTATAATTTCATCGTTCTGAAAACTTTTGAATTTTCTTAATGTAAGCACTTTAAAAACCTATAATTATATTAACACTGTGAAAAGTGAAATGGAAACAAACCTATACAGAAGTTATTAGGTATTATTTATTATTGTAATATCTGCTTGATTGCAGCTCGTAATTTGAACCTCGCGGTAAATTAACAAAATCCCGATAATCTAATTCATTTTTAACAGATGCAACAAGTTGTTAAAATTAATATTCCGAATACAAGACCAGAAGGAGTTTAGCAGTTCGGTGTTATCTTGGCAATTTTATATTTTAGTTCTAGTTGAGAGAGTACTTTAAGTACCAAACAACTTCGATAAATCATTGTGAGAATTTCGTTTATTTCATCTCATTTTCAGCCCCAATTCAAAAACATGGATCAATTTCAACATTTAAGCCTGTAAATCCCATCATTGGATATAAATTGCAATTTTTTCACTTTCAGTTTCACTGAACCACAATGATATGGACGTAACATTGGAGGATTTATTTGCAATAAACCGCAAACTTATTAGCCTGTTATCGTTAGAAGAAACAAGACGTCAAGTTAGCAATTTATTTCTTTCCTATACGCTTTGTTAATTTCGTTTTCAATCAAGACGTAAATTCTTAGCTGGCAATAACAGTTGCCTCGTTGCCTTCTCTCCAAAGACCACACGTTTAGAATTGCACCTGTGTATGTGCAAAATTAATTAGCCCTAGCCACCTATTGGTGTAATTCCGGTAGATAATAAAGGATTTGGTTCAAATATTCATGGTGCAGAATATGCATTTTGCACAGAATCTAAGCTCAACTCTCGAATCATAACAATTAAAAAGCTATTTCCTTTATTTCTGCGACGCGAATTACACCGCTCCACAGTTAATATTGTTTTAAGAGTAAATATATTAGTTTCGTTTAATACGTAAAACGGCTTACTACTAGAATTTACAGCCAAAGTGCGACGTTTACTTTTTCGTTAATAGTTTGGCCAACACTTGATCTAGTTAAGCCAAAGTTCCACATGTCTCATTAACCATTTAATTAACGTGAACATTTCTTTCTTAATTGCATTCAAATTTCAAAGCTCGAGATTTCTAGTTGAATTTACCATCATAGGTGCGCGAAAACGATGTCTTGTGGTGTTAATTACATAAAAACTTTTCTCTTTGCTGATAGAGCTTTCGCTCCAACGTTAGAACTTCTAAAATGCAACTCTAATCAATACGACGCAGACAACGCAAAAAGAAACTGACTGCGTACAAGAAACTTTACTTTAAAACAAGCCGATAAACAAACAAAATTTTACGGGCTAAAAGTCCTCGCTAAATTACTAAAAGCGGAGTGGAATTGATCCGGCGCATCCACCATTTTTTCTATTTCGATTCCCGATTATAATGGGTAAATTTCAGAGGGAGCGTTAATGAAAAATACCATTTTAGGTGTTGCCAGCATGTGGCTTTGGGGCGAAGTCCAAGTTGGGCGTCAAATTTTGACGTCATAAGTTTTCCTGTTAATTGATTAACGTTGAAAGGGGAGAGCACACGTCGAGCGGTAATATACGCTGTCAGACACTGGCTATGAACAAAAAAAATGCGGAGATTGAACTGTGTCCAGGTTATCGAGCGTAATTTTTCAAACTGAAAACAGTCGCTTGACTTGAAATGACCACGTAGTTGAAATCTTAAACTCGAGTTTGTGAATTTGAAGAGGCGAAACAATTTATCAGGCTATGCCAGGATTCGCGGCGCTGTTTTGTGTTATTGCACAATGAATATTAGATTTTCGTTGAACATAATAAAGTTATTTGTTTCATTTTTTCTTATTTTGTTTGTTTAGATTGTTTTGTCGAATGGTTGCGTTTATATTAAACAGATTCCAGCGACTTTGTGGTATCACGACTACCTGCAAAAATTCTTAAATGAAACCTATAAAAGTTAGGCGAGCTTCATTACATGAATAGAGTCATAAGCTGGGAATTTATGTGCTCTACTCGAACAGAAAATTTCATTCAAATGAAGATAACTGAAGGTTTCTGTGGAAAATGATCCATGATTTCAAAATTTTTAACTTTATATTTTTATTGTATTTTATGTAAATATCTACTGTGGATCTTGCACCGATGCAATATTTTACTGTTCAAATATTGAAACTGTTCGAGAATATTTTTCTTTCAAATACACGTAAATATTTTATCTCGGGTAAAACGGTAAACTTGATAACGATCGAAAAAAACCGTTTGCCATCAGATGGTTTGGTCATGCTAAAGGAATAAGTAATTTACGAGAAACGGAATTTATGGAAGAAGGAAGCGAGTTGGCGAAGCAGATTTTCTGTGTTATTCATATTTTTGTATCGGAATTTTGTCTCATTGATTTTTTTCATAAAAATGCTCGTGACAAAGCAAAAAGGTGGTTTTCAAGTTGAGACCTTTGATAAGATATGTTAGTTTATCCCAAGGGCCTCGTCCTAACTTTAGTCTCGGGATCAATTTCCGAACTGCTGAAAATGGCATATCAATTGACAATAGTGAGCAGCATCGCAGATTCACGGCATCAAACAAAGAAATACGATTTTAAATTCCTACAACAAAACCGATGGGTAAGTCCCCAAGTATTTGCCCATTTTTCCCCTATTGTTTCCGTTGGCATGAACAGACGTGCTATATGAAGCCGCATTTAAATATGTGGAAACTCAGCAAAATAAATCTCGATCGCTCAGTCATGAAATCTTCTATCGACATGCGCCTAAAAGTAAAGTTCGACTTTTCATTTTGAGGCATAACACAAAATAAATCTACTCAAGGAAATAATACATAAAAAGAAAGTAAAATTTCGCCAAACTCGGGAAAATGTGTTCGCATGTAATAGTCAGCGCCACGTCCCGTCTGGAATCATAAGATGGTATTTTAGGTAGAATACATTAGCGACAGCACATCCACCTTAGACGGGGCACTGAATTCGAATTAAGCGGCGCCATATTGCATTAATCAGTTTCCGGCCTTAGGCATTGCATTTGTATAAGTTAACGGGCCCAGTCTATTGCATAATTATTCAATAATAACACGTAATTTTCGAACGGCATTCACTATATTTGAATAGCGCGCCCCTTTTAGGGATCTAAATTAGACAAACGTTGCAAGGTTTTAAAAGCACTTCAAAAATTTTGAAATCAAAACTGCCGACCACTAACTATACTTAAAGAATTGAAATAAAATTTTCGTATTCCATTCGGTTAGTTTGACTACATCTGTTGCCTTTATAGCACATAGTGGGTTCTTTTTATTTTGCCTGCTTTGGAAAAGTTGGTCTAGAATATAAAATCGTCCGGCGCATCCACCATTTTTATTATAATTAATGACTGCTATTGATTCGGTGCAAAATTATAATGTCTGCTTGCATAATTATTTAAATTTCTGTGGTGTCGAAGTTTGAAAAGCTTTGTGTGAAAAGCAATAAATTTGTCGGTTTTGGGCTTTTTTATAATTTCATGGGAGCATTGTCGGTAGTTAAAAAAGTTGGGAGGAAATTCAGGCCAGTGTCAACAAGAAATTTATGGCAATTAAAGAGAGTTTGTTGAGAATTTAGTGAATATGAGCGCACCCTTGAGTGACTTTAAAAAAGGGAGGAAATTAATATTTAAATAAAAGCAACCATTTTTGGATGAATGGGCAGATTAAATATCGGAATGAATGGATTTTTTGTGTGGATCTTTTTTTTTACACAAGTGGAAGTATTAACTGGGGAAATATTTTCAGTGTGATTATAATCGGAAATGTCTTGGAAGGCGAGATTTTTGCACGTGCCGGAGCTTTGCTGTTGGATCTTAATTAAATCAATTAAACGTGACACGATTTAACATCATCAACGGCAAGATTGGGATGATGTGTGCTTCCGGTGCGACCATAAATCGCGCGTCTATCGCCGCAGGTGCGGAATAGTCGTTAATTGGCGCGGAAGCAAAATAGTTGGCACTTACCCGTAAAATTCACCTGGAGGGCGTAATCGTGACCCACAACAGTCCACAAAAGTCAATGATAACACATGCAAATCACGCACAAATTTTGTCACTTTACATCGGCTAAGAGCGCTACATCTCCAGAAGTTGGCGCAGCTTGAAAACGCGACGCACACGTTTTCCAGGTGGACCCGAGCGCCGCGACGCTGCTAAGACGAAATTCCAACTGATATCTCGAGTGAACCGCTCTTCTGGAGGCTGGACACCAGGGGGCGCTTGCGCGACCTACGCCTAACTAGGAAACCCTGAACAGCCGGCCACTGAAAATTGCCACCTAGTTTTTTAATTTGTGCTGCAACTACATGCCCCATTCTGACATTACCACGCCGACAAACTGCAATTACTTCATCTACTATAAACTACTCTCTAATTGCCACGTTAAATATTTTAAACAAACTCCCGACAAAAAATCGACTCCTGCCTAATTCACGCTTAATTATCTGGATGCTAGAATTCTGCACTAGAGTTTTACTGCAGCAACAAACGTTTAATCAGATTAATTATTTGTCAATTGACATTGCTGGAACTGCACGACCCGAAACTTCGCACGCCAAAAAGAACGAAAGTCACGAAACACACGCCTCTGATTGGGGTGAGAGAACCTGAACTCGATGAAAATGTCAATATATCAATCGTTTAATACTATTTTATAAGCAGAACGATACATTTTTCATTCTAACACTGATTGGAATCTTTACAACTCTATACTGTAATTACAAACATCAATTTTCAATTAATTAAAAATTCATTTTCAATCATTTAAACGATGAAAGTGCATATTATTTCCAGCTCAACAATCGTAAAATAGTTGCTGCCACATGATTGAAAAACTCACACATTTCCACCCAGTAATTCCATTTTGATTTCGCACTCGAACATTAAAGATTCACCTCCTCATTCTCCCTCTCTCATTTTATATAAATATAAACGATTTATGCTCTGATCGTGAAATGCGACTTTATGGAATCGATCTGTCTTCTCGATGTAATAAGATCTAAGCGAATAATGCACGAGCTCTTTTCCTCGATCTATAATGAGATAAAACTAAATCTAGCTTTGTACATGTAATAAAATCGGAAAATTTCAAAACCATTAAAATGCAACAACAGACTAGTTTTGCTTTGTATTGTTGAAGCTCTATTTTTCACAGGTTCCGAAAGAAATTCGTTGTGTCTTTTATCATTTTATAATATAGTGCAGAGTTGGCGGAGCTTTGTTCATCGAGCGCCTGTCTTCTTGCCGGTAATTCTTTGATTCGTCAAATCCCAGGGATCAAACATGGCACAAAGCCAGACAAAGTATAAAATCAATTATAGTGGCTATTGTAATTGCCGCAGATGTCTAGCGACGAAAATTACAAGTTTCGTGCACAATAATTGTTACGATTGAGATCGAAAATTTTTTGATTGGCAGGGGCAACTGAAACAGTCACAACGAAAAACGCAGTTTAATAATCAAGTGTCCACGTTATTTATTTTTGACATGTGCAAGCCATTTATTGATTGCGTTTTATCTCAAATGTTGCTTGCTGGACATTCTCGGTCGTTACCTATTAACCAATTAAATTTAATTCCCTTACTGTCCTGAGGTCACTTTATCTATAACTATTATCATTTAAGGTCTTGTTGATTTTAAACCAATAAAATGAAATTTGTGTGTCTTCAAGTTTTTTAATAACCTCGCCCCTGTCATTTTAGCATGAGCTTGTTTTACTTCCATTAGAATAAATCCGCAGTTCGTTCAAAAAATTACGTCTCTGGAAAATTGATTGCTCAGATTTGTTCCGTTATTTTTTCTAAAAAATCTGCTCTCATAACTGCAATATTGTCGTTCCTATTGAAAAGCAGTGTGTTTTTTTCCGTCGAGAATAAATCGAACGAGGATTTTGTGAAAACATGTTTCCATCCTTAATTAAATAAAAATGTTTTTATTCCTGCCTTGAACTGATTTACTAGTCATGCTGTTAAATAACGCAAAAAAATAAATCGGTGGAAACCTAAAAACATATACAATGATTAGCCGCACCGCCGAGCAAGCCATTAATTATTTTTTTATGTGTCTTTAAACCAACTGTCATGGAGTCGGTTTAAGAATTTATTGTCAAAATGTAAACCCCGCAAAGACACAATTAGTAACTTTTCTCTTCTTTCCCTGCCTTCTGACATAGAAAGACTAATTTCAAATTAATGAATCATCGGCCAGGGTTTCATTAATTATTATTAAAAAATACTCTACAACCACGGATGAACAAAACAGTTAAAAATTAATTACACCAAATTTAACTGAGAGCTGTTGCCACAAGCGGATTTAAATACATTTTCTCCGTATTAAAAACAGCAACTAAGTAAAATAAATGATAATGAACCTCTCATCTTCACAAGATCAAAAGATGAAGTAGTCTTCTCAATATCTTTAATATAAGTAATGATAATGAACAACCGGAATGAAATTTCCTTTACAAAACTGTTTTCTGTTCAGACTCATTCCAAGACCAACAAGTTCTGACATTGTTAACCGAGTTAGAATAAAGTGAGATGTTGCAGGTTTTAAATTTGCTTGCTATCCAACGTTTAAGTGTTAGAATGTCTGTCAAAATTAATAACGTAGCTGTTGGATTCCTGCGAGAGAGACTAACAACTAATAACAAGCAGACCACAACTAGGGATGTTTGGAGCAAAACTGTCTCAACGGAAGCTACAACAGATTCCCAATGAGAATCGAATTTTTTAGCCGATTTCTAACATTGAAATTCTGGCGGAATCGAGCGAGCGGTTGCTATGTAAGCATTGATAAATCACAAGTTGTTGAGTGGCTCTGACTGTGGAAGTGTAGTGGTTTTAAAAATGGAAAATAAAGCGAAAAAAGTGAAATTGTGGCACAGAATTAAATACAGAAGTGCCGTGGCTCCGTCTGTCGCAAGTAATAATTTAATACAGTTTGCAATCGAGTTAAAGCGTCGTCACCGAGTGATGTTATACATGAATAAAATAGTTAAGAAAACGAAATCTGAAGAACGGAGTGTTAAAGTGGCACCGTTATATCATGCGGCGTCTACTGATAACGATATTCGCGAATTTTGTCGGAGTTGTCCTTCCACGGCCATGTCGCGATTTCAAGAGAGAGATATTCTACGGAAAGTGGAAGCAAGAGAACTCGAACTTCACTATCCGGTTTTACTCAACAACATCATGAGCGAGGCTAAAGAGGAATTTTTACTTGTGACGCAACAATCAGGGATTGAAATGAAGTTAAAATCGGTAGAAAAACAATTTCAAGTTCAACCGTACAAACATTTAGGACGGACCAAGAATTATCCGGTTTTTCTTCAAAGGCGGAAGGAATTAAAAAGCAAGTTTATCCTGCACCACCCTCTCATCAGAAGAATTCTAAACGAGTGCGTGACCAAGTTGCCGTACGAACTGTTCAATCTGAACACCTCTCTTAAAAGCCAGCTCGATACGAACGAGTTTCAAAAACATATCTTTGATTATGCTAACGACGCTGCGCAACGGCTTCAAGAGTTTTACCGAAATATTGTTGTTTTAGTGGAACACGAAAAAATGAACACGCAGCGTGCGAGGAGTTATTTAGGCGCTTGCACCGGGTTGCTATCGGTTAATATAAGCAGAACGATAGCTCATACCTTGTTACATGTTGTAAGTTTCACTGGCTCGAAAGAACATATCGCTTATTTGAGACTAAATATAACTTTCAAAGATCGTTTAATACTCGAACCTACAGCTGACGACATTATCGAAATTTATAATAAATTCCTAAAGAAGATCGTTGATGGCGCTAAACAATTTTACGTTTTAGAAAAGTGTAAAATCAAAGGCTTCGATAACAAGCAAATACACCTGTGCTTAACTGCCGAGTTTTTTCAATCGATTCTCGGACAAATCGCTCGTAATATTCGAGAAAAATACGAGCCGATTTTGAATTATATCAAGAGTTTAGATGACGAATTCGTTGACATTTACGCTGATCTTTGTTCGGGAGGGAACTCGATTTCTACCAGTGATTTAATTTTTGAAGATGGTTGCAAAAAACTGTTATATTTTAAATCGTACTTACCAAAAGTTGCGTTTATTCCAGACAACGCTTATTTCACCATCGGTCAATTGATACTGACCGATTATAGAGAGATTTTGAAGCAAACATTGCTCAATATTATCGATAACATTTTCAGTAATTTAAGCGCGCAACACGAATGGGAAAATAATGATATTTGTGAAGCTTTCGATATTATTTATGTTCGGGCGACTCAAAAACCCATAACAACAGAGGAGGTAATTGAAATTGGAAAATACATGGCGTGGGTAAGAAGCGAATATTTAGACGAGCTGAAAGAACGAGTGATCAAGGCGTTGGCTTATCTTACAAAATTGATTCAATTAGGGCCTTTGAAGGAAAATCATATAATAATAAACGCGAAAGCGATTAATTGGTTGGATAAAATTTTGCCAATTTTAGAAGAAAACACCATTACCTACGAACAACTGAAATTCGAAGCGGAAGAGAAATTACAAAGAGTCATCGAAGATATTAACGTCGATATTAAAGATGTTTACCCTTTGTTGGATATTTTAGATTCAATGGATAATATCGAGAACGTGCGCAGCTACTTAAACACCATCATTTTACACATGGTAAAAATAAAAAAGATTGAAAATAAAATCGACTGGATCAATAAAGAAGAAGTGGCTCTCAGCTTCCCAAAATCATCCTATTCTGAATTTGACGAGCTTAAAAACTACGTTTATCCTTTTTATCATTTATTAAAATTATCTTTGGACGTTCAACGAAATGTATCAGTGTGGTTAGACGGACAATTTGATTTAATAAATTACGAGAGCGTGAAAGAGACCGTGGAAAAATATTATAAAGAGCTCTTGAGAACTCAAAAAGTTTACAGAAACAAACTCCGACAAGCACAAGATGAAAATTTATCTTTACGATTTAAAGGAACTGTTGATGACCCTGATATGCTAAATTGGCCGGCTCCTTTAAAATTATGTTCCAAAGCAATTAAGTTAATTCAAGATTTCGAGCCTTCTCTGGCTGTAATAAAAATAATGTGTAATGAAGCGTTAATGAAAAGGCATTGGCAAAAAATGTCGAAAGTTGCCGGCTTCGATATTACACCGAATGCTGGAACTACATTACGAAAAATTATTCAAATCGATCTCAAGCCCGATATCGACAAATACGAACAAATTAGTTTCTCGGCAACTAAGGAGCGAGAATTATTAGAGAATTTGCAGGAAATGCTTCAAGAATGGACTCATGTTCATTTCACAACCGGATATCAAGAAGAAATTAAAATCATTGTAGCTTTAGAAGACATCGAGGTCGTGGCTGACGATCACATAATTAAAGTAATAAACATGCTAAACTCGATTTACGTCAAACCGTACTACAAACAAGTTAAAGATTTTTACAGTAAATTGCTAAGGATTACTAAAACAGTTCAAGAATGCAGCGAAGCGCAACAACAATGGCTTCACTTCTTACCATTGTTTTTATGCGACGAAATCGCGATGCAAATCAGCGCTGAGACGAAAATATTCAAACAAATCACAGACATTTACACAAATTACATCGAAATGATCCATATAAATCCCAATGTATACACAACCATCAACAACACAAACATCCTACAAGACTTGCTTAATTGTAATCAACAATTCGAATTAATTAAACAAGGCGTTAATCGTTATTTCGACAAGATTCGATGTTATTTCCCCAGATTTTACTTCGTCGCCGACGAAGAAATGTTTCGTATTTTATCCTTAACTAAAGATCCCACTCAAATTCACCGTTTCATTAAAAGTTTATTCTATGAAATAAGAGATTTGCGATTCAATGAGAACTTTACCATCGTAGGAATTGTAAGCGAAAATAACGAAATTTTACACTTAATTCAAACTGTCGAAACGCAAAAATTTCACGGATGTGTTGAAATGTGGTTAAAGAAATTGGAAAATGAAATCTCTGCATCGATTCGACAAATGATACAAAACGCACTCAAAAATCACAATCAAGAACGTTCGCTTTTACAATGGCCCTGCCAAATTTTACTTGTGCTTACGAAAATTATTTTTACTCTCAACGGTATAAACGCTATAAACAACAACACTTTGGACGCCTTGCGTGGAAAAATTCAAGATGAAATGGAGCACATCCTTGGGATTATTAAATCTAGCGACATCACCAACGTTCAACGATGGAATTTAAACTCTCTCCTCGTAATAATATGTAACAACAAAGAGATCGTGACGAGATTAATTGCGACGGGTGTTAAATCCGAGCAGGATTTTTCCTGGGTGTCACAGCTACGTTACTATCCTGTGGAGGATAACTGCGTCGTTAAAATATTTGACAGCTCTATTGAATACCGGAACGAATACACAGGCAATAGAGAACATATTATTGTTACTCCAGATACAGAACGCTGTTACCACTCTTTGATATTAGCGTACAAGTACCATCTTTGTGCGAACCTGCAAGGTCAGGCAGGAACCGGGAAAACAGACACGATCAAAGCACTGGCGAAAGTTCTCGCTGTTCATTGTCCTTTGTTCTACTGCTCACCTCCCGTCACCTTCGGCGTCATTTTTGAGTTTTTAAAAGGAGCAGCCGCAAACGGTTGTTGGCTAGTTTTCGAAGACTTCAACATGATCCATACTGAAGTCTGCTCCATTCTCTCGGAAGAAATATCAACAATCTCCAATGCTCTCAACAGTGGTCAAGAACAAATCTTTTTAAATTCCACTGAACTACAACTAAAAAAGTGCTTCATTGTTTGTACCACCAAAGAAAAGTCGACATTTCCGGAGAATTTTCGAGTTTTATTTCGACCAGTCGTGATGATAACACCGGACTATCAAAGAATCACTCAAATAAAATTACTATCGATGGGATATCGATCGTGGGAAGACCTAGGAAAACGTATAATCCTTCTTTGTAGTCTTATGAAAGATATCGTTCATTTTTCCAAAATTGAATACGGAATGAGACCCCTCAAAGCACTGTTAGAAGAATGCGCGAAATGTGTCAACAGTGAAGGGAGCGAAGAAGAGAAAATCCACGCGTGTGTTCTTAAAATCCTTGCACCAAAACTCTCGGAATCAGAACTCTCAGTTTTTGAAAATCTAGTTTCCCAAATTTTTGACTCTCAGTTAACACGACCGAGCTTGAAGTTAGAAAACGAAATAACTCTCGCTTGTGGACAATTCAAATTGGATCCGAATCCTGATTTTGTCTTAAAAGTCGAAGAACTGCACGAAACCATGAGCACTAAAAACGGAGTTATCATTGCTGGCTCAACTTTAACAGGAAAAAGTACTCTGCTTTGCGTTCTGCACGCTGTTCTTAATCAAACAATTTTAATAAAGACCATAACTCCCAAAACTTTGACTTTCAAGCAACTTTATGGCAGAATTGAAGAAAACTTACACTGGAATGACGGTATAATCAGTAAATATTTTCGCGACTTCTCTGAAGATATTCATTGGATTGTTTTTGATGGTCCTCCTGATCGTCTTTGGGTTGAACATTTAAATTCCGTGCTCGATGACAATAAAAATTTGTGTTTGTCTTCTGGAGAAGTTTTGTATTTGACTCCCAACAAGAAAATTATTTTTGAAGTCGACGATTTAGCCCAAGCGTCACCATCTATGGTATGTTATAATTCTCTTTATCGCTTTGTTGGTACCCCTTTTATAGGTCTCTCGATGTGGAATTGTTTACTTAAAACCAACGACAATCCAATGGAAGTCTTTGGTTACTTCATGGTTACAAATTACGAATTTTGAATGGCAAAAAGGATTTGAAGACGTTTTCTTAGTTCTCTTCGGATGGATCATTCCTCCATGTCTCGAATTTATTACCACTTGTCACCAACTCTGTCAAGTCAACAACAACAGCTTAGTCAAAACGACAATACAAGTTCTCGAAATGTTACTAAACGAAGCATACGAAATAATTCTGCGGAAAGAAGACGATCCAAAAAACCTTTCTTCTTGGATTCAAGCAAGTTTTATCCAAGCCATCGTTTGGGGAATTAGCGCAAACTTTGATAGAAACTCACGCTCAAAATTTGATGAGTTTTTCAAACAACTTTGGAGAGGCCAAAATAAAAGTTACCCATATCCTCCAGCGTTGGAGAAAATCGAAGTCAGCGTTCCAACCGAAGAAAGAATTTTTGATTACAGTTATCTATACAAATCAAAAGGCAACTGGAAGTTTTGGCCCGACTTCCTAAAAAACGAAAAAATTGAAGACTGTGGGTACATCTCTGATATTTTTGTACCAACAAACGAAAGTATTAAATATGGAGTTATGATCAACATGCATATTACTTACAATTATCCACTGTTGCTAGTGGGGCCTTCAGGTACCGGAAAGAGCTCTAGTATGTCAAACCTTATAATGAAAAAGCTCGATAAAAAATTATACGAGCCTGCTTTTCTGACTTTTACTTCGAAAACCACAGCGAATCAACTTCAAAATACGGTTTTGTCAAAACTTTTTAAAAGTAAGTTGGGTCGTTATGGTCCTTCCGAAGGAAAGAAGTGCGTGTTCTACATTGATGACTTCAGTGAACCTTCGAGGGATCAATTCGGTACGCAACCAACGCATGAATTGATAAGAGAATTACTAGATCAGAAGAGGTGGTACGATTTAGACAACTTCAAACCTTTACACATTGATGATGTAAATGTTTTCGCAACAATGACTTCGACTTCTAGAAATAAAGATGTAAGTCAGCGACTTTTGAGACACTTCAACGTTTTTTCAATAAATGAACTCCCGGAAGAGAGTATTCTACGTATTTTTTCCAATGTTCTTCTGACCAAATGGAAGAAAATTGGTTTCCCAAGCGACATTATTGGTACGATTAATCAAATCACTGCAGCAACGTACCATTTTTATACTTCTGTGTCTAAGCTAAAACCGACTTTGAGTTGGAACTTTAACTATTTCAACATGCAAAATTTTTCTAGAATCATGCAAGTTTGCGCCATGATCCGCAAAGAAAGTGCAGACACAAATAAAAAATTATTTTTTAAATTATGGACTCACGAAATTGTGAGAGTTCTCGGTGACAGATTATTAGACAAAGACCAATCGTGGCTGTTTGACAACATAAAATTTTGTATTAGTGAGTACTTTAAAGACGACTTTGTCCAGTTGTTTGACAATTTAGAAAAAGGTGACAACGATGAACCGGATTTATCAAAAATATTATTTGGAACGTACACTGATGAGAAATTCGGACGATTTGATGAAACCGACATTACCAAGTTAGAAGAAATGGCAGTGGCCTGCGTCAAAGATCAGAATGTTAAAAGTGATTTGGTTCTTTTTCAATTTGCGTTAGAACAACTATCAAAAATTTGCCGAATTATTTCAGTACCATCTTGTAATCTTATTCAAGTTGGAATGTGTGGAACTGGGCGTCAAACTTTGGTCCAATTAGCCTGTGCTATTTACAGTCAAAAGTATTTTAAACTGGAAATGAGACAAAACTACACTAACGACGATTGGCACAGAACTGTTAAATTATTTTTGAAAGAAGCAGGAGGCCATGGAAAACCATGCACTTTTTTCTTGAAGGAACATGAACTCGTAAGTGATGTCATTCTTGACGATTTGGACTACTTACTAAAAACTGGTCAAGTACCATTTCTTTATTCTTTAGAAGAAAAACAAGAGATTTTAGACTTAGTCCGCGAAAGCATGCAAGACGACAACACTCCTTTAGATGGAGGATCCGAAGCAGTTTTCCTATACCACGAAAAACGCTGCAAAGAAAATCTCCACGTTATACTTTCCTTCAATCCAATCAATTCTAAATTCAGAAAATCGTTGAAAATGTACCCATCTCTCCGCAAGTACTGCGAGATAAGCTATTTAAAGAAATGGCCTCCAGAAGCACTGGAAAGCATAGCCAGAACGTGGACTGAAAATCTAGACATTACTGCAGAAATCAAGGATCGGGTAGTGACAACATTCAATTTCTTCCACAACGAAGCCGAAAACATCTCAGATGGTGCGTACATCACAATCGGTTCGTTCTTAGAATTTGTCAGACTGTACATGGATTTGATAGTTTTTAACCAGAAGAAGATAACTCACGTCAAAGAGCGGTATTTGGCTGCTTTGGAAAAATTGTCGTTTGCGGCGTTTCAGATTTCGGAGATGCGAAAATCGTTGGCTGATTATCAGCCACAGTTGGAAGCAATGACAGTGCAAGCTGTCGAAATGGCTAAACAAATCGAAACTGAGACCAACGAAGTAGAGAAAGCTTCAAACTTAGTGAAGAAAGACGAAGCAATTGCGAATGAACAAGCAGCAGCTGCGCAAATTCTAAAATTAGATTGTGAAGCAGATTTAGCTCAAGCGATTCCGATTTTAGAAGATGCGATTTCTGCTTTGAACACACTCAAACCCACTGATATTACTTTAGTTAAATCTATGAAGAATCCTCCTGATGCTATCAAATTAGTAATGGCGGCCGTGTGTGTTATTAAAGATGTTAAGCCGGACAGGATACCTGATCCTTCGACTGGTCGCAAAACCATAGATTACTGGGGGCCGAGTAAGAGAATCCTAGGCGACATGAATTTTCTTCAGACTTTAAAAGACTTTGATAAAGACAATATTAAACCAGAGATCATGGTCAAAATCAGAAAGGATTATCTTCCCCACAAAGACTTCAAACCACACACAGTGGCAAAAGCTTCAAGTGCTGCTGAAGGCTTATGTAAGTGGATCATTGCTATGGACATGTACGACAAAGTTGCAAAAGAAGTAGCACCCAAGAAAGAGAAATTAGAGAAAGCAGAACGAGAGTATGGCACCACCATGGAGATCCTCAACGAAAAAAAAGAACAAGTTACTCGAATCGAACAGAAACTAGCTGATCTCAATGCAATGCTCAAAGAAGCAACACGCAAGCAACAGAGACTCCAGCGAGACGTGGATATCTGCAAAAGAAAATTAAACCGAGCTCAAAAACTCATCGGTGGTTTAAGTGAAGAAAAAATTAGGTGGACGAAAGCTGTCGAAGAGCTACAACAACAGTATGATCGTCTTCCTGGCGACATTTTGTTGTCAAGTGCTGTTGTCGCGTATTTAGGACCATTTCGGACCAACAACAGAATCAAAACGTTGTCAGCCTGGATTAGTCAAGTTCAAGAAAAAAATATTCCGTTTAAAGAGGATTATGGTATTGCTAGGGCGTTTGAAAAAGATGTCGACTTTGATAAGTGGCACTTAAACGGATTACCGACAGATCCATTTTTTGTTGAAAACGGGATAATATGTAAGTACTCCAAAAGATGGGCGTTGTGTATTGATCCTCAAAATCAAGCGAATAACTGGATTAAAATCAACGAAAAGCAAAATGGGGTAAAAACGGCAAAGTTTTCTTCCCCTAATTATGTAGGTATTTTGAAACAGTGTATTTCCTCCGGGACTCCTTTTCTGTTGCAAAATGTTGGAGAAACTGTTGAACCTTTTTTAATGAACCTAATCACCAAAACGTCGTTTATTAACGATAAAACCGACTGTGTAAATTTAGGTGGTCACATTATTCCTTACAACAACAAATTTGTGCTTTACATGACCACCAACTTAAAATACCCAAAATATAACCCAGAAATGTACGACATCATTTCCATAATTGATTTTGGAATGAATAGAGAATCTCTACAAGATCATCTTCTGACGTGTGTAGTCGAAGTCGAGAAACCAACTTTGAAAAAAGTGAAACAAACTTTAACGGTTGAACGAAAACGGAACAAGGATTCTCTTTACAACATAGAAGAAAGAATTCTTAAGACACTTTCTGAGTCAAAAACTGACATTTTAGAAGACGAACATGCGCTACAAATCCTTGATGAGTCAAAAATTCTCTCGAAAGAAATTCAAAAGAAACAAGAAGACCTTGCACAAACAGAAGGGCCTCTTATCAGCTTCCGAGCAGGATATGAAACTGTAGCAAACCACGCAACTAATCTATACTTCACCACGTATCAATTAGCTAAAATTAATCATATGTATCAATTTTCTTACGGGTGGTTTATTGAAACATACTCTGAATCGATTCAGAATGCGCACAAATATAAAGAACTTTCGAAACGACGGAAAAGTTTAATTGATACTTTAACATATGAACTATACTGCAAAATATGTCGATCGACTTTTGAGAAGGACAAAATGCTTTTTTCATTCTTAATATGCACGAATTTGTTGTTGTCATCAAGAAAAATCTCCGTGGAGGAAATTCAATTTTTGATTGAAACTCCGGTTGTGGAGAAACTTGAAACAGGACCTCAGTGGTTGTCGGCGAAACAATGGGAAAAAGTTCTCAGCTTAGCCACCATGGAACGTTTCAAAAATTTTGAGCAATTCTTCATTGAGTATGAGATGTCGTTTCGGAAAATTTATACAAGTAGAAATCCAGAAAAGGAAGTTTTTCCTGAGCCGTACAACAGTAGTTTTGATAAAATACTGATACTCAGTACCTTTCGTGCTGACCGTTTATTTATGAGTATTCGTAACTTTATCAAAACGGAACTGGGCGATCGCTTTATTGATCCTCCTCTGTTTGATACCACAGCTTCGTTCATCGAGTCCTACATTTTATCCCCTTTAATCTTCATAATAAAATCTGGTTCTGAGCCTATTAACACTCTCAGAGATTTTGCGAAGAGTAAGAATTTCCACAATAAACTCGTCATGGTAACTATCAAGAACAACACCGAGGAGGAATTTGAAATTCTTATCGACAAAGCAAAGAAGCTCGGATTATGGATTTGTTTACAAAACTGTCATCTTCTTAGTGGATGGCTTCCTCTACTGGATTTGAAATTAGAAGAGATCGATTACAGTAACACTCATGAGAATTTTAGACTGTGGTTAACAACAAATGAAACTCCGTCTTTCCCTATTTCTCTGTTGGAACGAAGTGTTAAAATCACCAAAGAACCACCCCAAGGTATCCGGAAAAAAATGTTGAATTTATATTTGGAGAACCCTGTGAAATCGTCGAGTTTTTATACTAATTGCCCGGGAAAACATGACGTTTTTGTTCGTCTGTTGTACAGTGTGGCGTTTTTACATTGCATGGCTGTGGAAAGAAAAAATTTTGGTTCCTATGGTTGGAATGTTCCGTATGGTTTCAATGAAGACGACTTCATTATGACCATTTATGAGTTACAGAATGTTATAAACAACCGCTTGGATCCTCTTGAAGAAATTCGGTATTTGATCCAAAAGTGTAGCTATGGAGGATATATAGCAGATGAGGTGGACCAGAGACTTTTTAGTGTTTTAGTGAGGGATTATATTGATTTCAAAAATCAATCTAATTTTTGTCTCCCGACAAAAATTGATCATCAGGATTGTGTACAACATATTTTGAAGCTACCAGAGCTTGACGACAGTCAGACTTTTGGTCTTCATGAAAATTACGAAATCATCAGAGAAACTAGAGAATCAAAACTGATTCTACAAGCAATTACCACAACTTTTAGAGTTGTCACGATGAAAGAAGACAAATTTGATCTTTCTGAACGAATTCAAGAGTTATTAGCGCAAGTACCGGATGGTTTCGAACTCCCATTCGGATATAAAGTAGCCGACGATGATATTATCGAACTGATTGTTGTTCACGAATTAAAAAACTACAACGAACTATTAAAAACTGTAAAAACTTCTCTTTTAGACGCGCAGAAAGTTGTAGATAACAGCTTTTTAATGACTGACGAATCCGAACACGTTTGCAAGTGTGTTGCAAGCAACAAAATCCCCAGTAATTGGTTACGAATTTCTTATGAAAACTCATATTGCTTGCCGAAATTTATGGAGGACTTAAACGCGAGAATCGAATATTTCAGAAAGTTTAAATATTCATCAAGTCATAATATATGGTTGGCTAGCTTCTTCAAACCTAAGGCGTTTCTAGTAGCCACTAAATTATTCTATAGTAGGAAGCTCTCCATTTCAACGAGCGAAACCGTTTTTTCCATCAAGAACACTGGAGACAATCCTGGAAATATAGACAGTATTGTAGTAACTGGTTTGTTTTTAATTGGAGCCAGCTGGAACGAACGAAACCAAACTCTGGAAGAATTGCCACCGAAAGTCATTCACGTGTCTATGCCGACGGTTTTGTTTGCGATCACACGCGATGACGACCAGTTCTACAATTGTCCTTTGTACAAATGTTTGGACTATTGTAAAGAAGAACCGTCAAATTATATTCTTTCTGTATTACTAAACACGCAGCGATGTCCGGACTACTGGATTAAACGAGGAGCGACACTTTTATGCCAGAGTTAATGCAAGTACGTGGTTATTATCTTAACAATTTGTATTCAAGTTTTTTAGATTGATAATGTTTCTTTTCAGAAATTACTGAGTAAGATAGCGTCGTATCTGACATTGCTGCGATTCATCCTCAACTTAACACACTGATTTATGGCTTGTACGAAGTCTGATATGTTAAGTAATCTGAAGTTATAAAAACTTCTTTTGTCACGACTAAACTGCATACAGAATAGTTGAGATGTACGCTCGCACATGTATGTATCATAAATAAAGTTTTTGAAATGATTGCTGATTTTTAAGTGAAGATAATCCTGGCGACAGCTTAGAAAAATTAAATTCATAACGATTGTTAAAAATAAACTGACATTTTCTCTCCGTTTGTTTATAAATGAGCTTGAAACCCGAGGCCATTCTTTATAAAGGTGGATGTTCTCATTATTTGAATTTGTACTTGATACAGGAATGTCCCGAAAATAATTTTCTTTCAAGTTAAAACAGGAAAGCGTGCAAGTAAGAAGTTCGATTATTGACAAATGATTTTCGCATTAGTATCGGGAAAATGAAAGAGAGTTTGGTTAAACGAAAGATATAAGTTCAGAAGCCAAAAATGGAAGTAAGTCATTAAATTATCATTTTCGTTTTAGTCAGAAAAAATGTCTAGATGATGCAATTTATCTCTCTTTTCCTTTTCGCAACGTCAAATAAATGAAACAACAAATATAAAAAGGCTTTCAGCACCCTCTACTTTTCTCATGAGGGAAATGTTTTAGAAACTATTTTCTAGTGCAAAACATAAATCCAAAAACGCAGTGAAAAACATTTCATTTGTTTTGTGAGGAAATTTTTAAGTGAAGTTCTTTCATTTGAAAAGTGAAATGTTCAGGAGCAGTTGTCTGACACTTTGAAACGAAATATCATACGTTTGCAAGGATCGCTGAATTCACTTTATAGAGTCCAACGACGCGCGAAATATGTTAATTGCGTGTATGTATACAGCTGTTGATATTCTAGATACGGCTTTCATTTTAGTACAGCTATCAGTTACTCTAAAATCGATAATCATCGAAGATAGAGAATTATTTAATCCACATTCGTCTAAATTTAGTAGCATCAAAAATTTAATTTGCTGTAATCCTCTTAGCAACAAAATCAACACGCGTCTCGTTCAAATATAAACGGAAAAAGAGAGAATTCCGCCATGGTTATGAATGAAATCAAAGAACTCCCATTTATTTCTAAAATGTTAATACCAATAGTCAACGAGCGAAGAAATCAATAACTCTTCTACTTGTTTGGAATGAAGTTATAAATCGCCTCGAGCTCTGCAGCCAAGTTTGTGTATTTTCATAGTATTCCTAATGAAGCAGTGTTTAACATTCTTCCCACGTTTTTCCTGGGTAATGTCAATTAAAATAGAAACATCTATATTGAATTAATAAGGGCTCAACCTGATTGAAACAGTGAATTTAGAAGTAGTGTTCTCAGAGCTTTTCAACATTCCCCCAAATCTGCGGCTTATATCTCGAGATGATTTATTTGTGTACTTGATTTTCTAGATCAGCACACATGCAACTTTTATGTTTAGTAACGTAGTCAGGTTTTAGGTTTGCCGGCATCAAAATTTTATTGGCCCTGCGAGTGTACTCTCAAATTCGACCGATTTAAAGTTGGGATGTCTCCTTCGTCAAATCTCTTCTATTTAGCCGACTTTATAGAGATTTAGTGGTATTGTGAGATGGATCTACATTCAGATTGCTGAGACGCGTATGTGGTGCTCACATAATGCACGGTTCACCGCCACCGTTTCGACGAAAACTTCACTTCTCCAAATGATATTTCAATTTTTATTAACAACTTTTAACTACAGGGCCTTCGTACTTCGGCTAGTATAACAAGTTTAATTAATTTATTAATAGAATAAGAATTTGTTGTTGTCATCAAGAAAAATTTCCGAGGAGGAAATTCAATTTTTGATTGAAACTCCGGTTGTGGAGAAACTTGAAACAGGACCTCACTGGTTGTCGTGGAATGTTTCAAAAATTTTGAGCAATTCTTCATTGAGTATGAGGTGTCGTTTCGGAAAATTTATACAAGTAGAAATCCAGAAAAGGAAGTGTTTCCTAAGCCGTACAACAGTAGTTTTGATAAAATACTGATACTCAGTACCTTTCGTGCTGACCGTTTATTTATGAGTATTCGTAGCTTTATCAAAACGGAACTGGGCAATCGCTTTTTTGATCCTCCACTGTTTGATACCACAACTTCGTTCATCGAGTCCTACATTTTATCGCCTTTAATCTTCATAATAAAATCTGGTTCTGAGCCTATTAACTCTCAGAGATTTTGCGAAGAGTAAGAATTTCCATAATAAACTCGTCATGGTAACTATCAAGAACAACATCGAGGAGGAATTTGAAATTCTTATCGACAAAGCAAAGAAGCTCGGATTATGGATTTGTTTACAAAACTGTCATCTTCTCAGTGGATGGCTTCCTCTACTGAATTTGAAATTAGAAGAAATGGATTACAGTAACACTCATGAGAACTTTAGAATGTGGTTAACAACAAATGAAACTCCGTCTTTCCCTATTTCTCTGTTGGAACGAAGTGTTAAAATCACCAAAGAAGCACCCCAAGGTATCCGGAAAAAAATGTTGAATTTATATTTGGAGAACCCTGTGAAATTGTCGAGTTTTTATACTAATTGTCCGGGAAAACATGACGTTTTTGTTCGTCTGTTGTACAGTGTGGCGTTTTTACATTGCATGGCTGTGGAAAGGAAAAATTTTGGTTCCTATGGTTGGAATGTTCCGTATGGTTTCAATGAAAACGACTTCATTATGACCATTTATGAGTTACAGAATGTTATAAACAACCGCTTGGATTCTCTTGAAGAAATTCGGTATTTGATCCAAAAGTGTAGCTATGGAGGATACATAGCAGATGAGGTGGACCAGAGACTTTTTAGGGTTTTAGTGAGGGATGATATTGATTTCAAAAATCAATCTAATTTTTGTCTTCCGACAAAAATTGATCACCAGGATTGTGTACAACATACAGTATGCCCCAGATTGAGTTCACAAGAGGGGAAAAAAAGTTTATTTTCCATTTTACCAAAAAATGACAAAGGAATAACATTTTTTGCTTATTTCAAAACAGATAAATCTGCAATTAAAATTTCAAAATTATTAGTTTGTACTCTTAAAATTAATTTTTTCATTATTTTTTTTTATTAAATTTTGTAATCGTATTTAAATAATAGCAGGCTGTGGATTCACAATATCAAATAATGCGTTAAAGATTAAAGAAAAATTTACCCAATAATGCGTAAGTATTAAAAAATTGGAAAAAAATGCAATTGCATCCTTAACAATCATTGAGAAAATTCGAAACAGTCTTAAAGAATTACGAGTTAGAATTGAACTATGAGCTAAAACAGGTAATGGGTCAATCAAATAGTGGAAATTGGTTTGAGTTACGGAACAAATTTCATTCCTTTGACATTTTTTGAAAAATTAAAAATGAAAAAGTTCTTCGTTATTTTTTGTTTTTTTCGATTTTAAGAACACAGCTTCATAATATTAAAGTTTTAATTAAAGATTTATTTATTTTAAATTAATCAAAAAATATTATTCCTTTGTCATTTTATTGTAAAATGAAAAATAACGTTTTTTTTCCTCTTGTGAACTCAATCCGGGGACATACTGTATTTTGAAGCTACTTCTCCAAAAGATATTTCAATTCTTATTAACATTTTTTAACTACAGGGCCTTCGTACTTCGGCTAGGATAACAAGTATTAATTAATTTATTAATAGAATAAAAATGTTTGTTTAGTTTGTCTCTGAAGTCGGACCACAATTCCGGCCTCTTCGTCGAACCTGCTTTAACTCGAGGTGTTCGGAGGAAACCATTGGGAATTGTGGTCATGATGACCTACCACTCTATCGATATTGTCCTAATCGCATTCACAGAATTTTAGCTTCGTCCAGAAGTTACTTGTGGCTATGAGTTCCGGAAGTGGGCCGAGAGTCGGCCCAAGTTAGCAAAGTTGTGGTATCCTCATATGTAATAGAGTGGGCGGGCATAGCTTCACATAAATCCCGGTGTCTTCCCCAAGGTGCACTAGAAAGTCGCGCAATTCACCACCGAAGATGACGCGCTTGAGACATGTGTTATCTAAGGCCTCACACGCTGTATCGCGGCGCCCGAAATATGAATGCAGATTACTCTCTGTTCCCGAATACATATTTTTAACCTTCAAAGCCGACTTTACGACTTCATAGATTTTTACGGCACGCTGAAATTGAAACTGGATCTTTAGCATGGTAAAGTGAGCTCAGTGTGGATTAACGGACGAGCTGTCGCAAAGGAAATGACGATGAAGTGGGCATAAACAAAAAGATAATTGGTTAAAACTATTTTATTTCTCTCACCTTCGCCTTGGATTGAGTTATGTAATATTTTTTATTTGCCGCAAGTAAAAAGTAGTCAAAGAGCCACAATACATCGAATTATTTCCAGTTTGAAAAGAATTAAATTAGGTTGAATCGTAATTTAGTTCACGCTCGAATACATGATCCTAAGGGAGATTAACTGGCTAAATTTGCGAACGTTTTTCTTAGATCTCAACTGCAGTGAACCTGCATTTTCCTTGGGATCTTGTAAATTATCCAAAGTGCTCGCCATGATCAATTATCCATGTGTACACCTATGTTTTAACGGATTTTGTTAGAAATTCACTTTATCCTAAACGATGTGGTCGATGTGGCTACCAAAGGTTCTCAAATTTCAAACAGCAAAGCCTAATTTATTAAATTCTCGATCGTGTATCTCCAAAGCTTTATGTTGGGAAAATAACGCTGTAAAAAGGACAATACTAATTGTTCTTGTAGAAGATGTTTTATTACGCTTTATAACTAATTCATTTCAGCCGTAAACTCACCAGTGAAAAGAAAGTTTATAGCGTGACCCTCATTACTGCATGCCGAGATTCGAGCTAACAAAATTTCACTTTATATACTCTCAGGAATATCATGTTTGTGTAATCATATAATTTTATTAGCAAAAACTATAACTCTCTTAGAACAGTGACCGGTTTCGCTTTACGGCACTTTAACAAGCAGCAAATATGCGAACTTTACGTACTTGCAAGAAACTAGAAGGACTCCTAAAGATTCGATAATTTGTTATAATCTATTCAGCACTTCGCAAACTTGTACTTCCAAAATCAACATATGAAACTAATAACTAGAAATTTTGCGGATGTATGAAGAGGAAAACCGAGAACATCAAGCATTATAATACGTTCTGGGATTTGAACGGTCCTTCATAACATCTATGTCATTTCAATTCAGCGTCGAGTTTTACATACTTTAGACAGAAAAAATTGAATCTCAAATGTGACAACTGATTTTTTACCAAATAATTGGATGGTCCTATTTCACTATTTTAAGCTGATTCAATTTTTTTGATAAAACAGTCCTCGGATTTTTGCCGATTTAATTTAGCATCGCTTCGAATAGAACTCTTATCTCTAGCCTGTTGTGCATTCATGTTTACAATTTCAACGGAATTAAAGATCTGTCCAAACATTTCTCGTGTAATCAAGCCGACGTCGCAGATTTTATAGTTCAGCCAAAGCAATGTACAACTTGTAATTTCAATGACGAATCTCAGACTATCGTACATTCATCGAGATCAGTCAAAATTGATCATCTAAATCATATTTAATCCAGCAAACATCCTAAAAAATCCACAATTTGCATCTTAGCCTAGAGAAGAATGCAGCGGTTTTGACGACACTGGTGCGTTGACTCGTTGCGATGAATGTACGATAGTTTGGTGAATGATCTGCTTCCACCTAGGCCAGTTTGGGCGCGATACTTTTGGTTGAATGGTTCGTGAATTGTGTACTTAATAAGATAAACGATGAATATGAATGTTGTTAGTGTAGGGTTTCTTTCGAAACTGTGGCAATTTGGCAAGAAATTGAAAATTTGTCTCGTTTTGCACAATAATGAGGAATGTAAATCCACAACCGCCTCCCACGTCGAAATTTTAAGCGGAGAAGACAAACATGGCAAACTAAGTTATCTCGATGTATTTGTTATTCTATTAATGACATCGCTCGTTTGTTTGTTTGGTAGCAATCGGAATAACTACGACCAACATAATTTTGTATTTTGGACAAAAGCAAATATGGCCTAACCCATAGCCTCGGCTTGATAAACCCGATTATCCGATTTAATGCGTCCGTGAAAGCTACGTCATACTAACTATTGAAACAATCAAATATGCAAGGATGGCTAGCTTTCGGTTTCCTTCACCCAGTGGGAATTACCTCTAGTTTCCACTTCAACCGACTGATTTATTATTCTTTTTGTCATAAAACAAACATTCGTATTAAGTTGGCTCAACACAATACGACGAATCATTAGTGTCTTACTGATGACCATACTCGGGATCTATAAATAATTACTTGTGGAGATGGAAGTGGAGATAAGAGCAATGCACATTGGAGTAATTGGTAGAGGTCGCTACATTACAAAGGGAAATCTGACGAAAACACAATTTCTGTGCACGTGCTGAAAGTAGCCACCAACGAAGTTTGGCAGTTAAAAATTCGGTGTCTTTACATGAGTTATTAATTGAAAATAACTGTTAGAGCGTACTTAGAAAGAACGAGAAAGAGATATTAAAAAATATTGATTTATCTGTCAGTTTCAGACGACATTCATGAAATACAAGCGGTGTCAAATTAATAACTGTGAGAATGAGATTTGGATTGAGTTCTCAATGATTTTAATACTCAGAATGTATTGTTTTCCAATGCGATAACTAATAAAGAGTCGTGTTGAATTTTTCACATTTTATTCAACAATAAGTCAACGATGTGATTGAATTCAAGTCACGTAACAACTTTAAACTAGATCAATAAATAATGAAAGGTGATGTGAGATAAGTCGACTATTTCTTCGAAGAACGGAACGAAAAGTACAATTCTAAGGTTTTGGTTTACTGTATTTAATTTCCGTGACCTCGTCATAAATATCGGAGTCTATCTGATTCTCAGTGGTGGAAGATGGAAGTATTTCCATATCTCCAGGTTTCACTAAAGCCACTCCATCATTTCCCATTCTCATGCAATCGAAATGCAAAACGAGAACAGTGGCTTTCTGAATGCGGGTTTCAAAATCAAAACACATGTGTAAATTTTGACCTCGAGTATAAACGTCGAATAATTTCGCACATCCTTCCACGGATATCGGAACATAAGGTAATGGCACAGGAATGCAAAGAGGCGGAGGATTTCTCGCTGAAACACAAATACATAATTAAAGCGAAAAACAAATGGCGTGCATATAAACTAAATTTCCTCCGGCAACTTGTACCGAGGGATTTGACTTTTAAAGTACTTTGGGAATTTTTTACGTTTCCTCAATATCGGGAAAATGAAATAGGACTGCCAACTATAAAATATCAAAAACAAAAATTAAACCAAAGTAACAGACGTTCATAAATTAAAGTTTAAATTGTTGTTCTACTTGTGCGAAACTTGGTAAATTTAGCTTCGTTTTCGTTGGATTAAAAGTTAAATAAAATATAAAGCCGACACCTAGGAGTTACAGAATTTCATTTTCAGTTAACAGTATTAACGCAATTTTTACCTGAAATGGAGTTAGTGTAAATCGAATTTCCATCCATGAGCATATCCATATTGATGGCAAAATCATCGGGAATATAAGTGAATTTGATGCATCCTGGAACGTCAGTATGTTGCTAACAGTATTAAAAACTATTCCTGTATTAATTACCTTCTCGATTGAAATTGAACTGATCTAATTTTAAGCCAAGGCAGCAGCCACATGTTAGCTCCTGGCAACTGCATCCATTACTCCTAAAACCAATTCTCCGGAGAACACCCCTCGACTTTGTAGATGATTGGTCATTCTCACTTGACGTGTTCGTCAAGCTGTTCTCAATAGACGTCATTCGAAAAGGAATGTGAGTTTTGGGATCGTAGTACACCATCATCGATTCTACATTACTCTCTGCAACATAATGTATTAATGTGCCAACACTATCCGTAACTTTACACCCGTTTATTAATCCGATACATTGCTTAAAATATTGTTATTTATGATGAGAAGCTCACACCCTAGTCAATTTACTTATAATACAGTCGACAGCATCGATTTCTACAAAGGGAGAGACCTCGAACTGGTTGCAACTTTATCGTAATTATTTCGAAACTGGTTAAAATAAAAAACGATTTTAGTTATTGCCTAGTTTTATCTGGATTCCAATTTGACAAATAGGATACTCTGTTACGATAAAGCAATGGAGAGTGTAGATTTCTCTGGATGAAAAATTACCAACAGCTGAAAGTTCACAACACCTGAAAATATCGAAAGAATAAAGAAACGGAACGTTTGAACTCGTGTGGTATTTTATACATTTAACGATAGATATATAACAGTTTTATATAAAATAAATGAACTGACACAAGCTGACACTTAAATCGTTATTATTGTCGTTATTAATGTTATTACAGTACTCGATAAAATACCACCGTTACACCGGAAACAATATATTCTCTCATTCCATAACATAATTAATCTGAAATATTTCAAAAAATAAACTAACTGTATTGATCCCGCTAATTATTATTAATTAATTGGTCTTTACTTTTCCAGTGTCGTAGATAATTAAATCGGAACTGATAAAAATATGCTGGCAAAAGGAAGAAGCTTGATCAAAGTACCTATTAATTACTGTCATTAAAATTATTTAGAGCGCTCTTGCTTGGTTAAAGTACTTCAAACGTTCCTGTAATGACCGCATGGGCGTCGTATTACGTGTATCAAAAGAATTTTCTAAATATCTACAATACACGCTAAAATGCGAAATTTACAACCTATTTTCAAACAAACTTTTAGCAAAATCAGATTTTACCAAATACCAAATGAAGTTGCAACCAGTGGAACGAAGAGCCCGGGATTAAATTTTTTAAATCTTTTCCTTTTATTTTTGAATACGTTGAAAATCGGTTTTATATTCTATTTCACGTCACGGATAACACCACTATTACATCACTTCAGCGAACACGTAATAACGAGATTTGCAAATCAAAATTCCGAAATCACGTGCAAAAATACTTTTTTACGTGCCAGAAGTCTAAAGAAAGTGGTGCAAATTTAACAGTAATTATTTTCTTAGTTAAAATATCCTACCTTCGATATAAAATCCATAGATGCTGACCAATAGGATGGTGAAACCCACATAAATCACTCCATTCATATTTAAAATGGATTCACAACAATGCTAAGCCTGATCGATACAATACATTCGAGATGTCATTAACGCAACGATGTCAATTGCAGCAAGAAAATTTTCAACAGTGTTAATGTCATATTATAAGTATATAAACTCTCACACGGGGAAATTAGGATATAGAACCAACAACAATGAAAGACACGTACATTTAGAAAGCATTTCTCGTGGTTCACATATCAAACTAGCATTTAATTTAATTAACTGTTAGAAAACTATGCGCTTCAATGGACTCGCCAAGTTTCATTACGTACACAGACCACGTCACAACTATGTCAACTGTGTTTATTGCTGTAAAATACAACTTCGACTGTAAAACAAATAAATAGATCTTCCACCAAACTGGTTGACCAAAAAAGAAACGCGGCGATTTATACATTGGACGTTATGAGGTCAACAGGACAGTTTTTGAGATCTTATGAAATATTGGAATGGCATAAGAAAACCATGAAATTAACTAAAATGCACAACTTGCTTTTGCAGATCAATCAAGCTCCAAAAGCAGCGGATTTCGTGAGGGTTTCAAGAAAAAATCCAGTTTTTAAAACTTATATTTTGTAATAATTTGATTATAAATAATAAGATCGGACTTAGTTTCCGACATAAAATGAATGGTACGATTAAAGAAAAACAAATCGGACAATAAATTTCGACTAAATCAATAGTACTCGAATTTTTTGTCCCAATATTTAAACTTTTTACAATGAAAAGTGCAATTTTCTTTTATTTTCTATAAAAAGGGTACAACGGTCCCCATAAATTTTCTAGTTACCTGCAAGCTTAGCTATTTTTCCAACATGTTATGATCCGATTTACCTCCAACGTAATTACACGTTGCACAAAAAAATATTACAAATAATACTAAAGTTAGCTTTGCAAAATCACACAGTGTACTCAAGATAAATCCCCTAGGAATATTGGATAAGGCTATAAATAATTCACAGAAAGTCGTTCAATGCTTGGGCAAATTATCTAAAGACTGACCGCTACGAATAATTTATAACCTCGTCTAACATTTTAAGTGTGCGACTTGTAAAACAATCAAATGAAATTATTTATAACTCGTATTGATAAGAATGCGCGGATTAAATAGCTTAAGGGTCGTCACTGAAGGGTGATAACAACCGATGTGAATTAATTATCGAATTTTCAACCTGATTCTGAGGAACCCCTATTGGATACTATCCGTTAAAATTTAAGTTCAAAATAAATATATAAAAGCTTCTGAAAAACGGAAATTCGGCAGTCTAAACTAACTGAACGTGGCTTGAAAGTCCAATCTCAATTAATTATTTATAAAATTGGCAACTTTGATGGAAGTATACTTTACCTTACACGACAAGAGAAGAATAAATTAAATAAAATTAATAGCAGACTACGAAAGAGAAAATAACGTTTGTTTTTCAACTAAAACAAATTTGTGTTCCTACTTAATCAAGCCTGTGCCTCTTATTGTGAAAGAATCGAAGATAAAGAGGTAAGATACAACAATATAAAAGTGATCGTTTTTTTATTTAATCTCGTTTGAAATTGCCGACTTTACCGTCACTGTATTGATTGATTAAATTATAACTTTGTTCTAAGCCTGGAGAAAAAGCCAAGACTACTCAGAACAAATTCCTATAAATCTCAGTTTTATTCGTTTGTACATAAATGTTCGTAACATACAATTAACTCGTTAAAGTAAATCGATAAATGCAACTATAGAAAGTTATGTTCCGTAAGCGACAACGACATCGCCATTGAGCAACTTTTTTATTTTAATTAGAGTTTTATCGACATTCTGGCGATCAGCACGTCTTAGACTTTCGTCAAGCACGAGTGTGTTACAGTGCGTGAGTTTCATTGTATCTTTGTGTCTTTTTAGGGGCACGTTTCTCGCGCTGTCGTCGTAATCTTCGTCAGTTTGATCGACGACATCCACAGGATTCGCAGGAAGACCGCCTCCTTCTTCCGGACCTACCACTGCCACTCCTGATGCCCCCATCCGAAGGCAGTCAAATGACCATTCTACCAGAGTTAAGTCTTCCCAGTTCGCCTCCATGTCAATACATAAGTGTATGTTACGACTTGCGAAGTAGATGTTCGAGAATTCCACGCACAAACGGATGAACTGCAAACGTGGGAGCCGGAAGCACATTGGTGGAGGGTTTTTACCTGAAACCGAAATAATCTTCTATACCCAGGAACAAATGGCTTTTCTTTTCTCCAAAGTAAACGCCGAAATATGGCTTGTTTACAACTCCAGTTCTTTCTGGAACAGAGCTGTTTTCCATTTAACTCGGCAACGCTTTCTATTTACACGCCTCCGCCAGACCACAAATTTGTTTATCCTAATGAACTACTTCTTAGATTCGGTTTTTAACACCATAACTCTTAGTTTTGATACGAAAGCTACACTCTCGCTTACCTACAAGAAACCCCTCAATCAAACGAGCCAATAGCCACAGTATTTCAACCCATTTAATGCGTTGAATATATCAAAATCATTTACAAAATATTACACCCCTGCAACGAACACAAAAACACTGTATAAATCAAACTTGGTTAAGATCAACTTTCATAAAAACCGAAGTAATTCTTGGAGAAAAAATGTTTCAACCCTACCAAAATTTAATTAAGCTGTCACCCCAATGTTTCTACGCAAATAAAGCTTTAATCGAAATTTAATTTTTGGTAATTTAAATATTTTCAAAGAGGAAATGAACTTGGAGAGGGTACACACATTTAATCTAACTGACCGGAGGACTCAAATAAAATAACTTTGAAGTCACGTTAGTTTTCTTTAATCTGAACAAATCGTAGCGAATGACTGCTCCTTTCAAATCCTCATCATAAATTTATCTCGGGTTTGTAGAGCAAGAGAAGTCCTAGTTTTGTAATTCTTGTAGGAAATAAAAATATTGAAGCGTTCTACTTGAGAACAGTAAATTCCAACAATTTTTTATTCACTGATGCTAAATTTGTGTTTGATATTCATAAATTTCTTATCTTAAAATATGTGTAAAGTTTTAAGCACAAAATAAATAAAAGTATTATCTAAAGTACTTGGGAATTTTTAAACTTGCCCGACTTTCTAATCTCCAACGATGAATAATAAAAGCACTATTATACAAAAATGCCCAGTCTGGGTTTTAGCAGCTATACACCGATTTGTTTATTGATTTTTTAATTTTATTAAGTTCCGATTTACCTGTCTTTACTTTAGGTCAGCTCTGCAACACTTTATACAGCGATCGAAGTTTCTCAACGAAAGACACGTAAATCTTTTTGCTTGACATTAAACAAGAAACAAAAATTTATTACCTCCGGAAATTTACTACTAACAGAATAAAATCTACGAAATCTAGGCGTTGCTTAAAATCAAAATACGGAACTGAAAAGTCAAGATAAAGCTTTCATTAAATTATAACGTCGTTATCAGTAGTAATCGATATTGGGGCGCAATTTTAAAAATTAGCCGTCAATCATTCACGACACCCCAATTTTACACAAAATGTTTAACTTTAATTAAAGGGAATTTATACTGCGGACATAAAAGTGTTTTGATTTCTTTGACGTGTAGTTTTCATAATTAAATTCCTTGATGGAATACAAATATAACAGCATTCTGGAGTAATTGCATACTTTCATGTTTATTGTGTTCACTTGCTTGTTAAAATGATTTCGTTTAGAGAACGTCTTAATTAATGGGATTTCGTGCGATTTTAAGAAATATATTAGCAAACTTCAGTGACACCATTATGGTAAGTCTATTCACTTCCAAAGTGTCGAGATAGTCAAATCGCTTAAAAAAGTCGATTTAAACTTTGGTTACTTTACTGAAAAATTACAACTTAAGGGAGTTCCACGTTTAACAAACAAACTGAAGCTTTTAATTGAGCTGTATATATTGTACCGGTAATAAATTTTCTTTGCGATAAAAGGTACAAATTTCAGGAACTCATGAAAAGGTGTATTGTCTTAAACTCTCAAAGGAACGCTCAAACTTTTTTTTTGTTTGAATTTCTTGCTGCTTTTATGAGATGCATTGGGAGTGAACTAGTAACCGACTTCTACATTCTAAAATTAACGAAAATGAGAATTACCAGAAACAGTTCTCTTATAAAGTACGCGGCCGTTCATAGACATTTGAGCTGTAAGAGAAAAGTCCTCAGGCTCGTATGACACATTTAAGCAAGCCTTTTGATTAAACTGGTCTAATAAAACCCCAGAGCAACAACCACATTGTCCTTCAACACACGAGCAAGGTAATCTTAATCCTGGTAATAGCGAACTACTTGTAGTTGTCGACACTTGATTACTGGTCGATGCACTTGTTGTGTTCTTTGACGTTGACACTTTCTTTTTTGTGTCTGAAAATAGAATGTTTAGTCAAGATGAAATTATGTGAGATCGATTATAAACTATTTACCTTTTGAAGCTTTACATAATTGACTGTTTATCAACACTATCAGACACAAAAGAACAAAGGACTTCATTTTACACGTGTTCTAGCAAACTGATCTTCCATGTACCGTTTAACGAATGCTCTGTTGGATACTGAGTTAGCCCGCATTTACATATGTACCACTTTCTAGGTTTATTTTTATCTTTGGTTTTTACAATGATTCAAGAAAAAAACACAATTGTAATAAGGCAAATGTTACATGTATCCGTTTCTAAATTGTCATTCTTCTGATTTTCTAATACGAAGGAAGCAAAACTGAAAATTTACGAGTTTTGTTTCCACTTTGTAATAAAAGCTTTATTATTAATTAATTACCAGTCATTATTTATTTCCATATTCAGCAGAAATAGATATTTGCATTGGCTCGTGTAATTAATTATAGATGCACATTCATAGCTAGCAGCAAATTTATTTAAAAACCTCAGGGATGTCATGAATGATTTTTAGACCTTAATATGGCTCATGTATCCGACAGGTATCAAATCCGCATAGTTAGCAATTGCTTTGTGATTGATTTGATTTATAGCCAAGTTTGCAATTAATAGACTTGAGAAAAAATCTAAACTGAATTGAACGTTTATTATTATTGTCATTATTAAGTTTTTTTCATAACCAAAAGAATTTTCTTTTTGTTTTGGGTGGAAGGAGCACATTGAAACAACACTTTTTGTCAATGAAATTTACGCTTTTGACTAATCAGCCCGTGATGATCAGTGAATTAACACGATTAAATAGTTGTGTCATAGAAAAATCCATAATTGATTGTCAGAGTTTGGAATTTAATACCACACAACATTCGTACGCTGTTTTTGAGAGCAAATATATGACATCGTACAATTGGGAACTGTATTTGTGTTTTCCGTTGGGGTTTTTAACAAAAAGCCAATTTGTTCATTTTAACTTTATGATTAATACAAAATAAATATTTGAGCATAGTATTGAATTTAATTACATTATGTACATTATAAATAAATAACAATAAATTAATAAATAAATAAATACAGAGAGAGCAAAAAATTACCAGTGTAACCTAGCTAACCACATATCGCGGCTTTGCCTGCCTTGTCTGCCTTTTCTCATTTTTCTTTTTCGTGCATTTCTGCTTTCTTCGTCTTCATCATCATCGTCGTCTTCATCATCATCATCATCATCGTACTCCTCGTCATCGTCATCGTCGTCATCATCATCGTTTACAGTCGTGTTTGTTTTATTTGTAGCTTCTTCTGAATCATCACCAGCGAAAGTATCAACCACTCCGTCAACAATATCATCTATCACATCTTTAGATTCTTGTTTGTTAGGTACCGGTGTTGGAATGTCTTTGTCGTTGGGTGTCGCTCTGGTAGTAGATTCTTCGCTGTCCACTTCATCCTCGAGCACCTCTCCAACGACTTCGGAAATTGGATCATCGTCTTCTTCCGAGTCGTCTTTTTTATCTTTTTTGTTAATTGTTTTAGTTGTGTTGTTCGGATCGTCTGTGACGGCGTCCGCGTTCTCAAATGGGGTTGTCGTTTCCAACTTCTGATTAATGGATTCCTCAGTAATATCCTTCAATATAGTCTCTTGGGACATCAATCCAACGGGTTGTTCAGTTAAGACATTTGTAGACACATCCGGTATTTGTTGAGTAGTTTGCGTAGCGGTCGGAACTGGCGTGTCTATAGAAGCGGGGCTGGAAGGGACTTCGACAGGGTTGGCGTCGACAGCCGCTTGGGACGTCGCTTCTCCTTCAGGACCTTGCAGCATAACAGTCACGGCGGCAATTGATTCGTGAGGAAGTTTCTCGCTAGAGGTCTGCATTTCTGGCGTTTTACTGGTGACTTCGGAAACTTGCGTTACTTGCAACTTTGCGGGAGTTACAGTGGGAGTTTTTACAGTAGAAGTTTTCACAGGAACAGGGACTTTAACCGGCTTGGGTTTCGTGCGTATTGGTCGTCGGTTTATTTTTGCGGGTACAATAGCCGGCTTCCGCGTGACGACTCGTCTTATTGGAGCTTTAGTTGTTTGTACTTTCTTTTTTTTATTACCGGATGACCCCGACGCAAAGTAATCTCCAATGAAATCATCGTCGAACACACTGAAAGTGCTGTAATCCACCGAATCGACTTCATTATCGTCATCGTCGTCATCATCGTCATCAAAATCATAATCGTCCTCGTCGTCGTCGTCATCGTCGTCATCATCGTCATCGTCATTATCTTCCTCTTCTACGACAGGAAGAGGCTGCGATGGTTCCACTCGAAGACCGTTTGGACCGAACCGGAAACATGATACACGCAAAGCAGCTTCAACGTCATTTAAAGCTCGAAGCTCAAGACCTAGGCAAGCTTTGAAGTCGTCGCCTTTGCGGCCGATGTTGTAAACACGACCACAGAATTTTGATACTCCACCTGGAAGCGGCATGCAGACCGGGCGAGGCTTTTTACCTATAAAAAAATTGTAAGAATTGAACTAGACATGATAAATCGTTGGTATTGTATATTGATTTAATCGTATAATAAATTTTATTACGTTCCATTGTGTTCGGCAAGGCAACGTTATGGGATAATAAAAAACAAACAAATTAAACTTTTAATTATTAAATTCCCGATCAGTTAAATTCTCTGTGATAATTAAATTTAGCGTGAAAATTTTAATTATAGTAAATATTGCCGATACGTTATTATTTCGAACATAATTGCAATATTTAATGGAGACTAATGACCAATATATTTCAGCTAAATTACGGAGTTTATTTAAAGAAACGAATTGAAAATATGGAATTCCACTTAAAAATCAAGCACGAACGGTGTTTTGTTAAAATATTTTAAGCAAATAAAAAGTACACGAATTCAGGGAAAGGAAATCAGACTACTTACTAGAGATAGTAGTGTTGGTAAGGACTCTTTCTCCGAAACTCATCGAGATTGCAAGGCGATCTCCTTTCAGGTACTGAAGTGAAGCACATCCAGGTCCTTGTAAAGAAACTACAGGTATATTAAACTCTCTGCAGCAGTTGCAGATTTTCTCTGAACAGCTACAGTATTTATTTGCAGTGGAATCCTGCTGTCTCTTATGAGTAATTTTTCCATTCTTTCGCGTTGCAGCTCTTTTAGTATTGCGCAAGACTCGGGATTCTGCAAACAAATTATATCAATCAGGTCGGAACATTTGGGTTAAAAATGTTTATTGTTTCAAGAGATGCATCGATATGCTGGCACATTTACATGATTTTATCACACGATTTATTTCGGTTTCGTAATAACTGCACGAACGGAAACGGCTTTCACACATGACCATCGACATTAGCAGTGTGGATAACAATAAAGGCGCTAGTTCCGCGGTTTAATTATCGTTTTTTTTGAAGGATTACGTTTTCATTGGAATCTTTTCACCTTATTCGGTTCATTAATTAATTAACTTTAGAAAGTCTAAGCATCTTGGTACATTATTTAGAAAAATTTAACAAAGCGCCTTTTGCTTTCCTTGGAAAATTTCGAGAAACATCCAGGTTTCTTCAATTAACTCAAATTAATTATTCATTGAAGTGCCTTGTTGAAGCCACACAATTTTTCAATTTAAATTTTTAACTTACAATTCTAAAGCTCCATATTTCTGTCACAACATATTAACAAACTTACCAGTGATTTTTGTAAAATTAAATAATAATTTGTATCATTGCGTTGGCTTCGGACGGTTCAGAAATATTGATAGACGTGATTAATTTCTGTGGTATTCAACGTTTTTTTTCGTGACATAGATATTTGTAATAAGATCATTGAAATACCTTACCTATGGCAGCTGAAGCGGCGAAAGCAATAAGAATAAAAATCAGCAGCAGTTCAAAGATGAAAGATAATTTCATCTTGTTCCGGAGCAATCTGCAAATAGAGTTTGTTTAGTTATGTTATGCAGCATTTAAGCGCGTGAATGCCGTTTCATATAAATCAGAAAGAAATCAGACAAACTTAGTTTCCCCAATTTATGCAATCTATTGTGAACGCTATTTATTTCAAGCACATACTTTTTTAATTACTACGCTAAATCAAGATGTCAAAAGCATTTATTGTTGAATTAGATTAGCGGGGCAGGAATTTTCATTTGTCGTTTTTTATGGCTTTACACGATTAATGAATTTTTCCAAGCACTGAGCGCGGTATGACGAGTTCGTTGTCTTTAAACAGGCCAAGAATGTATCCGGATCAAACTTTCAAATCAAAGAGACATAAAGGTCTCGATATACATCTCCGTTTATATCTCTTTATTAAATAAATTGGTTGTTAAAAGACTCACCTGAAAACTACACAGTAGTTAAAACAATTACTTCACTAATACTGATGTACACTTCTTGGTCGCCGGTATAAGTCTGTATAAAATATTTTTCACGGTTCTTCCGAAGAAGAAGTGGAGGGGTCCATATGTCGGTCAACTGAAGTTAGGTCAATACGTTCATCCGGTACACATAGTGTAAACCATAGAAAGCATTTTCCATTCGTTTTCAGTTATAATTATTATAAAATTTCATTTTTATCAGGAAGCGACGTGTTATGACATTAGTCAACATGACACAGTTAACATAACGTTAGCATTAAAATTACTACAAGAGTCAAGGTCGTTCACTAATATTTTCCAACATAACGGGACTTGGCTTTTTAAAACGCAATAAACGATTCATTATTTCTACAAAAATCGCCCAAGTTTTGTTAATATTAAAAAATGCAAATGGGGAAACTTTTCAAGGGTTTAGCAGAATTTAAATACTTCTCAACGATCGACATTTCGGCAAGACTTGGATAATTGGAGTCATTATTTGAACTGGTGCTGAAAATGTAACATTTAGTCAAAATCGATCAAGAACTGCTCGGGGTGAAAACAGTTTCCTGTTTTTTTTTATGTAGAAAAAGTGTCCGGAAGAGAATGCTTGCCAACAATGCCCATAAAGATGATTTCGTTTTCAAGAATAGTAACGAGCCTTGCTTCTGTGAAAGGCCAACAATGAGGTGAAGAACTGGGTGACCTACTAACCTCCATCACGGCCAAGGACCGAAGACCATCGAAGACTCTCGTGTCTAGCATACTAAAGGCTGGTTACCGTTTCTCTGTCAGCTACTGTTGGCACTGACCAACTCAAACCGTTGCACCATGCATTGCGTGATATCACGATTTATTGTATTTTTTGTTGCATTTACATATGTGTCTTCCACCAACATCCTGGGTGAGTTCACATTGCTAACAAGTTATTTTCTATAGTGGCGAACAAAAAAGCACAAGAACGTTGCAGAATTATCTAGAGCAAGCTGTCATTTGCTTTTTTGATACGCCAAAACTTAAACAGCGAGTTGATGTGCTTTTAATAATTATCATTTTCTATTTTTCTTAACCACCATGCATGCTTCTGGAATTTCGGAACATTAAACTTTACTGTAAAATTGTTAACTGGAGGAATAATTTCTCAGAATCTATAAAATGTAGCGGAGCGCCGGTGATCGATCGGGACAAAACTTTTTGAAGATTTAGAATTTGATTGAAATTACTTCTGAGTTTAAACAATTCGAAAGATAAATTTTATTGCGTGAAAAGCCTTTTGATTCTAGTCGCAACAACGGTTAAATTATTGTAGCTTTCAGGCTCTATCTGTCATTACCCTTATCAACAGTAATAGTTTATATAATCTGTCTTTGAATCTAAAACGACAATTTGTAATATTTGTGAGTATAATTAGTAATTACTCTAAGTTGTAAAGACTCGTTGAATTTTTCCATCTCAAAAGAATCTAGAGAAACTGATTTTACTTTAAATATGAAAGAAAAACTGACTTGAGGAAGTGAAATCGACCACCGGCTCCAGCTTATAGGCCAAGGACATCGATCTCAAGAAAGAGTTACTCTTCATGTCTGATAAGACTTTTAAACTAAATCAGTAAAAGTAAAAGCAAGTAAAAATTTCAGTTTGATTTTGGCGAAACTATAAAGCCGTGTAATAAAATTCGCTTAAAGTTACAAAAGATTAGAAGGATATTAAAGAAGTTGGAATTAATTATTAAAGAGACGTGGTTTAAATTAGTTTCCACCGCTTTTTTAAGAGAGGAAATAAGTGATGCTGTGATGATTTTGACGAAACAAAAACACAAACTGTCTTCTCAAAAAATCGTAATTGAATATTTTGGGGAATTGTCTGGGGAACGAATTAAGAAAGATTTGTAACGCTAAACCGTGGAATTATTTATTCTTCCGTCGTTTTTTCCGTTGAAACTGAAAGAGTAGAGTGATGGAATAACACGAAAATCTTTTTTGATGGCTATTTTAGGCTTTCTAAATTACAAAGCGCTTTAGTTCATGAGAATTAATGTTTCAGTCGTAAAGAAAATACGATTTTTCTCTACCTGACCATCAGCGAATACGATTTGAAGTAGCAATTGCAATTGAAAGGGTCTATATAACTGTAAACATTTGTCAGACAGACAAATCGCACAGTGAGCTTTCAGTTTTCAGTATGCGAAGCTCTAAGACCAGAAGAGGGTTAAATTGATACTCATTTATTTACCATCCATTATTCACACACCTTTATTTAGGTTTTTAGGTATAAAACGACGGATTTAAATAAAGTTTTAATCGACGTAAGAGCTTTTTCTTAAAGCTACAAAGAAAGCTTTATCCGAAGGCACTTCTTCACAAAACTATCACAAAAGTGGTCACAGTAACTGAATTTCCAATTCGTCAAGTTCAAATAGCTAAAATACATACTATTCAATCAAACTTTCTTTAGCAAAATAAAATAGAACAGTGCTTGACAAAATTGACTTGGAAACATTGCCCGGAAGCGAATTCTTTCATATCTCAACATCGATTTGATTCAACTATAATTATTTTATTAATGCAATGACGCACTCTATATATTTTTGAACTTTTTGTTTCTTAGATTTATGGCACTGGGGTTACGGCGGAAGCGAAGTAGAAAAAAGAGACGACAGTGTAGATTCTACGGCTCCAAGAAGCTGCACTTGTGAAGGACCTTCTTGTATGTGTTGTGTCGATTTCAATCTTACTTACATCGATTTAGGAGGACCAGGTATTACCATAATTTTATAAAAAATCAAAGCGGAGTTTAGCTTCATAATTTATTAGCGTTATAACTATACATCACAAATATACCGGTGCCACAATTTGCATTCGGATCAGAAACTAATCACGTTTGTTTAATGAGTAAACACAATAAATGAACAAGTAGGAAACTAATTATATCATTGCACGTGTGTACACAAGTTAGGTTTGTGGTACTCTAAGTCATCTCTGGAATCACGCATTTTTTAAATTCAAAACTTTTATTCAACTTTGTAAATTTGTAAACATGACCACTATTGCAACAAAAAAGCTCTTGTAGCGTGTAATTGCTCTAATGGAGCGTACATACAACGATAGTTGGTTTCCTTGTCCATGTTTACCAATTAAACAAACGTGTTTAATTTCGAATTTTCTCTTGTTCTTAAATTTTCTGTTTTCGCAAACTCTAATGTAGCACGTTGGTTTCAAATCGATATTCACTTCTGATATAGAGCTAACTTCCAACATTTTTCATGTATCCAAATTCGACATGGCTCTGTGTTATCGAATTTCGATAGCAAAAGTAGCTTAAAGTGCCCTAGAACCTCTTCAGTTGAATTCGTTTATTATCTTCAGTGCAAGGAAGAGATTTTTAGTTTGAATTAAACGTTCTAAAGTTTCTGCGCTTAAATTTGGGATTCTGTTTGTGTGAATTTTTTATGTTTAGGTTGTGTTCGAATGAAATACATTTCGCAGGATGAGGGTATGGCTGTCAACGTTTCCTATGGGGAAAGTCTTCTACACAGTGAGCAAGTGAAAGGACCTAATCCTGTACCGACTTGTATGGCTCTCCTAGCTAATTTAGCGCAAGTATGTGCTCGCTTTTCTGACTTACAACCCCACAATGATGGACTGCGAGCTTGTTTACTATTAGAGCCTAAATTGTTGGGAGATGTAACAACAAGTTTTAATATTGGGTGTTTTACGATGGGGCCCGAAGGCATGAAAGTGGAAGAAAATGCCAATTCTACCTTCACAACTTTGCTACAGGGAGGAAGTGGAAATAACAATGAAACTCAGTAAGTTAAAACGACACGACATAATTTAGAACTAAAAATCAACGGAAATAAAGTAAATAAAAACTTTATTAAGCTTTCCGAATGCTCTCAAACTTGCAGCGGCGTTACCAAGAAAATGATAAATATCCACCATAATAACCACTTTAAATACTTCAGTTAATTACAGTTATCAAATATGACAGGTTCATTAAATCTGTAATTCAGTGGATATCAAACACCAGCTCATTTTAACTTTTATCAAATTAATATCAGCGTTTTGAAACTATTTTTACATAACGTAATGCCAAACGCAGGTTATCGCTATTATTGCGAATATATTTTTTTATCCCCTTTAGGCATGGGTTATCGGTTTAATCCGAAAATGTTGCATTTCACCCACAAAACGTTTGTGAAGTTAATATTGAATTTGAATGGTAAAGTAAACAGGGCCATTTTCATTTCTCGAAAATCTCAGCTGGTACCCTTTTAGTGGTTACGCCACTGCAGAATAGAATCAATAATGCGTTCTATACAAGCGGTGACTTATTTCCAGGAGCGAATCGGAAGGACTAAATGAAGAGGAACTAATAGCCGCTGTAAATGAGTCGGCAGAACAAGGTCTTGTTTTCTTCGGGAATCTACTAGGTCTAACTTTCGGAAAACCCGAAACCAATGAGACTAATACTGAAGCTGTCACTTCTGGTACAAATTCAAGTAGTGAAACTCCACCAACAACATAGGAGACATCACGTTCACATTAAAAGATGGAACTAATAACTTTATTTATTTTATTTTATTAAATCCTTAGTTCGTTTGTATAATTATCTATTTATTTCATTATACACGTTTCACAGTAAATCTGTTTTTAATACAGTTCCTCACGGCAAAGTACAAATCAATTAAAAAACAATACTACGAATGAAAATCAAATTTCTAATTAATTTTCTTGTCGATTTAATTACGACAACTTTTAATTTAGTAGATTAAAATTTAAGGTCTTCCAAGTGTTATTTAGCTTCATTGTTAATTAATTTTAGAAACCTCTAAAAAAATCTAAGATATCGCCACTACCTGAGGACGAAATTTCGCCGGGTCCAGAACAGAGCTAATTGTCCTAATACAAAATTTACCGCCTCACTAACTGGGATTGCTGTGCTCTTGTAAGACTATTTTTACTGTAGATGGTGCACGTTGGAGTTAACGGGGTTATAATTTAGGGTTGGAGTTAATGGATTACATTAATGGTTGCAGGAGCCAAACAAACTTTTTGTCGTTATTAGACTGTTCATGTAGCTGAAAATTGAACTTCTTTGTTTATATACGCTTTTTGTTCGATGTTGTTGATAGTATCGATTGTTTTTCACTTCATTTAACCCTCTAAATTGTGCGTCAAGTCTATATAACTTAAATTTGAAGGGTTTCAAAAGAAGCATCATTTTTCTTTGCTTGGGAAAGTGACTGCTAAGTAACTCGTCTAAATAACAAATCTTCAGACTAAAAAGTCTTAATTTATTTCCTACACGAACTAATTTTATTACAGTATCTGTTGTTTTGCATATTATAAGAGTGTACTTTTCTACATTGAAATTTATAGCTTTTAAGCTGTAGCAACATACTTTACAGCAAAATATGGTAATGAATGTAAATACATGTCGGAATTATTTTAGAACAATACAATGTCTTTATCATCTTAATTGTTTCAAAGGAAAATATTACTTGTTGAAACGAACCTGATTTGTTTGATGTTTAATGCAGGTGGTGAAAAAAAAACAAAACTACATGTAATACGAATTCCACAAACAATTACTGAAATGCTGAAAGCGTTGTTTAATTTTCCGAAATGTTTTTCTACATATAACTTTAATGTTGTTGTTTTATACACGGGAAAGCTTTAGTAACAAAAACATTTGGCTCTGAACCTGAAATCCTTGATTCAGCTGTAAAAATAGAGAAATTTGTTCACATAAGATAGATACGTCCAGTTCTATGAAAAGATAAGGTTTTGTCATCCTATATTCCTGTTTATTATTCGATGAACGAAATTTATGATTTATAAGACTTACTAGTCAAACGTGTCCTTACATTTCTAAGCAAAAAAACTTATGAATAAAAATTTCAAGTACCGGTTCATCAATTCCACTTTTTAAGTGTGAAGTTTGGGTTGTTTTCAAACAATTTTATAGCGTTAAGAGGACGTGATGCTCAAAAATCCAACTCTCGAAATATAATTTTAAAGTCCACAGTAAGGATTTAAGTCATTCCGAGCCGAATTCATAAAATTCATGTTTTGATTTTGTTACAGTGGAACCTCTCAGACACAACCGCAGAACTAACGATTGACTGCTGTTGTAGGTAGAATATGCGGGGTTCTACTGTATCATTAAAACTACACGGGAGAATAAAACGGGGTAAATATAAAAGCACAACAAATATAAAGATTTTCCCGATAGAAAAACCCCGTCTGATTAGTTGTTAATCAACGACAAATTTAAATAACTGAACGACAGAGGATGAACGATGAAAAAAGGTGAATGTCAGACATTAATAATAATTTTAGCGACAAAAAAATATGTGATCGACAATTATTAATGTTTTCAACGACTGTTAATGTTTTCTTTGACAGAATGGCTAAAATCGGCAACGAACAAACTTCACCTCACAACAAGGAAAAAATTAACAGTCGTGCAATTCATTAAAAACGGCAAACTAATGTTTTCCAACTGTCGTGCAAGATATTTTGAAAATTTGTTTGTCTAATTTTGAGTTTTTTCTATCTCCTACGTTCGGTAGTTTGCTGGTTTTATTTTATTGTTCTTCCATGGCTGTCGAGAAATTAAAATTTATGTCGTTAAAAAATTGTTTAGTCTGCCATTGTTGCGTTCTGTCGTTGAAGTTATTAAACAACCAGGTAAAATCAATTAATTGCCTGGAGAGTATCTTTATTGTCTTGATAAATATAACTTGCCGTCCGATTTTTTTATTTTACTGGGAAATAAAATTTCACGTCGTTCAATCTTTTATTTTGTCGTTCTATATAAAAAGTGTCTTGCAACTAATAATTTGGTCGATTTTTCAATTGTTTCCATCGTTAATTTCATATTATCTGTCGTGCTAAAAAATGCCACCCGAATAAAACACACATTTCCATATTTTTGTTTGAATTGTGTAACACTGTAGACTCCTCAGTTTGGACCAATGACAGTTATAAAATATCTAATTTAGTTACTGTAGTTAGATACTACATATAATAATTTTATTACTTATCTTATTCGCGGTGCATGTTGTGCTCGTACTTTGGGTTTATATCGTGGCATTATCCTTTTATTTTACTATTATATTGTAAATAATAAATTTGAAAAACTGTGGTTGCACCATTTTCTGTTGCTGTTTAGGAGTTTTAATTTTCGAGTTTTTGATTAGATGTGCACAAACGAGTTTAAAAACAAGAAACTGTTAAATATTCAAAACGGAATTGCTCTGCTTAGAATTTAATATTTAAAAGTTCATCCGGTGTTTCGGAAAAAGTGCTGTGCCGCTAAAGTGTATTTAAAAGGATTAAAGTGGATTACGTAATGTATTTTCCTAATGTTAGTTGTAGTTTAATAACGGAATGTATTAAAGCAGCAAACTCCAGAAAATATAATTTCAGTTATTTTCAGTGCCTACGCATTCTAGTTTCGTTTTTGTTGCTTTTGTTTTGATAATTGATAAAAACTATTGTGACTCAATTAAAAAAAAATGATCCAGGGGATGTCAAAGGCTAAAATGTAGGTAAATGTGCACTACAAAACCTTGCAATCTAATTACATAATTAGGGTTTTTTTTTAATTTTGGAGTCGCTATTTATTATCTGCAGCAATGGATTTGAAGTGGAGAGCTAATAAGGTAGAAGCTTTTCAGTACTGGCCGGTATTTGTGTCGGTGTGTCTGCTGTTCTGGTCGAACGAAACCAATACCGACTTTCCTTCTGACTCTAATATACTATATGTTAAAAATAATGTGACTGAGAGTGAAATTTCTAAGCTGATTTCGCCTCGCCCATCCTCTGAAACTTATATTTAATAAAATTATCGAATTTGGAGCCTTTCCTAGGCGCTAGAAGGTTGTACGCTGACTGGTGCGGAATTCAAAATTATTCATAGAGGGTGTACCCGAATAAAGTGCAAAGATTTTAACTCCAATATCAGACACCACTGTAGAAAAAAAAATCGAAATTTGAATGGGGCACAATTTTCTCGGATTTCCCGTTACTCGACACTCTTAAAAAAACGCACTGTATGTAATTGTAATATTTGCAAAATTGCACTAATTTGCATTGCCGAACGTGTGTAAGTTTGGTTGCCTATACCAACTTTGACAAAAAGTTATTTGTCCTTCGTGCCGCTCGGGTGTTTTCGTCGTGCGCATGCACAAAAGCGCATTGGCGCACTTGATCAAATTTCTTCAAGGACAAGAGAGCCATGTTTATGACGCAATCAGAATCGGTTAGAAAACAGAGAAATTCAAGCAAGTGTGAAATGTGAAGCCTCGGACCAAGTGTCCAATTTGGGGTAAAATTATCGAAATTTTTTCTACGCGTTCGTAAAACAACCGAAATGAGAAAGTTTCGCATTGAAACAATGAAGAATTCATGTGATACTAATTTAATAAGTTTAGTGAGTACTGCGTAGTTGGCTGTGAAAGCGGTATTCAGTCGACGTCATCTTGGGCGAACAAAAGAACGTTCTCGAAAATCCCTGGAAAAATCGAGTTTTTCGAAAATTTCGTGTAAAAGTGAGGTGAAAAGGGGCTCAAGTCCACACCCAAGAAGGTACCAGAAGGAAAATGTCGGCCTTCATTAGTAAGCCAGTAAGTGGGTGGATCCATTCTGACAAATTAATTTCGAAACAAGGGGCTAGTTATGCTGTAAAGGTGAGTTTAACACCCTTTTTCTCAGTTCCACACCCTAAAAATCGATTTGAGCCACCCTTGAAATTTCACCCTTCATTCTATAATTTGATGCTTTTTTCCAGTATGTGGGGTGTCTGGAAGTGAAAGTTTCCATGAAAACTCTAAATTTCAAAACCCGGTCGACTGTTGCCAAGTGAGTATTAATTTTTGCAAATCCACCATCTTGTTCTCACCAATTTCTCTTATAGAGAATGCATAAACAAGGTGTGTGAAACTGCGGGTTTCAAAACCGCTGATAAGAAGCGAAAAGTCGACAAAAAGGTCCTCAAAGCCATTGCTGAAGTTCCTAATATGAACCATGCAGGAGCTAATGTATCACTTAATGTCTCTAGTTCAAGTCTGTCACTCACTTCTTTTGATGACAACAAAGTTATAGCCTGTCATGATATGCCACATATTTCATTTGCTTCTGGAGGAGATTGTGTAAGTTAAAAAGGGGAGGTTTTTATGTTATGTAATATTTAGATTATAGGACACACTTGACTTTGTTGGATATGTTGCCAAGGATGTCAATGACTTCAGAGCTTGTTATGTCTTGGAATGTGGAGGAGGATTAGCCAAAGATGTCATCGCGACAATAGGACAAGCATTTGAGCTGAGGTTCAAGCAGTACATGAAACCAACACAAGTTGGGTAAATATTCATGCTTTTATAACGCACCACTTGAATTTTACCCCATCATGACTTCATCCATTTGGTAGTACTGGAAAAAAATTGAAACGACAACCAGATTGACATACAAACGATCGGGTTTCAGTGTCATTCATTAGAGTTTAGCTCACTAATTACAAGAATTATCTTTGGTAGGCTTTGGAATTTAGTGTGTTGGTAACTGTTATTCCAAAGTGACAGTTTAATTGGTTTTGGTTAATTACATATTATTAATTGGACATAAATATTGACACGTCAAAATACGCCTTTTTCACGACGTTTTAAATATAAAGTGGTTTAACGATTATAATCTTATTTACACGACAAAATAATAATTGAACTAACGATAAACAAAAGGTTTCAGAAAATTTCAAAACAAAAACACGAAATTAAAATTTTACTGCTTGTATGTGTTTATCAATTGATAAGTTTTTTCTTCGTTCAATCAAATTCTTATTGTTTTTGTTGAATATTTACATTTTTATTTATTATGTCACTCATAAGGTCATAGGTACTAGGCAGGTACTTTCCCTAAATTTTACTCTTTCCGTTTTGTTTGTACCTTAAAAGTTATCGATGATTTTGATTATTTGATGGGAACGAAAGGTATTTACTAAGACATTATCTGGCAATCAGAGCCGGACTTTGCTTTCTCCTTACTACATACCCCAATAATTTGTTTTTGGCGGTGGTTGTGGTTTGGTGATCAGACTTTTTTCAAAACATTTCTAATTCGTCCCATCCATTTGTTTGTCGTTAGTTTACCTGTTTTTCTTTTCGAGTCAATTAATCTAAACCTTTAGTAATTGATTGTCCAATCTCAGAGATAAGAGTGCTACTAACATGTAAACAAATGTAAATTCTTTTTGATGTAGTTTTTTATCGTAACTTCAACAAATTTTAGCTTTCACGTCGTGAAAGGAAGTTACATGAGTCAATAAAGTGATTTCAGTTTTTATCTCTCTTGGGTCATTTTTTTAACGGCATGCCATGAGGTAGAATAGGAACGACAATCAAGACAGCTTTAGAATTCAAAATATGTTGGTGACTTTGTTATCTCTCAAATTGTTTCTTTGATACTTGTTACGTGTTGAAATGAAATATTGTCAATATTTGAAATGTTGAAACTGATAGACGATTGTGTACGTGACATGAAAAAAATTATTTTCTACGTTGTAAAAGGAAATATTACAATGCCATTAAGATCGAATAGAAACGACATTTAAGCAAGACTTGAATTTTGAAATGTGTTGGTAGTTCTACCTGTTGACTTAAAACAATTTGTTGACAGGTGGAGGTAATGGCAACATGTAAAAAACTCCAAGCTTTCGTGTTTTTTCTTCGATAACGAAAGGAGTAATTGTTTACAATACTTCGAATGTTTTAACGATTGTTAATTACTAATTCCTAATTACATCTTATTATCAAGATGTTTTGTTATGTTTTCATTATAAACACTTTTGATTAGTTGATTACGTATTAATCTTTTTATTTGCGTTTTTTTACTTCAATAAAATCTATTTTCAATGACATTCTGTAAAAACATTCTCATTTTCTAATATTGCGTTGGTTGAAATAAAAGAACGTACTTAAAATAATCGGAGATGATTTGGTTCAGGTTATGCTTTAACGAAACTAGTGAAAAGTTGTAGTTTTTCTGCTCTTTGTCACATTTTATGATTGAGTTTGTCAACAAGTTACCAACGGCATTCAATTGTCAATTTCAGGTTAGCTATGGGTCAGCCTTCAACTTCCACAGGTGGAGACGCCGACAAAGACTACTACAACGACTTACCAGGAAAAGTGCCCCCAGATGTAGGCCCTCCTCCTGTTCCTCCTCTCCCAACCGTGGTACCTCCCTTCACTACTCTTCCATCAGTTCAGAGTCCTAATTTGATAGATCTAAATTCTGATATGTCCATTTTTGATACCGCACATCATGATTACGTCAATGACAGTGTTACATTTAAAGAACGCGACGTTTTTGATATGCGTAAGTTAAACGTTGGGTCTTCGAGTGTGGTCTAATTTACAGTTTTAGAACCATTCACTCACCATCAAATTTCTGTAAGAAGTATAGAAGATCACTTAGCGGAACTTCAGAATGAAATTTGGTTTCATGGTCAGATCAGTAGAGCAGACGCCGAGAAGTTATTACAGAAAGATGGAGATTTTCTTGTGAGGGAATCACCGAATTCGGAGGGACAGTTTGTTCTTTCGGGAATACAAGACGACACAAAGAAGCATCTGTTGTTGATTGATCCAGAAGGAGTGGTTAGTTTTTTGATTGAAAGTTTGTTGTTTTTTTTTAATTGTTGTTTTTACAGATTAGGACAAGAGATCGCATGTTCAACAGTGTTAGTCATCTTATCAACTTCCATTGCGAGAACGTGCTACCCATTATATCAGCAGAAAGCGTTCTAGTACTTCGAAATCCAGTACCCAGAATATCGTAATTATAGCTGGTGAATATGAATTTGCCTTGCACTAGCTTCTATGTTATAGTACTGTTCAATGCAAGTTTAGCAAATTCTTATAGTACAAATTATATTTTTTTATTTCAAATGATTTGCCATATTATATATATATATGTACGTATATACAAATGCATTTATTTTTGCTAAGCTTGTTGGTGATATTCACTAATCTTGAGTTTCTGTGGCAAAGAATTCTTTATTGAAATACCACAGCATAAGTCATTAAAGTATTTAATCACTAGTGAAAGTATTAGTTGCATTTAAATCATTTAATCGCAAGAATGTTATGCAAAAGTACGCGCTGATTATTGTGATTTTAGTCTTTAGTTAAATTGAAAGAAACGGAACAGATGTGATAGGTACCTCAGGTTCAGAAAGAAATGAAAGGTGCTTGGGGCTGTTGAAGTTTTAAGACACCGGTGGTTGGTTTTTATTTAACCCCAAGCATCTTTCATGATGGAATTGGCTTGATTTGATACTTTTTTCTCAAGTTTAAAGGGAAACCAAATGAAGATTAGTTACATTGGTGATTAAGACAATTTTCTTCAGATATTTATGCTGTGTGGTACTATTTTTAAGTAAAAAAAAGTGGACTGCATTTAGTCATACTGCTTCCATAAACAAGACTGTTGTTGTGGCCAAGTTTACAAAAATTCGTGAAAAATATTATAATTGAGTGCTTGAGCGCATTTTTGTGGATTTGTCTGCACATTAAATACATTAAAATTTGCTTCAAAATGGTGAAGCTGATGATAAGTGACCTTAGAACAAACAAATTTTATTAAAACCAGTTTGAATTTAGCGCGCTTTTGATAAAGACCATCACATTCCTGATTGATTTAGGTTAGATCTGAGAATTTCTTTGAAATGTCCTCGTATAATTCGTGAAATTGTGCAGGTTTAGGGTTTTTCTTACGTAAAAGTTGGTTAAAATTTTGTTGGTACGAAATTTGGATTTTTTTTATCCAAGTTCCGGAAACGGATGCCGCGTTTTCCCAAGATTTGATTGGACAAAAGCTGTAGGAAAATAATTCTCATGCAATAGACTCTGTTACGCGAAATCTACCTTATGGTAATAACGAATAAAGTTTACGTCGGTGACGTCAGAGAAATGTCACATTACCGCGCTCTCCCCGCTAACCGCGGAGATTCCCACTGTTTCTACAGTTGGCTCCCCTGCCCCCCACTTGCGCTTTTGGCTACGCTGTCGATTCAGATAGAAAGTCAAGATGGCTGCGAGCACCATCGCATACAATTATGGTGGCATCAATAATAACTAACTTAACCCTATCTAGTGGTGAATTGTGATAGTATAACCTAAAAAGTGTATTTTATAAACAAGTTTAAAAAGACTCTCATTATTCGTGGTTTCAATTTACAGTGAATTCCATTTAAAACTCGTCGGCGTAGTTGTACAAAATGGCGTCTCGTAGTGGTGTTGCATGAACTCTTTTACAAAATCGCCAAATTTTCGCTTTATCGCTTAGACTTTTCAAAATTTTGCGTTATGAAAACTTTAAAGAACATTTCGTGTGGGTTTTTCAAAAATTTCCATTGTGCTTGCTCATAGTAAAAACGAGAAATCGAAGATAAACGTGGTGCAAGATGCCTGAGGTAAGATTTTCCCTTTAAATACTAAATTAAGGGTTGTTGTTTGCATAAAATACTTTTCCCGTGGATTAAAACGTGTTTTTTAAATACTGCGTCAATGTGAACTCAAGGGCGTGGTCTGATTCCCTGTAAGATTTTACACAGTTTTCCCTTGCATATTTTTGTTTACAAATGGTTTTTGGTCATTTTCACCCTGTAGCAGATCGTGTTCCACCTATTTCTTCGCGTATTTACCTTCTCCACACTTCTAGGAACCTATTAAGCCCAAAATTTTCAATTTTTGAGATGGACCCTTTTGAGCAATTTAAGACTAAAGTTATGGGTTTCTCTTGTTGTAACCTCCCTTACTACATCCCAACGTGTTCACCTATGTTTCCTGATCTTTTCTCATTCCTTTTAACGTCCTGCTTTTCCCCAATATCCCTCAAAACCGAAACTAAGCTTTTTCATTCATTATTGCTTTATATTTCCATTTTTCGCACCACTTTTTGAAAGGGGTTGATCTGATTGTCGAATATAACCTCTACAAATCATGACTTTCTATTATGTAGTCTTAGATTTGGTAATATGGACCATAAAAAGAACCTAAATATGTTTTAGGGTACGATTGTCAGAATTAAACGTGTTTAGTTTTTAACCCTCTCAGGACTTTTACACGAAAATCTCGTTTTTGGGCACGTTTTTCAAACACAACAGGACATTTATTCAAAGAAAAAAACAATCTAGTCCCAACTAAACGACAGTTTTTTGTAAAAGTATCTGAAATCGCCTACAAAGTAACTTGCCCTTCTGAACTTGTGTTAAATAAAACCACCTTAATCACGATTCTCTCTTAGAAAATGATCAATTTATGACTTTTCATGAATGTTTATTTTTATTATTTACGTACCTACTTTGTATTTATTGTGTTTTATATAAAAATAAACAATATCGTTGTTACTATTTTTTTTTATTGAAAGGGTCCTTGTCAACTTCTACATCAAATTTTTTGTGTGCTTGATTTATGGCACTTTTGTATTTTTTTTAGACGGGTGACATGTCAGATTCAGAAAATTCTGGGTCTGGTTCAGACAACGAAAGCAAAAGTGACTCCTCGTCTAATAATTCCGGATCAGAAAGGTAAGACATCTTTAATTGATCTTTTAGTACAAAGGTAAGTGAACTTAAACAGTTTTCTTTGGAGATTTCTTCGATTATGGAGGGTCAAAATATTTCCTTGAGATAAAATTTTGTTAGCATCGTGACCTAATTCAATTAGCAATTCAATGAAATATTGGAAAAAAACTGTTGGAGGTCACTTGACTGAATTTGAATTTGAAATACTGCTTCAATAAAATTCGGAATTCCAATAATCGAAATGCCACTGTATTGTTTTCCAGGAAATGGGCTATTTTATTCATAGGTGATATAAAGTGATGCGCAAATCTGAATCATGATTTATGATTGATACTATTTTATTGAGTTAATATTGATGCGAATATCGGTCACAAGAGTTTTTATTTTAACTCAGTAGTCACATATAGGTAGAGATTGGTGGTCTATTTATTTCTTTTATGTACCGATTGCATTCGTTCCTGGGCCCTCCAAGACAGTGAAAGTTCATTAACCGCTTTATGTTCCACAAAAATAGTCATGATCCTTTGGGAATTCGGGTAAAATCATAATCATTCAAATGAGGATAAACGAGCAATTCGCAAAGAATTTGGAAGCATTTCAGAACCTTAACGACAGTGTTTTCGATTTATGGAAAAATGACTGCGATTAGTTTGTAATTAAAAACAAGTTTTACTAATTTCAAATGGCGTGTAAATTAGACCAAAAATTACCATGTTTTTTTGGGGTCATGATTACATAATTTATATTTATAAAAACTAGAAATATTCGGATGGCCATATTTCGAGTGGACAAATGAAACTGATACTAATTTGGATACATTGAACCAGGGTAAACTATTTCTACATTTGACCTACGCATTGAATTTTTAACTTCGCCTTTTTTCACATTTTGAAGTACAATAGAAGCTCGATAACGTGAACTTGCTGTCATATGAAGGATGCTATAGTGTGAACATGAAATTTTTTATATTGAACGTCGTATATTGTGAACAGTGGAAACACTCGCTTACGTGAACCTTTTTTTGTTTCGTTTTATGTGGTTTGTTATGTCTCAATTTCGATTTCCAACTTCCCACCGATTTTTGCTTGTCTACCTGCAATATTGGAGTAGAGTATTGTGTGAGTTCGCTGCACGTGCCAGTCTTTTACAAAAATTTGGATTAGCTAAGTCTACAATATGTTCAATTAGCCATGAATATGCTGTTTCAACTATTATAAATAAAAAGAAAGTGCAGCCAAAAATATCGTCGTTCTTTGTAAATTTGTAAAGCATTAATAAATGTAACCGTGGATATTTCGTCAACTAAGCGGCAACATGCGCAATCTCAATTTTTACAAAAACTGTTTTTGCCAGTGTATTTAATTTTTCTCAATTATTATTTGGTATCAAGTTTTAGCTTAAGGTTAGACAGTAATACAAAAGATAATCCCCACCAGTAAAATTTTCGCAAACAAATCATTTGAGAAAAAGTAGTAACAAAATATTTTCACAATTGAGATTCAGCATGTCGCTTAGACGACGATTTATACAATAAATGGTTTATTTTTCGTGCTTCATTTTTTTTCTACTACAAAAAAGACACTCGATAGGGTGAACATTTTCGATATTATGAACAGTCCTTGTTTTTTCTGTTCACATTATCGAACTTCTACTGTATAATGAAAATTTTTGAGCTTTTTTTTTTAATTCTAGTGTTTCTATTAATTTTTTTAGCAATTTTCAAATACCTGTTTAATCGAAACATTGCTTCTCGTTAGATTAAATTAGTGATAATTATCACCTATTCATAAATTTACATAAAATTGAACTTCGACCTTTGAAATCATGCATTACATATTTTTTGCTTGCAACATGATAAGATAAATAAGCGCTTCAACAGGAATATTTGCACTGGTTAACCGTGAATTACACAAGTAATTCTAATGGTGCAAACGGCTAAATTAAGCATTTCACTTTTAATTCGATGAAGTTTATTAGGGTTTAGCCAATTCTGTAATTAAAACCTTGAAAATAACAAATATTTGACAAACTTATTTGGAATTTATTTAATTTGTAAACCTATAATGTTTTTTTTAACTAAAATTTTTCGATTTTTTTGGTTTTTATTAACTTTGAGATCTATAGGTGTTCAATTAGACACAAATTCCCTGAATTTTCTACACTTTTGTATTATTGCTATTTTTTTTATTGAATGTATATATTATATAGCAAGCGTAAATTAATATTTCTTACTTTTAATCATCAGTCTACGTTGACAAGTCTTTGTGGTTGGTCGTCTATATTTCAATCCAAATGTCAAATTTAAAATCAGTTAAAAAGAGGTACGTTTTCTAAATGTTTACACTAAATTATCTAACTTTACCACTGAAACTACAGAATTAATTTCTCAATAAACCAAAATCGGTACTGAGGAGCAGTAAATTTTTGTAAGCGAGCCAAGTTCTGTTGTCTATCGTAAGAAATAGTACAATTTTCAGTGTGAACTTGTTTGCCTTTATCCTGATAATTTCAAAAGTGTCAAATTGTGCGTAAAATGATTATGTGCGTCATTCGAAAAGTTATATCTTGATATATTTCAGGTTTCTTTTTTTTTATCGTAAGAGCAGACATACAATTTCGACGAACTTTTTTTTGGTTTAGAGTTTGATTTGTTAATTTTAACAGTTAAAACTTACATATTTGCGAATTGCGAATAGTCAAGAATCTTATCTAATGAACATTGTAATCAAATCAGCCTTGCAAAGTGATAAGCTGTTGCTCAACTGCAATGCTTCCTCAACATTTTATAAACAAATGTTTAGTTCATTTTCTCACAAAATATGTGCATGACAAGGTGGCCCTACCTTCCATTCCACCTGGATTTTAATGAAAGTTGAAACTGACCTAACAATTTTTGGGAAGAAAATTGTAACAACTTAGCAACAAACTTAAAAAAAAATGTATGTTAAAATTGCAACAATGTGTACAATGTACACAATTTTTCCGAAATGTGAACATTTAATAATTTTTATTGACAAAAATCATGTTTTAAGATTCCGAAATATTTATACAAGTAGACCAGACCTGTCTAAGACTTTTCAGCCCAACATATTTGTTATTTATAAACGGGCGAAGCAATCACGATTGATTTGGCATTGCAGACGACACTCTTTTCTTTTGAAAAGGTTAATTTTATTTATCTTAATTTAAATTTAAATTAATTAAAATTATTCTTATCTTACAAAGTGACAGTAATAACAGGCGTTCGCTGAAAATTAACCGTCTAGCAGGTCCAGTTTCTAAGAAAAAGCAACAAAGCTCTAAGATTTCCATCAACATTAAATTATCTCTGGTATGAAATCAAGGACAATTTTAAACATGCCCGATATCTGTTTTAATTTTTTTGCAATGCATTGACACATAATTCTTTAATAATATTAAAATTCGTTCACAAATAACGTTGATATTGGGCTCGAAAGTCTTACGCGGGCACATTGGCTGGGAATTTTCCAAAATTGTCACAAAAAACAAACAAATACGTTGAATTACATAATTCTGTATTAGTTGTTACCCTTTACGCTTTTTACTATGACTAAGGTTTTACACAATTTTAATTTTTTATTTAATTTTTTGTGTGCAAGAGCAGTTACAACGTCAAATTATCACCTGATAACAGATATTTATTTTATTATAATGGCATTTTGCTCAAATACATGTATTTGGAGTTTTATCTGCTACCACTCACAGCTAAAGAACGCAAAACTTTACTTCAGATTGCTATTTGCCTTACGTAACTTGAAATTACATTATTCGAGTAATAACTAGATCTTTGTAAACAAACTTCATGTTATCTGTCGTAGGTATTCTTTAGCCATTAGTTTAGTATTACTACATTAAAGTAATTGTAAAAGTAATAAATAAGAACCATATATTTGATTGCGACATTAGACCCAATTTGTTTTGAAATTGGCCGAAATGTTAAATGTTAAATCTCCCCGGAAAAGGTCATCCCTATAAAATGTATTTTTTTTTCTTCCTGTTGATTCTAAATAGCATGCAGCAGAAGGAATGTTTTTTAAAAATGTGATAACATATCGGTATTCGTACTAATCAATTGATTAAAGATTTCCGTCATTCTTTATTCGTGAGTCTATAATTATTAATCAACAGTAAATACTGCAAGAAGTCAGTTTTGGTAAAGATGTTCTCGATGTTAGGATCGTTTCGCTCTCTCAGTAAAAAAGCTCGCGTCCTAATAGAATTATCTGTTCTCAGTGATTCTGGGTCTTCCTCATCCAGCGGCTCAGATTCAGTCGGAGATGGTGGTTCCGGCAATGATGATTCAAAAAACGACGGTAAATCAAGTCATCTGGAAGATAGTCCTAATTCTAGCACATCACCGGATTCAAAATCCAAAAGGAAATCTGACTCAAAAGATGTAAGCACGAATTTGGTGTTTTTGTAAAATTTTAACAAACTCATTATCAGTGGGACGAAAATCCAGACATTTATGGTATTCGAAGGTCTTCTAGATCCCGCAAGGAACCAGAACGTCTGCAAAACAAAAATGACGCAAAAAAGAAAAAAAGGTACTTATTTATTTATAAATAAGATAATTAGTACTATTTTATTTCTGTATAGTGATGAATGGAGGTACAACGATGATAGTTCATCGGAATCAGAAGAAGACAAAGAAATTCCACCCCCAAGTAAACGAGTGGGAGCCAAACGTGTCACTATGAAAAAACCTAAAACTAAAACAAATTATAGTTCAGATGATTCTAGTGTCGATAGTGACGAAGCCAAACGAAGGACGGTCACAAGAAGGACAGCTGGCGCCTCCGTTAGCTATAAGGAAGCTAGTGAAGACGACAAAACTGATTCTGAAGACTTATTAGAAGTAGACTACACCGAGTCATCGGAACCTGTACCTGAGGAAAAATGTGAAACGATTGAAAAAATTTTAGCACAAAGACGAGGGAAGAAAGGTGTAACTGGAAACATCACAACAATGTACCACGTTGAAGAAAACGGAGATCCTAATGAAGGAGCAGATCCTAAGGATTTGGAAAACACGGAACAACAATATCTCATCAAGTGGAAGGACTGGGCGCATATACACAATACGTGGGAATCCGACGACTCCCTAAAAGAACAAAAAGTCAAAGGAATTAAAAAGTTAGAAAACTTCATCAAGAAAGAAGTCGAAATTCAACAATGGATGAGGTACGCCACTCCCGAAGACATAGAATACTACGAGTGTCAACTGGAACTCTCCCAGGAGCTTCTCAAGAGTTACAATAACGTCGAGCGAATTATCGCAAAGTATAACAAACCCGACGGAGGAACTGATTATTATATCAAATGGGAGAGTTTACCCTACGCGGATTCAACGTGGGAAGATTCCATTTTAATCCAGAAACGGTGGCCGAAGAAAATCAAAGAATTTGACGATCGGGAGCAATCAAAACAGACTCCTACGAAACACTGCAAGGTTTTGAAGTATAGACCGAAATTCCACGAAGTCAAAGAGCAGCCTTCCTACATGACTGGAGAGGAAAAGGTAAAAGAAACACCATCTTAAGAATTTGACTGAATTTTGTTTCTTCTTTTAGAACTTGGTGCTGAGAGACTACCAAATGGACGGACTCAACTGGCTGATCCACTCTTGGACGAAAGAAAACTCTGTGATATTGGCAGACGAGATGGGCCTGGGTAAAACAATCCAGGTAATAAACAATTACAGGTAAATACAACATTGGTTTTTTAGATTTTAATGGCAACTATTTTTTGTTCAGACGATATGCTTTCTATATTATCTCTTCAACACCTATCAATTACACGGGCCGTTCCTCTGTGTTGTGCCGTTGTCGACGATGACTTCATGGCAGCGGGAGTTTGCGCAGTGGGCACCAGAATTGAATTTTGTCACGTATTTAGGAGACGTCCAATCAAGAGATACGGTAATTTTATTAATTTTTTTTTCCCAACTAGTTGCTAAAATTTTGACTTCGCAGATCCGACAATACGAATGGAGTTATGAAGGCTCCAAGAGGTTGAAGTTCAACGCCATTTTGACGACATACGAAATTGTCCTCAAAGATAAAGCATTCCTCGGTAGTTTAAGTTGGGCTGTTCTGCTTGTTGATGAAGCTCATAGGTAAACAAATCGAAATCAATTAGCTTTGTTTAAATAACCTTCCTCTTACAGACTTAAGAACGACGATTCTTTACTATATAAAGCTTTGATGGAATTCGACACCAATCATCGCTTGCTGATCACCGGAACGCCGCTCCAAAATAGTCTCAAAGAACTGTGGGCGCTTCTGCACTTCATCATGCCCCAAAAGTAAGTCAATCTTCGGTTTCCGACTTAGCAAACTTACTTTTTGTCTTAATAAAACGATTTTTTCCTGTTTAGGTTCCAGACGTGGGAAGAATTTGAAAAAGACCACGAGCACGCGTCAACGAAAGGCTACTCGCGTCTGCACAAGCAGCTGGAGCCATTTATCTTGCGTCGAGTGAAAAAAGACGTGGAGAAGTCGTTGCCAGCGAAGGTAGAACAGATTCTTCGCGTTGAAATGACGACGGTACAAAAACAATATTATAAGTGGATCCTGACGAAAAACTACAACGCTTTGCGCAAAGGTGTGAAAGGTTCAACTAATACGTTTTTGAACATCGTAATTGAACTAAAGAAGTGTTGTAACCACGCATTGTTGACGAAACCGACCGAGTACGAGTCGCATAATTCTCAGGAAGACCAGTTGCAGTTATTGCTTCGCGGTTCGGGTAAATTAGTGTTATTGGACAAACTTCTGATTCGTTTACGCGAAACGGGCCACAGAGTGTTGATATTTTCGCAGATGGTCAGGATGTTGGACATTTTAAGTGAATATCTCCAGTTGCGCCATTTCCCTTTTCAACGTCTTGACGGCGGTATTAAGGGCGAAATGAGAAAGCAGGCACTTGATCATTTCAACGCTGAAGGGTCTACAGACTTTTGTTTTCTACTATCGACGCGCGCCGGAGGTTTAGGTATTAATTTAGCGACAGCTGATACTGTGATCATTTTCGATTCGGATTGGAATCCTCAAAACGACTTGCAAGCTCAAGCAAGAGCCCATAGAATCGGACAGAAGAACCAAGTCAACATCTATAGATTGGTAACAGCGAGATCTGTTGAAGAGGAAATCGTAGAACGTGCCAAACAGAAAATGGTTCTTGATCACCTCGTCATCCAACGAATGGACACAACTGGAAGAACAGTTTTAGACAAGAAAGGATCTTCAAACAACAATCCTTTCAATAAAGAAGATCTCACGGCGATTCTCAAGTTTGGCGCGGAAGAATTGTTCAAAGATGAAGACGACAAAGACGAAGAACCAAACGTAAGACCAAAATCAGTTCATTCTTGTACTCTTCATTTTATTACAGTGTGACATCGATGAAATTCTGCGTCGTGCAGAGACCAGAGATGACGCCCCACCAATGGCAGGAGACGAACTTCTCTCCGCTTTCAAAGTTGCTAATTTCGCTGCATTCGATGAAGATACTGAACCGTCACCTGTCAACGTTGCCAATCCTCCAGACGAAGAAAGCAAAGATTGGGACGAAATCATTCCTGAAAGACTACGAAAGAAAGTTGAAGAAGAGGAGAGATCTAAAGAAATGGAAGATCTTTACCTCCCTCCGCGCTCCCGAAAGACGCTCCAGCAAATCAACCAGTCTGAGAGCGACGGTGAAGACGGAAAAGGAAAGAAGAAAAAGAAGAAGGAAGCAGAAGAATCTGGTGGCTCCAGCGGCGAAGGGGAAGAAAGCGATGAAGAAAGACCAAGGAAAAGAGGGCGCCCTCCTCTAGCCAATCGCGAAAGAATAAAAAACTTCACAGATGTCGAAGTAAGTTGATTGAAACCAAAGTAACAATAATAAAATCCTCTTTTTTAGATAAGACGATTCGTTAAGAGCTACAAGAAATTCAGTGCGCCTCTGAAACGTCTTGAAGCCGTTGCATGTGATGCAGAACTCCAAGAGAAACCTTTACAAGAGCTGCGAAAACTTGGAGAACTTCTCCACGAGCGTTGCCGCGCATATATGGGTGAACACACCAAAGAAAATAATGAAAGTAATCAAGATGAAGCTAGTCGTGGTCGTAAAAGAATGCGCGGTCCGTCATTCAAACTCGGTGGTGTTTCTGTAAACGCAAAGACAATGATGGCATGTGAAGAAGAACTCGAACCTCTTGATGAAGTTCTTCCTTCTAACCCCGACGAAAGAAGTAAATGGGTTCTTGATGCAAGAACGAAACCAGCACACTTTGATGTCGAGTGGGATACAAATGAAGATTCTAAGTTGCTTCAAGGGATCTATCTGTACGGAATGGGTTCATGGGAACAAATTAAATTAGATCCAACGTTTGGAATTGGAGATAAAATCTTACTAAACGAAGACAAAAAACCACAGGCTAAACATTTACAGTCACGGTCTGAGTATTTATTAAAGATACTGAAGAAACAGTTGGATCAGAAGAAAGGCGTCTCAAAACCGAAGAGACAAAGGAAATCGAAAGAAACCAAAGCATTGACTAAAGAAATCATTGATCATGATGATATCAGCTCAAACGATGAAACTTATGTTGTGTCATCTTCAACGAGTACAACACAGTTTCTTCAGAAAAAGAACAAATCTGGACTCAAGAAAGACGACGATAGAGATCTGGAGGGTAGCAGATCACATAGTGACAAAAAAGAAAAGAAGAAGGACAAAAAGAAAGATAAGAAACTCGCTGGACCTATGCATTTCACAGCTAACAACGAACCTCGAGCCTTAGATGTTCTTGGTGATTTGGATCCTTCAATATTTAATGAGGTAAGAAACACACGACTTATTAAACTGTAACTAAAATTGTTTTACAGTGCAAAGAAAAAATGAGACCTGTCAAAAAAGCATTGAAAGCTTTAGACAATCCAGACCAATCATTATCTGAAGCTGACCAAGTTAACCACACTAGACTTTGTCTGATTCAAATTGGTGAACAAATTAGTCATTGTTTAAGCCAATATAGTGATCCTGACAAAATCAAGGAGTGGAGAAGGTAATTTTTTTTCTTGATATAACTTCGTTTTACCTTTATATTTTTAGTAACTTGTGGTATTTTGTCTCCAAGTTTACCGAGTTCGATTCCAAGAAGTTGTACAAGTTGTACAAACGTGCGTGCAAGAAGTCGGATAAACTCGACAAGAAAGGAGAGGTAATTTATTGTGTTGATTTATAACGATTTGTTACCATTGATTTGTTAGGACGCTGCCAGCAGTACTAGTAAAGAAAAAACTAAAAATGATAGTAAAGATGATCGAGAGCACACGAATAAAAGACGCCATGATGGTGACGACAAAGAAGAACGCGAACCTAAGAAGCACCATTCTGAAAAGTATAAAATTCGAGTTGTTTGGATCATGTAATAATGACTTGATTTTAGGAAAGAGAAGCGAGACAAAGGAGAAAAAGAGAAGAAAAGGAAGAACCGCGAGGAACCAGAAGAAGAAGGTGAATGGTCGAGGTACGGTCGCAGTCGAAAACCATCTTCAATTCCCAAAGGTGGCTTCCGGCACGAGCAAATGGCCCATCTTGAGCACGAGCGGTGGTCTGGAGGGCAATCAAGAGATCGGTTTCCGGAGCACAAGCGCGACAGATATGATTATGCCAGACAAGGTGGATATCATAGGGATTTTAATCGTTCTGACAAAAGGTAAGTTTTAGATTATAATTGTTTTAAGTTACTTAATAAAGTTGGTCAGATTGGAGTTGTAAAAAAATGGTGTTTTTGTCAGGTCTCCTGAAGGACCGGTGGACTGGCGATTTGCCCGAAATCCAAGAGATGGGATGCCTCCCATGGGTCAAAGGCCTCCGGTTTACTACGGCCCTTCTACCAACTTTCCGGCAATGCCTCTGTATATACCTGAACAATTTCAAAGAGATAGGTTTACATCTGGTGACTGGCGTCCTGGAGAAAGGGACTTCAGACGCGAGTATGATAGGCGGCCACAATAGAATACACGGTTAAAATGTGGAGTGACCTATTAACTTGTTGAGATTTGTTTTTGATTGTTTATATCTACTTCCGTCTTTTTATTTTATCTCAATGAATATCGTGCATTTTTTTTAAATACCAAATGTTTTGTAAGGTGTAACTTATTGCAACTTGCGATTATGATAAATCCCAAAAAGGTGGCTGTGTTATGCCAACACTACTCTGATGTGCAGGCCTATCCAACCAGTGTAAATGACAACTTAAATGTAAATAAAATAGATATGTTTTGATAGATTTTCTTTTATTGGACGAAACCCTTTTTACATAAAAATCGGAAAATTTGAAAAAAAAAATAAATGAAGATAGTTGAAAGATTCTGGCTTCTAGTCAATTCGGTCGATATCTCGCTTATTTATGAAGAAGCAATATTGAAATATTGATACTCATTTTACGCAGAATTTTACGTAGAATCCAAAAAAGTAAGATTCGTTAAAATCGGTCCAAAAATAACAGTTATGAGCGATCAAAGTTCCGGATATTGAATTTTGAGATGAAAAATTTTCAAAGCTCAATATCTCTAAAACCATAAGAGATTTTTTGAAACGGTTTTACGCCCTCAAAAGTCAAAAATTTGATGGTCAATTTTTTGGGTCAATCGATAAAAAAAATCAATTTTTCGTTTTTCGATCGCCTCTCGTAAACTATTTGCCCTATCGATATGAGATTTGGGCAGTTGATAGATCTCGAGCTCCTCTTTCGATCGATATATAATTCAATAATACTAAACGTAGTTTTCACCCCGAAATAGCGTCTTGAAAATGACCCTAAAAACACCCTTTGAAAATCTATTTCGGTCGATATCTCGTTTATTTGTTAAACAAATTTGAGCTATGGCTCATTTTACGCAGAATTTCGCGCTGAATCCAAAACCGCCATTGTTTTTTTCCGACAGTCAACAAATAACTGAGTTACAGGCGTTTGAAATTTTGGGTAGTCGCCAAAGGGTCAAAATTTTGGAGGTTCGAAGACGATTTTGCTCGATATCTCCGGAATTAAGCCAAATATTAAGAAACTCTTTTCGGAATCGTTTTTCCCGCGATTTTTCAGCTTAGAAATTGATTTTCAATTGTTCGAATTCAAACTTTTATTTTTTTCAGTTTGGAAGTTTCGACTTTCGCTTATTTATGAAGCAATATTAAAGTATTGGTGCTCATTTTACGCAGAATTAATTAATCAATGGTTAAGCAATCTTTTTTTCAATTTTTGAAGCCAAATACCAACACCGCCGATTGAATACCTCTTACTTGAACGCGCCTGGTACTGAATCAATCTGGTGTCAAAGGGATAAACAGACGAGAGGAATGCATGATGGACTCCTGGTAGTAATTTCTTGTTGATTTATTGGAGATTGGACAGGTTCTGTTACGTACAATCTTTCTGTTAACAGGAGGTTATGGATTGAACTCCTGGTCAAGAAAACTTCCTCTAGGTGCTGCGTCTCTGACATTAAAATTTCCAAACTTGTATTCAAGTCTAAATCGTGGAACAAGCTTGTTTCCAATAACGTAAAGAAAGTGCAGTTAGTGTGTCTTTTTTAATACTTATTATACAACATTTAACAAAAAACTGATTAAAGTAGCGTTTGACAGGTACAATGAGAAATCGCTTTTCGATTTAATGCAGCTTTTGTAAAATTTTCTAAAGCTTTCCCCGAACAAAACGTTTTGTTACCGGGAAACTTGTGGCAACGACCCTAAATAGATTTTTATTGTTAGATAAATAACATTAAAAACGTGTAAATGACCAATGTCAGGGAGCATCTTCAATGTTTATTGAAATGTTTCCATTACTTGCTTCCCCACATCATCTGTTCGAGCTTAAACCAACTTTGGCATATTGATTTCACCCAAATAATTTAGGGAAGCGCACTACCTGATACCGTTTGAACTATATCTACTGAATGTCGATAGTCGTGAAAAACTCTTTGGGAACTACTTTAAAACCCACAAGTTCTTTACGTGTTCGCTGTATGATTCTCGTGGAATTTCTTGTTTCAGGTTTGATAGTACTGAGTCAAGTGGTAAAATTATTTTTGCTTAATCGAGCGCGAAATAGAATCTGGTTTAACTCAAATGTGTTCAAGTGTTGGTCTTTTGAAATGTTAGAAGAAACAAAGGTAAGTGGAACTGTGGAAAAGTCGCGGAATTTGTATAAACACACTTAAAAATTATTAACGGTAGGAAATATAAACAATATTAATACATAATGTCGTTCAAATAGGGTGAGTATATTTACACTTAAAGTTTAGTTTTAACGCTGAGATTGACTCGGTGCCGCGGTAAACATGTGCTACCATCTTGCAACAAAAATAAACTTTTTTTATAGAAGAGTTCCACATTTCTACACAGCGCTTTCTTTGTTAAAAAATGATAATCAAAAGCGCGCGTAAAATGAACTGTTTTATCTTCAATTATTTACCATCTTATCGCAATGTCAATATAAAATTAAGTACTAAATGTGGGGCAAAATGATTTTCAATTTCCGCCGGAGGTCTAGACCTCATTGCTTCCGGTTTCTATAATTACATGTTAATCTATAACGGGTGGTGTTCTTGCGACCTAAATAAGTATCCAATGATTTAAAGATGATTATCGAATGAATGATGTCAACGACTTGTCATTTCACAACTAAACTAAATAAAACAAAAATTCATATTTAGATAGTTTAACTCATAAATCATGTCGCTAGTGCTTCCAGGATTAATTTGTTGAAAAGTTTTATTGTTCTTTCATGAGTGTTATAAATAACTTTCTTGGTACTCTTTGTTATGAGTATTAAACTGTACAGTTCGGCTTATTTATTATTAAATAAGATCTAAAATTCCCCGCAGCATGAGCGTGGCTCAATTGTTGCTCCCTGCAATATTTAAAACCTAATTTAATATCGATCCAAGCCGCTGCAGCTGAATGGGAATTTCATTTCAGATCTCCAAAAATCCGTTGTGTGTGTTCTGCCTGTCGCCACCGTTTTCAATACGAGCTTTTACACGTCCTCCTGAAAGGTCGGCGTCTCGACGCCTTTCAGTCCGGAGTTGGCGTCGCGGCGACTCTTCTCTTTTCTCGGTTCGTTCACGTTTCAAACCGTTCAAACGACGTTCCTGCGTCTCGCTGACCAAATATCTCACAGGTGAGTAGAAAAAATTACCAATCTCGACACCAGTTGCGGCGGTTTTCTTAAGACGAACCTTGACCTATGCAACTGAGGTACGACACATTTTACAAGAAACGAGACGGAGTATTGGGAAAAACCACGAAACCGAAGCGAGACAACAATATGGATCAGTCACTTATACAAATATCGACCCCTCATTCTATTTTATTCACGAACACGAACCGCCTTCACTTTGACCATTTTTCAACGTGTGTTTGATTGCTTTGTTTGGCAGGATTTTTCGCTAACCGGAAGAAGAAAACTCTTGATTTACCAGAAGTGTTGGAGGAAATCAGAAAGGCGTGGATACCCCGACAAGTTTCAGGAAAAAGGTACGAAATCGCTCGTAAAAAATATCTTAGTCGCGCTCCGTTAAGTATCTGCAGCAGTTTCAGTTCGCGTCTGAGGAGACGTCGAAGCGGAGTGATTACTGAAATCCGATTTTTCAGTTTCAGTTGCGGCAAAGCGATGGAACACAAATGGAGCAAGTCGAGTAGTTCCTCAAACGAGATCCTCTCTCCTGTTCTCCCGAGAAGAAGACTCAGCGCACCTGAAACTATAATGAGAAAGTAAGATTTTGAATTTTTTTTAATAAAAACGGTGACTCACGGTCTAAAATTCCCCTCCTTCAAGCAACCAATCGATGGGAGTGTAGGTCACGCACATCTCTACCGCTGTTTTTATTAGTAATTTATGAAAAGACATGCCGAGCTGCGCAAAAATCTTGCCAAAACCGGGAATATTTACACTATAAATAGCTAGTTTTCTCGATTTGAAAAATTCCTGGAGTGGCGTCTCGATGTAATTAGTAAGGAATTCCTAGTATCCGGCGACACGAAAATATCGCGACATTGAACGCGTTCTAAAATTCGTCTCGACGAAGATCGTTTCTTAAAAAGGGTATTTCCTATAATTATTTTATCGATCTAAACCCGACCGTGACGTGGGTGAAAACTTTATGACCACTAAACGTGTGTAATGGAATAATAAAACTAAATCCTCGGTACTTTCCACGTTCGTATTGTTCTAAAATAGTTTTTTTTAAAGGCACATGCTGGCCCAACGCTCGGAGTCTCAAGACGACGTAGCCAATCAACCGGAAATGAAAATCCACTATCGAAACGAGCTGGAATCTGGGAGTGACTCGAATTTATCCAGAAAGCGAGATCCAGATTTGATGCGGAAAACCACGTTATTGAGAAGATTGTGGAACCATAGTAAACCACTAACAAGTCGATTTTCGGGGTCTTTTTACGAATGGCAGCATTGGTACGGGAAGTTGTACTCTGGAAGATCAACGCACTCGTTAACTTCCGTACATTCGTCCCCGGAGCATCTGAAGAGAGTGAACGACGAGCGGACGCCTCCAAGGAAAATGTCGCCCAAGCACCAAGTCTATGAAATGAAGAGGAAGAACACGGAGAGCATGAGCACCACGACGACGACGACGACACCGAAAACCACGACGGAAACTGATAGATACACGAGTTATACGACATTCTCGGATAATTCGGATTCCGCTTACACTAACAGTCGATCTAATTTCTCCGAATCAACGAACAATAACATCTCGACACCTTCAGAGATCCGCAAAGACATCATGGAAGACACGGAAGTTTCCAACCAAGACTTCAACAACTCTCTAGTGAAGGACCCTCCGTTCGTCAAGTATTCAATAGCGAACGAAATCGCCACGCAAACTGTCGGTACGACGAACGTGAACGTGATTTCGAACGTGCAGTTAAGCCAATCGACTTTAGACTTGATTTTTAGCCAAGTTATGCAAGATGTTAAGAAACAATCCAGTGAGGTTGAAGTTAGTGAGCCGAAGGTAGTTCAAGTGAAACAAATCCCTAGTTTTTTTCTAAAACGTGACGAAACTGTCGATAATTCTGAACATAGTCGGATTGTTAAATGCATGATTGGTAACGTGGGGATCGGGAGTAACTACACTAAGCCGCCAGAACTCCCTCATGTCGCTGTTCCGCGATTCTCTGCAAGACCGCACACTTCTTCCATGGAGGTTAATATTTCTTCCGGAGAATCAACGGATAAGGAATCAGATACTGTTAGTTTAGTTGATAGTTTAGAAGACACGTCGTCACTACGAACGGATCCTACTCAAAGTGATCTCGTCGCCAACAGAAGTGATGTGTCGTTAGAGCTTCCAGATAACAGTGATAAAAAACCGAGTAAACCAACAGCGTTTTTCATCCCCATCGAAATCGACAGCAAAGCCGAATTTAAGGCGGTCTCAGATCATCTTCCTTTGAAAGTTAGAAATAGATTAGCTAGAAGACAACAGAAGCGCGAGGAGAAACTCCAAAGCAAGAGTTCATCTAGAAGTGATAGTAATTACATAAGTGCCAGCGAAAACGGCAACCATATTCGTTTAGTTGACAATAGCGATGTCAACTCCAATAGTTTACTCCCTGAAGTCAATTACGGCAAAGCAAAAAAAAGAAGCAATAAACCTCTTTTGCCTAGCATCGAGTCGTTTAGAAGAATTAAAATCGATAGAAGTAGACACGAAGATAGAAAAGAAACGCGAACTAAACCGATTAAACGAAAATCTGCAAAAGAAAACTCCGAGAGTTCCTATTCTGCAAGAACCAAACAAACGCAGTGGACCCCCAAACTCAAATCTAGAACCGAGAAGTTATCGCCGATCTACACGAGCAAAAACGAATATCTCTACGATTACGGCCCCAGGCGCATCTACCACAAGACCGAATTTAACGACTCCAGCAAAAGAATCGAGATTTTAGAAATCATGGAATGCGTCGACACTGATAAACCTGCGTTTGCAAAATCGAAATCAAAAATTCCTGTTTTAGTGAACCAAAAACTCCCCAAAATCAGTCCGAAAAGCAAAGCTCAGAAGCCGTCTTTTTTAGACCTTGATAGTACTCCCATCAGCGATCCGAAATTGGATCAACTTATCGCGAATATTTTAATCGAGACATTGAACATTCCAGAGATAGCGTCGGTTAGTAAGCAAGAAAACGCGGAAAATTCTCCGAAGTCGGTCAAAACTCCCACGAAGGCTTATCGTAGATTTGACGTTATTCCTGAAGAACTCTCGTTCCAATCGTCGACGGAAAACGACGCTTCTAATAACAACGATTTAAAAAACGACGACGGTAACTATAAAGGCAAAGCTGCGATTGCTGTGGTCAAAGACGAGAACTTTTCGTCGATACCGAAAGGTTGGATCACGTTTTATATGCTTCATAATAATAGAGGATCTCCTGATAGTACGTCCGACGAAGGTATTAATCTTTCCAAAAAGTATCAGGATCCCTAATGCACGTAGATTAAACCAGAGCACAGTTATTTATCGCGGCTATTGTCTAAGTTCTCGATTTTATTTAGGAAAGAAATTGGAGAGTAATGACAGAACTATCAATGAAATGGAAGAAACTGTTAGAAACGAACTGACTTCTTCGTACAGCAATGCAGCCTATGACGTCGTCAAAAGAGACAAATGCCCGTACGAATCCAACGGGAACTACAGCTCTAGCAGTGAAGTCCAAAAAAAGACGTTGCTGCCTCCATCCAATGGACGATACAAGAAGTATAACAGTCAGAGGAAACAAAGACATAAAATTAACAGTGAAGAAGTGGCTAAACATCTCGGTAAGGGGCTAGATTGAGGGCACATTTTTTGTTACATGACTGATATAAAAATGTTAATAAATTTTACATGAAATTAACGATTATGCTAATAAATTTTTTTAACTCATCAACATTTTTTTTACTTGAGGGTTTAAACTCCATAATTCAAGCTTGTGCATGCAGCTGTAGACAATTAATAGGTGCTTGGAACACTGCAAAGGATTTTCGAATATATAATACTTTGTCTTTAAATCTATTTTTACCCCATATGGTGTCGAAGCACCAATTTTTTTTTTAACACGCTTTTCTTCTAGAGTCCAGTAATAGTTTTCGATGCGTGGCATATTTACCTTAATTTCGGGACATTAATACGAAAATTTTCCGAAACATTAATATTAATCTTTTCCATCATTTGTTCTCCTAATCAAAATATCAGCCTTGACCCGCTATCAAGACCTACAAATTTATTCATTAGACATGTTATCGATCCTCGCTGTGGGACGCAAAATCAACACCGCTAAGACAACATTTCCATGATTCGTCCCGATTTTTTAAAACGAACTTATTTTTCCCACTGAAAATAATATGAAATAATAGACGGACACCCACGGAGTGACTCATCGGAATGATGAATCAACTTGTTTTTTTTTACTTGAAATTTCCCTTTTGTTAGGCGAATGGTCCGTCACAGTAAGTGGAACGAACACCTACGGTCAGTTTGCTCCCGATTTGGAAATGTGTCTGAAATTTCCCGATTCGCATAAAAACTACAACTGTCCAAGTCAGTCCGACTCTGGATTGGGTGAAGATAACGATCAGAAGTCACACTTTCCAAAAATCAGCGGGAAACAAGAAATGTACAAATCCCAAGACGAAAGTAAGTCGCAATTTGTGCAGTCATCATCATTTTCGTAGATGAAAATGTTTACATGCAGCCCCAATTACCGGAGATCTCAAGATCGAAAACAACGAAAAGACAAAAAGTATTATTATGAAAAAATGTCGACAAATAAAAAGAGTTTGTTCCAGAGAAGTGAGTCAAGCATCCCATCGTCCAGAATAGAACCACGACAGACAAGGACGAGTACTAGAAGATACAATTTAACACGACCCAAAGTTGACTACCACAAAGTTGATACGCCTAGAAATTCAGTCAATTTGTTTGATGACAGGTACGGAATCAATAATTTGAGAGAGAATAATGATGTTATTTCAGTCATTACGCCGAAATTTTGAAAAGATTTCCTGAGATTTTAAGTATTACAGGCAACGCCATCAATCAAGGAAAGAAATGAGTCTGAGCACGTAATTTTCCAGCGGCCCTTAAGTACAATACGCGTAGAATTGTTTATCATAGTTGTTAATTGATAGAAAAATAGTTATTTACATTTGTAACTATTTACTCACTTTAATAATTACACATGGAAGCTCTCTTTGCTTTTTTCTTCCAGTTTCATCGTTTTTTTCTTAGTAATTAGTCTCGTTCCCTTTTACTACTTGAGTTGTTGAGTTACTCCCTTATTTTAAATATTTGTACCTAAAACTCATTTTAAATTAGGCAGAGCCATCTTCATGGTGTTGGTCCAAAGTTATTGCCGAAAAAAAACAATTCTGGCGACATCTTACAGTGGTCACGAGAAGCAGTTTCAAAACTAGTTTTTGAAACCTTGGCCCTTTTAAAAATCATTTCTTCATCTTCGGTCAGTTTTGAAATATGTATGCAGCGTAATTAACTGACTTGTAAGTTATATTATATGGAAATTGGTCGCTCTAGGAATTTATTGATTATCTTTTTATTTTGAAAAGGGCTTCAAAATTTAACTCGTCATTGATTGAAAGATAAACAAATTGGTGCATTTGAGTGTTTGTTTTTAATTTTATCAGTATTATCATTAGTCTGATTCTAACAGTGTCAAAATTCCAAGGCTTTCTCAATGTGTCATATTTTTCAGTTATCACATTATCAGTTTCGTCTCTACGGTGTAATTAAGAATAAAAAAACAATAAATTAAGTAAACGTAATGAGCTAATGAGAATGACTAATGATATCAACGTGTGCATATCTCCAGTTACAGAATTTTATCAGTTTGTATAACTTTTTATCAATATTTCTCCCTGTATCGCTTAAATAAATAAACAAACGTCACTGTGTCCCTTATCAAATCTTACTATTGATTATTTTTTTATCGTGTGATTAGAAAAGTGAAATTGGTTTATTGTGATTACGCCTGGACGTTATGCAGCCAAATATACACGTCCCGAAATAATGGCTGGATAGTGAGTCAGTAAAGTAGCGGTATGGCCATGGATTTGGCAGTTAAAATGTGGATTATCACGACTAAACTGGTCAACAACGCGTCACGTACCTTTCGAGTTAACCTAAAAGTTGTCTTTTGTTAGAATTATGTTCCAGGAAGGTGTTAGGTGGTGAAATTAATTAAAATGAGTTATATAATGTGTGAAAAGTCGCAAAAGTTATATTGCGAGGAATAATCAATTCATAGAAAAGGTATTTTAATTTTAAGTGTAGACCATCTTTGTTATGTTGCTACTCGCAAGTTCCACAAGCAATCGATGAGGCTGGTGGGGGATATTACATGTAATGTTGTTGTGTCTTACAGAAGAAAAAAATAAAGAAATAGTGAAAAATCGGAGTGAAAAGTGTCGTGAAAAGTTCGAAGAGTGTTTATTGTGAAAATTGTGTAAAATCGGAGTGGATTTTCGTTCGTAAATGAAACCATAGTGACGGCCAGGTAGAGTACCTCGCTAATCTTCTGGAAAGTAACTTTTCCCGAGCTGATGATTATTCAGTGACTTATATCGTGTCCTAGAGCAGTTTTCCTGTGATTTTGTGTGCGGAAATCCAGTGTGGGTTTTTCTTTTAGGACTTAATTATGTAAAATTACCAAAAATGACCACAAAACTGGATAAGACTGCCAGTCCTGTTAAAACTCATGGCAACGCGAAAAACACACCTAAACACGACTCAGGATATGGCTACAAAGAAGAAACCTTCGAATTTGAACCTCCTCCTGAAGCACCAGTCTTCTTCCCAACTGAAGAAGAATTTAATGATCCCCTAGAATACATCAACAAAATCCGAAAATATGCTGAAGGATCGGGAATTTGCAAGATCAAACCGCCTCCAGTAAGTCAGTTTTATGTAGACTTTGAACTAGTGGCAGGGAATCTCCTGCTTTAATTTCAGCTCCATTAATAGCTCTCATGATTACAATGACTTGGCTGCCATGTTTATATCCTTAACTATTCAATTTTCCTTTATTTTCTAGAACTGGCAACCACCTTTTGCTGTGGATGTTGACAAACTCAGATTCACACCCAGAATACAAAGACTAAATGAACTCGAGGTACCCCCAAATTTTTTATTGTGACCTCCAAAAATAACTCTTAATTTTAGGCAAAAACTCGCGTCAAACTCAATTTCCTTGACCAAATCGCGAAATTTTGGGAACTCCAGGGTTCCACACTTAAAATCCCAATGGTAGAAAAACGTTGTATTGACTTGTACACGTTACACAGCATTGTACAAAGCCAAGGTAAACTCAATTATTCTAATCAAATTTTTTTTATCGGTCTTTTTACATTTTTTAAATAGGTGGTTTTGAACAAGCAACCAAAGACAGGAAATGGTCGAGAATTGCCATTAACATGGGATATCCTCCTGGCAAAAGTAGCATAGGAACAATCCTCAAAACGCATTATGAACGGTTACTCTACCCATTTGATCTTTTTAAACAAGGGAAAACCCTCAACTTCGTAAGTCTCACCCACCCTATCAAACACGCTTTTTACACTTTTCTTTAGAAAATGACATCACCACTTAATGAAGAAAACGAAAAAGCGGACAAAGACTATAAACCGCATGGGATCGTAGGCAGGATGGCCATCAAACCACCACCTGAAAAACATGCCCGCCGGTCAAAACGATTTGAAGTTGATGTAACTATTTTTTTGAATTTCCTTCATTTAAGCAGGAAAAACTGATTCATTCAATTCGTGGAAAAAAATGTCAACACTGTTGTGTTTTTCGTTGCATAATGTGTCGACTCATTATTTTCAAATGCAAAGAATAATATTTTGATCCTCTAAGCGAAATATGACAAGTAATCAATATTGAAAAATACATCCTTGCTCAAAAAAATTGGAAATTCCACAAATCCAAGGGTGTTCCGTGTTCGCGTTTATTATAAATGCAAAAAATATTTTCTCTACAATCGCTGCGTAAAGTTGACATTTTGATTGTCATTTTAATTTTAGACAAAAGTATGTCATTTTGACAGGCATTTTAATTGTAAGTAAACAATCGAGTTGGAGCTCCAATCATGGACTTTTGTGAGATTTTACGCATATGTTTGCCGATTACTCGAATTCTAATCGGTGATTCGGCATTGTGAATCATGCAGAAATACTGTCGCTTAAAATATTTAACTTTGTTCGATTATGCTGCAACTTGTTGCAAAAAAAGCTATTATATAACTGACAATATCTCACTTATCGGTGTACAACAAAATATGAATCAGATATTTGAATGGCAAGCTGAATTAGTGTGTCTTTAATCATTTTTTTTGGAATTGTTTAATTAAAATTCGTTAAACTTTGCATGAGAAAACATCGTAAAAATTAAATAACTTATGATTTATAGTGTTTCTCAAACATACGATAAAATAGATGTTAAAATGACTATAAAAGTGCGAATTATTTAATTTTATTGCAACAAAATGTGCGTTTTCGTCTTCGAGCAGTTTTCCAAAGTGATTGATGACTAAATCAATCCTCGATTAAACTGACATTTTGTGATTTAGATATGAAAACTTCCAGACTAAATGGCGGTTTATATTATTTAACCGAGTATGGAGTAATTTTTGATGTAAAACAGAATAGCTTGTTGATTCTAAATCCGAGGTCCCCTTTGCTTAATTCAGAATCAAAAATATTTGAAATTGTTGCTCCAGTGAGTCACTTTATTATTTTGCGTCGTGAATCTGCTTCTCCAGTTCAAGTTCCTTAGATCTGTATTTTTTTTGTCTCGTGAAAGTTCAAATTATCTTTTGTTGTGAAACACGAGGCACTGTTATCGGTAAAACAGGTAAACTGATTCAAATGTTTACCTTTGTGATCAATCTGACGTTTTTCCTGCTTAACTGACCTAGTCGACCGTAAGTTCACGAAACGTTTTTAGCCAAAGTTGGAAGAAGACATAAAAGAAGAGTGTAAGGATGAAAACAAAGAGCTGAAGCGTCTTCAGTTCTACGGAGCGGGTCCGAAAATGGCGATTAGTAAAGATGAAGAAAAGAGAAATAATAAAGCAGTCAATTACGATTTTGATCCTGTAAGTGTTAAATAAGATTTGTTTCTTCGTTTTGCAGGTTTTTTATTTATAGTTGGCGAAGTATGTTTGTCACAATTGTAACCGTGGCGACTCGGAGGAATATATGTTGCTGTGTGATGGTTGCGATGACAGTTATCACACGTTTTGCCTGATGCCACCACTGAACGAGATACCGAAAGGTGACTGGCGTTGTCCGAAATGTGTCGCCGAAGAAGTGTCCAAACCGATGGAGGCTTTTGGATTTGAACAAGCCCAACGCGAGTACACTTTACAACAATTTGGGGACATGGCTGATCAGTTCAAATCCGAGTACTTCAACATGCCTGTTCATGTACGTTTTACTCACTTTTCTTCAATCACACACTACTGTTGGTTTAGGTGGTACCAACGGGCGTCGTCGAGAAGGAATTCTGGCGCATCGTCTCTTCAATCGATGAAGACGTTACTGTCGAATATGGCGCTGATCTTCACACAATGGACCACGGCTCGGGCTTCCCTACTAAAACCTCTCTAAACTTGCTACCGGGAGACAAAGAATACGCCGATTCTGGATGGAATTTGAACAATCTCCCGGTTTTGGAGAACTCAGTTTTGGGTTATATCAACGCCGATATATCTGGGATGAAAGTTCCTTGGATGTACGTCGGGATGTGTTTCGCTACTTTCTGTTGGCACAATGAGGATCATTGGAGTTATTCCATTAATTATCTCCATTGGGGCGAAGCTAAAACATGGTATGGAGTTCCTGGGAAAATGGCCGAAGCGTTCGAAGAAACCATGAAATCGGCAGCACCTGAATTATTTCAGTCACAACCGGATTTGTTGCATCAGTTGGTTACTATAATGAATCCAAATATTTTAATGAAAGCTGGAGTTCCTGTTTTCCGCACGGACCAGCATGCGGGGGAATTTGTTGTTACTTTTCCGAGGGCTTACCATGCGGGATTCAATCAAGGGTGAGTTTACAATTCCAAGATTTACTTCCAATGCTCAACACGCGTGTAATTCCAGATACAATTTTGCTGAAGCTGTGAATTTCGCCCCCGCTGATTGGCTGCGAATGGGCCGAGAATGTATTCTACACTACTCAAATTTGCGCCGTTTTTGCGTATTTTCCCACGACGAACTTGTCTGTAAAATGGCTCTGGATCCTGACAAGCTGGGACTGACAATCGCCGCCGCCACATACCAAGATATGTTACAAATGGTGGAAACTGAAAAAACCCTCCGAAAAAATCTCTTGGATGCTGTAAGTTTGTTCCAAATTTCTTCTGATTCTTATCATTTCATTTAGGGTGTGTCAAATGCTGAACGTGAGGCTTTTGAGTTGCTTCCTGACGACGAGAGACAATGCGACACATGTAAAACTACATGCTTCCTTTCTGCAGTAACGTGCAAATGCTCACCTGATGTGCTTGTTTGTCTTCGGCATTATGCTAATTTATGCAGTTGTCATCCAGAAAACTACACTCTTCGTTATCGTTACACGTTAGATGAGTTACCTGTTATGCTAAAGAGTTTAAAACTCAAAGCTGAGTCGTTTGATCATTGGGTTAATCGTGTGAAGGATGCTCTGGATCCGAAAACTCCTAAAACTCTAACACTGCAAGAGCTGAAGGCTCTGTTGAATGAAGCTGACGGAAAGAAATTCCCAAAGTGTGATTTGCTTCAAACTCTGACAGATGCAGTGGAAGACGCTGAGAAATGCGCCAGAGTTATCCAACAATTAGATTTAAATAAAATGCGTACAAGAACTCGAAATTCATCCGACACTAAGTACAAACTGACGTTAAAAGAGTTAATTCTGTTTCATGAAGAATTAGATAGTTTAGTCTGTGTTTTAGAAGAAGCGAAGAGTATTAAAGAGTTACTAGAAGAGACTAAAAAATTTGAAACGACTAGTAAAAATTTGTTAGATTTGAAGTTGAGTGAATGCTCGATTTCAGACTTAGATGCCTGCATTAGTCAAGGAAATAATTTATGTATAGAACTTCCGAATTTACGTAGTATTAAAATAAGGTCACGTCAGTGCAATTGGCTTATGGACGTCTTGTCGTACAAGAAGAAAACGGAGGTTTTGGGACTTGAGTCGATAAAAAACGTTATCAAAACCGGAAGCCAATTACCACCCAATCCGGAGATTGAGAATGAATTGAGCGAACTACAAACTTTACTCGCAAGAAGTGAAGAATGGGAAGAGAAAGCTCAAGCAATTCTCAAAGACACAGGAAGCGAAGTGCTCATAGAAGTCGACAAACTCCTCAAAGAAGCCGGACAAATCAATTCGTATCTTCCATCAGAAGAGTTCCTTTTTGAAGCCATGGATCGCGCTCGAGATTGGTTGCGACAGCTTGAAGAAATGAATTCAGCAGAATGTTATCCTTACTTCGACGACATGGAAGAGCTCATCAAGAAAGGTCATCAACTAGCTCTTCATTTAGTAGAAGTGAGCAAGTTGGAGTCGTACCTCGAAACTGCAAACTCTTGGAAAGAGAAGACCAGTCGCGCATTTTTGCGGAAGAACTCCACGTTTAATTTGATGGAGGCTTTGTCGCCGAGACTTAACATGACTAGCGGCCCGAAATGTCGAAGGAAAAACCAAGAAGACGAGCATGGTATTTTTAACTTAACCAGTGATATGGACCCAGCGACGGTGGTGTCTTTGTTTAAAGAAGCCGAACAAAAAGAAATGGAATTAATTAGGACAGTACGTGGAGCAAATATGGAGAAGAACATGGATCCCAACGAGTCAGCCTTGTTCTGCGTCTGCCAGAGGAATTTATTTGGTCTGATGATGCAATGCGAACTTTGTAAGGACTGGTTTCATTCTAATTGTGTCTCCCTTCCTAAAGTCGCGTCTTCAAAGTACAAAGGAAACTTCACAAGCGTCGCACTTCATTTGGGATTCAAAGACTGTAAATTTCTCTGTCCCAATTGTTTCAGAACGAAACGCCCTCGCTTAGACGCCATTCTCTTGCTGCTAATGTCGCTGCAGAAGTTGTATGTCAGAGTACCAGAAGGCGAAGCTTTACAAAGTCTTACTGAACGTGCAATGAACTGGCAAGACCGTGCAAGACAACTTATGCAACAGCCTGAGCTTGAAGCAGCTAAAAACAAATTATCGTCTTTCAGTCAGAAATATTCGGAAGCAGCAGCGAAACAAAGAACCGAGAAAATCATCACCAGTGAACTTAAACGTGCTTATAAAAATCCAGAACTCCACCAGAGGGTACAGGAGATTGCACCCTACAGCGGAGTTAACCAAGAAGACCATAAAAATGAAGAAACTAACATCACAGACTCTTCAGATGATTCTAAAGGATATGCATCTGCAGATGATCGAATGGGGGAACATGCATATTCGTTACATTTCCCAAAGTTTGATAACAATGAGTACCAACTACAGATACCCGCTGATATCAAGAAACAAATTGAAGAACTTCTAATGGAAGGAGATTTGCTTGAAGTTTACTTAGACGAAACTTTCCAGTTGTGGAAGTTGCTACAGGCGTCACGAGATCCAGAGAAAGAAGCGATTATGATTGATTTTGATGTAAGTACCATATTATAAAACTTTGCTTTTACTCACCGATTTTTTCAGATGAATTCGAAGACAACGCCGGCAAAGCGCGGCCGCAAGCGTCGTTCTGACGAAGTGGAGATGTTGAAGAAGACGAAAGCGAAGAACGAAATCGAAACTAAGAAACCCAAACCACAGAAAACCAAAGAAAACTCACAAGGGAAGAAGGAAGGAACGCGTCGTAAAGGTCGTCGTCGTCAATCAACAGGTTCTGAAGATGATGACGAAGATAGTTGTGCGGCAACTGGATGTCTCAAACCTTCAGGAGACAATGTCGATTGGGTTCAATGTGATGGAGGATGCGACAAATGGTTCCATATGGCTTGTGTTGGTTTGTCAGCGCAGGATATTTGTGAAGACGAAGACTACATCTGTATGACCTGTTCACAAAATACCTATGGAACACTGAACAACATGGATAGTTTGTCATCTGTTAGTTCCGAATGTTCCACTCTTACCCAGCCTTCCACATCTAAAGACTCTGTTCAGTGCAAATTTTAGTCATAAATGTCCAAGAGTCATCTTTTGGACTGATATGAGTATTTTAGAGTATAGGTAATGTATACACTGTTCAGTTGTGATAATTTACGATAAGAAATGTAAAAATATTTTCTTGTATCATTATCATTTTTACTTCATAATTATGCTTTTTTGTATAGATTTTTCTTCAGTTGTATTGTTCTTTTTATTACAGTTTAACTTCAGTTCATTAATTTGGAAGTTTTTTGTACAGATGAGCGAGCTGTAGCTAAATTCATTCGACTTATTATAATTTTATTTATTTATGTTCGTTTATTTCTTTTCTTTCTTTGTGCATCATTTACGCGCAATAGAGATTATCTATATTTTTATATATTTTCTTGTTTTATCATCATAATTTTTTTGAATAGTTATAAGGAAGTATTATTAATAATAACATTACTGTCCCTGCATTTTTTTGTCAATAAATACTTTTGGATACTAATCGATGTTTTTTTATTCTTACCAAATCACTCATTAGAATTAAACTATTCATTGTTCTCTTTATAATGAATAATAATAAACTCAATCCATAATACATTTTCATAGCTTTTCTGTTTTTTATTGACTTGTAAAATGAAACAGGAACGTGTATTTTATGGTCAAATGCCACACAGAATTTCCTGAACATACGATAGAAGTTTTCTTCATTAAAAGGATTGTCAAAACTCCAACAGCTGTTATGCTATGAATGCTATGATGAGGAAAACTTAAACAAATAAGTCAAATGTGTTATAATTTTCATGTTGGTTTTGGCGCCTGCACATCAGACAACCAACTATACATGACTGAGAGCGCTCTTTTTGAATGCAAATATTTGACATTACTTCGAACAGTCTCACAAAGCCACTTTTGTTTTACATTTACAGGAAAAATGCAAATTTTAAATTGAGAATCACAATGATTTGTTTTAAGGTGTGTAGAGGGAAAATTACGATTGTATTACAGTTAGTTTACAAACATGCAATTTATGTTTGTAGCCATTTTTGATATTTATTTTTGCTATAATGACTAAATGTACAGACTATTGCTCTTTTTATTTAGTTTTTCGAATGGATTAACAGTAAGTGATGGTAAGCAAAGTCACGAAACAGCTCTGTTGAGTCAAAAGCGAACGAGACTCAAAAGATGGCGCTACTACAAAGAAACTGCAAAAATTTAATTTTGTTCTTGGATGGTAGGATTTTTAGCTCTTGCAAACCTCCAGAAAGATGAAAGTTGCACTTCTCACTATTTTTTATTTGACAGTGGTAATTTAGTAAGCTATGATAATATGTTAAAAAAATCGATTGCCAAAATCCACAGAAATCCTTATAAACCGAGCAAAAAATTTGCCGTTCGCGCTTTTCTAACCGGTGGGTGTAACAAAAATGATTTATTTAAATTAGTGGTAGATTGTGTTAAAACAAACAAATTTTTCGTTTGCGGTTTTCCAAAATTTTAGCTCAGTTTCGAGATATTAATAATAATTTTGACTATTCCTTGAATGATGCACAAAAAATGTAAATATTGCCAGCTAATAACAAACTTGCCGATGCAAGCCGCAGCCACGTAAATAAGAAAACTGATTTTATGTCGATTTAATCACTTGATTTTATATAATTTTAGTTGTTATTTTGCCGGTTTCGGAATATGAAATTGTTTCAGTTTTTAAAAAATGGGTTATTTTTTAAAATGCTTTTCGGGCTCAAAGGGATAAAAAGATTTTTATGACGCTGAACACATTCTTTCATTTCATTCTTGGACTGATGAAGTTTTACCAACACATTTATTTTTTTTACTTATTTCCTGTTCTAAATTAGTCCATAATTTTTTCGTAAAATCGGCACGTGTCTAAAAATCGCGTTCACAGAATTTACGAAATAATAATAAAATAATTTAAAATTTAATAGATAAGTTTTTTTTTAACTTCTTTTCAAGGGACAAAGTTCATGCCACGTTGTTGGATACAAAAATGTGAATACGAGAGGCAAATTCACAATTTTTTTGGAAAATACTTGAGAATTTTGGAAAATCGAGGAAAAAGTTGTTTGTTTTATCGAGATCTACCACCAATTTAATTTAATGTACTTATTTCTGTTACACCCTGTACACTAAACAAATCCATCGGTGTAATAATCTACAAAGAAAATAAAATGTTTTCGACCAGTTTAACCCTTTAACTGTTACATTTGAATCTTAGAGATAACGTTGAAAATGTTAATTTTTTTGAGACTTGAATGGTAAAATAATTTGAAATTTTGTGGAAGAAAATGGTTTATCTGTAAACTGATTGTGATTACATTCAAAATATTGCAAAATTTGTTTAATAATAATAATAATAATAATAAAATATTAATTTTATTTATTTATAAGAGCAAAACAATATTAGGAGAATATAACAACTTGAAGAAATATTGACAAAATTAGAAAAAACCTTCAGAAAAAAAATCAAAAAACATCCAACAATGAAAAAATTATTAGAAACATTTTTGAGTTTAGTAAACTCGAAAACACGGGTCCAAACATAGTCCTACATCGCAGTCCGAGCACATAACCGTGGAACTTTTTCGTGAAGCTCTTCCATATTTTGTATGCTTACACACAAAGCAGTCTCTTTGTGCTCTTCTTTTCTTCTCAGTTGATGGAACTTTAGCAGGAAAGTGTCTTCCATTCAAACGTCCAGGATTGTCGCCACATTTTCGTCCTTTTTTTTTTCGGAGATCTTTCTTTACCACATTCCTCCAATCAGTTCTAATCGGAACTCGTTCAATTGAGGACGTTTTTCGGTTGAACATTTGTATAAAATATAGCTATTACGAGTTACGACATCCACAATATGAAAAAATAGCTTTTTATACCACTTCATCGACTTCCTTTCAGTTGCCGTAAAACTAATTTGCATTACTTTTGTCTACAGCGCCCATTTTTTTTTACAATAGTCATGTACCACTTTTGGCTTTCTTGTTGGTTCATTGGTTCGCCAATTCACTGCGCCGGTGTTAACCATTTCATCTGCATGAATTGTGCTTAGCATGTGAACGTCTCTCTTATCCTTCCACTTTGTACACAACATTATATCAGTATGCTTGACCAGTCTCTGAGTTTGACTAACATTCGGAAATATTGGCATAGCTTTTCGGTTTTTTCGGACTGTACCCACAGCTCCAGTTTTCTTTTGATGTAGTTGCTCAAAGAGTAATGGTTGAGTATACCAGTTATCTAAGTATACTGTGTGCCCTTGGTCGTAATACGGTTCTAAGAGAGTTTTTACAACTGAACCTGTCAATTCTAATGATTCTTCCATTTCTACGTCTGTAGAATTTCCTACATACACAATCAGATTTTACGTCGCACTATATGAATATTTTTATTCCAAATCTGTGTCTTTTGGAAGGAATGTACTGCTTCCAAGCCAATCTTCCTTTCCATAGAGATAAACTTTCATCAACGCACAAATCCTTGTAAGGCAAGAAGCAATTTTTAAGTTTTAGTCACTTTCTTCAAAACAGGACGGATTTTAAAAAGTTTGTCGTTTGATTGTGTTTGATTTTCATTATTGTTGAAATGAAGCATTTTCAAAATAAGCAAATATTCATCACAACTCATAAACTTTCCAAAAATTGATTGCTTTAGAAGAGGATCATTAGACCAATATTGACTAATTCGATTCTTTTTGCTGTGGGCCATTAGCATCGTGAGCGCCAAAAATACATAAAATTTACTACATGTCAAATCCTCCCATTTTCTTACTCTTGACGTCGGACGTAAGTTTTCCACATTTTCAGTAAAAGTTTGCGCAAATCTATTGGTCTCACATACAATAAGTGCCACTAATTCCAAATCAAAGATTGATTTGAAAAAATCAAGTTCTTTGGCATCTTCTGGCAAATTTAAGTAATTTTCTTGAATACCAGCGTTGTCTTCATCAAATGAAAATAAAATTGGTTGAAATATGTTATCATTTCTGTTGCCATTTTCTCTCACTGCTCCTTTTCTACCACGGCGAACTGGTATATCACTGGATTCCGTAGAAGCAGAATCATCAGAATTTACGTTTTCGCAAAAGCTATCTTCATCTTCCATAAATGATAATTCATCATCACTTTCATACAAATTGTTATCGTGGACGCTCATGTTATTATTTTCTCTCAACAAACAACTAACTAGTGTCAATTTTTGTACAATTCTTGACAGCTACTTTTGGCAGTGTAAATAATTTTTCTAATTAATTGTTTGTTATCAAATCGTAGCTTAAAATAGATAGAATAGAATAGATCTACATCTATTGCGAAATACAAAAGATAATCCTCACCAGTTTTCCGTGAGAAATTGGTGTGAGAAAAAGTAGTAACAAAATATTTTCACAACTGAGATAGCGAATGTTGTCACTTAGTTGACGATATGTAATAAATATACAAAAAATGACCCTCAATGTAGATATAGAATTCAAAAATCTAATAATATTGAGTCTTCCATTTAAACTGAGCAAGTTGACTTCTGCTTCCGGTATAACCGGAAGTGCCACAAACTTGTGAATATTGTCATTTGATTCGTCTTATTTGTTTATATTTGTTCTCAAAATTCGAAATTCTTATCATTTGTAGTTTCTGAGAAAATTGTCAAAACGTACATTTACGTTTACAACAGTTAAAGCCCACAAATTTGCAAACGTACATGTACGTTTACAATAGTTAAAGGGTTAAAATAACTCTTCTTTCAGTTTTATTTTATAAGAGTAGCAATATTGAAAAAGTTTGAGAATACATAGCTTTATATTCATAGCTTTCTTTACTTCAAGCATATAAATCGAAGGATATGTCGCGTTTAAATAAAATAGTTTAGCACCAATAGAGTTATTATACCGTTTTTTAAACAATATTAACAATTATGTAATTCCCCCAATGTGGTTCATAATTTGTCCGCCAGAGGTCCAGAATGTTTCCCTCCACATTTCAAAATTGTATAGTTTGTTATTATTGATCAAAATACACAGCTTCCTTGTCATTGGTCGTGCGGACTTGCGGTTTCCATGTATTGATTTAGCAAGATGAAGCGCATATTTTCATGCATCATAATAATTTGTCCATCTTAAAGAAATTAGGTTAAATTTAATCAAAGTTAATTAAGAAGTTTTTCGTTTTTGCAGTGCTAATGTGTTTATTCTTTCTTCAAATGCCATAACCATACATTTTCTTTGCCTCATTTAAAGAGGGGGTGGATAGTTCAAGAAGTTTAGTCTGTAAATTTTCAGAGTTCAACGCCTTCTGCATTTGGGGGAAACGGGGGAAATTTTCTGTGATTGTGCACCATCTTACGAATTTCCCCGGTAATGGAATATGTTCAGTGGGAAATGTAAGGTGGCGTTCTGAGTTTAGAAACAGTTTTCATATTAAGTAATATCAGCCAAGTTTTTTTAGTTTTTAATTTAATAAGTAGTCGCATTTGTAACACTACATTTAGAGTAGGGTTTCGAAGAAATTGGCTACAATAAACTGCTTCTAAAAAAGTTAGTATCGCACCACTTAGTAACACTCTTCTCGCTTTAAATGAATTAGGATTAGAGATCTGGCACATATTGACTTTCTTGGGTTCAGGTGTAATTGCAGTCTATCTTTGTTTTAAGCTTTCTTTTGTCCGCACATAAAAAAGAAATTTTCAAAGGGAACTACTTTTGTAACACGAATCGATAGAATCGTTGAAATTTTCATCGAAATGACACCGAAGCTATAAAGTTGCAATTGTTATAGAGATCATAGAAAAGCTATGTTACAGGTCATTTACTATTACTCTGGATATTCTGATCTCATTCTCCAGAGATGTGGAACGTAGCGTCTTGGAATTCCACACGAGTTTGATAATTTGTTACTTCAATTACTACACGAAGGATTCCTAATGATGAAATTGAAAATACGAACTGATATAATTATCAAAGTTCATATAACAAGGTTTTTGTGTAGTTTGTCGCTGTGCTCTTCTATGGTAGTTGAAAATGTAGCTTCCAACTCTAATTAGCAATTTGCGCTATAATTTTATTGAATAACGCTGATTCGTTGTTTTTTGGTAGTTTGGAGCTTACTCTAATTAATTACAAACGACGGTTTTATCAATATAAAATAAAAAGTTCTGGACTTTAAAGATGATGCCACCATCTATCGAAATGTCGGGAAAAATCCATTATCCGATGAAGCTAAAGTACACTGACAACGGCCGCGAAAGCGTACACTCTGAAAAGAATCAAGCTGATACGAACAATATTGTAATTTGATTTTTCTCGAAACATTTGAAAACTGTTTTGTCTATTATTTTGATTTTTGAGCTCAGGGCTTTCAACACACTTCAATAGAATTCTCTTTTCATCAAGTGCAAGTTTTCTTAGGACGACATTTGTCTGTGATCAGATCCCTAGAGATAGCACCGTCCCTTCGTGGATGAATTTATTACGGGTTCAATTCAACTCCAAATTATTCCGTACTGAACATTCTTATTGATTTGAAATCCTTTAAAACTTTTTTTAATTTTTTATTTGCAGCGGGAGCGCTAATTCGTATTTAACACTCGAGTTTTTCTTTTAAAAGAATAGCAAACAAATAAATACTACGCTGTTGTAATTAGGAGCAAGGTAAACAGCTTGTGTATTCATCTTGCTCTTTTTAGTTACGTCAGCAGCGTATAAAATCAGAAAGAAACTAAAAAGAACGATACTTATGAAAAGAGTGGAATAAATTTATTTCTCGAAGTCAAGTGCTTGTCAGCTACTTTAATTCATAATTGACAGGAAATTCTGACGGCGATGTTAAGAACGCATTCGACAAGCAAAGTGGTTTTACTTTGCGTGTTTTTAAAAGTTTTATTCACTATTTCCGATGCCAGCCAAACCAGAAATTTGAAATTAGATGTTTATCGGGCAGTTATCGGAGACAAACTCGATTTTTTTAGAATTTGTTTTATTCGTTTTTCATTATTTTCAAATGAGTTTAATGAAGGTATTCAACAAGCAAATTACACCTTAATCGTTTTATAACAAAGCACTTCGTTAATTATGTTGGCAAATACATCAAACGGATATGTCGCATCAATATTACTTTCACCTTGTTTTAAAAAGCTAAAAATAATTACATTAGAGAGGCGGGCAAATTTTAATGATAATGATTGGTGGTTCAATTTAAAAAAAAATAGACGCTTTTAGGCATTTTAAAGTAAAATCTTTTTGTGCTGCTTAAAAATGTTTGCAGATTTAATTTACTATTTTGAACTTTGGAACCGAGAATAACCTTACACAAAAATTTAATTGTAACGACATTGAATAAAAAAATAAAATAAAATATTTTACATCCACCATTTCAAGCAGATTTGTTTTAAATTAAAAATCTGCATTGTGAATGTGTGGTTTTAGTCTTAAAGTTTGTTTTTAAAAGCTAAAAATAATTACATTAGAGAGGGGAAATTTTAATGATGATTGGCGGCTAAAATTTTTAACCAAAAAGTAGAAGTTTGATGTTGACCCGGCGCATCCACCATTTTCAAGCAGAAATTCATATTGTGCTGTTTTAAAAATTTTAAATTTAGCATAATTAATGAACGTGAAAAACGTTAAAACTTTTGCAGTTGCAAAATTTAATTTATTATTTTGTATTTAGGGGAATAAATTAATCAATAAATTAATTATGTTAGCAGACACATGAAAAACTTTATTGTAATGATTTTGTGTAAAAAATAAAATAAAAATTTTTATAGCCACCATTTTTAAACAGGTTTATTTTAAATTAAAAATTCTGATGGTTTTTATCTTAAAGTTTTTTTAAAAATGTAAAACATTTAATGATAGGTGGGGGCTACATTTTTTTACAAAAAATTGGAATTTTTTATGTTGATTTGGTACATTCACTATTTAAAAAGTAATTTCCATTAATTATTTTAAAATTTTAAATTTGGCACAATTAAGGAACGTGAAATAGTTAAAACTTTAATAATTGCAAGATTTCATTTATAATTTTGCAACAGAAAATAATAATTAAGTTGGTAGATACATCAAAAATTTAAATGTAATGACAACTCGAGAATAAAAGAATTATTAAAAAAATTCTATTTACCATTTTCAAGCAGATTTGTTTTAAATTAAAAATTCTCATTGTGAATGCGTAGTTTTAGTCTGTTTGCTAAAAATGCTTACGTTAGAGGGGAGGAAAGTTTAGTGATAATCATTGGCCGCTACACTTTTTACAAGAAATTAGAACGTTCTATGCTGACCCGGCGCATCCACCAATATTAAAGTAAAAGCTCAACCCATGAACGTGATAATCCTAAAAAAGTAGTTACGAGCTTTAATTTAAAACGGGGAATTATCAATAATTACAACAAATATTAATTGGTAATCACAACTTGTAAATAAAAAAAAAATCTAGTTACAATTTTAAAGCAGATTTGTTTTAAATTAAAAATGCTCACTGTGAATGCGTGATTTTAGTGTTGAAGTTTGAAGAGAAAAAATATAAATGTTTTATAGTTTTGGTTTTGTATTGCATTGCAACGAGAGAATGTGGTTAAAATAGCGAGAAAAATTATTTATGTCGAATTGAAAGTCAACACGGCGACTTTGTTGTACAAATATTGTATGAAAAATTGAGATGAGCGATTTAAGCTCGTATTTTGTAGAAAGTTGACGTGTAGTTTATTTGTTTAGTCGAGTTGGTTTTAAGGGTGTTTAAGCTGTGTTGTGGTAAACTGTTAGTTTTAAAAAGTTCTGAGGTTATAAAGCCGCTTTATTATGACAGGGTGGAATTTAATTAATATAATCGTATTCTTCGTGGAGACATTTATCTTTCATTCGCACATTGTTCGTGTACGACGAGTCGGAAATTGCATTAGCTGATAAGATGCATAACTAAGTGAGTAAAAATGTGGTATTAATGTCCAAGTCATGTCTTGCGATGTGCACTAATCGAATACCACGTCGTGGTATAACAAACCGACGTCACTTTGTACACGTCACTTAGCGGTTAGTGAAGCTTTCGTTAATTGCTAAGGGGTCGCATGGTTCCTCTTTGGGTGGTGGGCTGCAAAGTACATCTTTCAGCAGAGCTGATTAGCAGCGTCGCACAGGATAGCATAGCATAGTACGGCGTCGGGGCGCTTGCGCTACTAACGACGTCGACAAGAACGTCGGGTGAGTCAGTTTCTGTCGAAAATCGCGCGTGGCCAGACCAACTAACCCCGTACACTTTCAATGTCACGTTTCCAGTGTTGTATCACTATAGTAAACATCTCCCATTTAATTATTTAATACGGTAAGTCGACAACGGATTTTGAATTTAGCCATCAAAACCTGGGAAATGACACCGGATAAGCCGGTTTTCCGAGCTGAGGTCAATATTGTTTTTACGTCTGATTCTGTGGTTCGGCAACTTTTAACACGCGGCATTTTGCCAAGTGTCGTTCTTGCAAAAACATTTATACTTTGTCATTTACACCAGTTTTTGACGGTGCGTGAAATATGCCCGACCACGCACTCACAGTTTTCAAACTTACAAACAACTTTAACTAAGTTGACTGGAATCGATATTTTGCCGACAGAATTCACTCGCATTCAAGCAACATCAAATTTAAAACAGCTTACGGATTCACTGGACTAAAGACCGCACCAAGCAATATTCCTAATATCTATGCTAATGTTTTTTTCAATTCACTCTTTCCAAGCACAAACTGGGGGTAGTTTTTTTCTTCTGATTATTGACGATCTCGCCCCATCTGTCAAGGGTCATAATTAACCGCAATTCTGCGGTAACTGTGGGGAGATTACGACCAATTTCCTAACTATTATATCGACATATTTTTCGAACTCGATTCCGATAGAACATCAATACAAACAACGTTATGTAAACAATTTAATTGACGGGTTACATTACGCATTTTAAATATTGACACGGGTCCACTAACTTTTGATTCATATCGAAAATTCAAATCCGTTGGGACCGTCGCTTTTCAATTTATGTCAAATAATAAAACTAACTGTTGAATTTTTTCACATATTTCTCTCATCATTACTATGCTAAATTTGTGTGGCCAGCGCAATAACGCAAACAAGTTGTAAATCACTTATTGTGGTTAGAGGGTTCAGTAAGTGTCAAACTTAGTTTTGCTTGAATTTACGTTTATTAAATTCATGCTTTCAGAATACGTAACGATAATATTACTGCACTAACATTTCCATTTTAGCTCTTATTGTTTCAACTGCTTATGAGTTTATTTTATCACGTTGTGACTTTGTGTATTTTTTATTCCAGCAGCGATGACAGAATAGAATATTATTTTACAACTGTGCTATTTTCAAAGCGCGGGGATTTTATTTGTTTTTCCGCCTTAAGATACTCTCTTATCAGCCACTTTTTTATAGAAACTTTTCGTGGAAAAAATTCCAACATTGGAGAAAAATGCAACGCAAAGTAAATATTTCTGGTCGCCTGGCTTGCACGTCGCTTAGATTGTAAATTGTCCTGGTTTTTTATCGCCTTAAAAGTTACGGATAATCTGCTTCATTCTCAGTTTGCTTTCATTTTCTCTTCTAATTAAATTTTCAATTTAACCTGGCCCTCGCCACGTCCGTTATAGAAAATTCTGGGATACAATGTCCACGAAATAATACGTATAAGAATGTTTTGGCACGTACTTGTGATTTTTAAGCCCCATGTCTGTAATTTTATTTTTGTTGTTTACAGAAGTTAGGATCCGTTGGAATTAACTTTGTAAGATCTTCATGACGTAAATTAGACAAAGCTTTCTGTTTATACAACCATATTTTATTTGAAGCAGATTAAGTTTGTTTTCTCTTGTGTTGTTATGAGGGTAATGGTTCGATCTTGTGAAACTGCTTTACCTTTATGTTACCTTATAAGTCAGTACTTACATAGAAAATAATTTATAGCATGTAGTCCGAATTTTAGTGTTGTGCTGCGGTGGAATAAATAATGTTGTTACATATAAATGGAGCATAAATTTTGCAAAGTTAAACCCTTCAGGGGATAAAATTCGATTGCTAAATGTATTACAACACATTGGAAATGATATTTTTGATGGCGCTACTTTGAGATACCATTATTCATATTAAGGCGGTTCAAGGAGTTCCGAAACGGATAAAGTCGTAAAAGTCATTATTATGAAAAAGCTCCTATCATAAAACATGTTCGTTTACACATGTTCACTCAATCTGTCTTACTGTCGCCTATCCTGCTAAGGAAAATCTAATGAGACACACGAAAAATTCCGAAAAGACAGATTTTCATTCCCTCTAGGGAATTACTTTTACCGTTTTAATTATACCATTTTATGTATTGAAAAAACATTATTGCAATCGTTCCCGTTGTATGGAAATGTAAAATCAAATTTGTAATTTAAAATTTTGTCTTCAGGGCAATGTTACATTTTTTCAAAACGATTTATTTACATGTATACATACAAAACACCACCGTCAGAGAAAACTTATATCCATACTTTTTTTTATCTGCGGGATTCTATATGTTTCCCCAATAATTTCAACGATTCTAATAATTTCCATTCGGAAAGATATATTGCTATTACGACATTCCAAAAATCCCATTCTCACTTGTCAATTTAATCTTGGAAATCTTCCATATCATAACTGATTTCTTTCATTTTAGAGACGTGTCATACAAGTGATTTTAACACCTTCACATTGCCGCAATAAATTTTATCTTTTGATGATTTTCTGCGCAACCTGTTACGGTTTGTAAAGTGAAAATGTCCATTTTACCCTTAATGTATTAATTAAAGTCATTAATACATTAAGCTGGCCATTTTCTACTAAGGGGATGTAATAGACTTCGAAGAGCGGCACCATCACACTTAGTGTAACGTAAAACAAACTAGACAACATAAATATACGTAACTGAACATTACCGAACATCAACGAACAGTGTTTATCTCTTGAGTTGCTAATGTATTATGAAAATGTAGTTCATAATTATTAAAAATGCAAAGGATCACTTACCTTCACTAATAAACTGCAAATAACTTAAAATAATGGTGGATGCGCCGGGCCAATGTAGTCGAACAAAGTAATTGCTTAGTTCTGGTTGAACCAGAATGCAATAAAGTACGATTATACACGGTAAACTGCTCGAAAAAACCTATTAAAATATTTTGCACACAAAGATGAGTCTCGTTAATTCATTTTTCAAACAGCATAAAATCCAGTAAACAGAATTTAGATTTTTTGCTTTTATTTAATTAAGTTTTCCCGCTCTATTTTAGCTTGGTATTTGCAACAAACAGCATTAATCTGATAAATCAAATAAGAAATTTTATAATGTCCGGTCATCAAAAAAAGTTTTAGAAATTTTTAGTTTGCCCGAAAGATTACTAAATAAAACTGAAAAATATAAATAGAGGCAATATATAATTGAGATTATTCCAGATTAAAATATGATCTGAAAATATGGAATTTGAAATAAACTCGCCCATAACAAATACCGGTTTATGTCCCGCGGTTATTTAACTATTGAGGTTTCTGTGTAAGCGCAAACCACAAACATTTAAAACCTTGGTATTTTTACAACTTTAATTTCCCGTTGAATTTGGGTTCTGGCTTGGTGAATTTTGCCAGACAAGTGTAAGGTGTGAGGCAACACTGCGCTAGTGGATGAACATGAGGGTGCAGATTGTGCATTGTAATAATGGTTTCAAGCAAGGGTGAATTGTTAATGCTGTTGAAAAATTCACCAACTACATTTTAACGGGAAATTTGATGTAAACCGACTTGTAAACAAATATTATTCTAAAATGTGGTATTAGAAGCGTGGGAGAATTAAATTTCCATTTTATCACACGAAATCATAACAAATTTTACTGTAGTAACGTGTTCTTCTTCCATGAATATGCGATTTCCATGAATTAATCAAAGTATGAATTCTAATTAAGGGTAGCGATGAAGTAAACACGGGAAAAACTGACCGCAGAAATGATGTGGAGGCTTTTTTTTATTAAATTTATTTAACACCTTTAAATCGTTGCCACAGCTTTAAAAATTCTTCGCGCAAAAGTAATTGTAGTCGTATTACGACCTCATTTAATCAAGGCGATTTATCACAGAGATAAGTAAGCACCAACCTGTTATAAACATCTTTAATTTATTATTTACAAATGGAGTTGGCATTGTAATTTCATTCATCTAACGAAATCTTATGTTCATTTGAAACGTTTTTTAGTTTGGAATTGTCTCATTTTTCACAAAGAAACCGACACAGAATTAAAGATAATACCTTAGTGCACATGATGCACAGTCTGCTTCTCTCATTATTAATTAACTAGATTTCCAACTACGTTGAAATTTACCTTAACCAAATGCTTCCGCTGAAAATACAAAATTATTCATTTCGCATCAGGCATCATCAAATTGATACAACTTTCCTCATCAAGTAAATCTTCTGTTAATTAATTATTGCTACTCCACGTGTCTATGGTTCATTCTTTAGGTGTTAGCGTCAGATAATAATCTCGCATATTGTAATAATTAATAATTAATTTTGTACGCGACTTGAGCACGCATATTTATATTAATTCTCATTTTAATCTTGATTTTGCTTGAAACGACGCGTTTCTATTTTCATTACACCTTTAAGGACTTAATTAGTGTTTTAAAGCAACACGTTTCCATCTGTACTTTGTTTATTGTAATCATACATATTCATTATAACTGGATTTTATAACATATGCGACAATTTCATTATACGAGGAATTAAAACATTAAAACGTTAACTGAAATTTAATGAAAATACACAGGCTTTTATGCGAGCATTTTAAGAACTTTTATTTTCTCACACAAGAACACTACAAATATAAGCGAAATTTTGTCGTCATACAGTGCGTTTTCAACTGACCAGAGATTCCAACGTTAAATTTGCTATTTCATTCTAACATTTAGCGCAGCTTTTGGCCGAGCTTGCGTTTAAAGGCTAATAGTAACTATGTGCCTTAGGCTGAGCTTTCGCTTATGAGGTTTAGCCTTGATTTTAGGGAAACAATAATGTCAACCTTATCATATTAAGATTCGAACTTTAAAAAAATAAATAACTGTCAAAGTGAACATACGCTACCTGTCATAATAAAGTCAACTCTTTATTGGTATAGTTAAACTGTTTGTTAATAATTGAGAGATTTCAACACACGATAGGATGAAAATTTATTTTATATTTCATTATATAAACTCAAAATGACGAAAATACTTTTTGGAAAATGCATTTTAGAGCCAAACGTGCACCCTGAGAGCACTCATCTGTCATCTGTCGTTTTTCTGTCATTAACGAAAGGTTAGCAATCAAATATTTTTCTTAAAAAAAGTTAGTAGATAATTAAATAAGTTCCATTCTTAAATTTCGCATTGTATATTGAACAAGATCGGAATCCTAATCCTGGCGACGCTGTAAAATAAATGAGAATTTTAATCCAGCTGCGGCTTCAAATGTAAAATCTTTGTCTACGCTTTCCGATGTAAAAATTATCCTGGAGGTCCTCGCTGATCCTGTAATTTAAAAAATGCCGCTGAAAGTGATTGTACTGGTTCTGTCACCAGAAAATAATAAACTATGGTTTATCAAGTGCTTGGAAGCGAAAAAATCACAAGATATCTTGTTCACGGATTTAATTTGCGTCGTTTATTCTTTACTGATTGTTTTCTATACAACCCTTGTATTCTTGTGACTTGCCGAGGTAATCAACTCAAGCGCATTGTTACCAACACACAATGACAAGGTAACATTTTTCACGTCGCCGGAATTTCATCTCAATCCGACATAGTGTTTCCCATTTTATTTATTCCATTTAATCATACATCTACATCGCGTTATGCCGCTTCTGTTACTGTCATATAACGATGTTAAAAGACATTTGGACCCAGTCGACTGAAATGGTTCGCATGTTTACTTTTTCAACGTGCAATTAGATGGATAAAATGGCGGAATACTAATCGATATATTATTTTAAATCGAAAAAACTAGACGAGTCCAGACAGCGAAATTTAATTAAATTCACATTTTTTTACTTACCACCGTTTGTATATTTTTTCCGGCTTATAAGGGTGGTTTTAATTACAATTTTGGGTTAAGCGAAAAACATGGTTTAAGACCTAGGAAATGAAATAACAACCGACAAGGTTGTTTTTATCACACGGTTTGTTAACTTAGTTTGCATTTTATAATATTTTTTAATTAAAAGCCACGAGCTAATTAGACGTGCAGCAACATGGAAGGTAAATTCCGTGTTCAGACAGTTTAAACTTAAATACTAAATAAAATTCGATCAATCAATGAGGGTAAAATTTGAAATATTTTGGTGGTAGTAATGATGTTGGGAAACAGTGTTGTAATCATCGCCTGAGGGAGTTACGGCAATTAATTTACCGGAAATTTTGGTAATGAAGGATGGCGCAAGGGTAGAATATGTTTGGATGATTGAAAAATTTTTGTTACGTCTCCTCCTTATCACTTATCTGCCAACTCCAGGAATAAGAAAATGTGATTTCCGTTGTAAATGAGTTCTTTTTTGTATTCGTGTGGCAAACGGTGGAGTAATTTTTCGCGGCAAATTCTGTAAAATTGGGCATGAAAAGAGAGAGAATAATGTAGCTGTTAGCTAGTGTGCGAATCTAGCAACAAGTTTAATGTGAGTGATTTTTTTAAACGTAGAAACCAACCACCCTAAAGGCCATACCAAGTTTATATCATACTAAAGTTTGTGTTTATCTCAGAATTCTTAATATAAATCTAGGATTTGAAAATACTTTTATGTAGGCAAACTTTCCTTTTGTTCTACTTGTAAATTAGCATTTAGCTTCACGGGTTCTGCATATAAATTGGGAAATTAACGCATAGCAATTAAAAATCTAATTAGCTGATGTGAATTCAGAGAAAAAATCAAAAATTAATTTTTTTATTCAAACAGATTAACGAAACGAATAAAGTGAATATTTTAAAAAGATTTATTCCAAACGGAATTATCAACCTTACAAATGTTACTTTATAACTCTAAAACAGATCAAGATGTATTTCTCCGTCTGCTATAACTTTTGAGTGACATGAAAAATGCAAATTGTTTCCAAAAGGGAACTCACCACTGTTTTCTTTTAACGCACATCCGTGATGGATGACAATGAAGAATTTCTCTTTAAATGTCTGCAAACATAACGCTTTATATTTCTAATGACCTGACAGACGATTAACGACGTTACAATGAGAAAATGAAAATGTTTACAGATCATTATCGTGTCATGGACTTGCAAGATCAACTTTTTCACCACTTCGAAAATCCCTGAACCTCTGCTCTAATAATATTAACTCTTTGACACTTGATGAAAACACGAACAATCACTGATTTATAGAATAATGGTCATTATTTTCCACACATCAATTGGATTTCGCACTTTAACATAAATGAAATTGTTAATTAATTTATGACTATTATAGAATTTATCGTATGTTCAAACAATTTAAATTATAGCTAGTTCCGGTTAGTAATAATGTCTCGAAATAATTTTTAATTTAAGAGGTAATAAAGAGTTAGTAATTAGACTAGATTCTTTAACAAAAGAAACTGTCTTAAAAAATTCAAAAACCGCTACACTAGAAAGCACTCACAAACTTTCACGGTAAATAAGTAAATAGTCCCCTATAATCTCGCTTTTACGGTGGATCTATTTCGAATCGCAATCTATAGTAGCATAGAAAATAATTATTACTAATTTACGCTTGATTAATTTGCAATTAGAGAATATAACCTACTTTTCTGAAGAGTAAGATTTATATTTGCACAAGCAATGACTTAGAAGAAAGATAACATATAAAATACATGAGATGTGAGCTACCGCGGTGTCTTATTTGCTTCGCAAACAATCGATAGTTTTGTCTACATCTAGAAATTTTAGCGGGGAAAACTATTCTTCTTGTGTTGCTACAATTCCATCAAAATCGCAATTAGTTAACTGTTTATTTTAAACAAAACTGCGTGAAATGGATGATTGTTAATCCCGCGTAAATAATAACTTATGTTATGATGCAATAATATAATCTGATTTTGCATAGACCAAGCTAGTCACATATGGACGGATGCATCTAGATTTCCAGCATTAACCACGATTGTTCATAAACAACGTGCATAATTCCAGGATACATAGATTATAGATTACAAATTATAACAGTTATTTGTCTTGTACAAATTCTGTTTGCAATGAACTTTTCAGAGAAATTTATTCGTATGATGATAAATTATAATTGAAAAAATACTCAAAGGAACCCAATTACGTAACATTAAAATTTTCTCTTGATCATAAACGCTATCAAAAGTGTTATTTCATACTGAACTCCAATGTTTATAATCGTCGCGATGAAATAGGAAAATGGGTAATTAATTTCATTGTGAACGCAGTTAATAATTAAAAACAAATACCTCTGTTCTAGTTTTTGAATAAACATTTCTTTTCGCATTGTACGGAAATTTACACTGTTGTTGCCTGTGGTATCGACCGCTGTTTGAATTAATTCTTGCTAAAAGGCAAAGGCTTCGTTCCGGGAAACTACACATTAGAAATGGAAATTTAGGTGATTTCGATCACTTTTTATCACTAAAGCTGTTTTATTAAAATTATCGTTTTGCATATCACTTTGTAATAAATATCTCTTATTATCTCTTTGAACATTTCAAAAAACCAAACATCGATTTTAAGTGTAAAAATTTGCTTCTTTAATACTTTTTATAACCCAAAATCAAAAATGAAAATTGCTAGTTTTGCTGTTTATTTATCACAATATAAAAAGGGTTTCTTCGTCTCGAAGTTGGCGTTCGACTTTTAGAAAGAACAAATCCAGATTCCTACAATAACAACAAGTTAAAAAAATAATCAAAGTGTCGTGAAAGTATCTACAATATTTTCTTATTTAGCTGACGGAAAAACGAATCGGCGTCAAAGAAATAAACAACTTTTCTTGCCATCGCAATTTGTCTAACTAGCAATAGCAATTGTATTGACCCGAATTCGATGTAATTGTAGCTTAAAATTGTTAGTTCTTTGAGGAAGTATTAACATGAACCGAGAAGTTTCATATAAATTTTCTTTTCCCAAACTTCGTGTAATGAGCTTTTTGTCGGAAAATCTAGCTTGATTTTAGTTATTGATATTTTATAGCGTAGCTTCTTTTGGTCGATAACAACGTCTAGGATCGTTGCTCTAAAGAGATTAAGATATTACTGAGCATTCATGCTAGACTAGTTATTCTGTATATTGTTAGTACATTTATATCTGTGTTATTTAATCAGGCGTTTGTAAGCCGATTAAAGATTGCGCACATCCATTATAATGATCGTTAAAATGCAAACTTGTATTTTGCAAAGGATGTAAAAGCCTTAAAGCAGACCCTTTCGTTTATGCAGTATCAGAAATGTAATAAAATTCTTCCAGTGGTATGAAGTTAATGATTTTCCGTAATAAAACTCTTTTATTAGCTTGCAGCCATGCGATAATTATAGAGAATATTTTATTTTATAGCCGCATTTTAATTAAGAGTATGTATTCCACTTCTTACCTTAATATCGATGCAGACATCTTAATGACAAAAATTGTAGTATCTATACTTAATACAGTACAACTTCTTAGAGTTTTACTCTCGGGAGCAGTAAAGACAAGATATTGAAGTACAGGCTTGAAACATCACGTAAAGTACTTAAAAGTGCTAGAGATATCTTAATAATCTTTTATGGGAAGCAACAACAGGAAGTTATTTTTTAATAACAGCACAGGCATTTCTTTTTTAATTGCTTTCTCACATGGAAAATGACAACAAAAAGAATGATTTTGATTTGTGGCATTACGATCATTTCAGCTCGTCATATTCCGTCTTTATGTCTCACACTTGAATTTTATTCGTTACAACAATCCTGAAGCAATAAATCTCGATAAGACAGTCAATAATGTTTGCAATTTATCAAAATTATTTTTTTGTTTATTAACCGGAGCCAATATAGTCAGTGAGCGTCTCGTAGCGTCTCAACACGTCACCAACTTCATTAATAACCTAATGCAAAACGTCACCGCAGAATACGAAGTAGAAAAATTCGATGTAGTTTCATTCTTTTTCATCACCGCTGAAATTGTTTGAAATATCTTTGGTAATTACAATAGTCAAGAATTTTTGGATAATATTTGTACTGGAGCTGTAATGACTCATGTTAATTAAAATTGAGTGAGGTGTTAGACTTTAAATGAGAACAGTTAAATGCAACTTTAAAAACTAAGCTGAATGTTACAAAGTCATTTAAGTTATTTTAGGTCATGTGGATTTTTTCTCGACTGAACGAGAAAAACTTGAAATGAAGTAAAGTTGCGGAGTCGCATTAAATTTTTCAGATATTAACCTCTACAAAGAAGGAAATTTTGTTAGGCTGTCACATTTCAAACGCGGCTTAATCAAATTTTTATGAAATTAAGTTTGAAGAAAGAAATTGCGTCAAAGGTCATAAATAAGGTGCAACTTAATAATTATTAAATGTTATTACAGTGAAAGGTCAATTTTCTTCGATTAGTTGAACTCCGCCGCAAACTACTGCATCTGACAATTAAATTCCAAACTATTATGTAGTAACGACGGTTTAACTTTGCATGAAAACGGTTAATCAATTGATAACTGTAAATCGCATGGATTTTCGAGTGTTTGTGAAGTAAATAATTTGTTTGTTTTGTCAAGACGGTAAATTGGCAATCGTTAGTGCTTGGCTAAAACGTATTTTCGATTCTGTTGCAACTGACAGCTGTTCCCGTCATTTTCTACAAAAGTATTCCTAATTTTCACAAGTCAAATGCATCAATTTGCAATTTCTTTACTTTACGCATGAGCATGTTTATTATTAGCCCAGCGCATCCACCATTTTTCTCTCAGTGTCCGTTTAAGTAATTGCGTCTCATTTATCGAAAGAAGCATTAATCAAGTTCCACACGTACCATGATTGTCCAGACAATCGGTATCGGGTCGTGCTTAGCCCCAAATGAAAATGTATTTAGCGATATAATTCTTGTATTGTGTTGGTGCAGCAGATGGAAAACTTAGTATAGAAAACGATATCCAGAGTTCCATTCTGGACATCCACTACAGCATTGAATTGGTGTAAGTAAACCGGAATAGGAAAAGTTCCAGCAAACATTCTCGTTTGTATACGTAACATTTGCAGCGTTGTCGCTTCGGATAACTGCCGAATATAATATCTCTAAAGTTTGTATTTAAAAAATGAAAATTTCTATGTTTCTTGTGCATTAAGCGCTTAATTCAACAGTTGCGCCACGCTTTTGACCGCAAACACAAACTTAACCGCTTGAGAGTGTACCTACTCTAGCATGAGATCAATTTCCTGGCGGTGCTTTAGGAAATATTCATGGTAAAAGTATAACATCTTTTTTTCGTATGAAACTAGAACAGTTTTTAGTGTGACCTTCTTTCTAAAATTCCCTTTATATAAGACATATGGTGTTATAAAACTCTCTCTAAGCTCGACGATTTTGTCGCAAGGACGTCAATAGTTTCGAGAGAGTGTCTGGCGTCAAGTTAAAACAGATGCTCTAGAGACGTCGGTCCCATCGCTCCTACATTTGTCATAATTACTTTGAAAATCGAACAAAGATTTTTAATACGGACCCGTTCACTACAATACAAAAGGCGGAATTACGCAAAATGCTTCGCTGATTATTGATTTCGAACAAATCAGAGGCTATTTTTGGGTCACTGTTGATATCAAGGTTAGTAGTCTTCCCCAAAGTAGCTATAAATTTACTTAATAACTTAATAAATAACTATTAGTAGCACACCACTGAGTCGTTCAATTTTATAGACAAACTTTGTCCTTCGGAAAATATTGGATAAAGTTAATGAGAAAAAAACCATCAGCTTAAGATTTGAACTAACACAATTAAAAATGTACTCCGTTCTATATATAACTCAAGTCACAGTGATGTAATTGGTGAAAATCAGCAGCTTTAAATATTTCACGCTGTCTGGATCAACGACATTTAACGATCGCATTTATTATTTATTCAGAAGTTTTTTGGCGAGTTTAACGTAACTCTCTGGTTTATTATTTATAGCAGCGACAATAGAAATGCAGTTTTCCTTGTATTAATCGAAGTGTCAGACAATGATCCTAACTTTGGAAACTAAGTTTAGGGATGAAGCCACTTTCCGGTTAAATGGGTCTGTAATCTCATACCCACTAGGACATCTGCAAAAACAAAATGTGTGTCTAGAGGAATAATTGGACAGAACATTACTGTTCTTATTCAGATATTACACAAAGTTTACATTTACATAAATGCTATCGCTCAGTACTGCTTGTAAAATAGCACGGAAAAACTAAGTAATTAGAGCTGGAACTAACTAGTTCTGGACAATATCACGGTTTTGTCAAACATTGAAAGCCAACTCGGGTCAACTAAAATAAGCTTTGTGCGATTTTTACACATTACTAAAATCTCTACATAAAACTACGTTATTTCCGGCTCCCATTTTGAAACATTATTATAAAACGAGCTTAAAAGTAGAGCAAAAACCTTTTAATATGAATTGGTAATTTCTCTTATAAAATCGGGAACACTGCACCTGATGCGCCACATTTATCTTTAATTCCCCTCTTAATAAGGATTAAATTTCCTTGCTCCGCGTTTATTACTCTTGTAAACAAAATCGTCTAATTAATGGATACTCACACAGTAGTTTAGGAGATGAGTGAAAATGGGTACATTAGTCCTAAATGCGTTCCGTTTAATATTCCACTTTTTATAATTTTTAGCTTCGTTTCAAAAACAGGATATTTCATTTGGCTCTCGCATCAATACAAATCTTGTTAAAGATTCGGAGATCTTAGGAAAAAGTTTCACTAGGGGTGCATCCCCTTTTCTAATTGAAAATAATTTCCATGTGTATACAAGCGAGCTTCGACGAAAATGAAGCACAAACCACATCAGGAAGAAGCGTCGATTGTGTGAAATCATTGATATTTATATGCGCCTTTCTGTAGACACGATATAGAATAAATTTCCTCCGGTACAAGTTAATTGAAAATAATCTCAAAAAAGACATCGAAAAGACAGATTACGAATTGCTAGAGAACATTTAAATTTAAACCAAAATCGATGCAAACTGGAGCGCGAAGCGTAAGTTTAACCTATTCAACAGCGTTACTACACAATATGTTAGAAGACTCAAAGGCAAAACACACTAGCATAGATATCAAATACTTATGTAGAGTAAAATAGAATGGGAGCTTCATTATGGTTAGATAAACCATCAGAATTTATGAAAGACTAGAATATGCTACAGTAATTTTCTCAAGAGGAAATTAGTATTTTGTGTCGACAAATAATTGTCGTTGGTGAATAATTAATCTCTAATAAAAAATATAACCATAAATTATATGTTTTTCGGGCATGTATGTGAGACTTATTCAAAGTTCTATTAAAGTAGCAATTTCGTCCAAATTGTGGATCATTAGTCTGACGATGGCAGGTGCATCAATAAATCAAAAATCCCGTTTCGGGTTTTCACCATTTTAGTGGCTCACAAATGTGCGACTAAAATAAATGATTACATTGCTAATAACCCTTTTACAGCGAGACGTGGGCTTATTTCCGTCACTGTGTATATATCGGCGGAAGTAAATACTACAACGTTTAAGTGCGCGCATTAGAGAAATTTGCGAAATTTTCTATTTCCTGTTGTTTTATTGTCAACGCTCCCCACTGTTGGGGTGGAATAATTTCACAGGTTTCGACGTTGGTGTCATTCGTCCCTGCAATTTCAATATCTTTCCTTCGACAATGATGCATTTACGAGTTCACAAAGAGCGCGACAGTGCAAATCAGCACAGAGCAGAAATTGTAGCAAGATAGGATAAACGGAGGCGGAATACCAACACTAACATCAACACATTGATCGCATTGCAATTTGTATCATGATGTCCTCACTTTGAACAGGAAGCAAATATCTCGTAGAATTCACAAATTGAAATTATCCGACGATGTCGTAATTCACTGACTGTTAATGGATCAGAGAAATTCAATACATTGGAGGCGTAGGCACTAAACATTTTAATAAGACGGAGAACGTTTTATCAAAAAAATATAATAAGACGATATCAACAGTGTCAACAACCTACAAAAAATTCAATAATGGGAAAATGCAAACTTTTACAAAAAACACAATAAAGGCTCAAGATATTCTCACCACCGGTATATCGCGAATTTAGCCCGGAAAATCCAAAACAATTAAAATAATGTTTAAAATTAGACAACAAAATGCATGAGTACGTGTTGTGATCGATTTTTCTTAAGAGGACTTTTTGCAAGACTTTTCAAACATGACCACCTTCAGAAGATTTTTCATTAAGAGCGGTCGCTACCTAAAATCCTTATGGGCAATGCAATGTAAACTGGAGTCATCATATCTCAAAAACGGTTTGGACTAGAAAACTGAAATTTAGAATATATACTGTCCTTGTAGTTATCTACAAACTTCGGTTTGCGTTGTTGTATCAAAAATGAATCCAATCGGATTGTAAAGCAAGTCGTTCTGAATACAACGGTCCTAAGTTTTAAAAAATATTCCAATAGTATTCGTAGCGTAAATTTTATATTTTAAATCGAAGCTGAAATTTTGTAATTTACAACCAGCAATTGCCGGCAAACCAAAGAAATTAGTACTTCTCCCACAAGCACAAAATTTATGGTGGGGTCAGGTAGTTTGACGAAACCAAGAGGTCCAGCTGTTTGTAAAATAATAGCTCTTTCTTGGAAATGGCAATAGGAAAATAATAGAACTGTATTTTCATCTTTGCACTGCATTATTGGACCACAGGAAAAATGTTAAAAAAAACTCTTATATTAATAACGATTTCTGTACTAGGAACAACTACCTATTTCACGTTCCTATGCATTTGTTATGCAGAACCGGAAGCAAAAATTAGTTTTTTATCGCCAATAATTTTGTCGTCGCGACGGTTTAAAAATGTAGTTTGTAAGTTTTAGCGATTTTTGAGGCATAGTAGAACCAAACACCTAATCTCATTTTTCAAAATAATGCTCACATGGCGTAAGTTTTTTATTGTAATCCAAAAAAGTACCTTAAAAATCTTTCGCAATACATTAGTCTATGATATTTAGTAAATTTTTTTTGTTAATTCCTATTATTTTAGAATGCGTGACTCACTATGTCCCCCCCCCCCCCCTACATATAAATGTGTTAAACATATCTCAGTTGTCATTTCAGATTTGATTCAACTTGTTTTTAAAATTTAAGGAAAAATGATTTTTTATCAAATTAGTCAAAATTGGAAACGCATACACCAAACGATCTTTTAGTTCGCTTTAGATTGTAACAAAAGCCGTACGATCACAAATGCAAATGACCTCGGCGAATAAATGAAGTGATTTGTGAAATTTGGAATAAATGTAGTTTACAAGTGTTTCGTCATGATATTGAAAACTAGCGTTTTTTTCTCAAATTTAAAACAGAATTTGCATAAAATTTAAAATTAAAACAGACTTTTTTATCACAGTTATGTTAAAAAAAAGAGTTAGCAAAAGTTTCCACTAAAACTCGAAATTTCACTTCTTGGACGTCGCGACGCCAAACTGACAGTGATAAAAAAGCGTTATATTCTGGAACTTAATCAACCATAAGCCGTAAGCATTTGAACAAAAGGCGCATATTTGTTTTCCAACTAATTTTAATTTTTTTTTTAAATTTAAAAAATGTAAATTAGGCAATTTTGTGCTCTCATGTTACTTCAATTAGTTAGTCACGGTTTTGATCACGTCTTTCATTATTAAATATATAATATACCTCAAATATATGACGCATCTTACTTTATAAAAAATTCCGGTAATTTTAAATGGTAAAAAAACAAATAAGAAAGTGCATCTCTAGGTTCTACAATTTGCTTTGAAAAATTTATTATGTTAAGCTGATTGTTTTATGGCGGTTATTAGACCCAAGCTCAAAAAACAAAGACAATTTCTTCAATCAAAGACATGCCTTGAACTTTCAAAGCCAACTGAGGATACGTTTTTTATCGGATGATACTAGAGAGGACAGTCAATTCGGTATCCAACACATGCATTGAAATCGGTTCAAAATGCGTCTAGCTTATAGATGTTGCACCTGCTGCTCTTTCTCTTTTTAAACTAAAGTAGTCTGATCGATTCGAATATAAAATGTACGCGCTATCGGTCAGAACTTTAAATTTAAATACTTTAGATGTGAGATTTTATAATTCTACCCCTTGATAGAATTTTTGCAAGAGAAGAGTGGTTTGAATTTGGCTCCTTTTGTGACGTCACACTTATGGACCCTATTGAACTGGTAAAGGCGTTCGGATTCGTTAAACTTACAAAAAGAACAAAAAAGCCTCGCGGAAGACGGAAAGAAATATAGAAAAGAATCGAATCAGTAAGTAAGTAATCTAAGTTTTCTTTTCTGTGGACATATTAACATGGAAATGAAATCAATAGAGTAAATGTAAATAACACCCTGAGGAACTTGAGAGGTTGACATTTCAGTCTAAGTCTAAAAGATTGAAAATGTGTGTAGGATGGGCAAAGTGAAACGTGAAGCTTGGAATTTGTGAAGTTATTATAATTATTCGTCGTTTCTTGTACTATTGAAATATTCATCTCCATCAGTATCTCGCTTCGTTAATTAACATTAAGGCAAGTGCAAATCAAGCGTTAATCCTTAATGGTAAGTTGTTGACATAGTGTTACCGTTTGTTGCCTAGAAACTAATCAGAAAATTAAGGGTTAATTAAAAAGATGTTTCCGAAATTACTAACGGGAATTGAAAATCTGACGTCAGGTAGGGTGCGGTGTTATTCAATTTACTTTTTTCAGAAAACGAAGTCTGCACGTGAAACTTGGCGTATTTGAAAGACAGGATCTTTGTGCAAAAAACTACTTAATCGGAGTTCGTCGTTTCTAATTAAACTAACAGTGACGTACGCTTTATATTTCACTAATTTAATTGTAAAAAAAAGCACATGATATATAGTTATTCGAGCTTGAGTTTTATGCGACAGATTGAAATGTCAAGCATTGTCTGCATTCCAATTCTCAAGTTGTTTACACAGAGAAAATTGGAACAGCATCACACAGAGCGATTAGAACTGCAAAACCCACGAAAAAAGTAAACGGATTCCAAATCTATTGACATGGAATCGAGAGAACATCAACACAATTTTGTAAACGTATTTCATAGCAAGAATGAATTGGTTTGATTGAATTTTGGACAAACAAAATTAGTAATAACAAAATTTCGCGCCCGAGGATATGCAATTCTTTCAATTTCAGCACATATCAAATCGTTCTAATGAATTTAAAACACTCCTCAAAGAACAATTTACCGCATTGTTTGTTTACGCGTGATTGTAATTTGATGTGGATACCGAAAACTTGAGGTGAAATTCCCACTTATCGTTTATCCTTTGTGGATCAAACAAACAGGAGACTCGCGTGAAATTGTTACGAGCCAACAAACAGATTCTCTTTTTTACATCTAATTAAATCATTTACGAAACACTGCGAATTTTTGTTTCAGATTACAAAAGCCTCAAAATGAATCATCGATGGTCTTTGTGACCTAATTTGTTTTCAAACTATTCAACTTGAAATTGTAAATATAATTCAAACACAATTATATTCGAAAAGAGTTTTTCACAATGGTGGTGAAAGCACACATAAAAGAGCCAACAAGAAAGGCAAATAAGAAGGTTGGACAAGTATGACGAATAGGAAAGGTTTGTAACAAGGTGATGATGTATGGAGCAGAAATACAGAATTGAATAGAACAATTTTCAGTTCAACTTGCCATTTTATTATAACACGCTAAGAAGGAGATTACTGCTTTCTTTTTCCTCTCAGCTTTGTGGTAGCCACATATTTTTACTGTGGGATTTGTTGTCGGACGAAACTTCAATTAAACGTTCTTTTACGTTTGAATTGATAAAAGATGTTGAAAAAAATGTCGTAAAGAATACAAGAAACGTTAACCGCACTTGTTTTCTGTGCAAAATTAAACAACATCTTTTATGCTCCCAGTTTAATCAATGTTTGACTAAGCTAAACATGTGAAAATAAAATCGCAAGATTTAATATTGGTGTAGCCTCCCGTCGTGTTTTAGATTACGATTTCGGTTGTAGTTGTTTCTTTAAATATGAAATTACGAGAAGTAACTGTTACGAAACAATGATAATAACAGGAGAGTTTAGATTGCATTTTCAGGTTATTTACATTTCAGTTCATGGTAATTCCAGTTTCTTGACGAACAAACCCTGAGATTTATTGTTTTCATTATTTTCAATTGTGGAAGTTAATGTATATGTACACGCAGACGTCGTCAAACTCAAGAGCCTGCAAAGGAAAATCCACAACAGTTCAGAAAAGTGCGTAAATTCTTTACCATATTAATCGCGAATTCAAAGTTTTTCCGAGATCCTAAATGCAAATAGTCGTCTCATTTTGCCATAAATATTTCAAGGAGCTCCTTATTATTATCCAGAGGTTTAAAGTTTAGGTAAAAGTGTGTGATTATGGCTCGCAAACAAAGTTGACTTTCTGTTTATCATGATGAACACTGAAGCAAGGTAACCAGCTCATCAAGTTATGAAACAACTTTTCAAATTTTATTCCCAACTTATATTTTAATGCATTATGAATATTTGATCCCACGTAAAAAGCCTTATACTAAATAGCTTTTTAAGTAGCCTTCCCATCTTAAATGAAACTTGGATAAGAAATGTGTCTCCTGATTACTTAACTAAGCGCGTTAGAGATTTAAACCAGAGTATATAAATATGTACCGAGTGTTCTAAGTCGATTAGGTACACAGAGAAATCATTCCTGAAGCTATCTTCACTTCTTAAATATTTACAAAGAACACACGCCGCAAGTTTAAATTCACAGCAACGATATACAATGTGATTTACAAACTTGTTATCTTAGATAGAAAATTTTTCTCATTTATTTCAGTTTGTAACAATGAAATTCGTCGAATCAAACGTTATTAACTTCAGCTGGATGCAAATTTATTTAATTATTTATTTGCTGTTTTCTTGCTTCCTTCCATCTGTGCATTATTGGAGTGTATCTTTATTCGCTTGGACACCTTTTGTTTTTGACTTTAAATGAAATTCTTACTATAACCCCGAAATACTTTGATACTTTGGGTTCTTTGATAACAAAAGCTTCCACTACCCTTTCTTATTTTTCATATTGCAGTTTTCTGTTCAGTCTGAAAGTCGTATTCCATCACTTTGATCTCTGTAAAATTGATATCTAAAAATAAAAATTATACAAACGCAGCAACATTTTTAAAGTAAATAAAATGAATTTGTTATCAAGTGTTTCGACTAAGATAGACGATATAGATTTGGCTATACACGTTGAATATTGTTTGGATAGTTTCCAAGTACTCTTAGTCTTAGATCAACACGGATGTAACTTCTGAAGTACGATGAAATTTCAAGTTTACAGTACTTGAATTTTATCATCGCAATCAGGTCAATTTTTTTTTCCTCAACTCGGTGTAGATTTATGGGAGTATAAAATCTCGAAGTTTAAAGTAAATAATTTAATAACCATAAAAAGTTGAACGAGTTATTTTTAAAACTCCAAGTATCGAAGAAAATTTTACTTTCCAGAGAATGATCTATTTTCTAAATTCCATCTAACCGGATAAATTATTTGCTGAGAGCCAACTTTCTCCTATTTTTCAGAGATCACTTTACTACATTTTATGATAAAGACGGCGAATTATTTTTGATTTATGCCATTGCAGGGTTCTATAATAGTAAATCGATGCGAAGTTTACAACGAGCACTTTCTCAAATATTTAAATTAGTTTGTAGAATATTTAAAGAGATGTTATATCTCACGAAAGTACTAGTTTGTCACAAACAGAATACTTGAAAGCTCTGGTTGGCTTTTTTCTAATTTAACTAACACGGAAGTTTTTAACTCGTTGAATTAATAACAAAATAAGTGCAGAGGGAAAAAAGTTATTATCGGAGATGTAAGCTGGATCAAAGAGGAAAAACAACAGCATTAAATCATGCAATAAAAATGTAATATCCAAGAATGGATGGCGCTTTTCGAAGAGAGAAACACAGGCTGAATATAAATAATACACTCGACACTTTGTTGTTCCAAAACTGGAATTTTTTAATTGCCTTTAACAAAACAACATTTTACGATTATCCTCAAATCGTCTCGTCATATTTCTGTCGCTTCTAGAAATCATTGCTTTTATTTTTTCTGTCCAACTACTAACAACAGTAAATTTGAAAATCTGCAATGCGCTTAGTCCTGTTGGCGAGGTTTTATTAGTAAAATACTTATTTTGGCAGCTTTGCGAACTCATATTTCTCTAACACGAACACACGAAATGCCTATTATTTTGGAATTTTTACGAAGACATAAGTTCAAACTTGTAGCAAAATAGTGGCAGCACTAAAATAATATTATTTAATATTTATAAAGTCGGGAAGCTCTCGAGAGCGTTCTTAAAAATAACACTAAACTGTTATTGCAAATTTTAAACGACTTTAGCATCGGTATTTTTAAATGTCATTCCATTTTTTGAGAAAAGTATGACAGATAATTAATTTAAATAAAAATAAGATTAATGTCTAAAAACAATTAGAGGTAATACAGGGTAATACAATATCAGACACCGATGTAGATAATGATTTCGTAAAAAAATATCGAAATTCGAATGAGACAGAACCTCCCTGGATTACCTGTTTGTTATTGACGCTTATGGGACTAAATTGAAACATTTCAAAAATTGGGTATTGCAAAAAATTAATTTTATTAATTAGAAATAAAATAATAATAAAGTTACCTGAAGTTATTACGAAAAATGCTCAAATGTCCTCCACTAAACAATCACGCTAAATTCGGTTTATCACACTTTTGAAGAAACCACTGCCAAAGAATAAAAAAATCAAATTCAAAATAATTCAAGTAGAACCAACCTATCTCTACCACGATTATTTCAAAACTGACGAAAACTCCAATAAAGAATTTTTTTGCTTATTGTTCATTAGCGTTTTTATTCCCAACTTTTTGATGGCCTGGACTGACATTGATATTGATTAATTCAGTCATAATAATTTTTTTTCGGAATCGGTGACATTTCGAAATGCACGAAAAATGCAAACTTTAAAGGAAATATGTAAAAATTGTAACAATGTCTCTTACGCCGTATTTTCTTTGTTGTTCTATTTTTCAGGTGAATTTTAGAATAGATGGATACATTTTTAAACAAAATTTGTTTTTGATATGATCTTATATGAATAAGTTCCTAGAATATTTCGTTCTTTAACCCGAGAACTAAAAATAAAATTCGAGGTACTGGAAATCTGAAATCGATGTAATATCTTCATTAGACGTCATGTTTATGGTTTTTCTTTTCATTTCTGGTAATGATGAAATCGTGGAGCCATTCAATTATTGTATTACAAGATCGACTAAAGTTAAAAACACGATCCAAGCAGAGAGCAGTGGATGTATTGATATTGCGGGAATAATGGTCTAGATCACTTCGCACATCATGGATTGTGAAAAGGCAATCGAGCATTGAAAAGCCAAGACTCTCTTCTCGATTAAGATATGTTTCAACTTAATTGATTTTTTGTTTAATTTGAACAAACATTTCTTCGTTTATCCAAAATATTTGATTGTTTGACCGAGTTTGGACCAAACGTCAGTCTTTAGCCACCAATTCGACTTGTGGTGAATCTCGTTATCTGTAATTGAGATGAAAGCAGGCAAATTTAAATTAAATTAGTCCGAGTTATAAATGCGATAAGCTAATCAGTACAGTTTATCAAACGCTCTAGTGCGGTTATGGCTTTGACTTTTTAAACCGTTTATAGCCACCTTACCGCAAACCCCCAAAATCATAATAACCCTCAAGTGGTTGGGTCTCATCTGGCTTGAAATGAACCGTAATAAATATTCTCAATCTCTTTTCAAATATGCAGTTAAAAGCGCATTGCGAGTTATTGATGACTATTTATTTCAAATCGTGCGTAATAGTCGTAATTTTTACAATAGGTTCCTTATGCTTCTAAGAAAAATTAGATTATCTGGACCTAAGTCCCACTTAGTAATAGAAACTTACAAAAAAAAATTAACAATGTTTTTACAAAAATAAAGATAATACGTTACTAGAAATAATGGCTAACAAAGATATGTTAAAATTAACCCAAATTCAACAACTTTTATGGACTATTTAACCTTAAAATTAACGCCCACAAATTTCGTTCTTGTGACACCAAAAATGTGGAAATTAAACCGCGTTCAAGTTTTTATTGTAATTTTTTTTAGCTACTCGAAATAAAAATTTCTACAAATTCTCCTTTTCGCTATAAATTTTTGTAAATCGGCACTGTATCTAAATAAGACAGTCAAGAGTGATAATCTCCACAAATTTAGTTAAAATCATTTTACAAATAAAGAAATTGCAGGATCTTAAAAAAAATTGGTGCCATTTTTATGGTCTTAAAACGAAAATTTTTAAAAATTCGACATTTTAATCAAAATTTTTGCAAATTAGTGATATTACTAAAACAAACTAAAGAAACAACATGCATAAATTTCGTGCCTGTCGCACTAGAACAAACGAAATTACATAGTTGAAAAAATTGACATTTTCACTGTTGTCCAAATAAAAATTTCTAAATATTCTTCTTTTTTAGTCTAAATTTTTCTAAAACTCTTAATAAGACTTATAAACTTCACAAATTTGGTTATAGTGGCATTAAAAATGAAGAACTTACAGGTTGTTTAAAATTTTTGGTCACATTTTTTTTTGGTTAAAAAACAAAAATTTTTCTTTGCTCCTCGAATCAAAATTTCTAAAAATTCTCTTCTTCAGTCTAAATTTTTCTAAATCGACGCTCTTAATAAGGCAGTTGAGAGTGAAAATTTCCACAAATTTCGTTAAAATCGCATAAAAAATAAAAAATTACAGGATTAAAAAAAAATTGGTGGCTTTTTTATGGTCCTAAAACGAAAATTTGTAAAAATTCGACTTTTTGATCTAAATTTTTGCAAATTAGTGGTTACTAAAACAAACAAAAGAAACAACATGCATAAATTTCGTTCCTGTCGCACTAGAAATAACGAAATTCAGTGTTGAAAAAATTGACATTTTCAGTTGTCCAAATAAAGATTTCTAAATATACTCCTTTTTGGTTTAAATTTTTCTAAATTGGTACTACATATTAATAAGACAGTCAAGACTTATAAACTCCACAAATTTCCAAATGTTCCAAAATACGTATTTTTTTCTTTAGTATCCCCAATTAATATAATTGCGTTTGTCATCAATTTGAGTAAGTTTGGGTCAGTTGAGTAACAAAATCACCTCGAAATGTAGACCTGTAAGGAGTTGGTTTGTAAGACTGACCAGCTGGGAAAAAATATTTATTAGATGAGACCCAACCATTTGAGCGTTATTATGTTTATGAGGGTTTGCGGTAAGGTGGCTGTAAACGATTTAAAAAGTCAAAGCCATAACCGCACTAGAGCGTTTGTTAAACTGTAGTTGGTCGGTTGAAAAACGTCGGAATGAAAAATTAGAACTTGTATCACATTATTGAAAACTACATTATTAGGCACGTAATTTTCTGAATGCGATTTACATAATTGTAATATTGAATAAAAGTGCGGTAATGTCAGCAATAGAACTAGTAAATTATTCCATTACTTTTTGTTTACTTTGGGGTCTAAATATGGTGAAAATCACAATTTAAATTGGAGAAACGACCATATTAATAGTCATCAGATGAACTAATCGATTACCAGTGCGGCCATAAAATTTATATGAGCACAATTTGCATCACTTAATTATTAAATGCAACGAGGAAACTCAACTTTCAGTTATCGCTATTGTCCCAATAAAATCGTTTTTTATTTGAAAACTAGCTGTCTGAAACATATCGTAAACATAATGTTAGCATAACAAAAGGAAATCCAGTTTATGGAATAAATTATTGAAAGCCTCTTTCCAATATCTTCCATTGTGATCCTTTGAATATGTTAAAATTATTTTTTCTTGCGTTTGTCAGGATTTTTAAGAGTAAACCGATTTCATCTAGGCTTTGTTTATATACTCCTGTACTTCCTGGAACGCTATAAAATCTTTTATGGAATTTTTAAAATAGAGTGCCACCAAAGAAAATACGATTTTAAATTATAAGTACACTTTTGGGATATTTCTAAATGTGAAACTATCGTTTTAGTACAACACTCCCATAGTTTTATCGTAACACCTCATAAATATGTAAACAGTCACTCAACACGTTACTTCCGCCTCTGAAATTCCCATAAAAAATAACAACGCCTAGTGTGCAAATTTTATCGTCAAATTTAAATTTATGACAATAACGACTAAAAAGTGGTAAAATCATTGTAAAAATTGCTTCATAATTGCTTTCTATTATTGAACAAAATTAGAGGCAGTTAGTTGGCTTTTCAGATTTTATACACTTTGTTGTAGTTCGTTTTTCTCGGTAACTGCTTTTATGAGTTAAAACAGAAGTTACGGTGCACAATCTCATAATGAAAATGAAACAAATTATATTTACTGCATCTTCCTCTGTACAAAAGACCCAGTGATGGGGCGTGACACATTTTAAATTAAAGCTTAATTCAGAAGCTATGGAAATGAACAAATTAGGACTGCATGAACTGAGATACGTTGGACAATCATAATTTCTCTATAAATATAAATACGATATTAAATACCACTCAGACATCATAAATAGTCATTTTCAGGAAAATTTTAACAAAACTACCCCTCTGATTTCCATTACACTGAAAACTTTGCACTACTCATAAAGCCGCAGCTTTTTTTATTAAAGCTTCTCTATTTTTGTTGGAAATATGTCACAAAAAACTCAGTAATCCAATTAAATGAACCCGTTTTTGCGAAATAAATTCGAATCGAATGGTTAAAAATTATTCACTTGTTATTCCGGGAATTTTTTAAATGTGCATTGATTAAATAAGGGTTGATACCATGATTTTCCATTTTCCAATACATTTGAATGGTGCTCGTCGTTATAAAAAACATGTTATGAAAAACATCATTCTTTATTTTAATGTGGAAACGTCATGCGCTGATGTATTCATCGTTTAGAGAGCGCAATTAATTGGGAAATATATGGCTGCTTCGGCGAGATTTTAAAGTTTTTTCTTTAAGTAAAACTGCACTTTATTAAACCACATTCTATTTGGAAGAATTTTGTTACGAGATCAGCGAAATTTTCTATAAATTTTTAAAGCAGCACCACAGAAGGAATGGATTTTACCTGAAGAACTCCAAAGCTGTGATTTGCTATTTAATTCAATTTTCAAAGCTTTTTAAAGAGAAACAATGTTTAAAAGTTTTGTTTTGCTTTTGAACACAAAGGAAAAACAGTTTTATACCCAAACGTTTATTTGTAAAACCCAAACCTAAAGAATATAATAAAGCTAAAAACTAACCTCTAATTCTAAAGAAACCAACACCAACAAATTCTATAATAAACGAAAAGGACCAAACAAGGTTGGTTTCATAGGTTTATTGCAACCTTATGCTGATGCGGTTAAGTTATACCCAAATATTTATTTGTAAAACCCAAATCTAAAGGATATCATGAAGCTAAAAACACTAAAAAACCCGTGTAACTAGAAACGCTTTTAAGCCTATTATTTTTAATATTTGAAGCAGACCCTCTTCTTCATCTAGTTCATCGCGGTTTCTTCTTTGCTTCACTTTTCTTTTCTAAAAACAAGTTATTACTAAGTGATCCAAACAACTTAGATTTTATACTTTTCAGAATCATGCGTCTTAGTTTCGCGTTTTTATCTTCACCATCATGAGGTCTTTTATCCGTTTTCTTCCGATCATCATTACTCTCGCTGTTTGTTTTTTCTTTACTAGTGCTGCTGCTAGCGTCCTAATAAAACGATAGTAGAAACAACCCGTTATTTATCAACACAACAAATTACCTCTCCTTTCTTGCACGCGCGTTTGTACAAATTGTACAATTTTTGGGAATCTTTCTTGGTAAACCTCGAGGCAAAATACCACAAGTTACTAAAATACACAGTAAAAACTAAGTTAATTAAAGTACAAAAATACCTTTTCCACTCCTCGATTTTGTCTGGATCACTATATTGTCTCAAGCAATAATTGATTCGTTCACCAATTTGAATTAGACAAAGTCTTGTGTGGTTGATTCGTTCATCTTCAGATAATGATCGGTCTGGATTGTCCAAAGCTTTCAATGCATCTTTGACAGGATTCATCTTCTTTTTGCACTATAAAACAAATTCAGTTCTAGTTTAATGACTGGTGTGTTCATACCTCGTAAATTACTGAAGGATTCAAGTCAGCAAAAACATCTAAAATGGTCAAACGCTTACGCCCAGCGACTTTCCGGTCCTTTTTCTTTTCTTTCTTATCACTCTGTGAGCTGCTGCCTGCCAAGTCTCTATCGTCGTTTTTCTCCAGTTCAGATTTGTTCTTTTTCAGAAGAGACGCTGTTGCACTCGAAAATGTCTCAACGGAATCTTCATCGTTTGAACTGATTTCAATGATTTCAGTGATTTCTGTGCTCATTGGTTTGGTTTCTTTCAATTTCTTTTGTCTCTTCGGTTTTGAGACATCTTTCTTCTTTGAGACTTTGAACGACGGACTATGTACTCTTTTGCGACCACGACTGGGTTTATCTTGAGTACTTTTATTATTTTCTTTAGCGTGTTCAACGATGTATTCACAGCAACGGTCGTGGAGAACTTTTGTGAGATTTTGCAACTGTTGGATGTCTTCGTCATCGATATCTGAGGAGTTTTTATTTTTTTCTTTTTTTATTGGTCTTTCTTCACTTTTGCTGCTTGAGCCACTAGATTCTTTAACTACCTTCTTCTCTTTCTTCTTTCCCTTTCTGTTTTTACCGTCGTCCTCAGTTGAAGTTGATTGGTTGATTTGCTGGACTTTCTTTTGGGAGCTTTCCTTCTCTTTTTCTTCAACTTTCTTTCGTAGTTTTTTAGGGATAATTTCGTCCCAATCTTTGCTTTCTTCGACTGAATGATTGACCGGTGATGGTTCGGTGTGTTTATCCAATCCGGTAACTTTCAAAGTAAAGAGAATTTCGTCTTTTGACATTGGTGCGGCGTCGTCTTTGGTCTGCGCACGACGCAGATTCTCATCGATGTCACACTATAATAAAATAAAAGAGTACAAGAATGAACTGATTTTAGTCTTACGTTTGATTCTTCTTCTTTAAACATTTCTTCCGCACCAAACTTGAGAATCGCCGCGAGGTCTTCTTTATTGAACGGATTGTTGTTTGAAAATCCGTTCTTGTTCAAAACTGTTCGTCCAGTTATGTCCATTCGTTGGATGACGAAATGATCAATAATTTTTTGTTTGGCACGATCTACCATTTTCTCTTCAACAGATCTTGCTGATACAAATCTGTAAATGTTGGGTAGGTCCTTCTGTCCTAATCTATGGACTTTTGCTTGAGCTTCCAGGTCGTTAAGAGGATTCCAATCCGAATCGAAAATGATCACGACATCAGTTGTCGCTAAATTAATATCTAAACCGTCGATTCGCGTCGATAACAAAAAGCAAAAGTCTGTAGATTCTTCATCATTGAAATGGTCAAGTGCCTGTTTTCTCATTTCGCCTTTAACACCGCTGTCGATACGTTGAAACGGATAATGGCGCAACTGGAGAAATTCACTCAAAATGTCCAACATTCTGATCATCTGAGAGCATATCAACACTCTGTGACTCCTTTCGTGTAAACGCATCAGAAGGTTGTTCAGTAATGCTAATTTACCCGAACCATCAAGCAATAACTGCAATTGATCTTCCTGAGAATTATGCGACTCGTAGTCGGTTGGTTTCGTCAACAATGTGTGGTTACAACAGTTCTTTAGTTCAACTACTATTTTCAACAAGGTATCAGTTGAACCTTTCACACCTTTGCGCAAAGCTTTGTAGTTTTTTATAAGAATCGACTTATAAACTTGTTTTTGTACCGGCGTCATTTCAACGCAAATAATCTTATCTGTCATTTTTGGCAACGATGATTTCACGTCTTTTATTGCTCGACGTAAGATATGTGGCTTTTCAAATTCTTCCCACGTATCAAACCTAACCAGAAGAGTTTTATCAAAAACTAGGACTTGACCGTAACAGAAAATTTTAAAATTGAATTGACTTACTTTTGTGGCATGATGAAGTGGAGAAGCGCCCAAAGTTCTTTGACATTATTTTGGAGCAGCGTTTTGGTGATCAGAAGCCGATGGTTGGTGTCGAATTCCATCAAAGTTTTATATAGTAAAGATTCGTCGTTCTTAAGTCTGTAAGAGGAAGGTGATTTAAACAAAGTTAATTAATCTTGGTTTGTTTACCTTTGAACTTCATCAACAAGTAAAACAGCCCAACTTAAACTACCGAGGAATGCTTTATCTTTGACGGCAATTCTGTATGTTGTCAAAATTACGTTGAACTTCAACCTCTTGGAGCTTTCAGACCTCCATTCATACTGTCGGATCTGGGAAGTCAAAATTTTAGCGACTGGTTAAAAAAGATAGATTTTACCGTATTTCTTGATTTGGCGTTTCCCAAATAAGTCACAATGTTCATTTCGGGTGCCCACTGCGCAAATTCTCGCTGCCATGAAGTTATCTTCGACAACGGCACAACACAGAGGAACGGCCCGTGCAATCGATAGTTGTTAAAAAGATAATACAGAAAGCATATAGTCTAAATAAAAAAAAAAAACGAGAATTAAAATTGTATTTACTTATATTTGTTTATTACCTGAATTGTTTTACCAAGACTCCTGTCATCTGCCAATATCACAGAGTTTCTCATCGTCCAAGCCTGAAGCAGCCAATTGAGTCCCTCCATTTGATAGTCTCTCAGCACCAAGTCCTAAAAAATGGAAAAAAAAAACAGTCAAATTCCTTCGGTGGTGTTTCTTTCACCTCTTCCACTCCAGTCATGTAAGAAGGCTGCGTTTGGACTTTGTGGAATTTCGGTCTATACTTCAAAACCGTGCAGTGTTTCGTAGGAACCTGTTTTGATTGCTCTCGATCTTCAAATTCTTTGATTTTCTTCGGCCACCGCTTCTGGACCAAAATGGAATCTTCCCACGTTGAATCCGCGTACGATAAATTTTCCCATTTGATATAATAATCAGTTTTTCCGTCGAGTTTGTTACACTTTGCGATAATTCGCTCGACGTTATTATAACTCTGGAGAAGCTCTTGTGACAGTTCAAGTTTATACTCATAGAATTCTATATTTTCGCGAGTAGCACGCTTCATCCATTCCTGAATTTTAACATCTTTCTTGATGTAGTTTTCTAACTTTTTCATTTCTTTGACTTTTTGTTCTTTGAGTGAGTCGGCGGATTCCCACGTATTGTGTACATGCGCCCTGTCCTTCCACTTGATGAGATATTGTTGTTCCGTGTTTTCCAAGTCGTTAGGATCTGTGCCTTCATTAGGATCTCCATTTTCTTCAACGTGGTACATTGTAGTGTTGCTTCCGGTTACGCCCTTCTTTCCTCGTCTTTGTGCTAAAATTTTTCCAATCGTTTCACATTTTTCTTCTGGTACAGGTTCCAATGGTTCGGTGTAGTCTTTTAACAAATCTTCAGAATGAGTTCTGTCGTCTTCACTAGGTTCCTTACCGCTAACGGAGGCTCCAGTTGACCATTTTGACACCGTCTTTCCGTTGTCTTCGTCAATATCGACAATAAATTCATTTGAATTATAATTTGTATCAGTTTTGGGTTTTTCCATACTGCCACGTTTGGCTTCCACTTGTTCACTGGAAGGTGGAATTTCTTTGTTGTTATCTGATTCTGATAAACTATCGTCGTTGTACCTCCACTTATAACTACACAGAAATAAAATAGTACTAAAAATCTGATTAATAAACATATAAGTACCTTTTTTTCTTGTTAGCTTCAATTCCATTTTGCAAGCATTCCGATTCCTTGTGAATGCCAGTGTCTGAATTTGTGCTTACCTCTTTTGTGTCAGATTGATTTTTGGATTTTGAATTCGATATCGTGCTAGAATTCTCACTATTTTTCAAAGGACTTGATTTACCGTTGTTTTTTGAATCATTATTGTCGGAACCACCATCTCCGCCTGACTCTGAATTGCTGAATGAAGAAGACTCACAATCACTTAGAAAAGATATTTCTATTAGGGCGCGAGCTTCCAATACGACAGTGCGAGACGATCCCGAGAACGAGAACATCTTGACCAAGACTAATTTGAAATTTTGCAGTACCTAGGATATGACTCAACAGTGTTTTAATAACTATAAAATACCAATGTTATCACATTCTCGAAGAACATTCCTTCGGCTGTACGACTTACAATATTGAGTCAACAGGAGGAAAAATACAAAATTAATCATTTGCAATTTATCAGAATAGTATTTTTATGGTGAAGTTTGATTGTAAACGAATGGTCCTTGTTCATTATTTTTACAATCATTTTCATATAATAATCGAGCAATGGTCAAAAAATACCTAAGACAGATAAGACAAAGTTTGTTTACATAGGTCTAGTTATTCCTCGTAACATAGCTCGAATTTCAAGTGGCGTAAGACAAATAACATACAACGTCAATAGGGCTAGTTTTTCCTCCAATTTTGTAATTTACAAGCGTTTCAAAATAATGGCAGAAAAATGATAAAGTGTGTCTTCTCTGACCTCAATTCAAAGATATTTTTATATAGACATTCTTAATTCTATCAGTCATGTTAGTTGTCTAATGAGCCTACATTATCTACTCGTGCAATAAAAAAAAGCATTGTAAAATATATAACCACGTTACCAATTTGTATATATATTTTTTCTGAAGTTCTTTACTTGAACATATTTTTGCATCAGTATGAAAGCTGCTTTTTGGTCTCTAATTCAGTCACGGTCTATATCTCGCTTATTTATTAAGCAATCTCATTTTATGCAGAATTTCGCGTAGAATCCAAAAAGACAAGCTTCGTAAAGATCGGTCTAGAAATAACTGAGTTATGAGCGATCAAAGATTCGGATATTGGATTTTGAGTTCGAAAAATTTCAAAGCTCGATATCTCCGAAACTAAAAAAAAATTTGAGAAACGATTTGCGGCATCGCAATAAACCCTCAAAAGTCGAAAATTCAATGGTCAATTTAGTCAATAATACTAAACGCAGTTTTCGCCCCGAAACAACGTCTTGAAAATGACTCTAAAATCACCCTCTGAAAATCTAAGTCGATCGATACCGGTTATTTTTTAAGGAAATTTGAGCTGGATGAGCTCATTTTACGCAGAATTTCGCGCTGAATCCAAAAATACCTTTATTTTTCTTGTCGGTCGATAAATAACCGAGTCAGAGGCATTTGAAATTTCAAGTAGTCGCCAAAGACCCAAAATTTTGGAGGTTCGAAAAGGATTTTTCTCGATATCTCCGGAATTAAGCCAAATATTAAGAAATTCTTTTCGGAATAATTTTTCCCGCAATTTTTAAGCTTATAAATCGATCTTTGATAATTTGAATTCAAAATCTCCATTTTTTAATGTAGAAGTTAGCTGCCTTTCAGACTCTAATGTAGACTCAATCGCTATCTCGCTTATTTATGAAGCAATCTTAACGTATTGGTACTCATTTTATGCAGAATTTTACGTAGAATCTAAAAAGACAAGATTCGTTAAGATCGGGCCAGAAAAACTGAGTTAAGAGCGATCAAAGTTTCCGATATTGAATTTTGAGTTGGAAAAATTTCAAAGGTCAATATCTCCGAAACTAAAAAAGATTTTAAGAAACGGCTTGCGGCAGCGTTTTTCTCGGCTCATTCTACCTTAGAATAAGCCCTCAATCGTTAAAAATTCGATGTTTAATTTTTTGGGCAAAAAAAATTTTCAATTTTTTGTTTTTCGATTGCCTCTTGTAAACTACTTGCTCGATCGATCTGTGATTTGGTCAGTCGATAGGTCTCGAGCTGCTCTTTCGATCGATATAGAATTCAATAATACTAAACGTAGTTTTTGCCCCGAAACAGCGTCTTGAAAATGACCCTAAAATCACCCTCTGAAAATTTAATTCGATTGATATCTCGGTTATTCTTAAGAAAATTTCACGTAGAATCCAAAGTAAGATTCGATAAGATCGGTCCAAAAATAACTGAGTTATGAGCGATTAAAATACCATCATTTTTTAAGATTTTCCTAAAGTCTAAATCTAATGCCAAAGTGCTGAGGTCACTATCTCAGTTATTTTTGAGACAAATTTCGCCCGGATTCCAAATAATTTTTTTCTGCTGCTGCCTTGTAACAGCTCATCTCATTTGTGTGTTTAGTACTTAGTTTAGTAGTTAGATTATATTAAAAGAGAACATTTCCGAGAGAAAATTTTATTCAGAAGCCCCAAATAAATTTAGCATAGTCGGCATAATAAGTAATTCAGGAGAATTAAATGATATTTTGAGTCATAGAAACATACAAAAGCAAATCATGCAAATTGAAATTCGCAAGAGACTTTGATGATTAATTGCTTTATACCAGAGGGATTAAACAGACTCAAAGATAGAAGATAATTTGTAGTTTTGAAATTGATTTGATCCAGTCTAACATTTTCATTTTATATGAAGCTTGTATTTATCTAAATCTAGTATGATTTTAAGAGAAAACAGCTTTAAATGTCGCAAGAGCTTTAGAATTTATAACGAGGAGTAAACATAGAGTTGTGGTAGCTGTGGTAATCGCACCTGACTGGAATAATGTGACGTTTTTTGTTTGGTATGAGCTGTTGTCTTTAAATATTATTTCTTCTGTTTGAGTTGGGTGCGGCTTTCTAACAATGAAGTAAGTTGGGCATAAATGCAAATGTTGATGTGTGTCTAAAAAAGGGTAAAAGCGGAAGTCAGTGATGTACTTTGGGCAAAGTAAAATTCCCGGTCAGGTTCGGCGATTCGAATCTGCAGAAGAGCATAAGGCAGAAAAGATGGCTCAGTCCGATAATGGAGCAATGGGTCGGAAACGATTGCAGAACAGCCAAACCCACACCAGACACCCTTAAATCCCTTTAGTCGCGTTCGCGAATATATTACTACCCCAGGGTCGGCCTCACCGAAGTTAAACCGATCACCAACAACATTTCATAACTGTTATTCAGACCCCGGGAGACAGCATAGACTAAATTAACTCGCCAATGATTGATAGTGGAGGAGATAATTTTGTTTTTCTCTTTCTGAACCGATTTCACGCGTTAAAAAAGGTAAAGTTTGCCAGAGCCGACTCTGCACAACTTGCATAGCAATAAGGGATATTCGCTATCCCCCTGATTTCACCTTCCGAGCTGAAAGTTCTAATAAAAATTAAGACAAATAAGGGCGCTCCGAATCCTCTCCGATATTACCGATGTGAGAGCTTCCATAAAACTTTGCCTAATCTAAGAAATTACGAGTGAAATTTAAATTGAATTTTCCTAAGTAATAAAATTATATTAAATATTTCAATCGAGTCGAAGCGGTTTTCACTCTGAACCGATAATCGAATTTAATTCAATCAATAAATTAAATACTTCAATAATTTTCACACACATGTCATTTCACATCTGGCACACTTGGATGGCATAATTTAAACCTCTCGAGGAATTCTTTTTATGATACCTTTGCAAATAAACGCAGTTTGAAAGATATTTCACTCTTTTTAATTAATTACTTTACAGTTTAATCGACACGTTCTTATTATTAATCTTGATAAAAAAAGAGGAAAGTATTAAATCTGACTACGAAAGTTATGAAAACTGAAGCGTCACTACATTTTCCTACAAAATTAATTATTGCAAGGTTTCAGAATTTTAGTCTCATTTTCAGCAAGCTCTTTGTTTTTCTGCACATTTTTTCGTGTAATCTAGCACCTCATTGTGTTCAATTGCTTGTCCTAATGTTAATTATTGTTGTTATTACTGCATTTCCTAAGTTTTACCTCAATTTGATAAAACAGGTTGTCGCTTTCGTGAATAGCGAACTAAAAACTGGTTAGTTTTAGTAAAACGCTCTCATTTATTCGTTTTTTAAGTGCGATTACATGCTCGTTTTTTCTATTATTGCGGATACTTTACTGTACATTCCGAGACAGGTTTTTAAAAATGCGCCGCTGCTAAAAATATCTTTTAAGCTAATTAAACATCCACTTGAATTTAAGGTGTGTTGTACTCTTTACTGTACTTTTAAATTATTTATGCTTGATTTATTACATGCATAAACTTACCCTTTTAAGCATTTACAACATGCTTAAAATTTTAAACGTTATTTTAATATTCATGATGTTTATGTTTTGAATTACTACAGCCTTGCGTTAAAAATCAATAGCTGAGATGCAAAACGTTGGTTTCTCACGTAAACTGACTGGCATTTTTATCTACTTTTTGTGTGTGAAATTTTGGTGGAAGCGCCGGGCGAATTTATATTGTTATCAATGTTTTGTCCGTTGTAATAGTAATGATAGAGCAATTTTCTACTGCTTCAAATTGGATTGGAACACGTCTTTGTAGGTCTGTGATTGCATCACATTAAGTGCATTTATAACTAGAATTGGAGAAAATCTAAATAATAAATTATTATCGACAGATCGATATAAAAGTTGTTGTTATTTGAACCTATTTTCTTCATGTTTGAATAGGTCTTAAAAGTTCTCTTCGGACGAGAAAATAAACAACAATTTAAGATTCTTCGAAAGTCACTAAAACTTTCCAATTCTTTTATTCAAATAAGGGATTACGACATTCCAAAATCTCGCCAAACTTTCCAATCCAGTCCTGTTTGTAATTAAAATTGTACAATGTTTTGTGGAACTTTCCTGTTTTAAACTATTTATGAATAATAATTAAAGTCATTTGGCTAAGGTGCAAGAAGCGCGAGAGACAATTATAAAGTCAAGAAAGAAAAATATTATTTTATTTCACAGTCTGGGCATTTGGAAAGTTTTGAGGCCTCTATGTGTATATATGAAATGAATTTAGAGCCGCTGTGGGGAGTTAAAAACAAGAGTTATGTCACCGGGATGAAAAAATAAGTCAAAAAAACTAGTCCCAAAAGTCAAGAAAAAACTAGAGTTTGTGCATTATATTACGTGAAATGCACCTATGAGATAATTGTTATTAAAGTTCGTTGAGAGCGGTGTTTTACTTTTGATATATACTATGTTCCCAGCATTTGGTGGAAGATAAATAATTTAGCACGACTATTTGTTTGTCTCACTTTTGAGCTGAATATTTATGATTACATTATCGCGCGAGCGGGTGATGTGTTCCAACTTATGTTTTCTTTGTTGGATGTTAAATACAATCCAAAGGTAGATTTTTCTTGAGATATTGCATTTTAATGAACGAATTTGAAATGAAAATTTCGACAGGTTGATAGACAGGCGCTTGTGAATTTTTAAGTTTCTAATATAATCCAATCGATCTTGAAAGTAGCGTCAGTAAATTAAAATCTTACAATTGATTGCTATAAAAGGCTTAAATAGTTTACTTACTTACTTCTTTACGAGTCATTATTTATCATGATACGAGCCAATAAGGCGGTTTTATTTCAAAATAACCGCCCACATACATCAATGTTTTAATAGCGACTTAAACTCTAATTGGATTGTAGAAGCTCTAGAACAGCCCAACACCGTCAGTGTTTTAATTGGAGACGTTAGTGGTACCAACTTCCGTTTTATCAGCTTCGCCAGAATTGGTACTTCTCCACTGAGGGCTGCCATAACATAATCCCCAAAACCGCTCTTACTGCTTTCGGATATTGATTTCTCCAATGTTCATTATTTCTTTACACGGTTTACTTCTGCTGAAATTACTATATTACATAACAAAACATGACAAGACAAACTTTCTATTAAAAAAATCTGAGCTTCACTGTCTTAAACTTGCGACGATTATTTCCCTTTCAAGGTGTTGACACTAATTAAATCTGTCTTTGATAAAACTTGAATCAAAGTTTGAACAAATGTCCTCGTTAAGACACGCATGGTACTTTTTGCTTGGCGCATCCACCAATCTACGTTATAGATTTTTCAATGAAGCCTCTAATTTCACCAGAAATCGGTCTTATTCATTTGCAACATAAAGAGAAGCCACACAGCGGATCCACCTTAGTTCCTTGAATTTCACTCAACTATTCATTCTCCAATTCCTTTACGTCTCCCTCTCCTAATTCTTAAAGAATTGTTTAAAAATAAAGAAGCCCTTCTCGAGGGTTTTTGTGTTCTCTATATTGTTAAGCTTAGTGTTTTCGCCAAATTTTGGGACGCTTAACAATTGCGAATTTCATCCTTTGTGAATTTCTATAATTTATTATCCTTTGTCTACACACAACGTCGCCGAAATTGTAACATTGTAAATACGATATCAAATCTATTTATTACATAAAAACGTTCAGCGATGTGTCCGTGTTCGATTTCAAATTTTCTCTTTGACTCTCGCAACGGATGCTTTCTTGAATTCGTAGATTTACATTACAAATAAACTCTTTTTATATTCGGAAGATAAATTTTTCGAACTTTGCGAGAGTGAAACTCCATCACGACACGCTTTTATAAACCAATCACAAATAGGGATGCAATGAGGAATTAAAATTGCTCAGGTGAAAGATTTCTGATGAAAAGAACGCACAAAAATAAATTTCTGCACACGTGGTGCTAACTGCTTTAAAATAAATTCATTTCACCAATCTTATATGGATCAGTACTAATTAGAAGGTCGCTTTGTCCGGGAATTTTTACTTTTATGTCACTAGCGAAAAAATAAAAGCTTTGACTTTTTAGGGCTTTTATATTTACTCGCATTCACAAGGGCTTTTTATTCTATTTACATTATTTGCAATACAAATAGTGATTTCGGCGGTTTTATTACGTTCACTACGTACTTTGTTTTCTTTCGGATTTTATTTATTTAAACAATGTTCCTGGCTTTACTGCAGTTCCGACGTTTTGTGAAAATATGCAAGAGCTTTTATAAAATTGCAAAACAAATTAAAAAGATATTTTAAATGATTTACATTTAATAAATTTAGTTAAACATTTTTCTACTAAATCTTCTAGTAACTATTAACTACGTACGGTGTTTTCATTTCAATTTTATTTATTTAAATAAAGTTTTTTTTTGGGTCGCTAATTTACTGCAGTTTAATGTAAACATTTTACAAAAAGATGAAGCTTTTATAAAATTGTGAAACGAATTAAACTTTTAGATATTTTGATAGGTTGAATTATTCATTGTTTTGGTCAAAACCTTTTAGTCTTCAATTTGATGATAAATAACCAAAAAGGTCAAAATTGATCAGGACGTAAATTGGAGAAATGCGTGCAACAAAATATATTAACAGTTTTAATTAAAGAGTAAATGGAGGTCATTAACGGTCTTTCATAACCACTTTATATAAAATGGAAAATGGAATTTAAAAGCTCAGGATTTTTAAAGTTATTATTTAATTCAAATTACGTGTATTTCCGTAAATTAGAACAATATAACTAAATTTACGACGTCCATATAAGAGGAGTGTAAAAAAGGATCTGCTCGTATATCACGTTAATGATCTAACTAATGACTTTAGTTTTTGGTTTGGTTAATTATCAAGTAGTTACAAATTGTTTTTTAAACAAAAGTTTGTTTCCGTTTATTTAAATTTGGTGACGTTTGTCCAAGAGACACTTGTGGGCATTTGCTCAATTTTGAACTTATCAAATATAGCGGCAGTAAGTCTTAGCAATTTCCATCTTCTGGTGTAGTTTATGTGTTCTATTGGGCATATCATAGCAGGAAGTGGCTTCAGAGAGTTGTTAAATATTACATACAACATCGTCCGTCGGAAAAATATTGACATATCTTTTTGCCAAAGGTGCTTTACTCTCTTTTTAGAAGTAACATTTTTCTTTGGCAACATCACACTAGAAATATTAGTTTTCAATTTGCATGCATATCGTTTCAATTTATCGAAAGTGATTGATTTGTGATTGAGGTTTGTTTATTTTCTTTGAAGCAAATATTTCACTTACGCACCATCAGTGGAACTCTGGAGATAAGGTTTCAATTGGGAAACCTAATAATGGCTAATAATATGACGGTCTTCTCGTTGATTTGTTATATGACCCGATCATCATAATAGTTTCACGCATCCAATGGAAAGTGTAGTTTCATAGTTTAGTGGAAATTCTATACATACTCAAACAACTGTTCAAGTTCAAACATGAGCTTCTGTTGATAATTTGCCAAGTTTTCTGCACTTTCGCATAATAAGTGATTTCATTCAAAAAGTCTGATCATGCATATATTTACTCATTTTTTCAACAATTGACAGGAGAATAAAGACAGGTAAAACAAACATGGATACCCTCAAACTTTCGTTAAATATTTATAAGGTTTTCCCTACCTTTAATATTTAGTTTTAATTAACTTTAGCAATTTACAGGCACTATAACAGGCACGGTACAAATAAACAACTAATTAACACAAAACTGAGTCGAAAATAACTCACAATCTTGTCAAAAATGTTGAGAATGAGACACTGCTACTATGGTCTCAATAAATAAAGAAAATCAACAAATGATTAGAAGGTTGTGGAGCTGAAAGCAGTGTAAAATTTGCGAAGGGTCGCTTATTCCCAGAAGCGTCGAGGGTAAATACTTTGCTGTGAATATTGCAAGCAAAGTTTTTAGAACATTTTTATTTCTTTATTAATTAATGAAATCTTGTATGGGGATAATCTCTTTAAGTACACGTTGCTGTTTAAAGGTAGAGCTTTTAAGCTTTGTATCCTTTCCAGTTGAAGGACTATCCGCTAAGTGATTCTTATAAATGCTCGGAGTTTTTCGTTATTTACGTAGTTACCACACTAGGAGATTTTTATTTCCATTTAGATTCTTGTTTTTATTCTAATTGTGTTGTATTTTTTTTCTAAAAAAGAGCGTCTAGATTTGGTAGTACGTATATTTTGATTTGGGAAGTAAATCCCTTGAGCTCCGAGTTTTTTATCCGACGCGTTTTAAGTGATATCTTATAAATATTTTTTTATTATCATCGCGAGCAAAAAAACAAATACCTACTTATATTTTAGACGCTCAACCTGATGTAGATACATAAGCGTTTCTACATAGCCCCAAACTTCATCCCATTTATCTTGACGAATCCCCCGGCGAAATCCCATCACCTCCACGGAAGCCGGCTACCCCCAAGCTTTGCCCCCGGCCGCCGCCGCCCCACCATTGCGCTACCCACAACCGCACGACCGTAACTACTGCTCTTCGATCGATTAACGCTAAAGTTTTTCATCTTCTTACCTGTAACTTTCAAACAAGCTATTTGTTTTAATATTAAGGGTTGCAATTAGAAATCTGGAGAGTCAGCGTAATTAACATCCCTTCAGCTCGAAAATAACACATCATTTATTAATGGACCAAGCCAAATATCTTCTACAAACACAACAGTCTCTATTTGGACACAGCAAACTAATCTGAGGGTAAACAGCGCGTTCACAACCCCTACGACTATTTTCTTATATCGATATTCGATGGAGGACTACATCAAGGTACCAATTACTTCATTCTTGACTAAAGAAAATCGTGTTTTGTCAATAACAGACGTACTCGAAGATGAAAACAAATTTAACATTACTGTCACTGTTTTGTACCATTTCTACCCATGTCTTCATTTGCCCGGATTACACTGAAAGAAAAAATAAATCGTTAACCCCTCGAGTTGTTTCAATTTATTCGAATGGTTTCAAGAATCGGATTTCTATTCTCTGTAACCGGAAACCGTAGCCACTTATAGTCTGAAAACTTAGAACTGTTATCAGTTTTTCCTTCACACTGAGAAGGCAAAAATAAAGTTACCCTCTTATAATATCTAACTGCTATATCTTTGTAAATACCTGATAAACGTTTCAGCACTGACAACGATATTATTGCGTCTTTTGTTCTGAATGTTCTCTGAAATTTAATCAGAACGATAATGTGGAATTCTACCGAGTTTTTGTTGCCGACAATAGTCTTTGGTTGTAATCTAAAAGTGACGTTTTTAAATGGAATTTACATTTTTCTGGAGGAAAACGGACAAATATTTTAAAGAATGAATGTAACTTATCTAAAATTATTTCCATAAAACGTCAAAGTGTATTTTAACAGGCAAAAAGCTTGACGTGTTTCATTTTCTATTATCTTTATTTTCTATTAAATTCCGTCATTTTGGCCGTTTAATGCTATAAAAATGAAATTACTTTACTATTTCTATTATGCTAATTAGGAACGCCTGATTAAAATTTTAGAACAGGAAATTTTCGTGTTTCTACAGGGTCCGGCAACACTTGTGTCCACCCCTAAAATCGTCTTTAATTTTAAAGATAAAATTTTGAAAATTTGCATACGCTTATAGTTGACAAAGCTCTAGAAGCTGACACAAAAATTTGTTTTGATATCATGGTTTATTTGGCGTCGCGACGCCTAAAAAGTATAATTTTTAGCGATTTTTGAGTTTTTGCGGTAATATTAGCGAATTCAATTTTTTTTCAACATAACTGTAATACAAATATTTGAGTTTTTATTTTCAATCTACTGCAAATGGTGTTTAAAATTTGCGAAAAAAACGCTGTTTTATCAAGTTAGTTTTCAACATTTTGACGGTGCAGTGACAAACTACGTTTACACCAAAATTTCACAAGTCACTTCATTCACTCATATGAAGGTGAATTTTGATTAACTCGGGCATGTTGCACTTTATGGATACCAGAAATCGTTAATTAACATCGACAAAGCGACAATTTCACCAAGTAAGACTTTTGTTACCATCTAAAACGAACCAAAGGATAGATGTCATTTGTGACACAAGATGTTGACAGACCGGTGTAAACGTAGTTCCCAATTTTGACGTAATGAAATTGGAAACTAACTTGATAAAACAGCATTTTTTCCTCACATTTTGAATACAATTCATATTAAATCTAAAATATCAACTGAGATATTTTTAACACACTTATATTAAAAAAAAATAAATTAGGGGTTGATTTCACAAACCTTCACAATTAGATAAAAAATACATTTTAAGGCGTCGCGACGCCAAAACTATAAGTGACAAAAAATAAATTTTTGGGTCGGCTTCTAGAGCTTTGTCAACTATGAGCGTATGCAAATTTTCAAAATTTTGTTTTTAAAATTAAAGACGATTTTGGGGGTGGACACAAGTGTTGCCGGACCCTGTATATGGAAGAAATTGTTTAAGTTTGTTTATTAAATCCCATAATTCTAGTATTCTAATAAATTGGTTAGCGGCGTTGTTATTTTCATCATGCCAATTAACTAGTCAACGTTAAAAAATGTAACAAAAAAAAACCCATTGGGCATTTTTCAAGATGACAAATTCTCAAAATTTTCTATTAGAAATTTGGTGGCGTTACTATTTTCTTCTTACTAATTAACTGTACAAATTTTCAAAATTTCATTTATCATCGTGAGTTTAGAAAGAGCCGAATTTTAATATCATTAAAAACTAACAACGTTACGGCTCTGCAATAGCAGTTGACGTTTTTATAATATTATTTATAGTAAATTAATTAACATAAATTTGGCTCAAAGTGTGGTACAGCTATTGTGTCAACGTAATAATGAATATAATGAAATTACCAAACTGAATGACGCCATTGGCTTTGAATAAATTTACAGCAATCTCGAAATGACAAAGCTGCCGATAAGTTGAATGTGTATGTATGCCTAGCAACAATAACTAATTGGACAATAGAGTTATACCAAATAGTACAAATCCACAGCTTTGTTGTGAAACTAATTTTAGAAATGATACTCGAATTTTGCTACCTTAAAAAATTTAGAGTACTGGAAAATTCCCTAAGAATAGGGAGAAAACTTCTTCGGCAGCGTGACCAGCTCCATCTACAGAACTAAACTTTATTTTCCTGCAGCGGATTTTAGTGGGCGCCAAATTTAAATTCCAACTATGGCGCAAACCGTTTACATTTACTCGCATTCACAAGGGCTTTTAATTTCATTTATATTACATAAATAAATTGGTTTTGAATAAATTTACAGCAACCTCAAAATGAGATTAATTGTAGAAATGATTTAGCCACCTTAAAAAATTTCAGCAATGTGATAAATACGTCTCTCAAAATCAGACAGTTATGTACACAAATACCATTTCAGTCCAATTATTCGCAAGGAAATTTCATTTCGCGAATTCGCAAATCGTGTGAATTGAAATGTCACTGCAGTGATGCGTTGGAGATCTTGGAATGTTGCAAGGCGTCATAGAACGTTAAGAGTGAACACTGCAATAGACTGTGAAACTGTTGAGATGAAGTACATAAAGTTTGCTCTGATACATATTTATATTCATTTTGGTAAAGCTAGTTCATCTGTTCTTTTTTCCTGCACATTACCAAGACGAAATCGGCCACAGATGTTCGGACAGACATGAAAGTACTATTAAAAAGCAATTTTTATAATGGTTGTAAAAGTTAACATTTTTATTTTTACATTGTCAGTAAATAAGTCACTTAATTTTATAATGTTATAAAGTCTATGGTGCTATAATCTTGATCCTTAAGAAAAAGGTGTTTTGGTTTTATATTCTGTAGTATTAATCGTGTGACAAATATAATTTAGAATTTGTGAAAAGTTTCTATGACCAAGTTTGAAAATAATTATAAATTTAATAATTTACCTTCATAACATTTCTCTTTTATGTCAACGTCAGTTTGTTTTAACGAAAATCAAATGCACTTGACGTTCGCCTTTCTAATTAAAAGCATGTCAAAGAGAGTTGCCGCAATTTGTTTTATTTGTTGCATTCTAGTGTGACAGATATTTAAGAAAAATATCCAAGCATACAATGGGAAATATGAAGCTCTCGCATCAAATGTCGATCTATAGAAAAGTCTAACAAAGATGGCACATCGGCATAAAAAAACGAGTTTTTAGCCACATTTTCCCAATTTTACCGAGTTGTTATAAAGTCAAGCCCAATATTGATATCCTAATTCTAAAATGGAATTTGTGCGGAAATTGGGAATAATACAGCTTCCTGTCCTTTCTTTAACGTCGTTAATTTACAGGCGAAAGATCCTTGTGATATGGTAGCCGGACCGCTCGTAACCTTTAAATTAATCAATAGATATGAAATATTTACTTCTGACCTAAACTGCGATTTTGGACATGAAATCAATAGACTTTGTGACAGAATTATCAAAACCATTTCGTAATTTCAGACGTTAACACCGATCAAGATCGTCAACCTGTAATAACTAGCGGGATCGCTTTTTAAACGAATCATAAAATTTCAGCGATCAATAAGTAAAGTTCATAAAGCATTTATGCCGAAGATCATCTCGACTGATCACGATTGGGCATAATGGCAGGACCACGTTAATGTCATGGCACAATGCTAATAAAATAATGATGCTGTGAGCACCCACGTTCGCTTCAAAGTGATAGTTAGTACTGAATCTCAAAACCAGCGGAATTATTCATTTTGTGAAACTTTCGGACAAACATTGCGTTATTCTACTTTATTTTTCCGTTTATACGCCGACAATATTAGCGTAATAAATTGCAACCAAACTTTTAATTAACGGGAGAAGTGTCGTCTGACATTTTACACGGATTCCGGCAAAAAATCGACATCACCAACCAAAATACGACTTGAGGTTGGCTTTACTTTGTGCATTCAAATCCGGTAAAAAGTCCACCAAACGAGATTTCTTAGTCAATTTTACGACGAAGGGTATTGACCTTTCATGTTTCGTGCTGTCAAATGTCGTCTATTTTGAGCAAAACTATTTCAAGCTCAAACCATCAATCGATATTGTTAGTAAACGATTTCAGACAGATTTGCTGCGGTTTAAACTGTTAATCTAACTAGGCAATAACCCAAATACATCAACATAGAAAGTGATTCCTTAGTCTAGAATCTCAAACAAATTTTTCTCATCTATAATTGGGACTACGCTTTCATTTTAAGTTGTTTCCCTTTAAAACGAGATTAATAAATGGCGCTTACAAGTCTGTTTATCCAGTTAGGCGAGTTCAATTACACTCTTAATTGAGAATCTAACGAATTGTATACGAGTATCTTCCTAATTAATTATTTTACAAATTATTGCTCTAACTACGTAGTTTTCGGACTTTGGTAGACTTTGCTTTTCTGTCATCTCCAATTTCTTTTCGCTATGCAAGAAAAGAGACCACGGAAACGCTGCGTCCACGAAGAAATTGAACTAAATGAAAATAAACTTTGCTCATCTAAGAGGTTTGTCAAGCAGGCCAATCATATTTTATTCAAATCCGACATTTGTTCGTGTTCTCTGTCACCTTGGATTTGCTATTTTGTTATCGAATTTATTTCTCATACTTGAATTTGCGAAATTGGTTAAGAAACAATTGTTTTCACTTAAAAGTCATTTTAATAAATGGCGTTTACAAGTCTGTTTGTCGAGTTAGACAATTTCAATTACATTCTTAATTGAGAATCTAACGAATTGTATGCGAGTATCGTCCTAATTAATTATTTTACAAATTATTGCTCTAATGATGTTTTTGATATTCTTTAGAAATACTCTTGAGGCATCTAGATTCTTTGTTCTGTTAGCGAGCAACGCAAATTCTAATTATACGGCACAATTTCGCCAGAAGTAAGATCAACTTCTTTCCTAAACAATTATCTCCCTTTGGTAAATAATTTTAACAGTACTGAACTCGATCTAAATGATTTTCGTCGATCTGATGAATGAGATTTGTAGAAATCACGTTGAAACTCACAATCGCGCGTGACTAATCAATTATTTGCAACACTACATTTATTATTTTATAATCGCAAAGTTTTGTTGTTCCACATCAGCAATATCCCAGTGCATTTCGTAAGGAAAATGCACCATTAATTTTAAATGAACTGTAGGAAAACTAAAATGCGGCATTATTTTATCCTGAATATTTTGCAGACGACCGCTTGAGAACATCAACATTTATTCAAGACAACATTATATTTGCAGGATTATGTAAATGCTCCGTGTTTATATACTTGAACTCTTTTTCTAGAAAGAAAAATCGTTAAGTTCAGATATATTCTTCTTCAGCGAAATGGAGCAACGTTAGCAATCCATACAACCCTTCCCTTCAGTGTAATTTTTCAGCGTGGAACAACGTGCCACCACGCTTAAATATATCTACTTTATTTACTGCCCGAACATGTCACACGTACTCTAATTAATTATTAATTGATTTTATGCTGCAATGGAGCAGATGCTTATTGCCGCATTTTTATGCGGAATTTATTGATAATGTACATGGGGCTATCTAGAAATGTTTCTAAAAGCAACGATAATTCTACTATATCTGACGTTGGTTAATCTCGATCGATATCAAATCAACAAAACTCTGATGTGACAGTGAGTAATTGTCGGAAATGATGTATGTAGATAGATAGATATCTAGAGATGGGTCTAGCTAGTTTACATTTCTACTAACATATTTAGATTTGACCCGGCGCCTCCACCATTTTAAATCTGGTTGCTTATTAACTCGAATTTTTACTGCTGTTTCAACCATGCATATATATGTAAGTACGTTCTTCCATCTTGCAATAATACTAGCAATCCGATTTTATTTAAGTTGTTCAATTGAACGAATCGGTTTTGGCCAATTTCGGTATAGAAGCAAAAATCCATGCTCCAAGTTTTTATTATAGCGTAAAGGCGGCAGTTTTCGCTTCAGAGAATTTGTTCAAGGTGATTAAAAGTGGAGTGTTGTGTTAATAAGTTTGGTACTTATTAATGAAATCAGGGAGGTAATAGTAACGAAAAGGGATCGTTTGAATTAATTGATACAGAAGTGTAACATTATAATCAAGATAAATTAAAGCTATTAAATTTAAATCAAAATGGGAAATATGATTAGTTGTTGGAAGATGCAGGATGTGTTGTGTCAAGGACAACATGCGTAGATTCCCTTGGCATCAGTAATAAGGAAATTTTGCTCTGGATGGTTTAATGAATTAATCAAATTTAATTATCTATTCTAGGCGTGCATCCCAAATTCTAAACTTCTAATCACACTAGACAGGTATTACCGTGTCGGCCTAGTGCTTGCGTACGTCATACTAACACCAAATAATCTACTTACAACCAAATAACAACATGTAAGGTTTTTCAGGTAATTAGAAAGTACTTTAGCTTTTGAAGGCGACTCTCAAACTATTTACCTTTCGAAAGACTCTTTAAACGATTTACTCAGGCACTGATCCCGATCGCTTCTTCAGCAACTGTTTAGTCTGACGTTGATTTAAACACAGAAACTAAAATTCCCAACGAAAGCACTTCACTTCGACAGAAATCTTCTTAAACAAATCCCTTTTTGTTTCGACATTTTTTAAAGAAACATATTATTTTTCAGGATTTTGCGGAAGCGACGTCTTTATTATTCTTTTTATAATAGAAGGACGTTGTGAACTCAATAATTTTCCGTTAAACGACGTAAACGTCAGAGAAGTTTAGCATTCACTTAAACTAAAATCTTTCACACATTGATGGTGACAGTGCCAAGACAAACTTTGCGGAGGTGTGGTTTTAGAACTTAACACCATTATTGATAAATGTGGAGGATGTACATGGGCAAACCATCTTTCGCTACTGAATTAAAAAAGAGAAATAGAAATTGAGATGACAAAGGTCGTGTGTGTGAAAAGTCACGTCTTTTTCAAGAAACGATTGAAAGAACGAAACATAAAACTGTTACGATGGAACAAATCAAACTCGCACTTTAAATTGTCTTCACTATATTTTAACCAAAACAGGTTTTACGATTAATAACTCTCACTGTCGGCAACTTGATTGTCATTTTATGACGACGTAGTCACGACTTAAACCGACTTCTTTCGTCATAAGGAATTTTCATATTCAAATTTATTACAATCTTCGCTAGGAATCAGACGCGCTTCACAATCTGGAAAGCAGTAAAATGTAAAAACTAATCCCTAATGTTATTTGCTCTTGCATCTCATGTAAGGCGTCTTTTGGTTTTTCCTCAGTAGAAACTAAAACTATTTAAAATTCTTTGCGCAAGAATTTTATTACTACAAGATTTCCATTCTTTGTAAAAGGACTGCGAGCTTTTCCCTGTAAAACAAAAGTTCGATATTAAAATCAGTCTTTCATTGATGTCTAAGAAGAGGGATAATGACCTGGCGCATCCACCATTTTTGCAATTATATTTTAAATAGTAGCGTGTGACTGATGTGCGTTGGAATTAGCATATTTTTGATTGCTCGACTAAAAGGAAAAGGAAACGATAAGGGCAATAAAATTATCGGAAAAGTTTGTAAAAAATGTGTTACGTTTGGCATCACCCCTCCGTCGGCGTTGCTATGCCGGATCTACGTCAAAAGCGCGACTTCCGGCCCGTTTTTTAAAAGTCACAAATTCAATTTACTGAAAATTGCTCTTCTCTGGTTTACAGTGTTTTTATTCAGTGGTGTGCCGCTTCGCGATCGTTTCAGACACACTTAATTTTTTTGGAAATTAACTGTAATCAAATTCCCAACTTCTCAAATTTATTTTAATCAATTGAAAGAGCTGCTTGTGTCAAAAAAGGGTCAAGCTTGTTATTTCGTTGAAGTTAATTAAATCATTGCATTTATCTCCAGAGTGTAGTGGATTTAGCAAGCGTGAACTAACATAACAATAAGAAGGTTTCATACAACTTTAATGTATGCAAAACACACACCGGAGTTAACTAATTAGAAGCAAACATCTGTGCTGTCTACAAAATTTCCATTTTCCAATTTGAGCTACTAGTTCCAAGTCAACTTTCAAATGTCATTAATCAAAATAACAATTCAATATTGAATTACACCTTAGATCAATCTCACTTCGCCACCATTCCTAATAAATACATTATCTTCTAATGCAAAGTGTAAATCCAAATCTTATTTTAAGCTGTGATTTTTACCAGCTTCTGCTCTTAAACTTTCAATGACATCTAGCCAAACTTTGCGAGTTTACGATCTCGATTAAAATTTTCTATTGGATTTTACACCTACTGGCACCAACGATTTTTGTACAGAAATTCTGTCATGTCAGCAACACCATGTTTGCCGGCAAGAACCAGAATTTCCGTGAACGTGTCAACATTTTATTACTTAACTTTTCTAATTATGTGTGAAATTATTCTGCGAACGCGCTCCCTAAAAATTCTACATTTCCCCCAATTTTTTTCTGTTATCTATTTTTAGCACGGTATAATTCCATCTGCTAGCACTTTCCCTTCGAACTACTTCAACTCACGTACACCCAAAACTCATTTTACGGGATTTATTCCAAGGTACTCCCAGAATTCAATCTTTTAACAGTTTCACTTTCGAGGGTTTAATGAAATTGTTGCACACGAAGCAAACGAAGCTAAATCTAAGCGGTGTGGGATAAAGCGGGGTAAACAGGGAACTATTAAATTTTTAAATAGACTAGAAAAACGCGTGCTGAAACTTTTCTGGTGGGTTAAAAGTCTAGTCGTGGGAGGAAAATAACCTGCAATTATATCGAAATAAATTGTAGCTGATTTATTTCCTATTATTCGTAAGAATATATATTTTACGAGATACTCAACCACAGTTTCAAACATTTTAATGAATATAGTAATAAAAATATAACAATATATCGACGATTTACGATTAATAACTCGCACTATCCAAAATTTGATGGTTATTTTATAACTGCTGGCTTAGTATTCCAACATATGAATCCTTATGTTCAAATTTATGAGCGAACATCGGATATTTTCAGCCAAATAAAATAACATTAGTCCACAAATTTTGGAAAAAAAAATGTACTGGAGTCCCTTTTACTCCATCAGGTCTCCACCAGGTTTATTACGACATATTACATAAAAAATAAAATCAGAAATCAATTCTACTGTAGAAATGCCTTTTTACTGCTTCACGTCAAATTTCATCCAAATTTATTGACTAGCGTAATTACTCTTAATTATGTAACGAGGACGCTAAATATCATATTATTGGTCTTTCTTCCATGTTTTCAGTCCAATTAACTTAACGAAAAGGAACAAACTAAAACTAACCATCTTTTCTTTGAATTTAATTATAAATTAGCGCAGTACCAAGAAAAATAATACGCTGAGATGATGGATAAATATTAATGAAATGGAAAGGAACTTTTTCTCTTTTTAGTTTCTCTAATTATTATTACGTTGCCAAACAATGAGCCCAATGAACATAATGTGAGTTTTGAAACTGGAATATGACAATACGACGACGCAAACTTTCATAAATTATAAATGAAGTTGCAAGTTGGTGATGTCGATGATAAATTTAGCAAAAAGCGAGTGGTTTGTCCTAGAGAAAAACTTTTGCCATGTTATAAAATAGAACGGACATAACAAGCAGATTATTTTTTAAAAACTTGAAATCTATATTTCACATTATAGGAAAAGTTACTGAAGCAAATTATGTTTCATAATTGTCTGTAAAAATCTTTGGGATGATTTATATACTTTTGTAATAGTGATGGTTTATTGGTGGTCGTAAATTCAACTTTAATAAATTTATGGTGAAAGATTCATAATTATTTTAATGGTATGAAAAATCAATACGGTCGTCCGGGGGCTTAGAAGGTCAAACAGATAATAACCGATTTAAATCTCTGTTTCTCTATATATTTTTCTCTGTTTCAGGTTGTCTGAAAGAGATGTAAAGCGTCCAAAGTTCACATGGAAGCGAGAGAGAAAAGTGTAGAAAGCATATTTTGATGAACTTTCTATTCAATGTCAAAACTAAACAGACAGTGCAAAATATGGAGAAGGAATAGATCCAGTGGTAGTCGCAGGGAGTGAAGAGGAAGCCACCAATGGCTTCCTCAAAATTGCAAATATTTACATTCCTGTTATGGTTTTTAAGCCACATTTTTCCACAAATGGAAGCACAACTGATGTGGTCATCTATTTACATAGGAGGAGGAAACAGTAAGTTTTACCCCAAAAATTCTCTCCAATTTTGGACAAATTTAATTGTAGCAATATTTGATTGAACGTCTGTTATTGTCAGTGCGCCCGAGGGTTGTGTAGAGACAGCATTTGTTATTTTCCTTGTGACAATTAATTAAGCCTCTAAAGGTTTGCCTTCAGACTGTTGTATTTCTCTTAGCTATTGAAACAACCGGACTTTGATGCCATTATTATAATAAACAGACTTCTCATCTCTAATCCAAACAAAAACACATTTTTTATTCGGTGCAAATCGATCGAAATGCCAATTATATTTTGGCAAGCATTGTTGGTGACAGAGCTAAATAATAATTCGAAAAATAATAATAGCGCGTGTTTATTTCGAGGCGAACGTTTATTGACATTATTGTAAATAGTTAAATTGGTTCGTTACTTTACAAATCGTAATTTTTTAATAGTTTAATATGTGCTTATGGGGGTTTATACTCTTAAATATGAATATAGTAAAAATGGTTGGATTTATCGTAATTTTCCTCCTTCCAGGTCAAATAGATTTATGGACCCAAGAAGCAAAAGGATGTGCCTGTCCATGGAACAGAACAGACCATCAATGCGCATGTTGTGTAGCAGAAGGGGGCTGTCATTGTGGAAAAAATTCTCCAAATAGGTGCTCCCAGTGTGGTTTGGAAGAACACTGTAATCATAGTAGGTGTCATTTTTAACGCGCTAATTAGTAACCAAAGAAGAATTTCGTCTTAAACAAGCAACCGCAATTAGCCACTTAGTATCACATTCCGTTTTTCATTGACTGAACAGGAAGATCCATTTCCAATGTCAAAATGGGTGAAAACTCAATCAGAGCCAAACCGACATTCCTCAAATAACACACTGAATGTCAAAGACTCTAAATCGGTGCCAATTAATTAATTTGGTAAACCGCCGATAGAACGAGGACCAAAATAGAATTAATGCCGTACTGTAAATGCATTTATAGATTTCTGCATGAAGAAGTTGTTAGTGTAAATCGTTAATATAATTCTACTTTGGTAAATATATTGTTTTGAGCAAATACCATTTTACGAGCTTTATATTTGTTTTACTTGCCGCAAAGTTTAAACTAGATTTTCATTCAATGCAGACACAATTTTGGTACTTATGCTGCTGCTACACAATAACTCGCTTGTGTCGCTTTTTTCTATTTACCATTTGACGATGATGTTAGGTTTGCTGAAAAATCAATAAAAACGGTACACCCGATTGGAGTTTATAAATAAAGACACTGGATTTCTCTTGTATTCACATTTTGCAAATTTACACAATGTAATTTAAAACTTCTCTTCGTTCAATTGCACTAAAATAAATCTGTGCTTCAACCCTATTTTATTTTACTGTTTTTAAAATGTCGGAAATCAGCAAATATCACCTAAAGTTCTTCTTGTGGGTTCAAGTTGCACTTCAAAATTTTCATCGCGTAATTTGAGACTGTTTCAAAGGCAGTGTTATGTAAATTGGCGTTCCGAGTACAAAAGACGATTGTTGTAAATTCTGTCAATGCAATATGTCAAAACTACAATTCGTTGTTACCGTTTTTAAGCAGTAGGAGAGGAATTTCACTCGATGCAAAATCCGTTAGCAAATTTCATGTCACAATTTTTTTAATTTTAAAAACATAATTTTGTGTATGATAAGAATTATACTGCTCATTTAACAGCAATCGGCAAACATGCGGAAGATTGGGGTAATGTTTATAACGTGTTAGTGATGACACATAATTACTAAAGTAATTGTAGTAGATCATTATTTGAGCATTCATCTTCATAGTGGTGGCTATATGTGTCAACACACGTAGATAGTGGTCCAGTAATTATGAAAATAGCCACAAACAACGTTATCGGAAAATCCAAATTTCTTGTTACCACAACTATGTGAGGATTGGTTTGTCACAGTAAAATCTGGTCATCGATTTTCCGCCACGCAATTAATTATGTTTTTATGACGAGTTTTTTCATTTCAGTGTGCAATCTGACTATAATTTCGACGGAATTAGTAGCAAGGTCTGGGAAAACTTTTGGCCAAATCAAGTCACCCTCATTGGAAGGACCCGATGCTTGTTGGTACACATTTATTCCATCTTCAACTCAACGAGTAGAAGTTCAGATTTATAGACTTGTAAATGCTGGGAAACATAATGGCACCAGGTCAGAGAAATAAATTTTATTGTTATAACACACGGTGTTACAAAGTTTCTTAGGTAACATATGTTATCCAACCAAGGTTGTAAAGAATATATTAGCTTACAGCGCTTCTAAATTAGGTCACAATTTGCTAGGCGTATATTTCCTCTTGGGCTTTAACCCGGAATTTATTGAAATATAATGTTGCCGCCTCTTACTGCATTTTACTAATTGCATTAAATGTGATGACGGTATGACATTATAAACACACCACTTTATTTTATTAAAAACTGGTGTTAATATGAAATACATTTTCTTAAGTGGTTAGTCGAGTTAAAGGGCCAACTATAACTAGACCGTGTTCCAATTCCCTGCGGTAAACCCACGATTCCTTCCGCGAAGACCTTTGGGCTTTCGTGAGTGTTCTGATGGTTGGGCACAAAAATACCACCATCTAAACTTTGCACTTAAGATAATTACAAAAAAAAAACAACAAACCTGTTCGATCTGTGTTATTTCAAAAGTAAAACAAAATTACAACAAACGTGTTTGGACTAAAATTATAATAAACAATAAAAGTCTCAAGGATTTCAGATGATGAGCCTATAGAAGGAAACGCAACAAAAATTCAGTACTGAATTACATTCCGTAACCGTGTAAATTTGAATTTACAATTTTAATCATACTGTCTGAATCTCTTTCATGAAAGAAACCTTTCAAATGGTCGCGTGACGCGCTTTAATTACGAGACTTTTTTGAATGAATTTGTTTGGTCTCGTCAAACAAAAGTTTAAACTAAAATTGTCAGAGTAAAGTCGGAGCTTAACTGTCTGTGCGAGTAAATTTCTTCAGATGAGAACGAAATTCATTAATATTCATCGAAAGTTCATCGACTTATTTAAATAAAAAATGTACGTGAGTTTTTTAAAAAGTCATAAAATCTAATTTGGGCCACATAAACAACACAATACATCACATTTCACAAAGTGAAGACTTTTCACGGTTCCCGGAGGCGACTAGCTTTATCTTTCTTTAACTTGGGCCGATTTCATTTTCAAGTTAAAACAAAAAAACCGTCGACATAATTATGTGTTTGTCAGATACAAAGTTTTTCCAGTTGTGTGGGTGGTTTTCTGCAACTTGCTGGAGGAACGGAACCGCAATATAGCCACAGTGACAACCAGATTTGTGGAAGCAACGAAAGATATGCTCCGCCAGTTGTTTTCTTCTCCGACGATGGATTGGCTACGCTATTATTCCAGTAAGTTGCCTTTAATACAGTAAAAACAATTAAATTTACAAACAATAGTGGAAAAACAAAGGAAAGTTTATAGGAAGTCGGCTCTCGAGCTGAGTCACGTCAGCATAAATAAACCTCAACAAAATTTTAAACAGTCAACAAGTTGCCTCGAGCACAGCTAATCGTTAGATAAATCATACCAATTACACCGGTTTACAAAAAGGGAAACTCGAGGATCCTTAAAACTCTAACAATGGCAATATTAAAAAGACATCGCTCCAAATAATCAATTTTAATGTCTCGCAAACCCACAGAGGTATTTTTGCGCTTCATGATTTCCTTTGCGTTTTCCGATATTGTACGGTGGGAAATTGCGTCCTAATTACTCACACGTTTTTAAAGACACAAAAAAAAAATATCGAAGATCAGTATATTAGCAATTGGGGATTACTTATAAATATGAAATCAGTGCACTGTTTGACGCTTCAAGTACAAATTACATTATTGTAATTGTAACAGTGTAGCGCAAATAAAAAAAAGTAAGTCCTGACGCATCCACCAAAAATAACAAACACTACAATGGAAATAGCTGACGATGAAGTTAATTTGAGTGTTTGTGCTGATACAGAAGATCTTTGTATATTTGGGACCGCCACGGGATAGAATTCAAAATACACTAGTGAGCAACTTAAAGGTTGAACTATCCATATTTGAAGACAGGGCGTTTCAATGTAAAAGTTCGTACAAAAATTGTATTATATCTTGTTTTTTTAAATATTTTTTTTCGATTTTAGAAAGTTATATTTTTCTTTATTAAAATTTTACTTAGTAACAACGCTACACATTTTCAAAACAAACCGATTGGTTTGTCAAAAAGTCAATTTATTAATTCGGGCGGCTGTAGTTTTGTTTAAACTTTTGAAATTTTAGTGATTTCGGAATGGTGTCTGTCTTTTTCTTTCGCCGCAGTGTAAAACCCTCAATAAAGGTTTTTGCTACGTAATTATCTTCTTTTGTGTGGCGATTTGTTAATTTACAACATAGTAATGGTCAACTAACTTTTAACTAACTTTAATAATGAATGCAGTTCGATTTCCGGGAGAAGGCGGGTGCATTATCAAATTAAAAATTAAGAAAATCATTGCCACTCTTGATCCATTCTTGATTCCGAATTTGATAACAAAAGTGGTCAGTTTTCGACCCGTCGGCGTGGATAGAAAACCATAATTCTACCTTTTTGGGTATTAAAAAGATTTAATTTTGAGGAAAAGAAGACGAAATTTTTAAATGACTTGCGGAAAACACCGGGAAAGTTTTAAATATTTCATTGGTCACAACGGATCAAAGAAACAGTGTTTTGTGGCACTGTGACGGCTAGTAATTTTGGTAGAATTTGTAAACTGCGACAAGTACAAGTAGAGCGAAGTGGCAGCAGGAATAGTAGAAATCAAATTTTTGGGTAACAAATGCGTTTTATGGCATTGAAAACGAACCCAAAGCTGTGGCTTGCGCGTATAATTTATTAGAAGAAAAGGAGAAAAGACGTTGTCTAGAACAACTAAAAAATATGAACCAGTGGAGATTCACCCCCACTTGATGGGCTAAAAATTCTCCCGAGTGGACTCTTCATATGTCAGAACAATCATTTTTGGCAGCCTCACCAGATGGGCTGATAGGCGACGATGGGCTCGACAATTTGACACCGCAGGAAGCAATTGTTGCAAAAAAAAAATTGTTTGATCACTGGAGCAAACACGATTTCACTAAACAAAAACCATCAGTATTTTTATCAAGTCCAAGAACAATTGCTAGTTACGAGAAAAAGATACCGTTTTTTCATAGTTTGGACTCCAAAGGGGTGTTTATATGATATTATCTTCAAGGATGAAGAGTTTTGTGATGCAATGTTAATTAAACTAAAAGACTTTTATATGTTATGTTTGTTACCCGAAATGGTAAAAAATGCTTTTAGTTGGCTTTTCACATATTTTTTTGTTTTTTTGTTTTAGTAAACTTTTCATGTTTTTTTCTGTATATTTTTATTTTTTCTTTATATTTTGTTTTTGTTTTGGATTTTTTTTTGGTTTTTGTTTAAACTTAACTTATTTGTTTTAAAAAATGTGTCCCTTTTTTGTTTGTGAAATATTTGTGGAAAGAACTTTGAAACTAGTGCTGCAATTCTTCTCCGTTAGATTTATGTTTATTTATTTACTATTTTATGATCTGACCCTCGATTTGACCATACCCTAAACTTTACCTACCCAAAAGTGAAACCGATGCTTGTTGCTTCAAAACTGAAATTTACCGTTATGATTTTAGCATATCCAACCTATTAAACAAACAGTTCGAGAAGAACGTATCTTGCAGTTTGGAATCTAAAATCTTTCAAATAAAAACTCAATTTGACGCTTTAAATAATGCGTTTATTTAATTTAATTTTCATAAATTTTATAGCTCATTTACGGATTACCATGATTATAATAGTGTAAATTAAAAAAAAGGCGCATCCACCAAAAATAACAACTATGGAAATAAAGTTAATTTGAGTGTTTGCACTGATACAAAAGAATTTTGTTTGTTTGGAAACGCCACGGGGTAAAATTTACAATACACTAGTGGACAACTTCAAGCAAACAGTCCGACAACGCATCTCGCAGTTTTGAATCTAAAATCTTCAAAATAAAAACTCATTCTATGATAACATTATTAGAGTAGTAAAGTTTATCATAAATAAAAAAAAATAAGATCCGGCGCATCCACCAAAAAATAACAAGCAGAACAACGGAAATAGCTAATGATGAGTTAATTTGAATGTTTGTACTGATACTGTAGAACTTTGTTTATTTGGGGCGCTATGGGGTGAAATTTACAATACACTAATGGACAACTCTAAGCCAACAGTTTTGTAGTTTGTATTGTGAAATCTAAAAATTGGAAACCAAAATTTTGGTCAAACCAATTGTACTGATTGGACGTAAATATTTTCCTCAAACTTGTCTTCCTCTGAATTAATTAATTTGCGTGTTGGTTGGATCTAATTGGTTGCTTATAATAACACAACAAAACCTTACTAATTTCGGACCGTAGCAGGACGCATCACATGGATGAGCATCTAATGTAATTTATAAGGGTAAATTAAATTATAACAATAGGTATAACAAGCATATAATGTCTAAAATGTTGCTTTTTTAATAGTGGTAACGATAAATAATAATCTCATCCACATAACTCATTCTCTTTTTTGTTATTTTAATGAAAGAACCCGCGCTCGTACTGTTGTATTGCTTTTTTTACGATCCTTATAATTTTTAATTAATTTAAAATATAAACGGCGCTACTCTCGTTTTGTTTTACTTTCAAATTGGTTAATCAGTTTGTTGAAAAACACAAAAAAAATTCATCTCCAATATTAAATTAATTATTGCTTAAAACCGGTGTATACCTGAATTAAATCTGCGAATCCTCTAAGCCAACTATGGAAATTATGTGTACCTTGAGGGATAGGCAGAAATTGGATAAGGAAATTAACAGCTGCAAAAACATGCCGTTGCTACGTGTGTGGTAGTACACCAATTTCAAGAAACAACCATGTAGGGTAATTGTAGCAGATCTTAATAAGTTAGAAACTTGAGATCGTTGAATAAAAATTCATAAAAACGCCTTTCTAGTTTCAATATAAAAACTCTGTGATCACCGCTCTTTACTAATAAATTTAAACCATTAGAAGTTTGGGTCACTCAGCACTTCTGAACTCAAGTGACTATTCCACCCAAACGGTGAAAACTTTTAGAGAAGTTTAAGACCATTCTAGAGTGTTTTATTCCACTATCTCTTTCGTTGAAGAAATTCAAATTACCACGAATCTTGATTGAAAGTAAAAATTCATGGCGAAATTTTAGTAACGGACGTCCGAAATATTTACTATATTGATCACATTGCGGGTCTAGAGGCCCTTATTAAGAATTCAAGGTGAATTAGAGCTTTATTGGTGAGGAACGTTCGAACCCAATAATCACACCAGATGCCTGTAGTTGAATGGAAACAGATTAAACCCAAAATTTGTGCCATGTTTTGGCAAAATAAATTTCAACTTGTTACCAAGCAACATGTCGTTATAGAAAATATTTAAATACGTAGATAACAGAGATAATAATAAAATCCACAAAATTATTGCAGTTTAAATTAGTTGCAAAGCCAAACTTTTATGGAATTTTATTTTCCGAATGAAACTCTAGTTGCTGTACAAAACACGAAATGTTTTTATTTCAATATTGGAACAAAAGAATCTCCATTAATACGTTCATTAAAAAATAAACATGATACTTTATTTTTATAGAAATATTTTGTTTCGAACTGAAGTTTTAATTATAAATAAAAAAAATAAACATTGCGTTTATTTGAGCTATACATTCTTAATTAACATTTTATGTGTACTGGGAGGATGGAGGGCAGAAATAATTGAAACTTTTGTCGACCATTTCATATTTTCCAAGTTTGTAGTGAAGAAAATTCCTGAATGGCCGTTGGAATTTGTTTCTGTAATCTACATTGTTCTTTCCCCAAATGATTCAATTTGAATTTTTCATTAAGTTACAGTGACAATATATAAAAGGAAATAAAACACCTTAAAAGGGCGAGTTTCGTCGAAAATACGATAATGAAAGAGAAGTTAAAGTTCGGATGGTTTAAGTAATTATTCCTTTTTATGCAATCTAATTGCCTACAAATTAAAACAGTTTTACTTCGCTTTAATTACGTTTATTTACAACGCAAATAATATATATGTTGCATTAGTTTAATTAAAAAGTAATTAAGTTCGTTCTTTGACATGTTGGTAGGAACGAGATTTTATGGTAAAGTGATTAATTATTTAAAAGCTTCCCGTCCGACCGCGAAAAGAACGTTCGAAATTGAATTTTATTTCAATAAGGGCATATGTTTATACATAGTATATAGTAAATAGGGGTAAATCTAGGTATTTTTCCAGGATCACCGAAAAGACGCGCCGTTCCCAATTTCTGGCATATTTTAGTTTCACATCAATAAATAATAGCGACGGCTTAGGATATCAACCTCGAGGAGGAATGAAACTTCAGAACACAGGTAAGAAAATGATTATCCTTTCTTGTTTGTTCAAATTTAGGTTACAAACTTGAGATGTTACGTAATTTATATGTTAATTTATTTTAAGAAGCTTCTCTCATAATATTCTTATTTCAAACCAGCGCAATTTGAGCCAGCGGAAAAATTTGGCTTTTTAATTTTTCGTATCATCTAATTCTGCACTAGTATAAGCTCTTGAGCTACACGTTTATTGAACGAAACTTTTACTTGTGATTGAGTTTTGGATTAGTTCCCAAAGAAATCATTAGAGATATGAGAAAGTTAGTTTTTTGAATTATCGGATACTCCTTGTATTTATCTTCAGCTTTTATATTGTTTCTTTAATTTCCTGTGTTCGCTACCTTTGTAAATCAGGCAACGGGTTTGCAATTAAAACTTCATTAACTTAATTCTAGACGAGAAAATTTTTCTCGGTAACGAACATCCTGCTGACACTTTTTCCCAAACCCTTGACTTAATATTAAAAAAGAATTGAAAAAAGACCCACGGACGTGAGAGGACAGTAAAACATTCCCTCAAACCGACAAACAAACTTTTCTCGGCCAGAAACAATAAAATTAAAACTAAGCTCAACCTCAAATTAATTGATCGATAACGAAACGTACTCAATTACAGTTCCGCCAAAGGGACTGCTATTGTAGTGATTTTCATTCCAAATGCTATGAATGGAAATGATCGCACAATATCAACACTGCAGCTAGAGATTCAAAAATTTTTTTTAATTACAAGTTTTTATAATCTCGGTCGAAATATTAAAAGCAATGTCGTGAAAGCCGTGACATAAAATATTGATAACAGAATTTGAAAAGTTACGCACAATAAAACCGTTATCCTGTTTCAACTGAACCGCAATAAATTGTGTTTATAGTAGGAAACATGTCATCCTTTTATTACAAGAATATCATTTTTCATATGCATTTTAGAGACGACAAATGCAAGTAAATGGATTCAAACTACAGACGCGTCTGTAAAAAATGTGGACCAGATGTTTTGAGCTTTCACCTTTGTACGTGAGCTTCACCTAGAGTAAAGTTTTCATAAAAATAATTTCACTGAAATGAATTTGTATTCAAGAGCTGTAGCTTTCGTAGGCAAAATTGGACTTTGACAGTTAGTTTATACGGATTTGTCTGTGGTATCGAGTTAATATTAGAAGAACCCTTTACTGAGTGAGGGCTACTGTCCTTTCAAACAAATTATTTCATTTCCGTTGCTTCACATATATTTTACTTGAAAGGATATTCCGGATTTCTCGAGATCTCAAATACATACACGATTTCGGGTTACAATTCTTTGACTTTTACAGACTGTGACTGGCTCTACCAAGATTTCGCTTGTAATAAATCTGAACAAGAAGGAGCAATTTGTGTTCTGGCAAGTCCCAGTTACCCTGGTGTGTACCCACCTCATCGACAGTGCAAATACCACATCACCACGACGAATGAAAATATTCAAGTACGCATTAGTTTCACTGCACTACTCTTACCGCAGTAAGTCTTACATTTTTTACATGTTTTTCAGTGGAATTTTACAAGTTTTACCACCTTTTCTTGAATTATTGATAACTTCAAATGTGCAGTCTACGTGTACGTCATAAAAAGTAAAGTTCGAACAAGATAAAAGAGTCAAAGTTTCTTTGAACGGCATTTATTATGTATTAAAAGAATACTCAAGTTTACAAATCGTAGCAACATTTATCCGAAATTTCATAAGAAATTTTTAACATCCTGTCGTTATTTGGGTATTTTTGGAAACAAGCTCCGATCAATATTTAACGATCTACTGGAGACGATCCTATTCAATATGCACCCGAGCTTGGCTCCTCTCTTTCAAATATTCATACCTCAGCAGCATCAAAAATCCAAACAATGTCATCTAACTGCATTTTTCCGAGAATACTAATAATTTAAGTCAGTTGTCACTTAATTTCTTTCAAGAAATTTTCTATTATTTCCTGTTCCGTAAATTCTGACACAACACAACTGATTAACCATAAAATAAACTTGTTACAGAAATTGCAAAACAGATTACATATCGATTTACCAAGGTTCGACAACAAGTAGTCCTCTACTTACAACTTTATGTGGTAACCAACGCAAAACTTTGGAGTATAATGGATTAAATCTACTCCTGGAGTTCAGGTAAGCTATCAGTTATGTAGATCTAGAAACAGATTCTGTGCGAAAAAACGTGTTCTCTCGATTGATTAATTGACATCAGATAGAGGAATTTCCAATATTGTCGAGAGTACACGCGACAAAGAGAAAGAATTTCATTTCACTTTCAACGGGCAATGATAAAAAATAATCGATCGATTTGCATAAATTAATAAAAAGTTTTATTTCTCCTCCGCTGCAAAACGAATAGAAAATAACATGCATCCACAAATGTATTTTATGCCCGATTGCGCCGCTCTCGTCAAACCGAAACTTTATAACACGAATGCTTCGTACATTAATTCTTAGCTTGAATAAGCAGGTAACATTGACTGTTTATGATAAAAATTCAACAGGTCCGGAGCCCAAAAACCCCCATTTGACTACAACGGCTTCGTGGCGACGCTGAAATTTTTTGAAAAGTCGCTAACGACTGAAGTTTCGACAACGGTACACCTAAATCCGAGGACAACAATGTCTAATCTAATTCTTCGTAAGTCGTTTCAAACTTTGAGATACTAAATCCAGAAATGCCGTGTTTTAATTAGTCGGATTATTGGTTAATATGTTTGATATTGATTGATAAAGTTCGTGGGGTTTTATGAGTGAAAATTTTAGCACTAAACGAAACGGTTATGTCCACTCTGGAGACTTCGAGCTGTGACATTCTTATATCCGGAAATAATACAAGATCTGGTCATTTCGATACAAGAGAACATGAATGGCATCCTATGTGCCGTTTAGTATTCCAAGGTCGTCTCACCGACGTGGTTCACATCTCTTTTTTTAACTATCGATTACGGTAAGATTTTCATTTTAAGTTGACGCCATTATTCGAAAACGTTTTAGATCCCCACAATGCAAGTCAGTTATAGAAGTTATAGATAATAATGTCGAAGACAAGAGAAGTATTATGGATAGAATTTGTAGCCCGATTGTCAAACAATCAAGAGATCAAGAGTCGAGAAGTGGTGAACCCACCTTTTTGTCAACCGGAAGTACAATTATAATAATATTCAAGAGATCGGCGGCTCCACTATCTACAAACGAAGCGGAATTCTTAGCGGGAGCTTACTTTTTCCACGATGGTAAGAAGTTGGGTCAGTAGAAAATAAAAGATTGTGTCTGATCCAGTGAAACTTTGAAGAGCTTGTCTCTTGTCTTTATTGTAGCACAAATAGTGCAAGTTCGATCGGTCGTGAGTAGTTTGGATATTTGGGTCAGAACTGATAACATGCGGTTTTCGTTTATTGGAGAATTGATTGTATTATTTTTCAGAGCAAATTAGCGGTACTATGCAACCAAACAGTCTGTGCGATGTGAAATTCAACGGTCTTAACAGCCCTCTGGCAGGAATGATAGATAACCCAGGCACCCAGCATTTATATTGGAATATCGATGGTCCTTTATCATGCCGCCAACAGTTTATTCCCAGCAACAACCAAAGCATAACCATAAAAGTCCAAAGTATCGAAAAGATGTCCAAGGAGCCGAACTGCGTGACACAGTGCGGTGATAATGGCTGTCGCTGTGTCTCAAGCAGCCCGCTGAAAACGATTGATCATCTCATGTTACTTGGCGATAATAACCTTAATATAGCTTGCCTCTGTGGAAGCTTTCAAACTGAAGGTTTACCAGTTAGTGCACGGACTTGGGGATCTCTTACGGTCATCTACTCGGTAGCATATTACACTTGGACCAAAAAGGGTTTCGGATTTTCCGCGTCCTACGCTTTCAATACTGACACGATCTGTGGCGAACATATCTACACGATTCATTCAGGTAAAACTCTTCGATGCTTGACCCACTTTTAAATTCTTCCCATAGGCGAAATTACGATGAAGAACCTCACGCCACCGGAAAATCTAAACCACTTCTACCAACAAAGCTGCACCTGGACGCTCCACTCCAACGTAGAACGGCAGCTAGAGCTAGACATTTCTTCCAATCAAAACCGTACGTCTAAACTACCAAAAAAAATTCATTTACATTCATATTTAGACATATTTTCAACATTAAATTACTAGCGAGCATTTAACCCGGTACACGGAAATCACAGACACGAAAAAAGTGATCAAGTTTCCGATATTAAATTAGGAACGAGTTGCTCGGTACACGGCTAATTATTTTTGGAAATTTTATAGTCTTCAGATCCCATATTCATCAACGTGAAAGCTTTTAAATGCAGTTCGGGCTCCGTCTGGAAAGCTCGTTGCAGCCAATTTTGATCGATTCTTTTTGCAGTTAGGTAATTTAAAAAACTTGTGCAATACGGACGAAACTCCATTTTATAAACCGTTTAGCGTGTGCTGGAAACTGCAACGTCTTTGCGACGTTTTCAAATATATCATGGATGAGAAATTTAGAAAACAAGTCCGGACTTAGATGACCGCACAATGGAGTTTCTAGGAAGCGCCGAAAATCTAACAGCTAAGTTGGCGTATAGTTCTAAAGAGAACTAGGTAGGACATGGTTAATATTGAACTTTTGGGGGTGTAGTAGATGTGGTTTTCCAAGAAAATTTCCGTTTCAGGTCCTTGCACTGCTTGGAATATAAGTATTCACGAATATTCCCCGAATTCCGAAAACCAACACTTAGGAGAGCTTCATCACACGTTTTGCTCAAGGGATAACCACAAGCTGTATTTATTACCTTGGAAACTAAACACGGTCGTTGTTAGGTTTGTGGTCGTGGTCTTTTTCAGCACTGAGTAATCGCCTTTTTTTAGATTATCAACACTAAGTAGAACATTACCCCAATTTAAAGTAAAATGGAGATCTCAAGTAGTTCGAGCCAACACGAGATTTATAGGAGCGCCTTCTGCTGCACCCAATGCTGTGTCGTCAACTGACTACCTTGAACCTAATTCCATGGGCCTTCTGTATATGCTTCTAATCTTAAGCAAACTGTGTCTTTGGTGTGGACCTAGTGGATTAAATAGATGAATATTGCAACGAGAAAACAACGCTCTAGTGATCATTATTATTTGCACATAAGAATTAATGTTGTTTTTAATTGAAAGACCTACCCTAGACAATGTAGTCTACCAAGCAGATTTTGTACTTATTTTAATTACATATAATGTATATAAACGAAAAATATGCCTTTGAGGCTGTATTTTTCTAAACATCTGCTCAATTTGATTGCCAAACCACTTACATCCGAAATTTAACTAGACTGAGGATTGTTCACACCATTTTTTTTCCAATTGCAAACCTACTTATCAACCGGTTTATGGTTAAAGTTCCTAAAGCGTCACACGAGGTCACATACAGTCGTTAAGTTTTGGATGTAGAGTCTTTAATGTCTCTAAGAATGATATTCATTCTTGACATTCGTCTATTCATCTGTCTGTGATATAAAACTATTTGAAATTGAGATCACATAAAATCAGTATAAATATAAAGCAATAATACAGCTAAATCGAGAATACTTGGATGAATAGGAAAAGAATGCGAAATTACGTAAGTTTGAAAGTGAAAATTTCAATTCGATGCTATTTTAGATTATCGATCCGCGATTACTAAACGTAGAAGCGTAGTGAATAATGCTGAAGTAATTTAGAACTTAAGTATAAGTTACGTTGAATTTTCTGTTACGTTTACGAATATTAACAAGAGCTAGCTTAAAATTTGCACACGACCTATTGTAAACTAGGTATGATATTAGCATGACAAAATTTCTGAAAAGGCGAAATATCGCGACATCTAGCCTTTTGTACCGTTTTTGTTGCAAATTGAGCAGCTGTTGATGTGTTAAATAGCACTGCACAATTTTGTTGTAACGTTAGGTTTGTGTCAATTACGAGATATATTATATGAAAACACAGTCTTCGAAAATGCATTCGTTTTGCAATAAACCCAACTAGCAATTCCTTGTTTCATTTTCACACAAGTTATAATTTAATTTTTATTTTTTTTACTTTTTACATATGCTCCTAAATCTAATATCCATGACAAAGTCCTCTAAGTCTATTCACAGCGCTCGGCTACCTTCATATTTACGTGGTTGGTAACATTTTTCCTTTGGAAATCAGGATTTCCACCGTTATCAATCTGCCTCTTCATCATATCGGCAACCTGTGAAGATTCCACGCAATGTACACCCACCATCTTGGAAACGCTGTGTTGGCGAGATCCTTCCTCACAGGTATTAATTGGTCGGACGGCGAAACAAGTTTTGCCTTCGATCTCCACGTATTGCGTTTTTGGGATCATTTTCCAATTCCTTTTGCTGTATCTGTCATGTTGTCTAAGTCCTGAATCTTTCACGGAGATGATTGGCATGTAACCGACACTCTTCTGGTAACACTTCTTCTCTTCAGCTTGAATCATCAACATGTCGTTCATGCGTTTAGTGCGATGGTCTCCTGGAACAATATTACTGGCGACGAAAACTTCAGGATTACGAATGATGCAGTTTCCTGGGTGGGTAAAGTCGGTTTCTTCTTCTCCAGTGAAAGTACCACACAAACCACGAGCGGCGTCTCTGAATTTATCATTCATAACGGTGATCTTGGCGCGGACTCCGTCAAAGACCACGTTGAAAGAGTCGTAAACTGCGACTTTGAGTTCGTTGTTGGGGAGTTTGTAGACTTGCATGTAGTCGTCGTAAATGTGGGAGCCTTGATTGTCGTAGACAATTTCTTCGTTTTGCACGAAGAGTCTCGGATAGTTAGAACCAGATGGTTTCAAGTCTACTTCAATCGCTTTGCCCAAAGTGTTGGGTGATTGGATTACCAATTTGATTTCCTTCTGGGAGCTGTCTTTCTCGTGGGCACGAGAATAAATGATGTATCCTTCGAGTTGTTGGTTGAGTTGCTCGACGACAGATAATTCTGGTTTGTTTCTGATCGATGATGGTCTGCGAGGGATGTAGTGGAGAGCCACAACCCATTCTTTTGTAAGTTCAGCTGGATAAGTACGGTTATCAAGAGTGTTAACGGCGTTCTTGTCAATCACACATTTGGCTGAAACGGAAAAAAACAATAATCACCAAAGATTTTGTTGTCTGACGATCTTACCTTGATATTCTGGGTTCCTAAGAGCATGTCCTTCGACACGTGTGCTGACGCGGTGGACTGGATGAGGAACGAAGAGTTTTTGCGACCACTTGTTAACTGGAAGGTCTCTAATTTCAGCTCTGGCATGTTCAGTAATGATGTCAACATCAAGAGAAGACAAATCAGGCTTGTATTCACCCTCAATAGTCAAACAGTTTGCTTGATTATGTGTTTCAATCACAACATTTTCAGAGATTCTTGGATACAAATGTTCACGTACCATACTATATAGTTTATAGACATAGTTAGTTGTAACTGGATCAATGTCGTTGTAATCAACTTTAACAGAGAACCGATCAAGAAGATTGGCTTGAGTGGTCAAGATCGAACAAGCTGGTAACTGATTGTTGCCTTGGCTCATTTCCTTCTCACACTGAGCGTACTGCGGATGTCTCTTCATGTGTTGTTTGCGCGTTTCGCTCTTGGACATCTTCACCTTCATGTTAACTTGGTTCTGGTGGTGGCCTCCTTCAACAGCGGCTTTAATTTCAACAGAGGAGGTTGGGTCGAAGTTCAAAGCAGATTCCAAGTTAAGACTTGGAGGATTTGGTATTTCGCTTTCTGCAGCAAAAGAAATTTTCATCGGTTGTTCTTGTGGTGTATTCTTGGCGAGTTCGACAAGAAGACGTCCTTTAGTATCGATGTTACTCCTAGAACCACCTAAAGTAGCAGAGTACTTCATGGTACTTTGGCCTTCAAACACAACGGTAGCGTCGACAACTTGAGCGTGGACGTGGCTGATGTCTCTGGTACTGTTCTTTAAGAATTGATCCTGACGCTCCCATGATTCCTTGGAAATTGAGTTGGAGTGTGAGATTCTATCCAAGAAACGTCTGTTGTTCTGAAGACCTGAGAAGTATTTCTCTTGGTGGCCAAGATGGATGATAACCTTCTGGGTACGACTCCTTAAACTATCAATGGCAAGGTTGAGTTCCATGTGGTTGATTTTGTCGTCCAACCACGACGAAAGAAGCGCAGACACGGCATCTTTGTCGCGAAGTTGTTCATACAAGTAACCATAATCAATTTTCTCGTCGCTTTGCATTTTCAACGACAACGCCATTCCTGTGTATCTCTCTCCAAATACTGTGTTGACGTAATGAGGATTTTCCTTTTTGATAGTTTCAGTGCGAGGTTTAGGAGCGTAGATCTCATTCTGCGAGGTGTAGGGCCAAGTGCTGAAGTGCAACAAGTTGATGTCCTTCCTCGTGTCGGTGTTCTGCAGCTCCAAAGTTGCTTGTTTGTTTTCTACGTTGATGTGAAGTTTTCCAGAGATTTCAGGAAGTACCAATTGGAAATTCTTGTCATAACCAGCACTGTAGCGTCTTTGATTGAAAGGAGTGAAGACACCGAATTGGCTTTGGATTTTACCAGAAACAAAACCATGAACTTTGTATTCAACGTCGATCTTTTCGGGGGTGCGAATGCCACCCTGGGAGAACAGGGATGGTTTGGTCTCAGATTTAATCTCTGCTTTTATGTGGTAAAGTGTTGGTCTATCGTAGGTGTAGATGAAAGGCAAACCCCAAGCTGTTGGGAACGAAAGGGCTTTTTCAGGATACACAGACATCTTGCTGTAGTTGATTTCTTTGCCATTCTTCAGTTCTTGTTCCAATTCCCTGATAACTAAACTAACAATTGTAGAGAAGAGACGTGTTTAAAGTGTCGACTTACCTTCAGTTACGTTCTCAATGGTTTGATTGTCGAAAGACCAAACCTTCTGTAAGGAATCCAAGTGAAGGTAGATGTATCCCTCAAGTTGTTCGCGTTGTTCATTCTGCATGTTAAGCAACTTAGCAGTATTTTCGCTAGACCATTTGGTTTTAACACTTTCGTAAGATTGTTTCTGTTTCAACAACTCTCTGTATTTTCTTGTTTGTTGTGCTCCTACATCGACAAGATCCTCAATGCTGGAAACCATAGCTTCAAGATTCATAACGTTCTGTTTGATGCCAGCCATTCGTCCACGCAAGAGGTACTTGAGTCCTCTTGGCAAGACGCAATCTTCACCACCCCAAGTTTGGATCCACTCTTTAGCTTCCAGTTTCATGTGTTCAACGACATAGTGGCTGAGGAACAATTTTGAGTTTTGCATTCCAAATTCTTCAGATGTCAACAAAGGCTTTGCTAATTGAGCAGCAGCGCGACTAAAAGGAAAATTTAAAATGGAGAAATGTTAAATAAATTGTCTTACAGTTCAGAGTATCGTGAAACTTTCAGTTTAGCGGCTCCTTCGATGGCGGATTTGACTGCAGCGTTGACTTGGTTGTTGCTGTCAATGTTGGTGTATTTTGCCATACGTTGAAGCATAGCAGGTGAGGGGTTGCAACGGATCAGTTGGAAGACAGCGGTCACACGGACTTGTTCGAATTCTTTAGGGTTCTGGTAGATTTTGTACAGAACTGAACGAGCGACCTTAGGATCGTTTTCAATTAATCTGTCTAAAGACATGACCATCAACACTCTCTGGAATTGCGAGACTTTTCTTGTTCCCTCAAGATATGGCTTGAAGATTGTTAAGATCTGTGGGTGTCCAATGTTACCAAGAGCCCGGATGTACACGTGGATTTGTTTAGTGTCAGCTCGGGAAATAGCCTCGTTGAGTTTGGTGGCCAAGAATGGAATGACATCTTTTTCGATAAAAAGACGACCTTGCGCTGAGTTGAAAGTTCCAAAACTGTGAACTGGGTACTTATCATGGGAGTCATCGTCATTGACGTAGACTTGGCTTGCAAGCTTGGTGTAAGACAGCAGAAGAGAATCGTTGAGGTACTGTCGGGACATGTACTCGTCATTTTGGATCATTTTGAAACAGAACTGCATGTATTTTTCCGTTGGTTGGCGAGCAGAGGTCATTGTGGTAGCCACAGCTTCAGCAGCTTCAAACGGTGAGAGTTTGTTGCTTGAAATCCATTGTTCAATGACAAGAAGAGATGGACCAGTTCCGGCTTCTGCGACAGCGTCACGATAAGCAACCCAAGCAGCAGCTTCAGGTCCGTGTTGTTCTTCAGTGTACAATTGTTGACCAACATGACTCATTTCTTGTTGAGTCATGACTTTGACAAGGCTGGACAAAGTAAGGAATTTTCCGACGGTTCTCTCTTCAGGCATGGTCTCAGGCTTTTGGAATTCTTGACCAATTTGCTTAGCGAGTAAGCGAGCGTTTTCTTTGAGGTTTTGTTTCATGCTAATAGCTTGTCCATTGTATCCTACAGTGAAAGGCAACAAAGGTGAAGCTGGGGCTTCTTCCATATGTGGTTTGTCTTGAACCTCGATGTAAACTTCAGGATCTGAGTTTCTACCAGATTCACTGGAAGCTTCCTGGCCGTACATATCTCTCTTCTGTCTTGAATTTGAGTCGTTTTCACTAGAGTTGCTTTCATCGCTTTCACTGTTTCTAAACAAGCGGCGTCTGGGAGTGTTGTTCTCAGCAAAAGGAAGATCGTACCGGTAGACCAAACCGATGTTGACGGCATTGGAAACTTCTCGGAAATTTTCGCTTTGAGCTTCCATTTTGCTCAAAGTAATGTTGACGATAGATCCAGTCAAACCACGTTGTTGATCTTGTAAAGTCGGACTGAGAGTGACTTGGTCAACGGTGACACAACTCTGCAACGTGAATTGCTTGAGACTTCCAGAAAGAACAGCGCGTGTGACTGAAGTTCTGGAGAAGAACTCTCCAATGGTGTTAGCGGCATCAAAATCTTCAGTTCCTTGGAATCCAAAGTGGTACGAGGGACTGTGTTTGCTATGAGTGAAGTTCTTGCTTTTGACAACTTCAATCCATTCTTTGTCTGCTTCAACAGGAGCTAACCACGGTGAAGTCTTCAAGATGTATTCAGGCAAAGAACGAATTTCGTACAAAGTTTCAGCTTCACCGGTGACAGTTTTTTCCATAGTTTTGAACACAGCAGTGTTAGACTCCTGTTGGGCGAAGATGTTGATGGAGCTACGAATCTGGTTCTCACCATCGATATCCATTTGCAGTTGACTCACGATACCTTTGATCAAATTGGCTTCCCAGTTTGACATGCTTTTATCGACGACGATGTCGTAGATAACTCCATGTTCCATCATGATTTTGAAGGGTTTGGAAGACATGTGAAGCTGTTGGTAGGAAAGTTCTCTATCGGGAATTTCTTGTTCCCAATCCTCCACCAAAGAGTTGTGTAAGTCGGAGTATTGCGTTTTCAAAAGCTGTGCCATAAGGTGACCATCGCTTCGAGGACGGATTAGCAACTCACTCTTCAGAAGAATTCCTGTGTATTTGTTACTGATTTGATTTAAACCTGTCAGAAGACGGCCACGGACTTCATAGACGTATTCGTAGTTGTGTTGCCATCCTGGGTTGTGGTCGGCGTAGGCAAAAGCCACTGAACAAAATTGATATTAAGTACAAAACGATGAAAGGGAAACAAACGGACGTTTTGTTTAAATAATATATATTAACCTAACAAATATTAATCAGAAAACTTTACTGCCCTTTGAATTTCTGTTTATTTTTCTACGAGAAATATCAATAAATTTTTCCGGTATTTGCATTACTTTTGACAAATGTACACAAACTAAAATCCAACTAGAAAATTGACGTAATATTAAACATTTTAAAAGAAACCACTAAATTAAACATTTAATTTGAAAATTTTTACATAAAATAGATGCGGATAAAAAATTAAAAACTTACCGATAAAACACAACAACAGTTTAAACCACATCTTTTACAGCCGCACTGTAAAACCAATGTGAGTTAAATTCTTGAAAATTTCGGTTTATATAAGACGGTTTATCAACAATTCAGCATTTTACAGGTCAAATATTAGAAAAAACTACTTTGCGACTTCATTCATCAGCACTGCACTTTGATAAATCTTAACAAAAATAGATATTTTACATTTCCTAAATTCAGCAAAATTTTATCAAGCAAACTCATTCATTAATTTGTTGCACCATTGTGACCTCTAATTTTATTCAAAACATTCCGTTTCCTGTTATCAATTATCAATTAAAAATGTAAGTGCCGCAATACTGTACCAAAAATTATAACTAGCGATTTTGAATTAAATTTTTCTCTTGTTTATTGAGCACACCTAAATAATAAATCATGAACTTTATAGAATGATTTGATTACTAATGATTTCGTGCCCTTTTTTTATATAACTGAATTTCAAATTGACCAGAATACTAACGAATTTTTCAGTGTTGTTATCCAACCTTTTCTTGCCAAAAAAACTACTTTTTTATTAGTGGTGCAATATCGATCAACTAATTACATAATTGAAGAATGATTTATGGACAAAACTGATTCTGCAACTTTATATAGTTTGAAAATCACCAATCTGATAAGGTAGGAATAATAATGCGAGAAAAACGATGGCAAAAACCGCATCTTTCTATCTGTCATAGCTCCGGAGTTGCAGCATTGAAAATTCCGGAATAAATATCCACCAAAATAGATTTACATTTAATTTAAACAATTGAGTCTTACACAACTAATAAAGTAGTAACTAAAATTATCAGTCATCAATTTATGTGAAGCATTTAGGGAATTTTTGCTTGGCATTAAATGAAAATTTCTAAAATTTGCGTCTTTTGATTTAAAGTTTTGAAATTTAAGATAATTATTATTCGATTAAAAATTAGTAATTTCCTGAAATTTCATATCTGTTGCACTAAAATTACCAATTGTACCAAAAGTACAAATTTTACGAAAGGATTTGTCATAATACGGCTTTGCCTTAAAAATAAACATTTCTAAAATTTATGTTTTTTGATTTACAATTTTGCAATTTGGCAAAGTAATTATTTAAGTAAAAAATAGTAATTTCGTGAAATTTCATAGTTGCTGCACTATAATTCCCAAAAGTACGAATGTTAGGGAGGATTTCTCATATTCGGCTTCGCCTTGAAAATAAAAATTTGTAAAATTTTTGTCTTTCGATCGACAATGTTGCAATTTGGCAGAATTATTATTCGATTAAAAATTAGTAATATCCTGAAATTTATTCCTGATTTATATTCCTAAAATTACCAAAAGTACGAATTTTATGGAAGGATTTCTCATAATACGGCTTTGCCTTAAAAAAAAAAAATTAAAAATTTATGTCTTTCCATCTACAATATTGCAATTTGGCAGAGTTATTATTTGATAAAAAATTGATAATTTTCTGAAATTTTATACCTGTTGCACTAAAATTATCAAAAGTACGAATTATATGGAAAGATTTCTCATAGTACGAATTCGCCTTGAAAGTAAAAATTTCTAAAAATGATGTTTTTCGATCTATAATGTTGCAATTTGGCAGAGTTAATATTCGACTAAAAACTAGTGATTTTTTGAAATTTTGTAGCTTTTGCACTAAAGTTACTAGGAGTACGAATTTTTGGGTAGAATTTCTTATACTACGGCCTCGCCTTAAAAATACAAATTTCTAAAGTTTATGTCTTTCGATCTATAATGTTGCAATTTGTCAGAATTATTATTCGATTAAAAATTAGTAATATCTTGAAATTTCATACCTGTTGCACTAAAATTACCAAAATTACGAATTTTAGGGTAAAGGGAAGGATTTCTCATAACTTATCGACTTACAATTGTAAATTACCACAGTAAGTTTTATGTAACACACCCCAAAACCCTGCAGGCGAAGTTAGACCTAAAAAAAAGTGTTAATTAAAAAGTAATAAAATGGTATTCAATGATATGCTTACCTGGATATAATTGTCTTTTATCTAACAATTTTGTTTTCAACAAGTGAATACGAGTAGCTTAATTCAACCCTAATTTTCAGAGCAATAGAGAAAATATATTACATATATAAAAAATTTAAATGTATAATAATAATATATAAGCTTTTTGCTACAAACTGACGAAATTTACATAAATTTGGTGAATTTTTTCAAAATCTGTATTGAATCAATTGGTTACAATTATGAAATTTATATTGCTGAATCAGATGCAAATGTCGGATCTTCCATTTAGGCGACTGATAATCTCTTACCTGCATGTTAACACACACTAACACAATAGCACTAACACTACTAGGAAATAACTAATTTTTAATCAAATAATAACTCTGCCAAATTGCAACATTGTAGATTGAGGGCCTAGTTCTAATTCGATTTTGCGATAACGCAAACCGTGGTTACCATGGGTACTGCGGCATCTGTCAATCGGCTTTATTTTACCCAAATTTTGGAGTTAAATCTTACTAAAGTGGTTAGCACTGCAAGAATGAGATTCTGCAAGTCGTTTCGTCAACTTCTTGTCTATCCCATGTTTAAAAAAATAACGCCGCTCGACAACGCTTTAGCGCCTTTTGCATCATTTTATTTTGCACTTGACAGTGCGGCTTTGCCGCTGCGTAACCGATTTGCGGCACTGAATTAGAATTGACCCCTTAGAGACATAAATTTTAGAAATTTTTGTTTTTAAGGAGAAGCCAAAATATGAGAAATCCTTCCCTAAAAATCGTACTTTTGGTAATTTTAGTGCAACAGCCATCATAAAATTTCATTAAATTACTAGTTTTTTATCGTATATAAACTCTGCCAAATTGCAAAATTGTGGACCAAAAAACATAAATTTTAAAAAAAATTATTTTCAAGGCAAAGCCGAAATATGAGAAATCCTCCCAAATAAAATTTTAGTGCAACAGCTATGAAATTTCAGGAAATTACTAGTTTTTCATCGTATATTTACTCTGCCAAATTGTAAATTGTAGATCAAAAAACATAAATTTTAGAAATTTTTATTTTCAAGGCAAAACCGTATTATGACAAATCCTTCCTTAAAATTCGTACTTTTGGTAATTTAAATGCAACAGCTATAAAACTTCAAAAAATTACTAATTTTTAATCAATTAATAACTCTGCTAAACTGCAACATTGTAGATCGAAAGACATAAATTTCAGAGATTTTTATTTTCATGGCGAAGCTGTATTATGAGATGATAAGGTTTGTGTTTTTTTGTTTTAATGAAAACCGTGACTAAACCTGGAACTAAAGATACCTTAGTAATTTATCTATCATAGTAAGTTTTATGATACAACCCCCTGGGGTACTTTACGTATCAACTAAGGACGCTGTTGCCGATCCCAACCCCGGAAAAAGAAGAAGGGTTTATCGGCCAATTTAGGAAGTAACATTGTGAAAAATTTTTTGAAGATTCTTTTACGGTTGGAGAAAATTTTGGAGACAAAGAAGATAACGTACAGAGTTACCAAGGACAGTTTTGTTACAGAAGAATAAAGATGTTAGTCCAGCGAGAAGATAAAAAAATGGTAAGTCCCATTGTTTTATTTTTGATCTACATTTCAATCTACATTATCTACATAAGTTTATTATTGTTTATCTGCAGTACGATAATTTCCATTATTTGTTTCATTAAGAATTTTCAGTTGCTCAGTTAAAGAAAAGCGTTATACAGGATGTCCGGAAAGTGGCGCACCACCTTGAAAAAGGGTAATTCGGTGGTCCCCCAGAGTACCAAAAAATGTTTAAAAAAATTCCAGACTCTCTGTTTTCGCAGAAGGACCAAAAGAAAATTTGTAAAATGGCAACATTGCAGAACTTTACCCCCCATAATTTAAATTTCCAGTATTCAAAGCCATAGTAACGTTGCTGTTGTTTTGTTGGCGTTAGTCAGATCGGCGCATGAAAGAGTAATGTAACTATGGTTTCATGTGATCGATGCCACTGATCGAGATTGTTGATTCAAAAATCTTGCTAACAGTTTTCAGGCATTTCTTGCAAGATTTTTCCGATTTTTTTCACCATGTCTTTGTGCAAAATGTCCTTTAAGTAACAAATTCATTTGAACGTAAAATTATTGCACAGAAATCGTTAATTTTTGCATCAAACTTTGCCTCTTCAATCCATCACATCTCGGAAAATTGAAGACATGAAATTTTTTTAACATTTTTTCGGTGATCTTTGGCATTGTTCGATGATACAGTTTCACGGTGATGCGCGACTTTTTGGACACCTGTAAAATGAAAGTTATAGAGTTATCACACTTTTTGTTTGCCAGAATCGTTTATATTTTTCCAAATAGCAATCATCCAAACAACTTGTGCAAGTGACAATCAAATCTGATTTAATCTTTCCAAATTGTAATATTATTTCTGCTTATTTTCCGTTTCTAGTTCTATTTCGCTGTTAATTTATTTTCAGAAGGTTTTTTTCAAGAAAAAGAGGATATACTCAGAAAGTATTTAATATATTTTTTTTACATTTTTGGATGCTCGTATAAATAACAGTATTATGATACAATCAAATCGTTAGCATGTTTAGATAAAATCTAAGGTAAACATTTCGCTGGTATATCCATCTGCATCTTTCCAGTTGGATGCATCATGGTGAAGTCAACATTAATCTTCTTGTCGATTTGAGACCTCCAGAATGCAGTAGTGGCAGAAGGTGACAGACAGTGTACATCAACGGCCTTCTGGTTCATGTGCAAAGGAGAGCAGCTAGATTTGCAGAAAGGCAATGGACGAATGGAGAAACAGATTAGTCCGTCTTTCTCGTGGTAGCGAGTCAAATGTCCAGTGCAATCATCTCCTTCACGTTTCTCATAATCGGAAGAACGTCCAGCATCTTCATTTGAGATGTAATTGGCGAAGATAACTCTCTTCTGGGCACAGTTCTCGGTGCTGCGGGCGTAGCTGCTGCTTCTCACAGGGTGAGAGTCAGCACCGACGGTGTAGGATTGTACAAATTGTTGAGGATCGTGGATGATGCAGTCACTGGGAGTGACAAAGTCGGTTTCAGGTTCTCCAGTGAAGGTTCCGCAGAGACCACGGGAAGAGTCGCGGAATTTGCTGTTGACAGCGGTGACTTTAAGGGTTTCACCGTTGAAGATGAGATAGAAAGCGTGGCGGATTTCAACTTTCACTTCCTGGTTGGGTAAAGCGTAGATTTGAATCTGGGCGTTGTAGAAGTCGGCGGAGCTCTCGCTTGTGTATTTCACGATTTGATCGTTAACCAAAACTTTAGGTTGTCTGCTGGAGCTGGAAGGAGCCTGGAGGACAATCTTGGCGACCTTGCCTTGAGTTCTTGGCATTTGTACGAAGATTTGAACTTCCTTCTTCTGGGAACCTTCTTGTTCAGCACGAGTGTAGACTACGTAAGATTCGACAGTTTGGTGAAGTTGTTCTTCGACAGTTTGGTCGGGTTTGTTGTGAACAGGTGATGGTCTTCGTGGAACGTATTGCAAGACAACAGTCCATTGGTTCGACAATCTAGATGGGTAGGTCTTGTTGTCAAAGCTGCTGGTCTCGGTCTTATCAACAACGCAGATTGCTGGAAAAGAAAAAGTAGTACCACATCCAAACGGAGCTCTTATGAACTTACGTCTGTAGGTATCTTCCTTGAGGATTTGTCCTTGGAGGCGAGCAGCGGTATGGAAAACTGGGTGAGGTACCAAGAAGGCTCTTGCCCATTGTCCCAAAGGCGCATTCTTGAGTTCAGTTCTGCCGTGTTTACTGGCAACGCTGATGTTCAAGCGTTCCAGATCCGGACTGAAGTGACCACTAATGTCAAGTTTGTTGTTGGGTTCAACATCGATGATGTTTTCTTGGACGCGAGGGTACAATTGGTGGCGCAACAAGCTGTAAACTTTGTAAGTGGCGTTGATGATTTCAGGTGCCATATCGTTGTATTTCATCTGGATATCGAATTTGTTAAGAAGGTTAGCGTTGGCAGCTACTTCAGCGCAAATTGGCAATTGGGTGTTTCCTTGTCTCATCTGTTGCTTGCACTTCTTGTAATCCTGTTGTTGTTCCAAATACTGTACACGCTCCTTGGTCTTGGACAGATGGATATCAGCGTCAGTTCTTGAGAGATGTTGTTGGTAACGAAGAAGCGCTTGAACATAGAAACGGGATGTTGGGTCCATTTGCATGGCGTAGTCCAAGTCAAGACCGTTGGTGTTGGGCACCTTCGATACAGCATGTACGTAGAAAGCGGTTTCAGGGCGTTGTTTATCAACTCTGCGAGCCAAAGCGATGAAGCGACCATGAGGATCAACGTTGCTCTTGGCAGATCCAGCAGTAAGAGAGTATTTGATGTGGTTTTGACCAGAGAACTCGACAGTGACATCTCCAACGACAACTTCAGCATCGTTGATGTAACTTCCAAGTTTGTCAACAAACTCCATCTGTCTCTTCTCGGGTTCTTCAGCGAAGGTGGGGATTTCAGTAACCTTGGTGTTGGGGTCTGGTTTTTTCTCATTGGGGTCGTTGTCTTGGTAAGCGGATTGGTAACCGAAACGCAAGAGAATCTGTTGGGTTGTTGATTTGGCTCCATCGATTCCGGCTTCAACGTGGACGTATTCGATATTCTCATCAGCCCATGGTCTCAAGATGGCATCAAGAGGACAGTGTTGAGTCAAACGTTGGTAGATAAAGGTTCCATCGATCCTTTGGTCGCTCTTGATTTGCAAGTACATGGCAACACCGGTAGCTTTATCTCCAGCAATGATGTTTCTTTGGTAGGGAGTCTGAGAGCGGATGATTTTCAAAGCTGGTTTAGGGCTGTAGATGTCATTTTGAGAAGTGTAAGGCCAGCTGCTGTAATGAGCCAAACGGACATTTTGTTGTTTTCCAGGATTGACGATTTCAACTTGGAGTTGGCGTCTTCTGAGGTTTAAGTCGACTTTGCCGCTAAGAGGAAGCACAGCTTGGAAGTTCTTGTGGTAACCGGCGGTGTAGCGTTGGTGGTCGAAAGGAGTGAAGATACCGAATTCAGATTGCGCTCTAGCGGTCAAAACAGCGTGGATATTGAATTCAGCTTTGACGGTATCAGGCTTTTGAAGTACTTGTCCGTTGGAAATTTCAGGTTCAGCGCTGGCTTTGAGTTGGGATTGAATTCTGATCAAGATGGGGCGATCGTAGGTGTAAATGAAAGGAAGACCCAAGACTGTGGGCAAAGCCAGGACGGCTTCTTGTCCAATGATCATCTTGTTGTATTCAGCGCTTTTGCCGTTTTTCAGTACCTTTTCCAATTCATGCATATCTGTGAAAGTAATTATAAAAATCTAACAAATCTGCAGTAAATGTTACAAACCTCCAACAAATTCTTCCAAAGTTTGGTTATCGAAAGACAAGATGGATTGGAGAGGTCCAAGTTGCAAGTAAATGTTGCCTTCCAATTGTTCTCTCTGTTCGTTTTGGAGGTTCAAGATTTTGGCCAAGTTTTCGCTGGACCAGGGGTTGGATCCTTGAGCTTGTTTCTCTTGTTGTTCGCTTTTGTATTCTTTGGTTTGTTGTTGGAACACGTTGATCAAATCTTCCATGCTGGAAACGATAGCTTGGGCATGGATGAGTTGTTGGCTGAGTCCTCCAAGTTTCCTTTGCAACATGTATTTGATTCCTTTTGGTACAGCATGGTCAGCACCACCAAAAAGACGCAAATATTGTTGAGACTCGAAGCGAGCTTCTTCATTAGCATAACTGAGCAAGAAACCTTGGGAGTATTGTGCTCCGTATTGTTGACTCGTGAGCAATTTCTCGGCGTTGCGAGCATCAGTACGTCTGAAATAAACAATTTAGATAATTTCGACAATTAAGTCGTGGCAAATCTTACAGAGTTTCGTGTTCTGGAGCGTCCAATTTAGCAAGAGATTTGATGGTGGATTGAACAGCGGCATTGACGTAGTGACTGCTGTCCACTTTGGTGTAAGAAGCCATACGTTGAAGCATGGTAGATGAAGGTCTGGTACGCATCAATTGGAACACAGCAGCGACACGAACTTGTTCAATTTCACCGGAATTCTGGTAGATCTTGTACAAGACAGAGCGAGCCACACGTGGATTGCTCTTGACGAGTTCGTCCATAGCCAAAACCATCAAAACGCGTTGGAAATGAGAACACTTTCTTTGTCCTTCCAAGTAGGGTTCGAAAGCTTCCAAAATTTCTTGTTTGCCGACGTTTCCAAGAGCACGGATGTACACATGGGCTTTACGGGTATCAGCTTTGTTAATAGCTTCGTTCAATTGACTGGTGAGGTAAGGAATGATGGTCTTCTTAACGAATTGTTGACCTCTGCTGGTGCGGAAGCTACCATAGCTGTGTACTGGGAATTTTCCATAAGTCTCCTGGTGGTTGACGTACACTTGACGGACAAGAGTAGTGTAAGCCAAAAGGGCAGATTCGTTCAAGAATGGCTTAGACATGAAGTCTTCATCTTGGATCATGTCTCCGTACAATTTCATGTATTCTTCAGTGGGGTAACGTGCGGCGCTAGCAGCAGTGGCGAAGATTTGAGCAGCTTCGAGGTACGAAACTTGTCCATTTTCGATCCACTTCTTCATATTGGAAATAGCTGGTCCAGTTCCTGATTGAGCGACGGCGTCACGGTAAACGAGCCAGGCGGGAGCATCTTGAGAATGCAATTGTTGCGCAACTTGTTGTACTTCGTTTTCATCCATGATTCTCACAAGTCCGGTCAAAGTAACGAATTTTCCGGTGGTTTGTTGGTCCAAAACTTTCTTAGCATCAGTAGACTCTTGTCCAATTTCTTGTGCCAATCTGCGGACGGTTTCGACAATGTTTTGTTGTTTCTTGAAAGATTGACCATCGTAACCAACAGTGAATGGCAACAAAGGAGACGGTGCGGCTTCTCCAAGTCGTGGTTTCTCTTGATGCCAGTCTTCTTCGATATCGCGGGGACCGAATCTGGATCTGGAGTAAGAGGATTCAGCGCTGTCAGGAGCGACACCATGATCGTACTCTTTAGCATGACGAGGACTGTTGTCGGTACTGTAGGGTTTATCGTAGGTGTAAACAACACCGACTTCGACGCCGTTTTCAACTTGGTATTGACTTTCGTCTTGTTTCTGGGAAACTTGAGCGAGAGTAAGGTTCAATTTGCTGTTGAGAGAGCCTTGTTGTTTGTCGGCCAAAGTGGGGCTCAAACTGATTTCTTCATAAGTCACTGAGCTTTGGATGGTGAAAGCTTCCAGGGAGCCGGTGATCACAGCCTGACTGACAGAGGATCGGGTCAAGAAATCTCCAACTTGGTTTCCGGGTTGGTAACCTTCAATTCCTTGAAGTCCAGCGTGGTAGGAAGGAGCTTGAGGGCTGTTGGTAAAGTTCTTGTTCTTAACGATCTCGATAACTTCACCGCGTTCGTTCAAACTCTTGTGTGGGACAACCCAAGGTCTCGACTGCAGAACGTATTCAGGATAAGGGTGAATTTCATACAAAGTCTCGGAAACTCCAGTCACTGTCTCTTCCATGGTTTTGAAGACAGCAGTGTTTGAGTCTTCTTGAGTGAAGATGTTGATCGAGCTCTGGATGTGGTTCTTAGCTTTGGTGTCGAGTTGAAGTTGACTCACAATACTCTTGATCATGTTAGCTTCCCAGTTTTTGATTTGTTTGTTGACGATGACATTGCGAACAACACCACCTTCTAAAACAATCTCGAAGGGTTTGTCTGACAGACTAAGAGGACTGTAGTTGACTTCGGATTGGGGTAGTTCGGTCTCCCAGCCTTCTTTCAACTCTGCATGTACTTTCGCATACACAGCGTTGGAGATTTTGGCGGCCAAATTTCCATCGGATTTCGGTTGGACTTCTAATTGAGCTTGGAAGACAATACCGCTGTAGACATCGCTAATTTGGTTTAAACTAGCGAGGGAGCGACCCTGCACGTGGTAGACGTAATGGGATTGACCATTCCATCCGGGGGTTTCAGAAGCGTAGGCGACAGCCACTGGAGCACAAAAAAAAACATAAAGAAGTGCTCGATTTGGTTTAGATTTAACAAAAAAAGTAGTAAAAAAATGACTCACCTATCAAAGCCAGCACAAGTTGCGACCACATCTTGGAGCTGATTCGCCGAAGAAGTGTATCTTCCTCCGGTCCATCGTCAGTTTATATAAGAAGAATATTTTAGCAATTCAGCGTTTTGTTGGGTCAAATATCGGAAAGTTCGTGCATCAGCAGAGTTGATAATCTCGTTGAACTCATTTCCTTTGCAATTGCAAAAATTTTATATTTCATCAATGAATTTGTGCATGAACTTGAAGAAATTATGAAAATATTTGTGACGCAAAAAATCCACTCGATTTTATTACTCATATCTAAATTGAATTTCTAAATTTAATATTGATGTATGGCATGAAACCTACTCTGGTTAACTATGATAAATCATATTTTGATTATCTGAAAATTGCACCGGTAAAGTTGAATTTTCTGTGTTTATTTTTGTTCGTCGTCCTTCACATGCAATTCTGTTGTATTATAAATTAATTGGTATAATCCGAACATTCTTATCTAATAATATTCGGTCCTGTGTGTTTAGATATTATCTATATAATATTATAGTATTAAGTGGTAATTTTTTATCCACGCAGAACGCACCTCAATGATTTAACGAAGTGTTGGTATTTTGAGGTTCCGCGTCTGTCATACATACATTACACATATATACATTAGCGTCGCGACGACCATTCCCCAGTAGAGCTTAAGATTTTCGCTCCTTTCGCAGCACACGCACACAAAATAAAAAAGTGTAGTGTTAAACTAACAACTTATAAATAAAACCAAATCAACAAACAATTAATCCAAGTTAAAAGAAAATTTGGATTTCAACTGTAAGTAATGTTATATAGCGCGATGGAAATGATTCGCCTGCTTTGAAATTTTAGAGAACTGTGACGTCTAAGGGCAACAGTTTTGATAATTCGTTTCCAGAACTCGGATGAAACTTCAATTAAGTTCGTTTTCTGTGTAATAACAATGTGTGATATTAATGAGACCGTAACAGACACAAACAATACGATGTTTGATTGGAATGAATTGATCCCGACAGTTTTTGTTTATAGTGTGACATTTGTATTGGGGCTAGTGGGCAACTGCTTAATTATTTTCACCACTTTTCAATACAGAGGGATGCAAAGTGTGACAAACGTTTTCCTTTCAAGTCTCGCATCGGCCGATTTACTCCTCATTATCATCTGCATTCCTGTAAAGGTACGACAAATTATTTCATTTTAATCATGAATGGGAGATAAAATTTATTAATTCCAAGCTGATTGCAAATGTACACATGACGCGATAAATTAAAATCAATTAAATACCATTTTTGTTATAATTGCTAATTCAGATGAAAATTCTGTTACCATGCAACCAACCTCAAACCAGTTACTAATCTTTTATCTCAAGAGATTATTAGGTGCACTTATGTTAGATAAATATTAGAGCATATGCTCCTCTCTAATGCATGTCAAATTAAGTCTGTAAACAGAATAAAAGCACGCATGTTTCGATGAATGACGAAAGAGAAAAAACTTAACGTGCACTTCCATATCGCAGTTATTTTTAATCTGTTTAAAGCAAAAATCATAAACTGGACATAAAAAACTAGCGTTTATTTGATCGATTAACAAATCATTTCACAATTGGAGTTTATTTTTTTATTTTACAGCGTAAATAGCAAAAATACCACTATTTATTTACCTCGCTCTTGCAACTGTATTTATTTATCTTCGTTTGCTAACTAATGTTTTCCCTATTTCAAGACAAATTAGGTAAATCTATTACCCGTCCTACTACCAAAATAATAAATATGATCTACTACGCCGCTTCGTGTAAATTCGAATTTGATAACTTTTTTTTGAAGAAGACAAAAACTGACGCGTAATTAACATGTTTGCAGCTCGTTGTAATTAAATATTATCGGTGGGCGTTTTTATCATCGACAATAATTGTTCCGACATATTTACACAAGTACTCATTTATCTTAAATGTGTATAATCTTCCTCTCAACTAATTTCCTCATGCGGAAGAAAAAACGCAAAAATGTGCATCTTTACAGAAGAATTAACACGACTTCGCATGTTTCCAAAATCAACTTTCGTTCTTTTGTGTTCTCGGAATTTCGCACCGCTTTGTGTGCATGTTTTAATTAACATGTTTATCTAATCTGTACGTTTGGGAATCGAGCAATCTCAAAAATTCGCTCGTTTTGAGTCTAACGCGGAAAAAAGTATCGAATATGCACTTAATAAAAATAGTTTGAAAGCTTTCTAAAAATATACGATCAACTGTTTGATTGGTTTAGTGTTGATTGTTACTGTTTCACTCGGTTTACTTATGAGACAAGCTTTTAACATAATTTAATCAAATGGCAAAAATGACATCATAAAGTAAATCCAATTTTATTGGACTGTCAAAATTTACTTTGATGGTACGGCCGTGAGAAAATAAATAAGTTTTATTCATATTTGGTGCAACATATTTTTTATTATCAGTCGTCACTGCAGAATTATAATTAGTCCGAAATTGACACTATAAATACTGGAAAAGATATTTATTTTGACAGGAGTTCCTGTACTAAAGCCAAAAAACACTCGCACTACTAGGTGCAGTTTACACAGTCCCAATGTACACATCATTTAGGTCACTAAAATTTTCCTAAATTAATTCAATCCACAAATTCATTTAAAGTCGAAATAGAAAATTTTTATTTTACAGGTAGCCAAGCTGTTTTCCTACACGTGGGTGATGGGATTTATGGTGTGTAAAGTAATTCATTATTTGCAAAATGTGTCAGCAATTTGCTCTGTGATGACCTTAACTGCGATTAGTATAGAACGGTAAGATTTCTGAACTTTTACAGGTCAAGAGATCAAAATTCGGTTTGATATTAAACTGCTAAAGAATCAATTTCTTTCAAATTAACAACTTTGTACCATTTTATCAATAACAAGTTATCACAACTAATTAAGTCTTTGATTTTTTTAACTGCTTGTTATTTTTATTTTGAGTAAATTTCCAGCTACTATGCCATCGTGCACCCTATGAAAGCTAAATATATCTGCACAATTAACCAAGCCAAGCGAATTATTGCAGTAATATGGATACTATCTCTTGTTCTAGCAGTTCCGACTTGGATTGCTCAGGTAATTGAAGTTGATTTCGCAATAAAATGGTTTTATTTCTCACGTTTTAGGCTCATATGTTGGTGAAAAACAACAATGATCCCACTGAGTATTTCTACTGTGTTCGCGATTGGGATTCGCAAATCATTTGGCGCTCTCATGAAATTTACTTGCTTGTGATCATTCTGGTTGTTCCTTTCATTATTATGACGTTTTCCTACACCACCATATGCTGGGAAGTGTGGAAAGTTATGGAGAGGCGATCTGTGATGACCAGCAAATATGTGTAAGTTCCCAAAAAAAAACAAAAATAAGTAATGTCGCCGGTAACAAATGTAAATATTTTGAATTCTTCGCAAGCCACTGTCGGGGCGATGAGAGACTTATCTGAATATCTGTAACGATTTAGACAACGCGGCCCTCTCAATAACACTAGCCTACAAGGTTGTGTACTGGAGAAATAGAAAGTCATTTCAAAAGTAAAGCTGCTAACAAAATAGTAGTTTCTGAGGTTTTAAAATTATTCCAAAACCAAAAAATTTTAGAAAAAAAGTTCTTAGTTTGACCAAAAGTTAAACCAAAAATACAGTATGTCCCCGGATTGAGTTCACAAGAGGAAAAAAACGTTATTTTTCATTTTACAGAAACATGACAAAGGAATAATAATAATAATTTTTAATTTAGCAAAAAATGTCAAAGGAATGAAATTTGTTCCTTAACTCAAACCAATTTTTACTATTTGATTGACCCATTACCTGTTTTAGCTCATAGTTCAATTCTAACTCGTAATTCTTTAAGACTGTTTCGAATTTTCTCAATTATTGTTAAGGATGCAATTGCATTTTTTTCCAATTTTTTAATACTTACACATTATTAGGTAAATTTTTCTTTAATCTTTAACGCACTATTTGATTTTGTGAAGCCACAGCCTGCTATTTGAATACGATTACAAAATTTAATAAATAAAAATAATGAAAAAATTAATTTTAAGAGTACAAACTAATAATTTTGAAATTTAATTGCAGATTTATCGGTTTTGAAATATGCAAAAAATGTTATTCCTTTGTGATTTTTTTGTAAAATGGAAAATCAACCTTTTTTCTCTCTTGTGAACTCAATCCGGGGACATACTGTACAATGAAATTTTTAACAAAATTTGTTAACTAGTGTCAGCTTTTTAAGAAATTGTTTAAAAATTTCCACGTGTTCTTTTTTTCACATTTCAGCGATGACTTTACATAATTATTTTTTCTATAAATAAACTCGTTTTTAATACCTGCCTTATCACGATCAAGAACTCCGGTATAACTTTAATAGATCTTGTACAAAAATAAAATTGATTGATCGTCTCCACGCGCTTATAATTGATCAGCTATTTCTGATATTTCAATTCCCTTTTGTGGCTGGCATCTTCACGCCGCCACGATTTTTAAGACTGCCAGTCGTTAACATTTTCAGTCTAAACAGTTTTATTCGCTCTCCTGTAGTCATTAAAATTTTATGTTTTGTTTTAGTTTGACAAGAACTCGTAGTACTAACAATGAAGAGCGTTACTTGGAGACTTTCATGTTGGCGGATAAAAGAAAACCGCCGCCTCCTCCAAGCTATGACGATAGTAACATGGTCAAACAAGTCGTTTCGATGTTGGTAGCCGTGGTGGTGTTATTCGCAATTTGCTGGACTCCTCTTCTTCTTGATAATATCCTGACTGCTTACGATGTCCTTCCTAGCATGAGATGCGGTTTTTTGAAATACATGTCAACAACATTTCACTTATTGGCGTATTTTAACAGGTAGATAATTATCATTTCCTCTAGCAAACTAATTAGAATCTTTGAAGCTGCATCAATCCCATTATATACGGCTTCATGTCGAAGAGTTTTAGAGAGAGCTTCAAACTTGTGTTGTTTTCTTGTTGTTCGCCAGATATGAGAGTCCACAGAGGAAGTAATTACAGTTTAAGGTACGTTTCCAGGACCGGATCGCAGACACGAACCACTTCATACAAATAACTTGGGAGTGTTCAACAGGACAGTATTTATCAATTTACTTAGTATTTCAATATGTATTTTTACTATATATTTATTTCGTAAAGGTTATTTGAAAGAAAAATGTGTAATTGTAACTTGTATAACAGTTAGGACTTCATTGCTAACAAAACATTTCTAATGGTATTGATATCTTTCGATGTGAAGAGTTCTCGGAAATGCTTACGATTATTGGTTTCCTTTTCCAATTCCTTAGAAATTTCGCGACCACGGGAAACGATGCAGTGTTTCAATCCTGCCAATCTGGCGACGTTAAAACCGTACGATTTTGGACACCGACCTCGTGCCATCTTGTACAAGAACGTCACGGATTCTTCAGTTGGATCGTCGTCGTTTTCAACCACGCAAGCCTAAAAGAAAAAAACTAGTCATAAAAACCCTCTCTAACAAAATCCACTGTCAAAATCTAATCCTCAATTTTTATTTAGGATGACAAGAGTATAATCTCACCATGTGTCCCAACTGGACATCATTCCTTGGTTCAAAGTGGTCCACCAAACTGTGATAATGAGTTGAAAATAAAGTCCGACAGTTAACTTGAGTCAGTTTTTCCACATAAGCAGTTGCAATGGCATTTCCATCATGTGTTGAGGTTCCTCTTCCTAACTCATCAAGCAAAACCAGAGAAAACTGAGTTGCATTGTGTAAAATAGCGGCAGCTTCAGACAACTCGACTAAGAAAGTCGACTGACCGTGGACAATATCATCGTGAGCCCCCAATCGAGTGAAAATTCGATCAATCAAATTCACTTTGCATGTACTGGCCGGGACGTATCCACCCTAAAATGACCCATAAAACAGAAGAAAATTTATTGGATCAATTCTTGGTGTTGACAAATTATCAAAATTACAATTTATTCCCAGACACCAAATTTTGTCAAAAAATGAGCGATGATTAAACTAAAAACTTACTAATAATTCGTCCTTTCAGTGCGACCAATTGTTTCGGCCATTAATGCACCGACTTCACAAATTTCAAAATGGTTGACAAATAAATTTAATAATTTAACCAAAAAGCAGCCTAGCCTTGCAGTCAAAAATTCTCTTGAATTCATCAGTAAAATCAAAAACGAACAGCTGCAATAGGGTGAATTATTAGTTTCATTCGATGTAAGTTCTCTATTTCCAAGTGTCCCCGTTCCACAAACACTTCTCTGGTTGGAAGAACTCTTAGTTGAAAACAATTTCAACTCGGAGATTGTCAAGGAATATATTCAACTCACAGATTTTTGCATGAAGCAAAACATTTTTCAATTTTCCGGGAATTTCTTTTTTCAGCATGAAGGCACGGCAATGGGTAATTCATTCTCTCCGTTCATTGCTGACCTTTTCATGAGCCGCTTTGAAAAGGAACTTGAATCTGAGCTTGAATATTTTCCAAAAATCTGGACCTGGTATGTGGACGACATTTTTACCATTTTTGATACGAACAAGTGAAATATTGATGACTTTTTAATCAAAATAAATAACCGTTATCCAACGATAAAATTTACTTGCGAAATAGAGGAAGACGGAAAACTTCCATTTTTAGACACAATTGTAATTAAAAATAAGAACAGATTAGAGTTTGATGTTTATAGGAAGGAAAGCAGTACTCTTCGCTACAACAATGCAGACTCTCATCATTGTCCTCAACATAAGATGGCAAGTCTAAATTTTCTTCATTTGGTCAATGAATGTTCTACTTTTCAGAAAACACCTGAGAAGACTTCTTTTGTCACCAGGTAATCCTAAAGACCGAGTAGGAACAACAGAAAAGTCGCTGATTTATGAAATTAAATGTAAAGATTGTAATCAGAAATACAGTGAAATCTCTGTTGAGCGGACACCGCTGGGACTGTAACAATCTGTCCGCTTAAAGGGGAGTGTCCGCTTAAGAGAGAAAATTGAACTTACAGTTTAAGTGAATTTTATTTATATTAAACTTAATAATACGCTTTTTCGAATATAGTAAATTTAAATTTAAAAGTAACAAAAACACTTCAACAAAAATTAGATTAAACAACCATTATTCAACATTAAAATATTCCAGCAATTTGATTTGACGGACCAAACACACTTTTAACGCACGTCTCGTTAGATATGCAGTTTAAAGAAATGTTGAAATCGATATTTAGATTATTAACAATTCGTGGGAGGGTATGTGACTATTTCATGATGTCCGCTTAAGAGAGATTTAGTGTAGAATTTAAGCAAAAACACTGTGTCCGCGTCCGTCCAAGGGAGATTCGGAACAATGAATTGTTAGTTTTACGCATCCGGACTTTGAAAAATTGTCCGTTTAAGAGAGGTGTCCGCTTAAGAGTGTCCGTAAGGGGAGATTTCACTGTATATTGTGCAAACAAGAAGGTCAATTTTAAAAAGGTTCAAAGAACATCAAGCTCATCTCAAATTTGGAAGGTTTGAAAAATCAAGCGTTGCCCAACATGTTTTTGACAATGACCACCACATTGATGAAAGTTGTCTTCGTTTAATTAAAAATGTAAATAATTGTAAATTTCTAGACATTTATGAAAGTCTAGAAATATTTAGGAACAAAAATGTAATAATGAACTCGTACAACGGCCCCATCCCCTCCTCCTCCCACTACACCCTTTTACCTGCGCCAAAGGGTGCGCGTCGACAAGCTTTTAGTATACAGGGTAATTTTTTTAAAACGGCAGGCGTTGTAGAATTTTTATTTATAAACCGATTTCAAAAATTTAAAAAACAAATGAAATGGTTTCTTTTGGGCGATACTCAACTTTCTTCTTTTAAATTGGAACCCATTTTTTTTTCATAATTTGGAAGATATTAATTTTCTTGATTCAGAAATGTGTAATATGTTCTACTTTTACCAAAAATATTTTTAAAAAAATTATCAAAATTGAAAAAAAAAAGCAAAAAAAGTTAATAAAATCTAGGTGCATGGTGTCAAATTAAAGAATGCCGTTATTGTAATGTCAAAAAGCAGCAAATAACAAAGGATCGGCATTTTTTTTTTGAAATTATTAATAACAAAAGACAATAATAATTACAAATCAGAAAAAACAACTACCTTATTTAATTAAAATTCTGTTGAAACGCCATCCCGTTTTTTTTATTGCACAATTGCATTGTAAGGTGTAGCCCCATCTTGTTGAAAGAAAACTTGTTCTTTCTGTTATTTGCTGCTTTTTGACATTACAATAACGATATTGTGTTATTTGACACATTTTATTGTGTTATTTTTTTTTATATATATTTTTTGTAAAAGTAGAACATATTACACATTTCTGAATCAAGAAAATTAATATCTTCTAAATTATAAAAAAAAAAATATGGGTGTCAATTTAAAATAAGAAAGTTGAGTATCGCCCAAAGGATACTAAGCCATGTAGAAAAATTTTAAAATCATGAGTTTATAGGAAATTAAAAACCATTTAATTTGTTTTTTAAATTTTTGAAATCGGTTCATAAATAAAAATTCTACAACGCCTGCCGTTTTTAAAAAATCACCCTGTATAAGGATGAATTATTTGTTAGTATTTAGTTTAATCATCGCTCTGATGATGATAGCATTGCTAGCAAAACGCGCGTCAGCATTTTTTGACAAAATTTGGTGTTTGGGAATAAATTGTAATTTTGATAACATAAAACAGAAGTTGGAAATAAGCAAATTTACCATGTGAGCCATGATGCATATTATAGCGGTTTGGCGCATCAGGGTTGATTTACCGCCCATGTTCGGCCCGGTGATGAGCAACACATTGGGGTGTGTTTCAACCCCTAATTTCGTGTCGTTAGGAACGAAAGTTTCCATGTTGGAGACGCAAGGGTGGCGACCATTTTCAATCACAATTTTATTCTAAAAACACAAAATGAAATCCATAACAGATGCTCATTCACTACTTACTGATTCTCCCATAGGCTCAATAACCGGAATGCACATATCTTCGGAAAACCGGCGGGCGTACTCTGCCAAAGAACACAAAACATCCAACAAACCAATACAGTCAATCGCCTGCTCCCACTGGTCGTGTCTAAAAGCAAAATCTACAAAATCCGACAAAGCAATCTCTCAATACCTTGAGCTGAACTTCTGGAAAACTCTCCGATTGAGGTCCTGTATGATCTTCGTTCTCTCGTTCTCTGCTTTCATCATATCCGCCAGAAGTTGCTAAAACCACCGATGACTCTAACAGTAACAAGATGAATAAACACTCACTCTACTCCTCGCTGTGGAGTACCGCTTCACCGGTTTCGCCCCCTTCCTGGTCCCTTCAAGTTGGTACTCACTCGTAACTTTCTTGGTATGACTCTCAGGAATTTCAATCTGAAACCTCTTCTTATCCGAACCGAAATACACGACTTTACAACCAAAAAATCTTTGTAATTCTGCGAGGTATTCATCGAGTTCTTTTCGCACTTCTTGGATGCCTTCTTCAGCTTGGTCGAACTTCTCATCAACTCCTGATTTCGGAATGATTTTACCTTCTTTCTGTGCCTCTTTTTGGTCGAAGGCGTTCTTGAAAAACTCCAAAGACTCTGTTAGATCCACGTACATTCCATCGGGTTTAAATTGAGTTAGTCGCCGAAGCAAGGCGGATTCACAACCTTTGAAGATCGAGTTCAAGTTTTGACCGAGTTCGAAGGCTTGTAGCGTCTTCAACAAATCAGTGATTCGCCTTTTGGAATATCGTACAGCTTCGTAGAACACGGCTCTGCCGTCAGGATGGTCCTTGCAATAGAACTTATTACCATACGCATGGATCCTACAGAAAACACTAAAAAAGAGAGCAAAAACGCAGGATCATACTTGGCCAATTGTCGCTCTAAATCCGGGAGTTTCTTCAGTACATCTCGCGCTTCTTGCAACATGCTTGGATTCTTGTACAGCTCTTGAACCGTATCCTGACGCTCTTTTATTTGCTCAACATTACATAAAGGTCTACAAATCCACTGTTGCAACAATCTTTTACCAAAAGCCGTTTGACAATAATCAATCATTTTTTGTAAAGAGCCTTCTTCTCCCAGTAGATTCAAGTTAACGATGGTAACAGCATCGAGAATCATTGAGCTTCGGGTTAGGGAATCTTGCGCTACATTTAATGGAGAGTAGAGCTTGAATTTTGCCATAGAAACGACTTGGAGGTCCAGCTTTGAGTCTATCAAATACCATAAACAGGCGCCAAGGGCTCGAACAGGGAGCTCGTATTCCGGTTTTGCGTTATCTAAAAATAGGATTTGAAATCCTCAACAAATAAATAATATAATTCTTACATCCGTCGGTAATGTCTTTGATAAACTGAGGCACAGTCAAAACATTATCTTCAGAACGAAAATAATCTCCATTCAATAATTTCTCTATAGTTGCCGCAGCGCTGTAAAACTGAGATTCTGGTGCTAGCGTGTCCTTGCGGATGTCTCTATACTGACCATTCAAAATGACTTTCAATTTAGGACTAAGTGGTTTTCTTTCTGTTAAAATCTGCAGACGAAATCCAATGTAGCCAAAGTTAAAACTATTACAGGTTTTGTACTTAAAATTATTTTAAGGCTAATGCCAACCAAAATATAGTATTTTAGAAAACTTTTAGTAAATATTAGGGAGAATTCTATAAAAGAAATGACTACTTCTCCACCACAATTTTATCCAAAACTGAGTGTTATCAAGCTTACCAATCCTGGAGGATATTCTGCTAGGCAAGTCAAGAGTTTTGAGCAATATTTATCATCTACAAACTCTGCTAGGTGGAAAATACCAATTGACGTGTCGATGAAGCAAATACCAAAACGTTGGGCATTTGAGACTTCCTACAAAAACGTTAATAGTTTACCAGAATTAATCATTTAGATTAAATCCACTTACTTTTTCCACAATTGCAAACATATAGCACGACTGAGCATGCATAGCTTCAGGTAACTGTGCCCCATAAACACATGTAGCTTTTGTGGTAACCTGACAAATTTCCCTGTTGACCACCTTGTCAAATTTTGTAGTTTTCCCCTGTTTCTTGCACCTTTCAGCCATCATTTCTGGAGTCTCAGTTTGTTCAGTTCTTGCTACTTTAAACCCCTTTTCTATCAAAGCGTTGGCCATTTTATGGTACGCACTTTCTGGGAAACCAGAATGTGCAAACTCTCCCTAGAAATATCAAAAATTGTACTTGAATTACAGAATTTTAAACTCACTTTCATGTAAGAGAAACCCAAATGGGTCACTCCTACAACAGCATCCATGTGATAAAGCTCATAGAATTTTCCTACTTTGAAAAACAACACTGCATCCATGTGGGTACTTTTCAGAATCCACCACTGTCTCATTGCTGGGGTTTGTTTATCCAGAAAACTATCAGGAATGAAAAGGGTTCTAGCATCATAGTTTGGGTCATCAGGCCTGCGTTTATTGATGTCTTTGATTTTATCAGGCTTCAAGAAATCGAGACGATTATGCAGCCAATTGGTGTTAGAGCTAGGGACTGATAAAGGAGTTTTTTGTGGAGTGTCTTCATTAGACTTTGATGGTTCAGCCCCCTTTTCAAACGTGAACTTCTGCAGCGTTGGTTTCTTCTCACTTGGCTTCTCGTCACTAGAAGACTCTTCACTCTCACTAACTTTCCTCTTCACACTTTTCTTTTTCTTGGGAGTTGGTTTAATAGGAATATTTTCCTCCTCAGAATCACTATCAATAATTGAGATTTTCTTCCTCTTTCTGACTTGAATTGGAGATTCATCAGTTTTACCTTAAAATTCAAATGATTCGAGTTTAAGGAAAAGACAACGAACCATTAGTTCCGTTTGTTTCAGTGTCGGCTTTTTCAACTGGCTCTTCCTTTGGGGCCTTTGATTTCGCCTTCGGTGATTGGAAGTAATTCAGTATCGTATTACTTTGACCTGAACTGAGCCGTTTTGCCATTTTTGGGTCTTCTTGTTGAGTGACACAATCACTAGCAGACAAAAGCTCACAATAAAGAAAATCGCGCCTTTTTCACAAAGTTTACACCGCCGCCATGCCGGTTGAAGGTGACATATGACAGGCAGAGGTACCAACCAGAAAACCGGTGAACTTTTATAAGAACTCTATTCTAGAATCCCGATAAATAAACCGGAGAATAGCAATTTTAATTTTTTTTAAGAAAATTTCGTAATTAAATTGAGCGCAAAAAACAACGCTTTTTTAAGCTGCTGCTACCTAAAAGATAAAAGATCTGCTTAGTATATTTAGTGTTATTAGATTGGTCACAACGCGGGCGCAATTTGAATATTTTTAAAAATATTCATATCGATTCGTTAAAAATATTTCTTTTTGGCGATTTTAGAGACAATTGCGAGTAAATACAAACTACAGATTATCAGAAATCTAATATGTAATAAAAATGAAACAACAGCTTATGATATAACTGCAATGAGTGTTAAAGCGCTGGCCGGTTATGAATTTTATCTTTTATCATGTATGTAATATTAAATTAAACATGTATTTTGTAAACCTGCATTGATTCTGTATTTTGTAATTAAATAAAGTGATTTATGATGCAAAAATCTTTTCTAGTCCGCTCGTTCAGTTCACAAGAGATAAGAAATCGCACCGGCTGTCAATACAAAAACCGCCATTATCGCGCGTTTTTCGATCAAAAAACGCTCGGTATAAATGCGGTGGAAACGATAACGGTTCACAGTCTCCAGTTAAAAGTTGCAAGTATTCAATTCGTATTTTTACAATGCCTAATTGTGCTTCCGGTTCATGTTCTACTAAAAAGGCAGCAAAGCCGAAGAAAGCCGCAGTAAAGCCGAAGAAAGCCGCAGCACAACCGAAGAAAGTTGCAACAAAGCCAAAGAAAGTTACTTCTGTCGTCAGGCCTTCAAGTTCTGGAAAATCCACTGGTTGTGCTCCCTGCAAAAGCACCACCAAGAAGACGATAACAAAGAAGGTAAAATGACCATTGTAGCATTTTCACAATTGTAAAACGTTTTTTTTTTCAGCCCGCAACAAAAACTTCTTGTAAGACTGGCGGCTGCTGTAATTACGATTCTTCTTCGTACAGCAGCAGCAGCAGCAGCAGCAGCGGGGAAGATTGGGGACTTTGTACAAAATGCAAGCGTTGCTAATTGGAGATGCGAAGCGCTGGACGTTTTTATTATGTTAAACGTGTTTGAAATGTTAGTTTTATAATTTTAATATGTAATTTTGTATTGTATAGTTTTGAATTACTGAATAAAGGTTTTGAGCAATTGATTTGAAATAATTTGAACTAATTAAACGTGAAATGATTTATCATAATAGATCATTATAACAGATAATGTGCATAAACAATAAATTCATGGTAAAAGTCCTGTAAAATACAAATATGACTAATATAAACCCAATTAATATACCCAGAATAATAATAATAATAATAATAAGTGTATAAAAATAAAATGGCAATCAATCGTCAATGGTAAAAATATAATTCAATCAATTTAGTTATATTTATCGTCATCCTTTCCAGCAATCCAGTCTTCAATTTCTTGTACCCTAAAAACAAAGATGTTAAAAACTTGTACACACTAGCAACTAACTAACGTTCTAGGCACTTTCGTTAAATTAACAATCCCATCTTTGGTAATCAACACGTCATCTTCAATTCTCACCCCTCCGAATCCTCGAAACCGTTTTATAACTTCGGGAATCATAAACTGTGAGAGTTCTGGATCTTCTAGAGCCTCATCCAGTAGCTAAAACTCAATTTTAACTAACTTTAAGACGTTACTAAACTTACAATGTCAATAAAATAGCATCCTGGTTCAATAGTCATTATCATTCTTTCTTCAAGAACACGATTGGTTCTTAATTTGTCGAGTCCTCTAGGAGTTTGTAGTCTTGGTGGTTGTCCAGAGATGTATCCACCAACATCGTGAGTATCCAACCCCAAAAGATGACCCAAGCCATGTGGTTGGAAGATGGCACCTAAACCAGCACAAACCATCTTGTTAACATCACCTTTAAGCAGCCCTCCTTTAACCAACTGTTCCAAAAGAGTTTTATTTGCTAGCTTGTGCATGTCGCTCCAACTAACTCCAGGTTTCGCGGCATTGGCAACGGCTAAATTGGCAACCAAAACAGCTTCGTAGATCAGTTTTTGGTCAGCAGTGAACTTCCCAGAAACAGGGAAAGTACACGTGATATCAGCAGCGTAGCCGAAATAGTTGCCCCCCATATCAAAGAGGCTGTAAGACGAAAAGGTTAAATAAGGAAAAAGCGGTCGTATTAAGATGAATTTTGTAGTTACCATAACTCTCCTTCCTTGATGAAGCGATCATTAGGTGCACCTGCATGGCCATAATGTAAAATTGCAGCATTTGTGTGCGAAGCGCAGATGCAAGTATAAGAAACAAAGCGACATCCTCCAACTGAATAACAGTGGTGCAAGAATTCCGACTCGCATTGATATTCACTTTTTCCAGCTTTCGCAAAACGCATTACTCTGCGGTGAGCTGCCGACGATGTCTCAACGACGTATTTCATGACAGCAATTTCTAGATCGGTTTTGAAAACACGACTGAAAATAAACATTAACACCGTCGTTGAAGCAAAGTGGTACTTACAGATCTGCAATTTCATTATAAAGAACTTTGTTGTTTATTACGAATCTAAAACGATATGATTAAAAAATTTAACGCAGAATTGGCCTTACCTATCGATTCCCTCAAATTTAGCTTCTTCGGCGGTTCTTCCACTGTCGGAATTAACACCTTTCTGGAACGAAATAAGAGTCTCATTCCTGTTAAATTAGAATGGAAAGATATTACTTACCAAAGTTAACAATTCGGTTGGATTTAATTTTCCCAGAACTGTAGCAATCTGAAAAGTGCACATTTATGAGAAACAGTTTGTGGCAGAAAATGCACCCTATTAGAAATTTAATTGGGTACTTTTATTATAGGCACAAAATAAGCTCAATTATACACATTACACGTATTTTAAAATTCTTAGAAATTGAACTTTATATACAGGGTGATTTTTTTAAAACGGCAGGCGTTGTAGAATTTTTATTTATGAACCGATTTCAAAAATTTAAAAAACAAATTAAATGGTTTTTAATTTACTATAAACTGATGATTTTAAAAATTTTCTAAATGTCTTAGTATCTTTTGGGCGATACTCAACTTTCTTATTTTAAATTGGAACCCATATATTTTTTTTTATTATTTGGAAGATATTAATTTTCTTGATTCCGAAATGTGTAAAATGTTATACTTTTACAAAAAATATTTAAAAAAAAATATCAAAAATGAAAAAATTTAGGCAATAAAAGTTATATAATAATATATAATAGTTGTTTTTTCTGATTTGTAATTATTATTGTCTTTTGTTATTAATAATTTCAAAAAAAATCGCGGATTCTTTCTGTTATTTGCTGCTTTTTGACATTACAATAACGGCATTCTTTTATTTGACACCATGCACCTAGATGTTATTAATTAATTTTTATTTATTGCTTATTTTTTTTTCAATTTTAATAATTTTTTTAAAAATATTTTTGGTTAAAAGTAGAACATATTACACATTTCTGAATCAAGAAAATTAATATCTTCCAAATTATAAAAAAAATATATGGGTGCCAATTTAAAATAAGAAAGTTGAGTATCGCCCAAAAAATACTAAGACATTTAAAAAATTTTTAAAATCATCAGTTTATAGTAAATTAAAAACCATTTAATTTGTTTTTTAAATTTTTAAAATCGGTTCATAAATAAAAATTCTACAACGCCTGCCGTTTTAAAAAAATCACCCTGTATACAGTAATGTCCCCGGATTGAGTTCACAAGAGGGAAAAAAAGTTTATTTTCTAATGACAAAGGAATAACATTTTTTGCTTATTTCAAAATAGATAAATCTGCAATTAAAATTTCAAAATTATTAGTATGTACTCTTAAAAAATTTTTTAATTCGCAATATCAAATAGTGCGTTAAAGATTAAAGAAAAATTTACCCAATAATGTGTAAGTATTAAAAAATTAGAAAAAAAATGCAATTGCATCCTTAACAATAATTAAGAAAATTCGAAACAGTCTTAAAGAATTACGAGTTAGAATCCAACTATGTGCTAAAACAGGTAATGGGTCAATCAAATAGTGGGAATTGGTTTGAGTTAAGGAACAAATTTTATTCCTTTGACATTATTTGCAAAATCAAAAATCAAAAGTTCTTCGTCATGTTTTGTTTTTTTCGATTTTAAGAACCCAGCTCGATCATATTAAAGTTTTAATTAAAAAGTTATTTATTTTAAATTAAGCAAAAAATATTATTTTGTCATTTTTTTGTAAAATGAAAAATAACGTTTTTTTCCTCTTGTGAACTCAATCTGGGGACATACTGTAGAATTGATGTAAAAAAAAATCAAAATCATAATATAACGGTGCAGAGGGGCCCAATATTTTCTCGTGCGCCCCGAACCTCAACCTACCTTAATCCGCCTCTGCGCAGATTTCGAGTTTTTCTAGACTTTTTGAATACAAAACAACTACAGATAAGCAAAATAATTTTGTACCTTTAATTAAAGCAAACACAAACAAAACAAGCTGATTAAAAATGAAACAATAAATCGATTCGAATCTTGTTAAATTTTTCGTAACCAAAGCAGTCGTTGGTTGTCGGTTATTGAATTTAAATGAACTAGACGAAATGCGTCATGAAACTGCATAATAACACTTATTGTTAAAATCTACATTACATAAACAACTCGACAATTATACATTTAAAAATAAACTAACATAGGAATATCGCAAAAAATGTTTAGTTTATTTTGTTTATGTGCATTACAAACATGTCGACATCAATAAACGAATTAGTAAGTAAATAAGCAATTGCGTCTACATAATCGGTCAAAGGCGGCGACAACATTGTTGACCCAACATATTTTAACGTTTATTTTTTATTATCATTTCCAATTACACAAAAACAACAATAGTATTTCCTCGTATTTATTTATTTTTCCAAAAAAAATTTTAGATTACGTATGAAATCCCTGTCAGATGTGTTTACGGTACGAGTGTCCTAATTCTAAACTGTTATTGTTTCATGCAGTGCAGTGATAACAATGACCTTCATCCTATTTTTGATAAGAGATTCACAAAAAACACCATTTAACTAGGTGTAATCGAAACAATAAACAAACAGTGGAATTTTTGCCAACTTTGCAAACATTCCATTTGGGATGGATGTCACTGGACTTAGAAAAGAATGGGTCACGACGGTAAATGTTTATTAACAATAATAACAGTTTTTTCCACTTTCTACCCATCAGAAAGGATGATAGACCACTTTTAGAAAACACGACCAAAATTATCGATATTACGAAACCATATCCATTACTGCACCAGTATATCTCACTTTCACATTATTCTTTTCTAGATCTTTCACTATCTAAAATCAATATTTTTTACTGAACATGTAGGTTCTTTGTGTCAAGGATGTCTGAGTAATAATCGCCGTGCAAAGATTACGATACGTGCCAAAAACATAATTATTCTTATTATCATGATGACTTTTTAATAGATCACGAGCTGTGTCATAATATTCATAATCCATAAAAGAAAAATGGAACACACGCAAAGGGGTGGGTAAAACAAGAAAATTACCTCGTCAGTATAATTCACATTGCGAATTTTATACTTCTGGCTAAAATACTCGAGAGAATGCAGCGGCCCCATCCAAACAGCGTAACTTTTTGGGAAACGTGGGACGAAGAGATACGCCTCTCCAGTTTTGATATCCACAGCGCCAAAACATCCAGGTTCGATAGCTCCAAACGTCCACATAAAGTACGATTCCTAGAGAAAAATCTATTAGCAAACATACTTTGAAAGATACACAGAATGTTTCGTAAATAGACGGCAATCGGTGAACTGTTTGCAGTTCGTGGAATTTTTGTCACAAAATAGCAAGTCGAATCAAAGCCATTATCATTAAAATGTAATGCAATTACTCATTTCAAGAATTTGCCAACATGCTTTTAGTTTAATTATGGTGAAGTGCACAGTAATTGTTTGGCAGCGGATTGAGAACATCTTGAAATTTTCCCAATAGACGGATAGCACATTAATAGCAAAGAAAGTTTTTGGTTTATTTCACTTTTTCTTTCCTTTTTTCTAGAGAGTTTGCCACCTTTTTTTCAATTTTGATGTTTAAAATAAAAATATTATGGCTCCATTGATTTTAGGAGTGAGGGAGATTACAGTTCATCAAACGCTCTAGTGCGGTTATGGCTTTGACTTTTTAAACCGTTTACAACCACTTTACCGCAAACCCCCATAAACATAATAACCCTCAAGTGGTTGGGTCTTATCTGCCTTGAAATGAACCGTAATAATTATTATTACCCAGCTGGTCAGTCTTACAAATCGAAACAATGAAATTCCTCAAAATACGACTTGAAGTGCAATTATATGAAACTTACAAATAGAATTATAATAATTATCTTATAACTCGATTGATTGACACGGTGAACTTGTGGAATGAACTTATTATCTCACGTAAACTATAACAAGATAGCCAATTATTCTGTTTTATTTATTTTTAAGATATTCGTATTTCATCCAGTGGTTGAACTACCTCATCGATTTCGATAAATTCCATGTTGTCGCCATTTTCTTGAAGATCAAATTCGTTATGATTCCAAGGTCTCCACATAATGATTCTTTAATTATAATAAATGTAGTTCTAATTTTATATAAAACATACCTTTATAAAAATAAAGATCTGCTATTGTTAGTCTTGAGAAAGACTGTTTGAAATTCGAACTCGAAACTCAGGAACCAAAAAAAATATAGAAAAAAGGGAAGACACACGTTGACGAAGCTGAATTTTACTAGAAACTGATTCTTTTCAAAAGTGTAAGCATTAAATAAATTCTCACCCCCACCAGTTGCCCTTTTACTTTATTTTTAAACCGACATAATAAAAGAAACTGGAAAGTCCCAAAAACTTGGCGTCTTGGTGAGTTTATATACCTGAGATAATCAGATTATACCATCCATTTTTATCCACTGTCCAAGAAAATCTCATTCCCTCATTAGCCCTTTCTTTGCAGTTTATGAGGGTCAAAGATCAAGTATGCCGAAAAAACATTAACACTTCCGGTAATCCAGAATTCTTAGACGTGTTTTGAATGTTGTGTCTTGATTATTGTTATCGGTCAGCTCTATTAAGTATAGCAATCAATAAATAGACGTCTAAAATCAGATAGTTTTCAAAATTAATTTTAATTTATAATCATTCATCGCTTTATATAAATTAATGTTGGTGATTTATTGAAAAAGAATCATTTTAAAAACTTTTTCCTGTATTCATATGATTAAAAATAATTGTAATTGTACCTAAAGTTTCAAATAACTGCTCTATCAGAATGATAAACGCTAGCTACTTTGAGGAAAATTTCATTGTTTCGATTTGTAAGGCTGACCAGCTGGGTAAAAATATTTATTACGGTTCATTTCAAGGCAGATGAGACCCAACCACTTGAGCGTTATTATGTTTATAGGGGTTTGCGGTAAGGTGGCTGTAAACGATTTAAAAAGTCAAAGCCATAACCGCACTAGAGCGTTTGGTGAACTGTAGTGTTGGCGCATCCTATATAAAGGGTGTGTTTGCGTAAAACCTCGAGAAAGCAGGAAATATCAGCAAGGACAGTTCTGGGAGAAAAACCAAAGAGTTAAATTACTCCACACTGTTGCAGCATGCAGCGAACAAATTTCAAGATTGATTGTTTTAAACAATTCATTACGTGGGTTCTTTATTAATTCATTGTACTTCCACGCCCAAAATCTCATTAGAAAAGGTCAAAAATCGTTTCGAAAGGTCGATAAGTAACCTCAAATCGAATCTTTACAGTACACCTAAACCACCTTCACAGTAATTTCGCTCGTTTTCGTAACATGACTTGTCCGATTGCAAAGGTTATTAAACGAGCCTTACTTGCATTCATACATAAATATCAAAGTTAGTTTTACAGTTTTAAGCATTGCGAATTTATTGTCGTTTGGGTGTGTAACCTACTTTAACCACGGTCAATGCGCTTGCAATTTAGTAACGTTTACCTACACCAAAAAGAAAGGTTTTGTTTGGTAGAAAGTTGCAGAATTGGGCGGCAACATTCACATAAATAATTAACAAGTCGAGCTGTTTCGCAAATACTAGAGTTTTATAACGACAATCAAAAGTCTAAATAGAAAAATATTACAGCGAAAGTTATATGACATTGGTTTTCCCGATTTTTTACTTTTGGATGACAAATCAATGAAACATGCGCTGATTGTAAATATCCAATGGGTGTTAATATTGCCCATATTCTGTTTCGGAGGTGAAAGATTTGTTACTCTGAAATGTTGCGCAACATTGTTGCTTGTTTACATCGGCAAAAACAGTTTACTTCATCGCGTGAGTCTCTTTTAATTTCACAACACATTTATCTTTTCTGGTATTAGTCCAGAGTACAAGAACTGAATTTAACTCACAGAGATCCATGAAAATTATGTAAAAAACAGAAGTCGACAATTTTCGCAACACGGATGTGGTGACATGTTTTTGCGCGGTAAACAACTTTGCGGTAGTGAAAACTAAATAAATAATGCAGTTTTTATGTCGGAATTTATCAAAAATATCAATGCAACTAGAACATTGTTTCTCCACCTCTATCTATCTCTTAGATTGTAAACATTAGATAACTAATTTCTAATAAACAGGAAAGTCCCTGTTAATAAGGATAATAAATTAAGTAACTTGTGTTTACTCCGGATCTGAATGAGAGTTTGAAAACTTTTGACATTGAGCAATCGGAATGTTCTAGAAATGTAGTCGAGAAAAGCTTTGATTTTCCTGTAAACCGTCCCCTTTGTTCACGCAGGAACTTACTTGTCTGAAGACCTGGTAGGTAGTATCGGTGTCATAGAAAGGAACGTCATCGCCTCCTTGCAGAACAACAATGGAATGTTCGGTCGTTTTAGGCCGGAGACGTTCAATCAACCGACTCCGATTCAAAGCAAATAGCTCAAGAGGTATTTCAAGAGTTCCTGGACCCATCCATAATTTGTCACTAGAAAAAAATCACTTAAATCAGGCTGAGTCATCGATCTAACAAAGTTTTAGCAAATCTTTAGCAACACCTACGTTTTTGAATAAATTAATAGTTTGATGACCGCTTAAGGTTTCAGCGAACCGAAAATTCGCTACAAAAAAAGATAATGTAAAAAACAATAAGAACATTTGTTCTGCGGGTGACCCAGAACGTCCTCGACGAGGAAATGGAAACCGCAGTTTCGTATAATTTTAAATCAGTTAAACAGCGCTTTGAGTCTGTGGTTAATAAAACGGTTGAACAAGAATTTGAGCTAATTTTAGAAATCATTACCGAAAAAATTCCTAGATCAATAGTCCAGCGTTTCAGTTAATCTGTCTACTTTTTGGAGGTCACAAGTGTTATTTCCTCGAGCTGTATAAACATAATTATCAAGATAATGACCGAGCAAGGGCCAAGACGAAAAAGACGTTGCTCTGGCCTTGACGATGTTTTGTTTATTGTTTATGTAAATCCAATTCTTCGTTCTACCGAAAACTGCCAAGCAGCAAATGAAGCTATCTACGACAGTTTAAAAAGAGATGCTAAATGTGTTTATGTTCGAGTCAGTGAACTGAAAACTGACTGACTCAATCACAGCGCAACAAGGAAGAAGAAACAGGTGGATGAACTCCCTCATACCACCATTGCATACCTAAACAATGATAGAAGTTTTCGTCAGCAAAAAAACTGCCAAACAGCACGACACCAACAAATCTTAGCAAAACCAGAACGAGTCAAGGTACTGACTAGCGAAACAATAGAAATGACGCACAAACATGAATACCGAAGCATTTTTAATAATTTTGTGCAAATTCAAACCGACAGTTGTATCAATACCTCTGTACACAATGTTTTGTTTACGTTTGTGATAACGAAACGATTAATCTTCTATTTTGATCAAAGCCTGGCATGTGGCAAGGTCATCTTCATGTATATTTTTCTTTTGGTTTGTTAATTTGTGTAAATTCATGGGCAGCCGAGAAACGAAAGAAAATCATTCCCATTCATAGCCCCACAAATAGCGAATACTATTAGTGCAAGTTTTTATTTTTTTATTACGTTATTAGTAACAATGTGCTTTCACATCAAAACACGTTTTATCTCTAAAAATATCCAATTGTGTGACGACAACATCATTTTATTTATTTACCACTCGCAGTGATATTATTTTGCTAAAAATAAATTTACGTAAATGATATACGTATATGACGACAGCATAAGTGGCTTTATCACGCACTCTAAGATAATTATTTTTGTCCATCTATTACTATTACATTCATAATGTAGTTTTACATCAAGAAAAAGGCACAATCGGCATTCGGCTCACTCAAATAGACCAAAACGTGCTTCCCAATAGTGTAAAAATATTGCACTATGTATTACGTTCATTGAGTTAAAAATGCTGATTAATAAAGTTCATACGAGTCACAAAGTACGTCAGATGCAAAAATATTTGTTTTGATTATATTATTATATTTCACATTCGTGGCTCAAATCTCAAAGCTTTGATATTAGCATTCAACTAGATTGTTTACCAAAAGAACACTAATTATATTGCAGGTAAAATTTTATCATCACAGGTATTTCTGATCGTGTAAACATGTTTATCGTTCCCTGGAACGACTATTCCTCAATTTTTTCATTTTTCATATATTCACACTTGACACGTTTTGGAGTTACGCAAAATAGATACCATTTTTACGACACGTGTAGTTTTGACTGGTCCGAATTTAGAGCAGCAAGGTGATATTAAATTTAGCATTTTTACAAATAGTTCTTTTTGTTCGACACGTGAGTTTGGCACGCACTTATCAGTGCGATTGTCTTAAAAAGTTGTTACCTCTCGTGTAAAGATTAGATTTCTGTATTTCTCCATTCGTCAAAAAATATTCCAATGACGTTTAACCTCGTTTATTTTTTTGTTTTGGCAACGACACAAAGATCACCGTTTACAGAAGACCAGAAAAGTGTCTCCCAGACAATTTTACGTCATTTGAAAATAAATACGTCTGGAAATAACAGTAATTGCGACGTTAATTGGAGAAGAAGGGTTTCAGGTCGGTAAACAATAAACAATAGTTAGCGAATCAGAATAAAAAGAGAAGAAACCGGTGAATGAAATGAGGAACTTGGTAATTGTAGTCATAATTAGATATTCAACAGATAGGAAATACGTTGCATCACGGATGTTAATATTGTCTCAAGAAAAACAACAGCAACCTGACCCCGAAGATTAAAAACGAGATCAGAAGGTTTGTCGCTTTCTTGTAACAAACAAAAATATTTATTTCGTGGAAAGGCATACAAAGTTGGTCAAAAACGTATTTCGATTAAGTAGGGTAATCGCCACGGTTGTTTGCCAACATTTAACTTAATAAGCTAAAGTAGAAAAACGACAACAACTGAAGAATTTGACTACTTCGACAATGAAAAATAAATAAGTTACACAATAAAAGTGGCAGCGCTTGCTATTCCTAGTTTTAAATTAGGACTTCTGACGTCTTACGGATATTTTAGAATAAATTGGAATTACAGTGGAAATTGCCGACTCACGTGGATGACGATTGTCACCTTATTATCATCATCATCCACCATCTGTGTTATTTTGTAAACCAATAACAAACACAGATGATTCATGAGTCGTGACACGACAAAGTCGACGTTCTACATTATTTTTCGGTTTCTAGTTCCCAGACGGTAAATATCCGCGAACATAGTTCACTGCTCGAATAAAAACATTTTCTCCCACTTAATTAAAAAAAATGTGTTTATGAGAGAAAAATTAAGCGAACAGACACGAGAGCAAGGTTCAACATTGTTGGATTTAAACTCGGACTTGTTTGTAAACAAAGAATTTTTAAAACCATGTTTGCACGAAGCGCAAACAAGGGATTACCAGATTAGCGTCACAAACTAGTCTTTTATCCACGTACAGGAAATCTCACAGTTTTCACCATAATTGATAAGAAATTACAACCAGGATGCCACATTTTATCATATTTGGCAACTCCGCTAATTTTAAAAACGTGATACCCACAACCTTGGTCATCAAAACGATGAAGATAAAAACGCAGAAACGGATTTTATCCTTATCGGAACAAGACCAAACTTTAGTTTCCTTTAGAAAAATCAAGCGATAAAACGGTGGAAATATATCCAATCACTTTGATAAGGTTCGATCGGCAATAAATGTTTATAGTACGCCAGCACAATTTATTGCAGTCCTAGAACGCAATTTTCGCCAGAGGGTCATTTGGGCACAAAAAGTATAACTATAAAACTATGAACAATGACTTGTTTTCAACTTCATAATAATGCATTATTAGCAACAAACTTTTATGAGGTACAAGCTAAACGAAAACACTGCAATTCCAAATAAATTGGATCACCCAACAGGTTTTTATAATCAAACTCTAAAAAACTTACAATTCTAAGAATAAGGAATATAAAAGATCCAAATTACGCAAAGAGTTGAAGGATCATATCAAATGAATCTGGACAATACAGACACCTAATAAAACGGGGTCCACATTCAGAATTAAGACATTTTTTTCTCACAATTTGTGTAATAAATAAATTATCATATTATCAACATTCAAATGTATTAGTTTAATTTCGATAAATTATCGGTCTGTTAAAATTGCACTTTGAAACCTCAAATTCGTACTTAATACAACACGTAATACTGTAGATAAAACTGTATCTAAATATTTGAAAGTCGCCAAAATTGTATACAGGGTGGGCCAACGAAAACGAAACAGAGGCGTTTTGATGAGGCACTTACTGGTGGAATTTCAAAAAACGCTGAGACCGGTCAATTTTAGATGTGAGGGGGACATACGACACACGTAATTACAACTTTTTGCAGTCAACTCCCTATGAGGGGTGAAATTGACCCCTTTAATTTTTAAAGATGGGTATAGGACATGGCACTTTTTTTGAAGGCCTATTGGAGACCTTTACAATGATAAAATTATTTTTTTATATCTAACCCCTATAAAAATATTAGAACTAAACAGTTGCGATGAATTTACGTACATATCTATCAACATAACTAGGAATGTATAGCACTAAAATACGTACATTTCATTTCAAAAACAATAGCAATTTTGTATTATTTAGAATAACCCTATCAACAGGGTGGAAATCACCCCAAAGTTGAAAAATACATTCTAACAAAAAGGGCAAATAAAAAAAAATATCACTGTAAAGGTTTTCAGTGCCATGTCCTATACCTATCTTTAAAAATTAAAGGGGTTAATTTCACCCCCTCAAAGGGAGTTGACTGCAAAAAGTTGTAAATACGTGTGTTGGGTGTCCACTTTACTACTAAAATTGACCTGACTCAGCGTTTTTGGAAATTCCACCAGTAAGTGCTTCAAAACGCCTCTGTTTCGTTTTCGTTGGCCCACCCTGTATATCTTGGGTATTATGTTGTCATAAAAACAATGTTATTTTATCCAATATTTTATTTAAGAACAAAGCTGCAAATAGTCAATTCCACTCAAAAACCAATATTTGTAACACCGGACTTAATACAGATATTACTATTTTGATACCACATTTAAATATTTAAATAATTATGTTGATATCGATCCAACCTCAATGAATGTCGTCCACCTTTGAACACATTTAGAAAAAAATTTGTAGCATTGATGTTTGATTCAAAATTCTAGACCTTGCATACACACCTAAGCAGAACACGTATAAATATTTAGGTCGTATAAAAATAATTATAAATATTTAGTACATGAAGCAATAATAGTATAAATCTATAATCCGGTAAAAATAGCTTTCTTGGAAAGGTTTGTCAACTATTTTGGTATGTATTGATCGGTGGGAAACTCGGTGACTAATCTACTGTTGTTTTCACTTCAATGAACATTTTTTCCGCGGCGGCTACAAGATACGATAATATCCTCATTGATTTATTAATGTAAACTGAAAAATTTAGTAGGGAAATCGAAAATATTCATTTCCACGGATAACCTACATTGTGTTATCGCGTTAAGGGAATGTAAAACATGCGTCAAACACTATTGGAAATTTAAAACAGTTGATAAAAAGTATCTAGCTAAAATAAATAAGCAGTCAGTCGGCGCCAAAATCTTCAAAATGGATAAATATTAGCACAGAATTTTCCGAGAGGAGATAACATGACAGATCGTTTTTTATTCTTCCGAGAAATTTCCTTGATCACACTGGATATTTACTTGAAACTTTTACTTCTTATCTAATGTAGAGAAATACATGTTTTTAGTCAAACCCTTGAAAACAGGTGACAACGATAAAACTAATTACATAATGAACACGTTAAGCAAACAAATACATTACGAAAAGACTTACTTAGTGCGTACAGACATTTTGTTGATAACTCGACGCCTAGAACTGTAAAATAGCTGTATAAATTTGAGTTGAGACAATTAAATAAAGCCACAGGACAACTGATACTGAATTTCTTATCTCCACGTCGAAACAGTGAACTAGAAAAAAACAAATACCTGGTGAACTGGAGATAAATACTCGAGAAAATATTAAGAAATCGAATGAGTTGTAATGTATATAGACATATCTGTTTGTTTACAGAGAAGTTATAAACAATGTCAATGGCCATTTTGTAGCGAAAATGGGAGATTTTTTTAGTAAAAAACGATACGAAGAAAGAAAACTTTAAACTGTTTGTTTGAAGAAGGCCCATAAATTTTTCCTTCAGTTTCCATGAAAGTAAACTATGACGCAAATTAGATTTCAACGTTCAATTGCTTTTTTTTTGAAAATAAAAGAGTTCGCGAAATTGAACATAAAAACGAAAGTCGAACTGATAAATTAAAAATAACTATTTTGTTTCATATAACATGGGAGTTATGAAACTAGCCAAGAAAAACATTCTCGAACGTTGTTAATTTTAACTATTAAACATACAACATGTGATGTTATAGTTTGAACTTCGAAGAGTTCATTTTTGACAAAATTATCGTGAAATGGAGCGTTTTTTAACCTAGATAATTGTTTACAGTGTTAATACTAGCAGCTATGATAAGCCTATTCTTATTCAAGTTGGGATATTTACAACAAAAATTAGTAGTCAAGCTGTATAACCGCCTATTGACCGTGAAAACAGGAAAAGAAATAAATAAAACTGTAGACCAATTAATTTATTCGCCGCAGATGTTTAAAAACAATAATTATTTATAACGTATCCACTGTCTGCGTCCGGTGCCTTTTTATTGTCCTAAACTTATTCCAATTATTCAATCATGTGAGTGTTCTATTTATATTTATGGCAATATTACTTTAAATTGTTTTTTCTATTGCCGATTTCGTTACTAGCACCATAGACCATAATAGGCACAATGTCACACTTCTTTCTTACGTAACATATTAACACTACTTATGATATTCTCACTCTCTCTTACCCCACGTGTTTTAAATTATTGGTCATATTACGCAGTTCGTGCTATTGAATTTTTTTTTCAATGAACGATCACATGGTAATTGAGCATTAAAATGCAATATTTAAGTGCATACTATGAGTTGTAATTGCACTTTTTCAAATAAACCAAAGGTGTTTTAGACAATGCAGACGCCGGAAATTCCAGAAATGGAATCTTGCATTCAGGGAATGTATTAACGTCTCCGGTGCAGACTAACAAACTTGCAGAATACAGTGAAATCTCCCTTAACGGACACCTTTAATGAGCGGACACCTCTCTTCGACGGACACTTTTGCTCAGTCCGGAATAAATCGTATAGTAATTCAATGCACCCTAATCTCTCCCTTGAACGGACGCGGACAGTACATTTTAGTCCCATTTTCCAAAAAATCTCTCTTGAGCAGACAATACAGACGTGTGCCATAACGTTTAAAAGCACAACAAATGTATTAACTGCCGAACTTCTTATGCTACAAATTTGTATCTTGAAAAATATAATCAGACATGTTCAACTTAAGAAATACAATCTATTTTATAAACGATATAAATATCCGGAGTAAATAAATAATAATGCAACATCACAAATTACCTTTTGGCCAATTTCAACGGTTACAATGGTACGTTATGGTTATGGTTATAGTTATGGTATTTAACGGCGTTGTTATTGCTATTTTTTTTTAAACCGGTGTATAGTGAAGAATAAGGGTGAAGGATTTAAAAAAAAAATTTCTTAGCTTATATAAGGTGTTTATAAATGTTTCTAGCATCAAGGGTGGCTATAAAATGTCAAATAAATTTTCCGCTCATTACAAATGTGGGTTTCGATTTTTCAACTGCCATTTTCAGTTAACCTCATGGAGCACAGTAAATTTTGAGAAATAAACGGTTCTAGTTGTGGTTTATAATCTGAAAATCAAAAACTTGGCACAAAACTAACTGAAACGTCATGGATGTAAGTAACATTATAAATAATTTTCAAGATAGTTATATTCACTATGAAAACAAAGCGGCAAAATAGTGCACGCCAGGAATTCCAGAGCTACCCTTGATGCTAGAAACATTTATAAACACCTTGAAATAACACTTTATTGTTCTCAACTGTCAGAAATTCGAATTTTTCGCCTTTGTCTTTGACAGTTATAACACACGCCTGTGAAATAAACGTTAAACTATTTTTGAGAGATTCTGGGACTTCTAGGGCCTCGTAGGCTTGAGTCGAACAATAAAATGTTGTATTCAACTCGTTCTTGTGTAAATTGAGCATTTTAAAGCACTCATGGACTTTTAAAACGCTCGTTTCACTCGCGTTTCAATTACGTCCACTCGTACTTTAAAACGCCCAATTTACACACGAACTCGTTAAATAAATAACTATTATAGCCTTGCTAATTATTGGTGGGACCATTTTGATACACCGTGTATATAAATTGCTAAATAATATTGTTCAATCATCAATCACAAATTAATTAAATAGTTTTGCATTTATTTAATTTTCCCTTTACCGGACACCCCTCTTAAACGGACAAATTTTCAGTCCCGTTGGTGTCCGCTCAAGAGAGATTTCACTGTATATTTATTGTGATTTAAAGCTTTTCAAAAAAAAGAACAAACATTTTAGACATTCTTTCCAGAATGACTTACAAAAACTATTGCGATATCGCATGGTATATTCGTATCAAGTAATTTAACACGATTGTAAAAACAATGAGTCACGAAAATGAAATGTTAAAATCAACATTTCGACGTATTTAGAATTGAAAATAAGCAATTAAGTTATGGAATGAAAAACACTTTATTGCTTTCCTATGTGTTCCAGAAAAACTCAAACTAATTAGAGAAATGTAAAAAAAATACAGGTTTTATCAAAGGTTTTGAAATTCAACTCTTTTAAGGAATCTAAAGCGTTGTAAACATGGAAAGAAAACAAGTAATAAAGTTATGGAATGAAAAACCATTTTCTATTGTTTTCCCATATCAGAAAATCTCAAACTAATTAGAGAAAAAAAACAGTTTGTACCGCACCTTCAGGATTCTAGAAAATTCGACAAATAAAAATAATGAAAATGAAGTACAGCAAAATAAGAATTAAAGAACGTAACGAATCTAACTTAAACGATCTAAATTTATTGCATATTTAGATTTAAAGTGGTCTAATGTTTTTAATAAAATTCGTGCAAAATTCTTACGCTCATGAAATGAAAAGACCACAAATGGACAGAACCTTGGTCACACATATGGCAATATGTTTGCCAGATGGAATTCAATCGAATATTTCTAAAAATAATTCAGTCAACTGGTGAAAGACGGAAAATGTCATTTTTATGAATGAATTTTATTCTTGTCACTTTGAAGCGCTTTAACTTTTAAAGAAAATTTTTTGTACGTTTTTTCTGCAGCAATTTTAGATTGGTAACCTAGTTCCAGTTCAATAAGTGAATAAGATATTGCGTGATTCATCTCGTTCTTAAGTTCATGATGCTATTAAAATTCTCCGGAATAGTAAAAAATATTTATGCGGTTTTTCCCGCAGATAGTAAACATCGCAGAATATTTCCGTTTCAATGTGATGGATAATGAAAGAGTGTATTCTGGTCGTAGTGTTTATTTTCCGACATTTTATAATACATAATGCCACAGGCACCAAAAAACATTTTAATACAAATTATTGCGATTGTAACAAAAACGTACATCATAACATAATTTTTACCACACAAGTCTGGAAGTCATTAGTTAACCAGCAGAATGTGATAAAAGAATTAAATACCTAAATGTAACTACCAATTAGTGACAAATGTAAAAAAACGCAAATTCACTATTCTTTTTAAACCCACTTCGTCCATTGTTATCTAGCACATAAAAATAAATATAAATAATAATAATGAAACGAAAGAAAATGCATCTACGAAGTGAATATAAAAAATCACATTTTTCCATCGAGTTAAGAATTTTTACATAACTACCTATATCACAAGAATAGCAATAGAATCAGTTCAATGAAATCTATGCATTTTTGAACAACGCAAACTGCTAAGATAAATTAGGATGCGCATGTATTCGTCAAATTCTGATCACTTGATGGTTTTCAACAGACTGATCTAAATTCAATTGAATTTCTCTCTCAAACAAAGCTGGGAGGATTATTTTAGCATCACAGATATGGAGCAAACAGAGTTCCAAACTAATAACACTACATAAAGGTCTGGTAAATCTTAAGCGTAACACAGCATTTGTAAAACTGATCTCTGGCAATTCAGAGACGAAAAAAAAAGACCACGACAGCGGGTCACAATTCCACCGACCCCAACTGTACCGACGAACTTTTAGTCTCTTTGGCTCGGACTGTACTCTCGCTGACGCAACATTTCCAATTTCTCACAACGTACACTCATCACTGTGATACAGGAACAACAAGAAATAAATAACACAAAACTCGAGTTTAGCTTTCTTGCGAGAATATCCGGAGAACGGGGCTGTTGTCTTCATCAGATTCATAGAAATACCTCTGTTTCGGAGTGAGCCCTAATTGCACTCTGCGCACGGCTTCGTTGACCAAACTTCCATCCCGCAGGAGCTTTTGCAGGAGTTCATAAGGATCTTCCTGTGTTTCGTGCGGCTGCAGTCGACGTTTTCCTTTTTTCAGACAGTAGTCACAGTTGCTGCAGGAGTCGCCACAACAGACTTTCCCAGGGATGCGATATGGTGATGCTCGCGATGACTTCCTGGAGAGGTGACTACACGGCACAGCCTTCATCGTCGTTGCTGATAAACGGAGGTTTTCTTTGATTTCTAACACCAAACTTTCGACTTCTTTCGAACTGATGTTGAATTCCGGGCCCCGCATTGGGAGGTTCATTGTTGTTGTGCGCATATCGGCTGAGGGCATTTCTGGCATTCAAATACAACAAACTACACTTTCAATCAATCAATATAAACAGAATGTTTGTAAATAACACTCGACGACCTTCCGTAACGACTTCTCCACGCGCAGCTCTCTAATCGACTGAAAGCGCCATTTCGTGGCGATATCGCGTATACCAACCTCGTTAACTGTTGTTTGGGTGCTTTCACGTAAAAAACATGCGCCGTGAAAAGTAGTTCCATGTAAACATTACACTTCTCGCCACCGGAAAACCACTAAATCCATGAGTTCTTTACACCAAACTCACTACACCACCCGAGTCTAACCAATTAGAGCTCAACCATCCCTAAAAACACCCCACAAAAATATACAGAATTATGTAAACATTTCGGACTCCTGCGTAGGAAAAGCGAATCAAGGTTACGTTACGTCTACATTCAAGGAACATAGAATGGCAGGTATGACGTCACAACTAGAGAGGGGACTACTATTTATTTACAAATTGAGGTGAGTGGGGACGGGAGGTGGCGAGACATACTAAAGATTTTTTCGACATTTATATCGTTTGGAAATTGGTACAGCACAATAACAAATCGAGTTCTTTTCAATGGTTCAAGGCAGTGGCGGAGATGCAGAAATGCTTACACTGCCTAAGGCCTAAATATGAAATTTTCTGACAAATTTCCACGCGGTACAGCTACTGGAAATAAAAACAATAACTGATTTTCAAGGATAAAACGATGACCCCAAATGAAGTCATGAAAACAAATGAACTAATCAATATCCTAAAAAAAAATAACTTTGATACAGTTGGTAAAGTCCGTTTTTTTATTAAAAAAACCACCAACACCGCACTCTCCCACCACTTTACAACCGGCAACGTCGTCGATGGTGACTTTTTGGTGATAAAATCAAATAGGTTAACTGCTTAATTGACAATTTGATTACACAAAACGGCCTTTCAGGCTGTGCCGAGTCTTTTCACTATTAAATCATTTGTTTTGCAATCCAACCGGCTGTAAAAGAAACGTTTTTAACAGAAAGACTGCCTAATTTTCAGAAATGTCAAAAATTTGACAACTATTTTCTCACCAAAAATCTCCCTAGGCAACGTTGCCGGTTGTAACGCAGGGGAAAATTGCAGTGTTGGTGGTTTTAAAAAAAAAACGGACTTTATAACAGAGCTAAGATATACAAAAGAGCTACTGAGCGAAGCGACCTAAATAGAAAAACACTGGAAGTATCCAATCAGAATCTAATTTTATTCTTCCAACATTTATTTCATTAGTCTTAATTTTCACTACTCAACGATAATCGTAAACTTGCTGTTTGTTTTCGCGGTGCTGCTATTTTCGAAGGATATGAATTAAATAGCAACGGATTGCACGTGTCCACTGTTTATTTAACTTGTATTAGCATATTTTCATTATGATTATTTTATGCAGTGTTGACAATCCGTCCTTTACCCATTTTTTGAGGCATAGATTTGATCAAAACGGCAGTGTTACCACCACAATTCAAAATTGTAAAGGCTACTTCGACACTATATTTTAGTGTTAAAAGTAGCTGTATTATACTCAATCGGTTATCGATTGAAGTCTAATTATTAAATTAACTACGCTACCGCTGCCTGCAGTAAAATCAATATAAATGGCTTTTAGTCAAAGCCGAGTCTGATGAGTAGTTGTGTCTAATGAAGTAATGCCTAAGTTAGTTGTTTGAAAATATTTCGTTTTCTTAGTTTAGTTTTTCATTTTGAAACAGTGTGGAATCGTTCTGAGAATAGTAAAAAACGTATATTTACTTTGGCGGTCTTTAACACAAACCACTGGAAAACCCCACGCTATAACTACATAAACAAGGTCATCTATTTAAATTCTCTGCACTCATTTTTACAGTTTTTGGAAAACCAATAAATTCCACTTGTTTCACTTCCAAATTTTATATTTTCCCCAAAAGTGGCTACCATCGCCATCTATCAAAAATCCGTTGAACTTACTTACGTAACCGTACCTGCAAGATGAGCCGTATCCGCAACCACTAACCAAAATGAGCAATTTTTTTAATTTGAATATTTTCAATAGATCGACTAGATTCAATCTAGGAATATCTAGACTAGTATATAATTTTATTCCAGAAGTTCTGTAACTAATTCTGTATTTTTAGGTAACGCAAAAAATCCGTTCGTTGTGTAACCAAAATGTTGTAACAGAAGAACAAATTCGAGGGATTTTACAAAAAACATTTCCATCGTCTGAATCAATTCAGGTGGAAGATGTCTCGGGAGGATGTGGGGCCATGTTTAACATTTATATTGAAACTAGTGAATTTAAAGGACTGAGTATACCAAAGCAACATCAAATTGTTTATGCTTCTTTAAAAGATCAAATAAAAAACATTCACGGGTTACACCTCGAAACAAAGGTACCCAAATAACATATATATTGTGAATTATTGTTAAATAAAAATTACAAGTTGTAGTTGACCATAACCTCAATTTTGCATTATCGCTGTATCACACCCAGATATTTCGTTTAGTTTACATATAAATCAGTTAAATTAAAGTTACCTAGTTGTGGGGGCCATCCTTCAAAAATTGTTAATTTTCTACACAGTAAAGAAATGAAATTTGAATACACTGAGGTAACCACCTGCACTGCCTGTACTACACTACAGAGCAAAAGTTGTGATGAAAGTGGGGCCAAGTTAAATGAAGTTTAATTAGTAAAGGTTTCATATCGATACAGATGTAGAAATTGACCGTATTTTAGATATCAGAGCGATAATTTTTAACCACTTGCATCTTAATTTTCCTATTGTTATTTTTAAATACTTTTATGTTACTAGGGAACAATAGCTGGTGCTATTCTCAAAACGGCTAAAACTTAGACGTTTGGGTTTATTAATCGATATAATAATCAATTACTAAAGTTACGACAGTAATTTACTACGGCAAATTGTATAAAACAAACCCCTCAGGAAATACGAAAAAGCTTTTATGACTTTTATTGGAAAATGTAAATAAAACACCTATCATACAACCTATTACAAAATACACAACAAATTGTTTAAATCTCCGGAAATTCATGTACATAAACAGCACAGTTTACGTCAGAATAATGAAAGAAATATTACTTAAATCGGTTTAATTACAAAAACAAGTACATATTAGTTTAAACTACAATGGAAAACATCGGCATATTGAAAAAGAAACCGATTTATAATTACAATGTGTAATCACTCAATTCTTACACTTAAAGTTCAGTCTTCTCCGCTTTGGGATTACCCTTCCTATCGTATCCTTTTAATTCAGACGTGGCCTGTTTGGCGATGTACTTGATGAAGTCATCCAATTCGCGACCACCCTGTAAATAAAAATGATCTCTTTACGACGGTAAAAAAACAGAAAACGCGAGAGCTGTGAGTGGAACAAGGACCAAACGACAGCTTAACCATTATATAGTAGAGATGAACAAACATCGTGTTTTTAACACTTGAATTAATATACCTCATAGCGCACTGGACTATCTTTGGAGTCCTTCGCAACCCAGTAGAGAGTAGGGAAGCCACGAACATCAAAGTTTGGCGGTACATCATTAGTTGTAGCGTCCATCTTAACGATAGCTACTTCTTCATCCTTCAATTTTTCACCAAGATCGTCGTACACAGGCGCCAATTTTTTACAATGACCACACCAAGGAGCATAGAATTCAATTAAAGTGTCTTTGCCGTTGTTTACAACAACATCGTCGAAGTTCTTCGCGACTGCAACGGTGACAGGACCGTCGTTGCTCTCAGGGATTGGCTCAGATTTTAGATAGGGCTCCAATTTCCCTGCGAGGAGGTCTTTCACAAACTGCTCCAAGCCTTCAATGCTGGGAAAGAAAGAATTTGTTAGTTAGACACATCACAAGAACTTTTATGCCAAGTCAAGTTGAAAATTTGCGTACAAAATAGACGATAACAATGCTAATTAACATTGTAGTATGTATGTATCCCCAAAATCGTTATAAATCAAGACTTCTCAGGCCTCGAAAGATTATAAAATTTCAACTATAAGCGTTTGCAAATTTGCAAATTTTGATCATTTAAATTAAAGACGATTTTGGGAGTAACCGTAAGTGTTACTGGTCCTGGAGACTTACGAGAATGCGTCCTTCATGATGTATTTTTGGTTTTTGGCGTCACGAGCCAAAACGATGGGTTTGTCTTCTTTCACATAATCGATTCCATATTCATTGAGCTCGTATTGGAAGTCGTCCTTGGCACTAACAGCGAAGTTGACTTGATCTTTGAACTGTTTGGCGACTTTCAAGACCCTGTTCCTCCAGTAGTTGGTACCTTTGGGGTTCTTAACGTAATCAACACCATAATAAGCAACAACCAAAGGATTTTGGAAATCGTTTCTGTTATCAGATTTGCGGTGTCCAGCCAATCCATGACTGTAAAAAAAAATTAGTAACTACATTTAAACCAGGATAAGTCTTACTAATTCTTCGTGATGAAATCGTTGATTTCGCCAGTGACGGCAGCCCCCGAGTAGGCAACACTGTCATCTTCAAATTTGTTGTGTAAATGATGTGGACGGAATAGAATGATACCATCAGTGACTCCTTGTTTCTCCAAGACAGCTTTGTGTGTTGAATGAGCAAATCTCACTTTTTCTCTGAGTTTGTCTGCAAGTTTCAAGAACGCGGTCTTCAAATCTGATTCCTTCTCAAAGAAACCAACAACAGCGACTTCGTTTTCTGCACGGATGAACTTCTCCAAGTCTGCTACCGTGGCGACTTCCTTAGAACTGGGCCCCACTTGTGCTTTCATGTATTTCACGATACCATTAGCTTCTCTAGGGCCTCCATAGTCTTGTGAAAACTCTCCGCCTCGGAAGATCTTCAAAGTGGGGTACCCACTGACTCCATGGGTGTTACAAGTCTCTTTTCCTGCTTCTGTACAATCAACTTTGACCAGGGCGATAGGGGGATCGTTTCTGATCAAATCTTCGGCAGCTTTGGCGTACTCGGGCTTGAGTTTCTTACAGTGGCCGCACCTTGGGGGAGAATTAGAACGTTTTTCTTTTGGGAAATTCAGTTTACTTACCATGGGGCATAAAACATAACGAGAGCAGTCTCATGTTCGGCGATTCTAGTATCAAAATCTGCATCCCCAAACTCTAAGACGTCTTCCTCTTTCGCTGAACACGCGTAACACAAAAAACACAACACGAATAAGTTATAGAAATTCATTCTTACTAATTTGATATTTTCGGATTTTTCGCCGGCACAACCTGACCAACACTTCTGTCAACTATTACGTGGCTTTGCTACTGCGCATGTCTTTTATTTTAAGCGTTGTCGTGCTGTGATTGGACGAGGGATAATGACAGATCGTGTCAACCAATCAGGACATTACAAGAAAAAACTCAAATTAATCGAAAAATTATAATATGAAAATGTAATTGTGTTATTTTATAAAAGCTTGTTTTGTTACAACGAATGAAATATCCCCCTCTGTTTGATTTAAAGTCGCATTCATCAGCGTTAAATCTCCATCACTCAATGTTCTTTGATGATTTTTAAATTTGGCTTCCCGTGCGGAGATCATGGGCTCTGAGACCAAACTTTGGATGTTATTAGGTAAAACCACATCTCTGTGAACTGCTTCCACTACTTTTCGCGCCGGTCTGTATGCAACTTGAGGGAGACCCACATTTTCTTTGTTCTGTTGGATCAAACATTTGCTGCTTGTTCTTAAGACTGGAATTGTCCTGGTGGGGACATTCTGTTGCAGGCATCCAGCAGGGCTGTTTTTAATATACACCCCAACAGGACTTATGATGCCTTTGAACATAGGCGACTTGGTATTAGGGGTCATCGCTTTTGGCTTTACAGGTTTAACAGGTACTTTGAAGGTTTCATGTTTTGGCGATTTTCTCTTGATGTAGCCTGCCACAGGGCTCTGTATATAATCAAATTTGTTTGGGATTTTCGGGACAGTCTTCTTCAGAACTGGAATTTGCGTGTGTTTTGGTGAAGATGATTTAGTTGAAGTACTTGTTATTGAGGCATCTGTGTGTTTTGGCGGCGATTGTGTTGAAGAACTTGTGATTGAGTTCTCCCCTGGCATATGATAGTCAACACCATATTTCAAGGCCCTTTCCATTTCTTCAATTGTATCATTAAAAACGTGGGAATCCTCTGAGTTGTAGCTGTCTTCAACAGTGGTGTTGTTTTCACTGTTTAATATGGCTAAACCAGACAGATCAAGTTTCTGTAGATTAATTAACCTGTTTGTATTATCTTCACCTTCATCTAAGTTTGATTGAGATTTACATTGATTGCCTTCTACCGCCAGATCTGTGCTTTGATTTTCTGTTTTTACATGGACAGGTGAGTCCTCATAAGACTGTTCATGAGAAGAATAAGAACTGTCATCACTGATTGTGATAACACTATAACCATCATCTTCATAACTGTCTTCAACATTACAAGTAGGGATATTACAATGGTCTTCAGCTACTTCTGGGGATTTTACTGTATTGTCCAACAATATCTGTTGTATGTTATCTAGAATATATTCTCTCTCATTTCCATCCTCTAAAATCTTTAGCATTGTATCTTCCGCTTCAGTTTCTTCTTTACAATCTTCGTTATTTATAACTTTAGCCACATTCTCAAGAAAAACATTTTTTTTGCTCACACTAACGTTCGGCGTAAAATAGGACGATGCTGCGGACGAAGTATTCACATTTTCTTCCACTTTCTCCGAAAATGTTGTAGAAGGAGTAAAATACATCGTATGTTCACTAAAAAATAGTTTGTTATTAAAATAACAACAAAACTGAAACTTACCTGTCTGATTTTCGGTGTGTAATTTTTTTTGAACATTGCAGATCTTTTTTTATTTCTCGTAGGGTCAAACGACCCCACGCTACCTCCTCGTCGCTGCTGTAGTAATCGCCGGTGGTTGTGTTGTCCATTTTGGCGAGAAATGAAAAACTTCGGTAGGGCAGCAGCTAACGAACAGAACTTTTAAATGCTTTAAACGGTTGTGAATCGTTAGTGTTGTTGCCACCAGAGAGCGCCGCTGTCAAACTTGACAAAACTAAAATCTCTAGATCAAAAACGAGTATTTAAATATTTTTTTTGTAAAACATACCAGTCAAAAATTAATCTATTAAACTACCAATAGAAATTCTAAAAGAATGGCAAGCATAAAAAGTATTATAGAAGTAATAAGCCGCTGGTTGTGCTGTCCATTTTGGCGAGAAACGAAAAACTTCGGCAACAGCTAACGAACAGAACTTTTAAATGATTTAAACGGTTGTGAATCGTTGGTGTAGTTACCCACAACACACAGGGATAGAATTGTAACTAAAGACAATGACTCAGTTTGGTCAGTCAGTTTCTTGCCACTTTTCCTTTGCTTTGTAACAATTTTTGCACTAAGTAAAACCAGAGATCAAACATTAGTAGATCTCATTAAATTAATGCCTTATAAAATATTTATTAAAAAATCCAAAAATAATATAATACATATGTATTTATGTAATAATTTTTTTTGAAAAATATGCAACCCAACGTACTAACCATTTGACACATGCCAATCATCCATAAGGGTGAAAATCGTCTGTAAAATTAGCATATTTTCTACAACAGTTCAGCAATAAACCAGGCAGATGAATTTGCCTTGCTTTGGAGTTTGTTTCGAACGTTTTCCCGATTTCGAAATATTATGTCCCTCGAAAATAATAAATAAATAATAAAGAGAAATAATAAATGATGGATGAATAAAATCACTTGAAAATTAGGGTGGATCAATAGGAAATCAGAGGAAATCACTAGATCAGGAGAAGTTAGACGAAATCACTAATAAATCAGAGAAAAATATTAGAACATCAGGGCCAATCAAAAGGAAATCAGGGGAAATTGTACAAAATCATAAGAAAATCAGGCAAATTTAAACAAAATTACAAAAAAATCCGAGGAAGTTAGACAAAAATAAATACAAGTAAATCAAGGGAAGTTTGGCGTATCCAATTTTAAAAAATTTAACTTCTGAAATTAATATGTTCCTGGGAAATCAGAGTATCAATCTTAGTAAATCACTATGAATCCGAGGAATTCGTTACGAAATCGAGAAAATTTAGACGAAATAAAAAAAATCAAAGAAAGTTAGACAAAATCATTGGAAAATCATTAGTACATGAGGGGCAACCAATAGGAAACCAGGGAAAGTCAAACGAAATCACAAGAAAATCAGCGAAAGTTAGACGAAATCTAAAAGAAATCAGGATAAATTAGCGAGGAAATAAGAGGAAGTTAAGTGTATGCCATTTTTGAGAAGTATTAACCTCTGACAAGTCATGTCATCAATGAGAAATTACTAGGCAATAAGGAAAAATCATTAAAATATTAAGATATTAAGATATCAATAGGAAATCAGGGGTTAGACGACATCAAAAAAAAATCAGGGGAAGTGACAAGACAGTCAGCGAGGAAATCAGTCTCTCTAATAAACTTTATATTTCAAGTAAAAAATGTTTCGTTAAAAATGTGTACCATCACAATTTTATTTTCAAAATTACACTGCGCGACAAATTCAAATTAATTTTGAATGTGTTATGTAATCCAAACAAAGTACATACCCAAAGGACATTCTTATTCACAATTTTTAACATAAGTAGTTAAAAAAAAACATAGAAAAGAGATTCTTTTCTATTTTACTTATGATTTTAATGTATGTATGGTTATCAATACATATTTAAAACACACATAAAAAAACTAAAATTAAAAAAAATTATATGCAAATCATAACTTGTTTAGCCGCCAACTTTGATACAATTTTTTTACTCTTTATTACAAAATTCGATTTTTTTTGCAATAATTTTAAATTGATTGTATTTGACAATGTACAGACTTTTATTTTTGAAACAAAAATGTTTAAAACTTACAAAGTCATAAAATTTTACTTTTAAAATTAAATATAAAATTTGGTGGTGACCGGCATATGTTTGTTTTATCAAAAGGTGGACTACCTATAGAACATAACAGTTTTTTGGCTTTGTCACGCAGTGTTTTAATTGATAATAAATTTAAATAAATTAGATTTAGATATTAGTTCATCTTGTCATTTCTTGTGTTTCAACGAATCCGCGGGTATTTAATAAAATCAATTCTACTAAATTTTAAAATGGATATTTGGGTACTTTCGAATAACACAAAATATTACACAGGTAGGTAAAGAATATGTTCTAGAGCTACAATTTTTTTTATAAAATTGAAAAAACACTCGATCACGATTTTTTTTCGATAAATCGCTTATGCCAAAGGTATTTTTACCATGGCAACATAGAAGGTGATGTGCGGTTGGGTCTTAATAATCTAAAAATTAGATGTAGAAGTTGTTTTTAATCGCGGAAAATGCAAGATTATAGAAAAAATATTGTGTGTATTTCCAGCGCAAATTCAAATTGCCGTTTTCGAGAGGTTGCCGCGTAACTTTAGACTTTGTGTCTCTTTCAATCGGCAATGTAAATTTTTACACTCTTAATACACAAATAGCTATTAAAATTTGTGTAGTTGTACTTTTGCCATCAGCTACTTATATTAACGTGAGTTTCAAAATTATGAAAGATATCCATCGATCTAGAGGGATTTTAAGTAATACTGGTGTATTAAATTTTAACACTAATTTGTTTTTACTTTTTATACGTGGACGTCGTCTAACAAATCTTCTAGCTCATTTTCGTCGTAATCGTCTGGTGCTGGTACCTGGAGTTTCTTCAACGGTATCAACACTTCCTCTTCAACTTCTAATCTGCCATCACTTTCGGTGGGGCCTATGTTTCTTGTGATCATTTTAAAAGAACCATGTTTTCGTAATTTCTGCATAATTCTTGCAAACACACGAGAATCAGCAACGTGTCGATTTGGAAAACGTAAACTGTACAACTCGCGAGCCGCAAGAGCATTTCCACTAGTTTCTCCGTAGATCATGATCATTTCACTATTGGAAAACATTTTAAAAATCCCCGTCACAGAGTCAAACTAACACTGAAGCAATTAAAAAGACTATCGTCCCACCTGATTAATAGCCGCAAAAAGTCAGTTTTTGTTGAAGCTAAGAGATAAGGGTTTGTTTACATTGAGACTTTCACTCTTGCTAGCGGTTCTCAAACGGTTTTGTCCAAAACTTTGAAGCGTTATATCTTGGGTCCTTTTTGGCAGTAATTTTTTTTTATTATTTTTTTAGGCCTCCCCATATTAGGGACCATTACTGGTTTAAATATTTACATAACTTCGTGAATCACCCTGTACATTTATACGCATCACGAAAAATTAAAAAATAACATATCTTGACATAACTAAATATTTCAAAAATTAAGAACAAATGTCCACCTCAATGAATGTTTTCATCGTTTTGGAAAAGTTTAAAAAGTTGCTACAGTAGCACAATTTGAGATATTGTAATGATCTGCAACCCAATTCCGCCAAAATTCAAATGAACCGCCAAACTCGAGAACCGCGAACTTTAAAATAAATAAAATGGCCGAAAATCGTGATCGTCTGAAACGGCTAGGACCTACGTTGTGTTGTGAAGGCGGATGTTCGTTGGATACAAGGCAGTGCATCGTCTTTTGGGAAGAGCGTACCAATACAAAGAAATAAAAATACACCAGACCAAAGGTGGTTTAACTTGTTTTATTCAGACTTTAAAAGTTTGAATGGTTTTGATTTAAATTTTACAGCTAATTGTTCAAGAATTACAAGCATTTGAACAGACGAACTGATCATGTTACAAAATTCTTAATAATCTTTAATGTCAAAAGAAGTCACTTTACAAAGAAACGTTTCGGTACAAAAATGCAATAAACAAATTAACGAAAAGTGAATTACATCAAAAGAACTACAAAAATCTCCCATTCGCTCTGTTGTGAGTGTGATCAAACTACAAACATTATTTAAAACAAAATAACAATGAAAAACAACACACAATTTACCAAGTAGATATGTACAAACAATTTATAAATAAACATCAATAATAAAATGATAATTATTTTCAAAGGCGACACACAGAAACGGGACGAGATTATATTTTTGGAAGACCCGAAAAACAATCTTTCCTATTCCGCAAGCATAGTACAGGCGGTGTCTTATCGAGAGTACTAACAAATTATGGCCAGATTAAGAGTAACCAACATCTCACCCGGGGAAGACCCGCTAGTTAGGTGAACCCTGACTACCCCGCGAGTCCCACGTAACAAGCTTCCAGCACTGGAGGGTTTTCGAAAGTCAAAAATCAAAGTTTAATTTTGAATTGATCACACTCTAAAAAGAACATACTAACATTAACGCGAGAGGCTGTTTGTTATGTTGAGTCTTTTGTGACGAAGAAAATCTAGAAAGGAGAATTGGGTTCGGACAAGTACAGAGCAGCTAAGAAAACAAGGGACATACATAAAATACATAAACATATAAATTTTCAGTTTCAGTTTCAATAAAATACAATGGAAGAGAAAGTCGTGGACTTTAGGAAAAATGTACTCGTTTTTTTGTTCACGAATGACACAGAGCGATTCAATAAGACATTCCCAGTTAATTTGATGTATCTCACAATTTCTTTAAAATCCTATTCTATTTTTAATCCTTCGAACTCAACAGTATAAATTCCTTGAACTGAATCGAATAAAATTCAAGTTCCCAAAAGTATCGGGTTTCCACGATTCTAAACTGCTTCTGCACGTGTCTTATCGGACGGTGGGCGAACACTGATTGAATCCAGACGCTTACGTCATCGGAAAAACGCGTTACTTTAGAATTGTACAGAAAATAACTACTTTACATGAATCCGGAGTGACTTCCTTATTAAAACAACAAATGACAAAAATTATTACATACCAAAAGGTGACAACACACAAGCGCTTCTACAAGAAGCCCTAAAAGAGTCACTACACTCCCGTCAAAGTCAGTGGGTTTAAACAAAAAGAAAATTATTTACAAGATTTTGACAAACTACAAATTAGCAAAACACAAAATGAAAAATTAAACCAAATAGGAATTAAAATGAACACTTGGAAAAATTTGGCGAAACGCACTCGATAACACAGCACCTTGGTAGTTCCGAAGTCGTACCAAGAATGATTGCCTCCGGCGTCGCCCGCCTCCTCCGCTGTGGCGGCGGTGAACTCCCAAGTCCACCAACTTCTTAACGCAAAAATCCCTGCGGTCGTTGTGGCGCGAAAAGTTTGAAATTTGAATTTGAAGTGGGACACTACAATATGTATAAAGGAATCATTGAAAATGTAAAATCATGCTTTGGGTAATTATTTTAACAAAGTTAGGGAAATTGCCAAAACAGAGAAGTAACAATATAGAGCTATGCTGGTATCTAAAAATCAAATAGTTACGAGAGCGCTAAAAAGCTTTCAATCGTCTAATCTTTTTATTTTAACCTGACGGTCATGTATGGGACAACTCGGTGCTGACCTTTTTGGTCTTATGGCTACTTGAAAGAACACTCCACTCTGCTTGCGGCAAAGGACCAAATGGCCAAATATGCAATAAAATGCATAACAGTCAATGTATGAAATGCAATTAATCCGTTGTCCTATATAGAATAGACTGTTTAAATGCAATGTTGTAATGCAAGTTATTAATTGAGGTCTACTTCAAGAGTCAAAAGCAAATTTTTTGTCAACAAAGATGAGTTTGATTGCACTAAATCTAAACTCAAAATACTACACTCAACTGAGAAAAAAAAGGTTCTGAACAGTGACTTTTTAAGTATATTATCGATTGAAAATCATTTGCAATCGTTAATCTAATTATTAAAATGTCGACAAAAAGGCTGCAGTTTACAACACCCAGTTTTATTTCTATGGGTGGTTTGACTTAAGCCATAAAATGTTTACTAGGTATATGTCAACTGAGGTTACTATAAAATGTTATTATATTCAGATGCGGCAGTTTTCAATTCTTGGTAAGAAGTAGGTATAAAGTTGGAGTCCCAATGGTCAATCGCCGGTCGGCCGAGTTGTAGTCGTCAAACCGTGATTAGGATTAGAGACCCCCTGCTGTGAGGGGCTGTAAATCATGGCAACATTGAAGTGTTGGTTGCCGACTTTTTGAAAGTTGGGGATCATTTTTACATTACATTTTATTTTTTTCTAAAGAAACTATTCATGTGGGGAAAAAACCAAGGAGTTTCCCGGATGTAGAATAAAATTCCTCATCTATCGAGTCGTAGTTCAAGCAAAAATTCCTAAAACTCTGCCCGTAAAACGACATGGCGTTTTTTCAGTTTTTACTTTTTTTTAAATGAATTTATAAGAAATTTTTGAAAATCAAAGAGTTTCCCGTGTACATTTCGATATTATCTACACGTACAAAAAAATTAAAACTCCAACTCCTAATTTGTGGCCGTAAAAAGTAATGGCGTTTTGCGCTATTTCCTATGCACTTCGGCCTTAATTAAGAGCCTTAATTTTACCGATTCTGTAGTGCAAAATTGCAGTAACACTAATGTAGCACCTCAGTTAGACTATTAGCTTTAAGAATTTTAGGTCCATATAAGGCCTAACAGATGGTGACAGCTTCAGTCGATTTAATAACGCGAAGAAGTATATCTTTTTTTGTGGGTTGGATCTTTGTTGCATAACACCATTCAATTGTATACAGGGTGTTATGGAAATGAGTGCGTAAAATTAAACTGGTAATAGAACTCACCATATGCAACAACTTTTCTTAATAAAAAAAATTCCAAAATGCTTTCGTTATCGAATTAAACATCAATGGAAATTTGCTGTGAAAACCGTTACCCGCCTATGTATGCATTAAGGCTCCTAACCTTCGTCTAGCCCAGACCAGACCAAACATCCAAGATTTTGAGAAACGTTTTTATAGTCCCTTTCTGCGTAGTCAGAGGTGCAATTGCATCTTAATGTTTTATCTTATGTTTTAAACACGGAAAGGGGCTGAAGAATTATAAAAACGTCTCTCAAATCTTGGATGTCTGGTCTGGTCTGGGGTAGAACAAGCAAGTGGAATCGCGGCTTAAGAAGGATCTGATAACTTTGACACTGTGAACATTCACGACAAACTGAGCGTTTTTAATTAAACCACAGCTGATTAGTCGTTTTTGTGACAAAAAGTTTTACGTCAAAAAACCTCGTTGCGGAAATGAAAGAAGTGAATTTGTTTTGAGACATCGAACGGCTGGCCTAATTAAGGGCGGAAAAAGGCGAAAATCAAAATGCGTTTACGGAAAAAATTATCTAGAAAATTTGGAGATCTTGATGCGTTCTAACCGGTTAAATTTTGTGTATTTAATTTTATAACACCCTATTATGAATTTTTTGAATAAAATTTTTGTACAATCCAAAATGTTTTACTTTATCTTAAACTTAATACATACATAGTTCTAAACACCACCGCAAATTAGTTTAGAATGGTCATTATCATTAATAAAGTGTTTTACGAGCGGGCGGATAACGCAGGGTTTTTTTATGCCTTTTTGTTGTTTAATTTTATAGCAATTCAAAGGTAGGTAGGCGACTCGTTAAAATATGGGGAGAAAAATAAGTTTAAAAACATGCGATTTCGTAAAAAAATTAAGAAAAGTTGTTGCAAATGGTGAGTTCTCTTACCAGTTTAATTTTACGCACTCATTTCCATAACACACTGTGTAGTGTATTGTATAAAGACCCAAAGAAAAAAGGCTTATGGAGGCCACAATTCTGAAGCAAAATTTCTAAAGAAAAATTCTTTAGCTCAAAAAATAATCGAGTTAAGACGAAAAAAATTGGTAACTATGGACACATGCTATCGTCCATTGGTCAGGTGAACATTACACTCTCGTTGCCTAGGAAATTTTACTTCATCTCTAGGGATGGGTTATTAATTTTTTTATCCTTTCTCGAATACTATTAAACTTAAGCAATTTTTGTTTTGAAATTTACCATCTGTATTGCTGTCGGCACCCTCCCTTGCTCTCTGGGTCATAAGTTCTGGGACACCTGTAGATTGTGTATATTTTGTAATTTTGTACATTATTTTAAATGTGTTATTTTGACGTAAATTTTGTCCTTTGACATACTGTATCCATGTAAACAATCACATTATGTTATTCTATACGTTCATTATTATTTAAAATCCCTGTCTGCTTAAATTTGAAAAGCTCCATCTTGGGACGGCTGACGGAAATAGATGGTTAACTTATTCGTTTCTTAATTTGCCGAAAATTGCTGTATAAAAAAGAAAATAAAAATTGAACGGAGATCTTTTTACAAAAAATAATTTATTAAATGTAAAAAATAAATATCCAAGTTACTATGGCAAATCGCCTACTTCTATAAATGTAGATGAGAACCTCTTTATTAACAAAAGACAATTTAAGCTATAATTCGTTACAGTATTATTTATAAAAGTTAGTTGTTTTATTTTAAATTTTTGTTTATCCATGGAAGAAACTTTTCTACTCTCGTGTAAACTCCAGGATATTGTCCTTTACCACAACCTATTCCCCAGGAGACGATTCCCACTTGTGTCCATTTGCCTGAATTTACCATAAGAGGACCTCCACTGTCGCCCTAAACAAAGAAAAAACGACAGATTTTCATACCAACAGAAGGTTTTCTTCGACTTACACTACAAGAGTCTCTAGCTGCTTGGCCTGCACATAACATGTGTTCCACGATACCTCCTGGGGCCGCTGGACCGTATTTCAATTTGCAATCCCTGTTGTGCCAAATAGGAATATTAACTTCTTGTAATTCAGCTGGTTGCGGTCCACTTTCTCGAAGACTGCCCCAACCAATAACAGTTCCCGTAGAACCAGCAAAATCGCTTCCAACGCTAGGTAAACAGATTGGTCTGATTTGTTGCGAAAATTGCACTGGACTATCCAAGGTTAGAATAGCAATATCATTGTACAAAGTTCTTGAATCGAAGCCTCTGTGTCGTACAATTCTTTTCACCCGTTTTTCAATATGTCTAATCTCAGTGTTGGTTCTGATGTTGTGGTCACCCAACCGGACAGTAAGTCGCGCTACATCCCAAGAACTCATACTAAAAGAAAAGAGTGAGAGAAGTCGTCAAAAGTGACGTTAGCTTACTGAGCAACACAGTGAGCTGCTGATAAAATGTGAATGTTATCAATCAAAGAACCTCCACAGAACTGTCTTCCGCCGTTGAAAAGAGCGGCAATCCACGGCCATTCTCCGATTTCTGCACTATGACCACCAACAATACGCTCTTGGTCTTGGTAACCATTCTTTGCACCGCAAGATTGCACCGATGGCTGACTTGGTGGCTTAGTAGTGATAATTCCCGTTGGTGGTCGCGAGGGTTTGTACGGCGGTTTTGTGGTCCAAGTTGGAGGTTTGGTGGTCCAAAGAGGTGGTTTTACAGTTGGAGGATGAGTTGGGGCGGTCGGATAAATTGGTGAGGGTGGATGGGTCGGTGGAGTGGGATACCCAGGAGATGGTGGATGCGTTGGGAGTGGTGGAATGGTATGATCTGGAGGATGCGTCGGAATTGGAGGTGGCCAGTTTGAGATAAACTGAGGATAATGAGGATACTGCGGATAATACGCATTAGCGTTGCTATACAACGAATTTTCAACAGATCCATCAGTGCTATTCTGTGGCGGCTGCTGACCAAGATTCGTGCAACACACACCAAACATCTAAAAACATTCAAAAAGAACTAAAAACAACAATGACGGCTTCTAAAAATAAACATTAAAACCAGATTGTTTTGTATTTTAATAATGTTCAGATTGGTGAATTTTTATCGCAATTTTATGGACTCGATACATGAATATATTTAAGCTGATCATGAAGATAATTGCCTTTACCTGTCTACCTTGTACAGTATAATAACTGCAAGTGTCGTACATTCCTAAAATCCAGCTTTCAAAATTATTCAACTCAGGAACTTTAAAATAGGGATAACATTGTCGAAAGGAAGTGCATTTTCCCAAAACTCCCTTTCCTGTAAAGCAGGGACCTGTAGTGGCCAACGGAATTGCATTGAGGTTGCTGGGAAGCAAAAACGAACTTTGCTGAGCTGGATAGTCTCTTCCTTTATGAATAAATTGCTTACTACTTTTTGCTAATCGCACGTCTGCCGGAGCTAAAATCATCAAAAAATTAAGATTACAAACAGTAAAGAAAATTTGTCACTAAAATTAATGACCTTGTAGTTGACTCGAAGACAATAATCAATTAATCAATGTCACAATATCTACGAAAAACTATTGTTAATAGTTTGAATTAATAAATAAATTTGTCAAGTCAGAAACTGTTTTAAATCATTATGGGCGTTCCAAAACAAGCTAAGATTTAATTGATTAAAAGAACACACAGGTGTTCCAAAAATAAGAATTGTATTTTCCTCAAAGCAAATGAATACACTCAAATTGTACGAATTTTAAGTAGCATCGTTTACGTTCCGTGTAATTATTTACATAAACGAAAACACCGAACTTTTGATAATTTGAAAATAACTGGTACAACTATGATAGATGAAACAGGTTTTGCTAATGTGAAGATAATTATTTAATAAAAAAAAAACGAGCAGGTTTGAAATTTGGGAAAAGGTCTTAACTGCTTACAACTATTAGAGTTTCTTGCTAGAAGTCATTTCAAAAAATTATAAACTAAATTGTTATCAAATATTCATGTGCTATTTTTTTTCTCGAGTTTTTTGTTTGCTTGTATAGTACTAGTCAATCCAGTTTTCGAACACAACAAAATTCCGATATTTATTCTACGTGTCTGACCTACCGAGAAAAAAAAGACGAAACTTCAAAAACATCAAAGAGTAGCAAAAAAGTGGCAATTTGATAGATTTGGTCCAATTTGGTTGGAATTCCAAAACTGTGAACCCATATAACGGTGACACTTATCACCTTCCTTTTAGAAAGAAACAGTTTCTTCGAATTTCTGATTAATTGGTATAAAAAATAATTGCGGTTATCCATTTAATTTGCGTGTTCCACACCACATGAGTTGATAACAGAACAAAAATAATCATCTAAAAGACCTTAACATTTACGTTTCGTAGAATCCTGTCTGTATAAAAAATGTCTTCGTGGTAATAAGCGCAAAAAACGAACCAGACAGTTCGAAGGAAAACTAATTTAAATGCATTAATTTAAAACCCATTATGATTTTAAAAAACATAAAGAAATGATACATATCAATACTGTGGTCCGAAGCTAAGGTGAATGTTCTTTGCGACCTTGGCAGTGGCTGATTGCGGGTGCCACGCCAGCAGGTGGTGTTAAAATTAATCTCAGCTAGACAATACATAATTAACGAACTATTGAACTTTTCTGCATAAATTACAAGTAATAATTAAAAAAAGCCACTGGTCAATAAAAGTTAAGATGTGACCAGAAATACAAAGAATGAAGAGTTTCGAACTGAATATCAATTTCGCTCCCAAAAATTATAAACATAAGAAATTAGTATTCTTGTCACGACAGCGAAGTGTCATGCTATTACACTGTGGGCTAATATCTGTCCCAATATAGACTCTAGGAAAATATTACTCATACATTTTAATGTTTATAACTAATAGTAACAACTTACTACTTTTGGAGTGCTCCAGTATCTCTTACCTTCAATTATAACAGTATCTGAATCTTCTTCTTGTTCTGCTATTCCAGCAGTACACACAGATAATAGTAACCACAAATACTTTATTTTGTATAGTAACCCCATCGCGCGAACCTAAATAGACGTAACCACAATGCTCGCACGACAATGTGCCAAGCAATGTTCCTGTTTTGTTAAGTTGCTCCTATAAAACGTGTTCTGTGCATCGTCATCTCCCACTACAATAAGACGTTAACTAAAATTTGCAGAAAACATTTACCTTTACCAAAGAAAACAGCCCGAGGAATGAAGGAAAATAAGTAGCAGTTTCAAGCGTTATCAAAAATATTGCTTGTCACCACCAATTATATCAATTTTTTTTTATTATATTATTATATCATTAATTTTGCCTAAATAAATTTACGTGTATTATCAAACTACTATTTTGGTTCTTGTTGCTAAATTTTCAAGACTTTTATAGCAACGATACTTCATATCAAACATTGATTGATACAAACTGAGCGTGAACTTATCTGATAAATTAGTCAAATTAATAAAACAATTACTGGATTGTACAAAAAAGAATGACATTTCGGGGAATTTATTGATTATTTATTCATAAAATTCTAATAAAATTGTTAAGTATGCAACTCGTAATGGAGGTGGCAAGTATGAATTGAAATGCGTTGCCTATAAGCAAGGCGTTGATAAAAAATCGAGAACCAACAGTTTTGTGTTGAAGAAGTGATCATTCTATAAAGTAAAATAGCCTTTAAAACAATTTTTTGAGTTATACCTATTGAATAAATAATTTAGTTTGTTAAATTTTTCCTAAAAAATGCAGTTATAGAATTGATGAAAAATGTTTCTCAAAAAATCTTCGTTTTATAGTTTCAATCGCACTATTATCCATTTTTTTGTAATTTATTTTCTCATCTCATGTTTTTTTGCCGGGTCATTATCTTACACTTTTCGTTGACGATTTGTATCAGTTGCAAAAGATGAAGCAATTAGAATACTAATAAAATTTATTAATCACGAAATTTGAAAACGAAAATTATCTAGAGCCGCTCCTGAGCATAATCAATTATGTTTATTTAGCGCTGAGTTAATTTACCATGCGACGAAATGTGATCCTCGACGGTAACTCTAGAAAGTTACGCCCAGTAACAATTCAAAGTCAAAAACAAAGATCTACATTGTTTCGGTGGTGGTATTTGAGGTGATATTGGATTTCCTGCTCGTTAATTGACTGACATAAATAAATATCAGAGACATAAAACCAGGACCGGCTTCTGAAATTTGTGGAATTGAATGATGCGAGTCATTTTGGAATAAGTTTATTGCAATATAGATTAATTTACATAGTGACTAAGTATAAGTGCGGACTTTTTCTAAAATCTAATAATAAATTGAATGTAATTTTCATTTATAATCCTTAGGTGTACGTAGGTGAATGATGTTTATATTAGGGGCCATGTGGTTGCTCCTCCGACTAAAATAGATATATTATATACAATTTCAGGATATTTCGACAAATGAAATGACTTCAAGATACACTTCCAGGTTGTAAAGCTTACTTATTTACATACATCCCGTTCCGTTAAAGCGCTTGATCTTGTTCCAGTTCGAGGGCCCACACGTGCTGAGGCCAACCTGTACGTCCTTTGGCTTTTCTCGTCGTCGTCGGCTTGTTAATATCTTCCTGTTTACAATAATACTTAAATAAACATATCATGCATGTTGGTGACATTCTTTGTTGTTTTACACTTCTTGTATCTTTTGTTAAGGGGGCTTCACATGATCCTTCTACAGAAACGAATAAATCGCAAAGTAATTTTACCCCACCGCCCTTCTAATAACTATAAGTGAAATGCGTTGTGTGTCATTATCGCCACAAACCCCCGAGATGAAAGTTAACACGATAATAGCCGTCAATGATTTTCTCCGAACAAACGGCGGTGGACTAACCCCAAATTTCCATTCTTTCAATCTAATTATAGCTTATTTATTGTACGTAAATTTAGGGGAGTTATTAGATTATTTTCTAAACGACTCACCGCAGATCCAGAATCATTCTTCGGTGAAATTTCTCCAGAAGACGAAGAACCATCACTTACGTGTTGGAGCGTCGAATTTGTCGATTTTCTCCCGCTGATGACGGATGATCCTAATTCTGCCGTGAAATTTCCGGGAGCTGGATCATCCGATTCCAGAGCTTTCACTAAGTAATTTATATAAGAAGTCGCTAATCTTAGCGTTTTGATCTGAAAGGGTACGATGTGAAACTAGCTCGATATTAAATAAAATTCTTACTTTCGATAATTTCGTATCGGGTGGAACATTGGGGATGCAATCTCGCAAATCAGCATAGGCATTGTTGATTGATTGTGTCCTTCTGCGCTCTTTCTTGTTTGCTGTTGTTCGGCGTTTTACGACACGTACAAAAGGAACATGAACATGCTGCGTGGGGGCGGTTTCGTCACCCACGGACACGTTTAAGGGATAATCTAAAACCCGCTGCGTAGTAACATTTTTTACAAAAGCGCACTTACTTTTTCGATGGTGTGGATGTCTTTGGTCCGGGAGTAGACCTCTTGAAGTGGTGGAAGTTGTAAAATAGGAGTAAGAATTAACCAATGCACCTTGGGCTCGATCATCTGTAGGAGAAGGTGAATCAGATCTTGGACTGCTTGACCAGAAGTTTGAGTCTTCTCCGTTTAGAGGACTGCTATCTGAAAAGTGATTAAATTAAAAAACACCTGTAAAAGCAAACAATCAATAATAAAAGCGATAAACATTTTTATTTTTTCCCACAACGAAATATCAATAAAAGTTTCAGAATTCTAGATACAGAAGTGAGAAGGCTAACACAACAAAACGTATATTCCTGTTTATTTTTACTGAATTTTTGTAAAATATGCTGTACACTTGCTCGACAAATGTTACGATTTCTTCACATTATTTTCATGTCACAGTTGAACTATCACAAACACTTTCGAGCTCATTTAATATAAATTTGTACTTTTGTTAAAAACATAATTTTTGCAAGAAATTTATTGTTAAAAAAACACGCACCAGTACTGTCGTCGCTTGAACCTTCCATTGTTGAACTTGTTGGAGTTTTGATAAGGAATTGTTCACTGTGCTGTTTTTATAAGAAAGTGTGATTCAGTTTTATTGTAACAAATGTAAAAATAAAGTACTTAATCAGAAAAAATTCTATTGTAACACGTCAGTGACTAATTATTTCACCAATTAATTTAATTTTAAATCTTTTCATCCAAATTTTAAGTCATTTATTTTTATGCATGCCTGAAATTTTGGTTCATAAAAATGTCAAATGTTTGATATAAACAAAGTATTGAAATGTTTATCTTTTTTTATACATTTGTAATTTTCCTCAGATTATTTTAGTAAACTATTGTAAACAATAAAAACAATGACAAAACAAAATTCTTTTTTAAGTTAACAAAAACGTATGAAACTGTAAATTTTGCTCAATTGTAGGTTTTAAATCCGGTCTGTAAAAAGTGATATAAAAAGTCTCAAGCTTTGATGAGAGAAACGGTCAATACAATTAGCATTTTAATAGAAAGTTTTTATATTTCAGCATTTGTACATCCTTTGAAACATACCAATATTTTTTTGTAACAGAAGGTATAAATATTTTGCTAAAAAAATTACAATATAAATCTGATCTAATAGTGCGTTTTTAACACTGCCTATACAAGTTCTCAAATTCAAATTATTATTAAGTAGATAGTGCAAATTAGAACTTCTTATATTTGCACCGAAACAAATTTATGTATCTTTAAAACAGAAAATACTGCACTAATAAAATTAAATTGTTTACAGATTTTTGTGGCCATTGTTTAAGTGATCATTAACATTTTTATAAGAATGTTTCCCGGTATGCCTAAATGAATTTTTTAGTACCATTAGGTTCTAAGTTTTAACTCCGTACATCTGTGTAGTAGACTAAATTGAAAATTTTAGTGCCGATATGGCATTAAATGGTTTACAGCAACTTTTCCGCAAAATATCATAAACGGCCAACAAGGTAAAAATATGTATTGGGATTTATTTTACGCCAGACAGAGCTTTCAAGTTCGAGTTCGGTATATCCGTCAGAATAAAGTGAAATTTGTCCATCTAAATGTGAAAATTCACAACAAACTGAGCGTTTTTAATTAAATTACAGCTGATCAGTCGTTTTTATGACAAACAGTTGTGATAAAGTTTAAGTCGAAAAAACCTCCTCGTTGCGAAAATAAAAGTGAATTTGTTTAGAGATATCGAACGGCTGGCCAAATTAAGGGCGGAAAAAGGCAAAAATCAAAATGCGTTTACGGAAAAAATTATCTATAAAAGTTGTAGATCTTGATGCGTTCTAACCGGTTAAATTTTGTGTATTTAATTTCATAACCTGTTATGATTTTTTTTAATAAAATTTTTGTAAATTCCCAAAATGTTTTACTTTAGGTTAAACTTAATAGAAACACCACCGCAAATTAATTTAGAATGGTCATTAATAAAAAAGTGTTTTACAGGCGGAGTGATAACGCAGCAATTCAATCAATAGGGGGGAAAATAAGTTTAAAAACATGCGATTTCAAAAAAAAATTATTAAGAAAAGTTGTTGCAAATGGTGAGTTCTCTTACCAGTTTAATTTTGTGTACTCATTTCCATTAACACCCTGTATAAAAATATAATTTGGAAAAATTGCAAGCCTTAATCTTCAAAATAAGAAAACGCACTCCATGAAAATTTACTGTTGAATTCTGAGTTGATTTGAATTATAAAAATGATTTAGACGATGTCAAACATTTTAGCAATAACAGACAGATTCAGGAATCTATGCAAAAATGTACAAAAGCGCAAAATAATTGTACTTTTCTAAATACAATCGATGTGTTTAATTTTGATTGCGGAAAATGTAAAAATAGTTCGATCCGAATTGTATAAAAGTCTTAAATTTGTTCAAATGAAATTTAAAAATTCTATAATGCCGATATCAAATTTTTTGAAATTCAATGAAATCATTCTGAGACTGATTCTAATTACAATGTAAAGAATTTTTGACTGACTTGTGAGTTAATCTAAATTGATAAAGATTATGAAATGTGTGAAAAATTCTATAAAAATCCAAGATATATAAAACACTTTTATCAAAAATTTTTTAATAATTATGATTTGAAACTGAATACAATTATTTTGCACTTTGCACTGAGTAAATCATTAGAATTTTTCAGTAGAGAAATTTGATACAGAGGTGTTTTAATTACAACAAAATGTAACTCCAACTTTGACTGCAAGAAATTTAAAAAGTACGTCATAACTAGTAAATAGGAAAGCTGTAAGAATTTGGATTTGGAATTTCGAAATCTTTCAAACTTCAAACAAAATTCTATAAGAATAACATAGTTGCATTTCCACAGGTCCTAGGCAATAAAACAAACCTGAAATTTGGAATTTAACAGAACAGATCCGTACAAAATAAAGTTAAATTTTAGAAATTGAATATTTTCAGTGTCATTTCCTCCAAATTGTAAAAATGCCTAAATCGACGATTTGTATCTGTGTTAATAAAAGACATGAAACTGATTTTTTTAACTTCGTTTCGTTAGTTGGTCCACTGAAAAAATTTTATCCAACCAACAACATAAACTAAAAACAACTTCAAAAAAAAACATTTTCATGAAACAGTACACGACAAGGCGGTAAAACAATAACTTGGAATGTTAAACAAAAGAGATAAAATTTTATAATACCTGATATGTAATGATAAGGTGTATGTAACGTGGTCGAATATCCTGAGAACTGAAAAATTTCCGCATGATGTGCTGAATTATTGTATGACATTTTACAACTTATCACTTTAATAATAATGTCAAATCTTTCGTGCACTCAATTAACAACAACTTGTCACTACAATTTCAACTGAAACGAAGCCCCAGGCGATCAAACACTGACGCCTGCCTTCAACAACTGATATTTGAACTAAATTAGTCAGGAAGGCGGAGCACCATATCATCTCGACGACCGTATTGCTTAGCCCTTGAAATTAGGGAGGATCCTATAAAAGATCCACCTCAAGCATATTTCTAAAAAATCCTACAAAAGCTCCGACGTTTGCTAAAGCAGCGGTGGCGAGGTTATCGACTGAAAATTATACACACCTATCGATGAGCTTTTGAGCTTTTCAAGTATACAAACAAATATATTTAATAGACAGTTTTATCCTTGCAGTATCCTAATTTGAAGGAGATGGAAAACATCTGGAATCTTGTTGAAAATTTAATTAAAGGCCAGAAGTAAATTAACAGGATTGTGGACGATTGATGAACTCGATATCTAAAATTACTTTTATAGTTATGCTTCTATTTGGATTAAAACCGATGTTATTGTTGATACTGTAGTGTCCTCTACAAATTTTAAACATCTGTCACAAATTGTCTATAAAAAGTGTCATAAAATCGCGATAAAGCGGCCGCTGGCCCGTGTCTGCAAAAAATTAAATTAAGACGATTTTATCGTCTTTTTTTGTGACAAATTTATGTCGATAAGACCACTCTCTGTTTCTCGTCTTTTTCGGAATCATGTTCTTTTAGTCACAAATTAACTATACAATGTGCCATTTTAAGCTCGAGAAGACATGCATAAATATATCAGAGCCGACGCTAGAATGATGTATGCTAATCTGTCACATGTCATGTTCTACCTACTAGTTTGAAGTGGCTCTTGGCGTCTCGTCTGTCTCAATGGGTCCATGGAAGATGATAGTGGGTGAAAGTATCATATATTATTAAAAAATCTTTGGGAAGAAACAGAAAAGAATAAAAGTATCTATAGAAAGACACTTCTTTGGAGTTGAGAAAACCATCGAATGAAATAAAATTATTGGTAGTCACCCTTCCCCAATAAATCAACTGTTTACCTCAATGACCACGTTCCCAGTTCGATCTCAATTAAGCCAAAAAAGCTGGAGAAGGGTGTAACTCTAAAGAAAGCATTTTCATAAAAAGTACAACACAAGCTACCGAAAATATTAGGTTCATTTAGTTGATTACGAGGACGTGGTTCTGTTTTGTGTCGAGATACGAAGCGTGACGTTAGCAAGAAGGAAGGGGAAAATCTCTCTATAATCAGCTTCCGATTCAAATGCTTAAAGCTATTAGTGGTATCATGAAATTACCTTTGTATATCCTATATTTTAAAAGTTTATAACATGAAGTCTATAAATTAGATATACAAATAAACTACACTCTAAATTTAGCGGAAACACCCTCTGTAAAAAGTCATGAGCACGATTTCTTCTTAATTATTCCCACAAACATTTAAAAAATAAATAACCGAGCTCGGTTACTTAAGAATACGTTTTATCATGTTTTTCAAGTGGAGTTGTAGTAATGTGATGGGAAAGTTTCTGAAACATGTGTGTATTTGGCGCCAGAGGCTTATCGGCTGACGTCAGTGATGGACACAAGAGCGAAAACATGAAATATAGAACATTTTAAATGCATGTAGATGTGTATCATATTAAGAATCATAGATTAATCCCTGCAACATAAGTGTACCACAAAGAGTGCTTCCATTAAGTTATAATGACAAGAAGTTGAAGTAAAAATAGCTGCGGTGGGTTTTTATTTAGGGAACTCAACTAAATTAATTTAACTCTAATTTGTCACCAATAAATTATCGTCTAAAGTCACCGCCAATAGCAAGTTTAAAATGTGATTTGATGTTAATTTAATGGTGTGATAATTAGCGTATTAACAGATGTTTTTAATGTTAAGAAAGCTTGTTTTACAATTTGAGTTACACATCAGATGGAAATTTAATTATAATGGAAAAATAATAGTTGCGTTTAAAGATTATTGAATGCAAAAACTACTTGTGTAAATGTAGGCAACCAGTCATACAACGCAACTGCAATCCACAGTTTTCAAGACAAAAAATTATTATGAAATGCATCCAACAGTTTTTTGGGTGTCACTTTACACAGAATTTCACGAGGATTCCAAAAACCTAAGATTCGTTAAGATTGGCTTACAAATAAGCGAGTTATCCCCGTTTAAATTTTTAGATTTTTGATTTTCAGTTTATCCAATTTAAACCCCGATATCTTCTAAACTAAAAAAGATAAATTGAAACGGTTTGCGCTATCGTTTTTCTTGCGTCTTTCGACATAAGAATCAAGTTTTATCTCCATTTTGAAAAATTTTTAATTTTTTTTTTAACCAAAGGGTTATCTATACCTTTGGATTTAATTTGTCCAAATCTAATTCGGTCGATATCTCGCTTAATTTTGGAGCAAACTTGATTTTTTTGAATTATTTTACGCAGAATTTCACGTAGATTCCAAAAACCTAAGATTCGTTAAGATCGGCCCACAAATAAGCGAGTTATGACCGTTTAAATTTTTGGACATTTGTTTTTCAGTTTTTCCAAATATTTAAACCCCGATATCTTCTAAACTAAAAAAGATAAATTGAAACGGTTTGCGCTATCGTTTTTTTCGCGTCTTTCGACATAAGAATCAAGTCTAATCTCCATTTTGAAAAATTTTTAAAAATATTTTTTTTAACCAAAGGTCTATCTGTACCTTTGGATTTAATTTGTCCAAATCTAATTCGGTCGATATCTCGCTTATTTTTGAAGTAAATTTGAGCTTGTTGGTGTCATTTTCGCAGAATTTCACGTAGATTCCAAAAAGCTGAAACTTGTTAAGATCGGCTTACAAATAAGCGAGTTATTGCCGTTTAAAGTTTTGGATATTTGATTTTCAGTTTTTTCAAATATTTAAACTCCGATACTTTCGAAACTAAAAGAGATAAATTGAAAATATTTTTTTTGACCAAAGGTCTATTATACCTTTGAATTTAATTTGTCCAAATATAATTTGGTCGATATCTCGCTTGTTTTTGTAGCAAATTTAATTTTTTTTGGATAGTTTTACGCAGAATTTCACGTAGATTCCAAAAACCTAAGATTCGTTAAGATCGGCCCACAAATAAGCGAGTTATCACCGTTTAAATTTTTGGACATTTGTTTTTCAGTTTTTCCAAATATTAAAACCCCGATATCTTCTAAACTAAAAAATATAAACTGAAACGGTTTGCGCTATCGTCTTTTTACATAAGAATCAAGTCTTATCTTAATTTTGAATTAAAAAAAAAATAGTTTATTAATTTAATTAGTCCAAATCTAATTCGATTGATATCTCACTTATTTTTGGAGTTTGTTGGTGTCAATTTACGCAGAATTTCACGAGTGTTCTAAAAACCAGAGTTTCGTTAAGATCAACCTACAAATAAGCGAGTTATGACCGTTTAAATTTTTGGATATTTGATTTTCAGTTTTTCCAAATATTTAAACCCCCCGATATCTTCGAAACTAAAAGAGATAAATTGAAACGGTTTGCGCCATCGTCTTTCTACATCAAAATCAATTGTAAAAAATTTAAAAAAATAATTTGAAGACCAAAAAATCTTTAACCTTTGGGGTCGCTGGTATGCTCTTCAACGGGAACCATTTTTCACGAAACACTACAAGTATCTGCATTCACAGTATTCGATGACAAGAAACAATAACTTGGAATTTTAAACGTAACAGATAGAATTTTATAATACTCGATATGTAAAGATAAGGTGTATGTAATGTAACGTGATCGAATTTCCTGGGAACTGGCTTATCGAATTTTCTTTTTTCGAACACAGCAAAAAGATAAAAAATTCAGAATTGAGCGAATAACGAAAAAATTCTGAAAACCTTAAAACTCGAAAATTTAAAAAATCCAGAAATCTCCAGAAATATCTCCCCAATTTGAATAAATATAGAAAGTGGTGCTATGCTGAGACGTTTTTCTCGCACTTGCACTTGCATAACCGAACACAATTAATACTAATAAGTGTAAAAGTCTTAACACTGCACAAACACAGCGAATGATGTATTTACGCGAGAAGCAAATTAGTTTAAAGGATTTGGAAACCTCCGGGGGTTGTTATCGTAAAGACCTCCTGTAGCCCGTGACGTTGATCAAATTGCAGTATAAAACCCTAAGGACTCTTCCTGGAAGCATTCAGAACTATGGAACGAGTCAGTGTTGTAAACTGGACAGTGTTATGTGTCTACATTCTTCTATTAGAAGTCGTTTCGCCGGTACCACATGTAAGTATAAATTTCAATAAAACGCGATACTAGTTGTCCCGACAGCATGATGGTAGCAACGGCGAAGGAAAGCAAATTTCTGCTGGTGCCAAACTCCGACGAAAAAGGAATTCCGGAAGTGATATCTATGAAAATTTACAAAGAGACGGCTTGGCTGTACTGTTAATAAATTCCCTGAAGGATACTCCATGGGCTGACATCTTAGCAAATGGTAAAATGGTAAAAACGTAAAATTATTTCCTAAAACGGTTTTTTCAGATGGTAGACGTCCGGCTAGGTCTGATCAGGTCCGGTCTCCCTCAACTGAGAGTGGTAAAACAAAAAAAAAACAATAACCAGTTGATTAAGACACTTTTTCAGGAGGGAAACATCCAGCTCTTAGTTTTATTCCACGATTGGGCCGAGAATCCGGTGAAGAAATCCTTGTAGGACCTGAAGAAAACCGTTGGCTGCAAGATCCTGTCATGTCTGAAGAAGCATTGTACCAAAGATCTCCACCATTCGCACCAAGATTGGGAAGACGTTCTCCGTTTTATCCTCGCTTAGGAAGAGACAACGACAAAATGCCGTTTTCGTAAACGCCGATATAAGTGCTTGATATTTAGTTAATAAAGAATGTGCTGTAACTGTTTAAATTGTAGATTATAATTTAATAAGATGTGCTTCCAGTACGATCGTTAGAGTCGGGAACGCACTTATCTTGTAAACAAATAAAAATACATAACAGTATTAGTTTGTTTAGATAGTCCGACATTTTGAGGAAGTGGGCGGCTACTTTACGATATATTTTCTTGATAGTATTGGCTACTTAGCGATTTATCGCGGCCTAGGTTTCATAAAAGTAAATATTTGATTAAACTGTTTACAAAATAGGCGGAGTTTGTTCAAAGTAGTGTGGAAAGGAAGAAGTTGGAGTTGGAAGAATGACTAATTAACATATTTATTTTATTTAACTTAGGTTTTCGGCTTTACACTCAAAACAAATCACTTTACAATTAAACAATACAAAGGTATATAAATTATACAAAAACAAAATACTATACTGGTATGTGATTGAAAAAAAAATTACAATACTTTGTTCTAATAGAGAGACATTACAAAAGATTGTTGTTACAAAACTTTTATTTTGGAAGTGACAAATATCAAAAAACACAAAGATAGCTATGGTAAGATGCAATATAAAATGTTATAACTGGTATGTAAAAAAAAAATAATAATATAAATATACAAACTGAGGTCAGATCATGTCTCGGACACATTCAGTGTCAAGTTCTTGAATCAGGCATCGCATAAAGGCCATTTCTTTGCGAGCATTGTCAAACATGGTACGCGGATCACTAGCCATGCAACGTAAACAATTAGGCGCAAAGACCATAGCCAAATTGGAAGCATCCATCTTAGTATGTTGTATAACATCGGGTTTATTAAAAGTTTGTAAAAACCGAATTAAATAACATAAAACAAGTCTATGTAAAGTCGGTAAACGAAGAACTAAATCACATGCACGACGAGGAGTCATAGGCTCCGAAACACATTCAGGATACAAAGAATCAGGTATCAAAGGTTCATAAAGTTCGCGTAACCACAACTTTAGCAAATTCGCTGGCACATGGGCATCGCTGGGCTCGCTAAGCTCCCATCGGTCCATTTGAGCCTTTAATTTGTTTACCTCGTCTACGTCAGCGGAAACACGAAATATCCCTTCGGTACTTAAGCCTTGTAAACGAAGAACTTGCTGGGATAATTCCACTTGAGGCCAAGGTAATCGGTTGTTTGGCCAGCGACTTGCTTGTAATTGCATCACTTCACGAAGAGTATTGCCAAAAAGACTAGCTTGAAATATTTGTTTGCGGGCTGAATCTATATCGTCCATCTGGGGGCGGCGAGCTGACCTTTTACCACCGGCGCCGATGCGTTCCAGACGCTGGCACGCCACTGTTGCGTAGTGATTCACCTACAAAATTCATAAAGGCTTAGGAAAACAACAGTCTTTTGCCATTTATTTATGCGCTACGTTATGAATTGTGACAGTGTAAGCCTATTAGAAATACCCTAAATAAAAAATGACATAGAAACAGTTCCTACGCCCTTGAAGGTCGCCTCGCAACTCCCAAGGTCGACGGCTTTACTCGAACTTGTTTTTACGCCGTGACACGTGTCAATTCAAACATCCCTTTAAAACATTGTTAGGAACTGTTCACTTTAACCCCTTAACTGTTGTAAACGTTTTTGTACGTTTTTCTCAGAAAATGCAAATGATAATAATTTTGGGGACAAAAGTAAGCGGATAAGACGAATCGAATAAATAGATTCACATTTACGTGACATTTCCAGTTATGCCGGAAGTGGCAGTCAATTTGCTCATTTTAAATAGAACACCTATATTTTATGGCATTTTTGAATTCTATATACAAATTAAAGATCACTTTCTATATACCGTGCTATACCTTAATTGCACCATTTCTGAAATATCTCGATTTAAAAAAAAAAAAATAAATTAAATTACAAAAAAAATATTTCCACAAACATTTTTGAGAATTTTTTATTTCTATTAGACCACCAAAGTTGTTTATAAATGATCCACATAAAATTGGATTGTCACCATTCCAAAGCATGCTTAAAAAAACTGCAATCAAAAGAGTAACAAAACTTCTTTTTTCCGTATTTTTAGTGGGTAATAGATGTCCAATACATAAAGTTAATGCAAAATTTCATTGTACGTTTGAATTGTGCTTATTTTCCAATTAACGTGGCGATTTTGAAATAGATTAAAGGCTACTTATTTCGGAAAAAAAATTTCACTTCAGTAGTGCAATTTTTTGTACAAAAATCAAGATATCTATGAAATGGTTCAATTTAAGTATAGCACAGTATACATAAAGTCACCCTTAATTTGGATGTAGAATCTGAAAATGCAATAATATATGGAGTGTTCCATTTAAAATAAGCAACTTGACTACTACTTCCGGCATAACCGGAAGTGTCGCGAATATATGAATACTGCCATTCGATCTGTTTTATTTGCTTATTTTTGTTCCCAAAATTTCAAATTCTTATCTTTTGTAGTTTATGAGAAAAAGGAAGTCCAGCTCATTGCTATCAGTCCACTCTCCTGTGTAAATTTTCTAAAATTCTTGGGTGTAAATCCGGCTTTTAATTCTTTAGGGAGAAAATTAGGGGAAAATTGAAGGACGATTTTTGAGGTTAACACGTTGTCAAAGTTTGGTGTATCAACATCTCACATTAGTTAAGAATTAATCAAAGGTTCCAAAAAAGAGATTTAAATAAGGATTTAACAAGTTTTGGCAAAACTTGCGTAGGACGATTAGCTTCTACGCATGTCTTAATTGCTTCAAGGTCAAACGCTTCTTCTGCCAACTGTTTCCGATAAAATTTCTAGCCTTTACTTTTCAATAAGTGGACCGATAGTATAGTTCAGCCAAGTTAGTTTGAGCTACCATAAAAGCATAAAAATTTGCGGACTACCGCAACGGGACAGTTTCAAAACATTCTCAAGTGCACATAATGAGGGTTTATTTGCTCAAGTTTGCACCCTGCGATAAGAACAACATCCCTAAACAGGCCAGATGTCTCGTCATAAATGACAAAATACCGCAAACTGTCCGGTTGCGGTTGCCGTCTAATTTTTATGATTTTATGGTGGCTCAAACCAACTTGGCTGAACTATAATGAGCTCTAGTATACAGGCTGTCCGGAAAGTCGCGCACCACCGTAAAACTGTATCATCGGACAATACCATAGATCACCGGAAAAATGTTCCTGAAAAATGTTAACAAAATTTTTGAATCAACAATCTCGATCAGTGTGTTCGATCATCGTTCACATGAAACCATAGTTACATTACTCGTTCATCAGCCGACCTGACTAACGCCAACAATACAACAGCAACGTTGCTATGGCTTTGAATACTAGAAATTTAAATTATTGGGAGAACAGTTCAGCAATGTTGCCATTTTAATAATTTTCTTTTGGTCCTCCTGCGAAAACAGAGAGTTTGGAATTTTTTTTTTAACATTTTTTTGGTACTCTAAGGGATCACCCAATTACCCCCTTTCAAGGTGGTGCGCCACTTTCCGGACACTCTGTATATACGTTTATAACAATTTAAGGGTTAAAAATAACATACAAACACATAAGATGAATATTTAAAATAGTTTTTGAGTTACAGCTATTAGTGTAATAAACTATTAAGCTATTAACTATAATCAAGTTATCTTTAAACGCGTTTTTCTCGAAACATTTTTCAAATTTGCTGCAGTTGGAACTTAAAGACAAATCATCCGATAGTCTTGAATTATTTTTTTTATTTATTTTGGATATCTTTCAGTTTTTCGATCGTATAAAACATGTGATTTTGGCGGGCCAAAAATCTTTAAATTTTCGCCATTTGTTTTGTAAAAATCCGCTATTTTGTCAAATTTCAAAATTTTTCTACTATTGAGGTTTATCCCAGGGGAATTATCTTCAAGTTATATAATCTTTTTATTTTTTTTTTGATTTCAACAAATGTATCCTCCAAATTTTAAAACATTACAGTAGTTTTCTTTAAAAAAATCCCAAAAATCACCTTTTTTTAGGGGGTCACAGTTGTTGTGCCCCTTTAGGTCTCATCGTGATATGATGACATAACGTAATCGGTTAAGAATGGAGTAAAAAAAGCTGGAAAAAGTTAGTTTTAGGAGGCCAATTTCCGTGTTTTGAATGAATGCGGAGGCCAATTAAAATAGTTTGAGATCATATAAAACGTGGCAGGAGTCAATTATTGTTAATTAATATCCCACTAACGTCAATTAAGACAATTTATATTTCTGAAAACGGAATAGTTCAAAGTTTAGTTTTAAAATAAAGTACCTTGCACCGAAATGATGTAACAGCTACAAAAAATAAACAATTGGAGATATGCAGAATTAAAGTCAGAAATTACAAATCGTCTTTCAAAACGAATGAATTAAGCAAGTTTCCTGTTTAGTTTGTATTACCTGTACATGGATGGGCCACCTGCTGACGTCTGGAAACACCCTGGAGAAGCCAGGATCCCTGTGTCGATTGAGATACCCTAAAAGTGCAGGCTGGAAAGCAGGACTAGGAGGAACAAAAGCCAAAGCAATCGTCAGTAATTCCCAACCACGTAGAAGTGAATCTCTCCTTGGATTTTCTGTCGTTTGTCGACATAACTGGACGAACAACTCATCCCTTAACAACGCTTGCGAATGAGCCGTGCCGAGGATTTCCATCAACAGCGAATTAAGAGATGCCCCAGGTCTCGCTTTCCTATCCCCCATATACATTTGTACTTGTCTGAACATGTCTAAAGCTTGACGAGCAACAGGTTTACTGGAGGCTAGTAGAGGTCTCTGCAAACTCCGCGCTGACCAACTTAATAGATCACGAACGCTGGCTTTCCTTCTAAACAAGCCTCTTCCTCCAAGATTCAAATTATCTGCCGCAAATTTCTCCATGTCAGCTTCGCGTTCTGGTTGGAAAGGAGGCTCAGCGAGGGGCTTCAGCGCTGGGGCTGGAAGACGCTCTTTGGGTTCACGTAGTTCTGTGCTAACGGAGCTTGTAGGTAAATTCAGGTATTCCACAGGTTTATGAGTTAACCGATGGGGTAAGTAGCTTCCTTCAGATTGATCAGAGTCTTCATTATCAGGCTCGTGACCAGTCAAGGATTCGCTTCCACTGTCAGAATGATCGCTGTCGGAATCGCGACTGTTGTTGAGAAGAAAGTGTTCTAATGGAAGAAGATGAGAATCGTGCCAGTTTGAGTATAAGGGGGCTGCCTCGGCGCCCCGTTGGCTAAAACTACTGCTGCGGCATAAATCACTCGATTTTCGACGTAATTGTGGAGTGCTAGCGGATAAGCTAAGAATTTGCCCTCTGTTGGTGGCGGCTTCGCCCGTTTGTGTCGCTTGATGGCTTGTCGCCGCCGGTGTGCAGTCGGTATTGTGTTTCAACGTTTGTAATTTAGCTAAAGGAATAATATCGCAGTTCGTGGGTTTGTGCCACACAGTACGTTGCGACGTGGCATTGTAATAATAAAAACGTGCGGTATTTTGATCGAATAGTTCCCACCATTGGTTCGAGTCGGTCCTTTTCACTGGAACACCTTCTGGAGGATCCCATACAAACTCTCCCGTTGCCAAATTGGCGTACATATGTTCCCCAGTTTTTGGTTCTATTATCTCCACCCATTCCACCCTGAAATCAAAGGAATTTGGGGTTAATTGGGGTGTGTCATTTCTTTCATATTGATTGAATACCTGTAAGAATTAGTAGCCATCTTCCAACATACTTCAAATCCAACTACGATATGTAAATTGTCATTTTGATAAATCAATATTGTCAAAGTTTTCTTTCTTCATTCTGGTTCGATATCACGAAATTAATAAAACCATAACAGAACTTGGTGGCCCCCAACTCTAACAAACAGGCCACCGTCGTTTTCGCAAAATATACACGCCATTGTTTATGCGTGACTTTGATGTGCAGTAAAAGGGGGCCCAAAGAGCATGCGTTGAACTGTATTGTGAGTTGCAGCATTCAACACCAAAAGACATGTTGACAAAATATGCATCATTTATCTTCTCATTCCGGAATGTCGAGGCACCAAAAGATTCCTGTCTTTTTTTGGTAAACTCTAAATAGATTGAGACAATAAAGGCTTCTGTTTTCACAAACCCCGATATCTTCTAAACTAAAAAAGATAAATTGAAACGATTTGCGCCATCGTCTTTCTCGCGTCTTTCTACATCAGAATCAAGTCCTATCTTAATTTTGAAAAATAAAAAAAAATAATTTTAGTTTATTCATTCAATTAGTCCAAATCTAATTCGGTCGATATCTCACTTATTTTTGGAGCAAATTTGAGTTTGTTGGTGTCATTTTACGCAGAATTTTACGAGGATTCTAAAAACCTGAGATTCGTTAAGATCAGCTTACAAATAAGCGAGTTATGCCCTTTAAATTTTTGGATATTTGATTTTCAGTTTTTCCAAATGTTTAAACCCCGATATCTTCGAAACTAACAGAGATAAATTGAAACGGTTTGCGCTATCGTCTTTCTAATTATGAAAAATTTTTTAAAATAATTTTTTTGAGCAAAGGTCCTATATCTTTAAATTTAATTTGTCCAAATCTAATTCGTTCGATATCTCGCTTGTTTTTGCAGCAAATTTAATTTTTTTGGATCATTTTACGCAGAATTTCACGTAGATTCCAAAAACCTGACATTCGTTAAGATCGGCTTACAAGTAAGCAAGTTGTGGCCGTTTAAATTTTTGGACATTTGTTTTTCAATTTTTCCAAATATTTAAACCCCGATATCTTCTAAACTAAAAGAGATAAATTGAAACGATTTGCGCCATCGTCTTTCTCGCGTCTTTCTACATCAGAATCAAGTCCTATCTTAATTTTGAAAAATAAAAAAAAATAATTTTAGTTTATTCATTCAATTAGTCCAAATCTAATTCGGTCGATTCTCACTTATTTTTGGAGCAAATTTGAGTTTGTTGGTGTCATTTTACGCAGAATTTTACGAGGATTCTAAAAACCTGAGATTCGTTAAGATCAGCCTACAAATAAGCGAGTTATGCCCTTTAAATTTTTGGATATTTGATATTCAGTTTTTCCAAATGTTTAAACCCCGATATCTTCGAAACTAACAGAGATAAATTGAAACGGTTTGCGCTATCGTCTTTCTGATTATGAAAAATTTTTTAAAATATTTTTTTGACCAAAGGTCCTATATCTTTAAATTTAATTTGTCCAAATCTAATTCGTTCGATATCTCGCTTGTTTTTGCAGCAAATTTAATTTTTTTGGATCATTTTACGCAGAATTTCACGTAGATTCCAAAAACCTAACGTTCGTTAAGATCGGCTTACAAGTAAGCAAGATGTGGCCGTTTAAATTTTTGGACATTTGTTTTTCAATTTTTCCAAATATTTAAACCCCGATATCTTCTAAACTAAAAGAGATAAATTGAAACGATTTGCGCCATCGTCTTTCTCGCGTCTTTCTACATCAGAATCAAGTCCTATCTTAATTTTGAAAAATAAAAAAAAAATAATTTTAGTTTATTCATTCAATTAGTCCAAATCTAATTCGGTCGATATCTCACTTATTTTTGGAGCAAATTTGAGTTTGTTGGTGTCATTTTACGCAGAATTTTACGAGGATTCTAAAAACCTGAGATTCGTTAAGATCAGCCTACAAATAAGCGAGTTATGCCCTTTAAATTTTTGGATATTTGATTTTCAGTTTTTCCAAATATTTAAACACCGATATCTTCGAAACTAACAGAGATAAATTGAAACGGTTTGCGCTATCGTCTTTCTAATTATGAAAAATTTTTTAAAATAATTTTTTTGAGCAAAGGTCCTATATCTTTAAATTTAATTTGTCCAAATCTAATTCGTTCGATATCTCGCTTGTTTTTGCAGCAAATTTAATTTTTTTGGATCATTTTACGCAGAATTTCACGTAGATTCCAAAAACCTGACATTCGTCAAGATCGGCTTACAAGTAAGCAAGTTGTGGACGTTTAAATTTTTGGACATTTGTTTTTCAATTTTTCCAAATATTTAAACCCCGATATCTTCTAAACTAAAAGAGATAAATTGAAACGATTTGCGCCATCGTCTTTCTCGCGTCTTTCTACATCAGAATCAAGTCCTATCTTAATTTTGAAAAATAAAAAAAAAATAATTTTAGTTTATTCATTCAATTAGTCCAAATCTAATTCGGTCGATTCTCACTTATTTTTGGAGCAAATTTGAGTTTGTTGGTGTCATTTTACGCAGAATTTTACGAGGATTCTAAAAACCTGAGATTCGTTAAGATCAGCGTACAAATAAGCGAGTTATGCCCTTTAAATTTTTGGATATTTGATTTTCAGTTTTTCCAAATGTTTAAACCCCGATATCTTCGAAACTAACAGAGATAAATTGAAACGGTTTGCGCTATCGTCTTTCTAATTATGAAAAATTTTTTAAAATAATTTTTTTGAGCAAAGGTCCTATATCTTTAAATTTAATTTGTCCAAATCTAATTCGTTCGATATCTCGCTTGTTTTTGCAGCAAATTTAATTTTTTTGGATCATTTTACGCAGAATTTCACGTAGATTCCAAAAACCTGACATTCGTCAAGATCGGCGTACAAGTAAGCAAGTTGTGGCCGTTTAAATTTTTGGACATTTGTTTTTCAATTTTTCCAAATATTTAAACACCGATATCTTCTAAACTAAAAGAGATAAATTGAAACGATTTGCGCCATCGTCTTTCTCGCGTCTTTCTACATCAGAATCAAGTCCTATCTTAATTTTGAAAAATAAAAAAAAAATAATTTTAGTTTATTCATTCAATTAGTCCAAATCTAATTCGGTCGATATCTCACTTATTTTTGGAGCAAATTTGAGTTTGTTGGTGTCATTTTACGCAGAATTTTACGAGGATTCTAAAAACCTGAGATTCGTTAAGATCAGCTTACAAATAAGCGAGTTATGCCCTTTAAATTTTTGGATATTTGATTTTCAGTTTTTCCAAATGTTTAAACCCCGATATCTTCGAAACTAACAGAGATAAATTGAAACGGTTTGCGCTATCGTCTTTCTAATTATGAAAAATTTTTTAAAATAATTTTTTTGAGCAAAGGTCCTATATCTTTAAATTTAATTTGTCCAAATCTAATTCGTTCGATATCTCGCTTGTTTTTGCAGCAAATTTAATTTTTTTGGATCATTTTACGCAGAATTTCACGTAGATTCCAAAAACCTGACATTCGTCAAGATCGGCGTACAAGTAAGCAAGTTGTGGCCGTTTAAATTTTTGGACATTTGTTTTTCAATTTTTCCAAATATTTAAACACCGATATCTTCTAAACTAAAAGAGATAAATTGAAACGATTTGCGCCATCGTCTTTCTCGCGTCTTTCTACATCAGAATCAAGTCCTATCTTAATTTTGAAAAATAAAAAAAAATAATTTTAGTTTATTCATTCAATTAGTCCAAATCTAATTCGGTCGATATCTCACTTATTTTTGGAGCAAATTTGAGTTTGTTGGTGTCATTTTACGCAGAATTTTACGAGGATTCTAAAAACCTGAGATTCGTTAAGATCAGCTTACAAATAAGCGAGTTATGCCCTTTAAATTTTTGGATATTTGATTTTCAGTTTTTCCAAATGTTTAAACCCCGATATCTTCGAAACTAACAGAGATAAATTGAAACGGTTTGCGCTATCGTCTTTCTAATTATGAAAAATTTTTTAAAATAATTTTTTTGAGCAAAGGTCCTATATCTTTAAATTTAATTTGTCCAAATCTAATTCGTTCGATATCTCGCTTGTTTTTGCAGCAAATTTAATTTTTTTGGATCATTTTACGCAGAATTTCACGTAGATTCCAAAAACCTGACATTCGTCAAGATCGGCGTACAAGTAAGCAAGTTGTGGCCGTTTAAATTTTTGGACATTTGTTTTTCAATTTTTCCAAATATTTAAACACCGATATCTTCTAAACTAAAAGAGATAAATTGAAACGATTTGCGCCATCGTCTTTCTCGCGTCTTTCTACATCAGAATCAAGTCCTATCTTAATTTTGAAAAATAAAAAAAAATAATTTTAGTTTATTCATTCAATTAGTCCAAATCTAATTCGGTCGATATCTCACTTATTTTTGGAGCAAATTTGAGTTTGTTGGTGTCATTTTACGCAGAATTTTACGAGGATTCTAAAAACCTGAGATTCGTTAAGATCAGCTTACAAATAAGCGAGTTATGCCCTTTAAATTTTTGGATATTTGATTTTCAGTTTTTCCAAATGTTTAAACCCCGATATCTTCGAAACTAACAGAGATAAATTGAAACGGTTTGCGCTATCGTCTTTCTAATTATGAAAAATTTTTTAAAATAATTTTTTTGAGCAAAGGTCCTATATCTTTAAATTTAATTTGTCCAAATCTAATTCGTTCGATATCTCGCTTGTTTTTGCAGCAAATTTAATTTTTTTGGATCATTTTACGCAGAATTTCACGTAGATTCCAAAAACCTGACATTCGTTAAGATCGGCTTACAAGTAAGCAAGTTGTGGCCGTTTAAATTTTTGGACATTTGTTTTTCAATTTTTCCAAATATTTAAACCCCGATATCTTCTAAACTAAAAGAGATAAATTGAAACGATTTGCGCCATCGTCTTTCTCGCGTCTTTCTACATCAGAATCAAGTCCTATCTTAATTTTGAAAAATAAAAAAAAAAATAATTTTAGTTTATTCATTCAATTAGTCCAAATCTAATTCGGTCGATATCTCACTTATTTTTGGAGCAAATTTGAGTTTGTTGGTGTCATTTTACGCAGAATTTTACGAGGATTCTAAAAACCTGAGATTCGTTAAGATCAGCTTACAAATAAGCGAGTTATGCCCTTTAAATTTTTGGATATTTGATTTTCAGTTTTTCCAAATGTTTAAACCCCGATATCTTCGAAACTAACAGAGATAAATTGAAACGGTTTGCGCTATCGTCTTTCTAATTATGAAAAATTTTTTAAAATAATTTTTTTGAGCAAAGGTCCTATATCTTTAAATTTAATTTGTCCAAATCTAATTCGTTCGATATCTCGCTTGTTTTTGCAGCAAATTTAATTTTTTTGGATCATTTTACGCAGAATTTCACGTAGATTCCAAAAACCTGACATTCGTCAAGATCGGCGTACAAGTAAGCAAGTTGTGGACGTTTAAATTTTTGGACATTTGTTTTTCAATTTTTCCAAATATTTAAACCCCGATATCTTCTAAACTAAAAGAGATAAATTGAAACGATTTGCGCCATCGTCTTTCTCGCGTCTTTCTACATCAGAATCAAGTCCTATCTTAATTTTGAAAAATAAAAAAAAAATAATTTTAGTTTATTCATTCAATTAGTCCAAATCTAATTCGGTCGATATCTCACTTATTTTGGAGCAAATTTGAGTTTGTTGGTGTCATTTTACGCAGAATTTTACGAGGATTCTAAAAACCTGAGATTCGTTAAGATCAGCCTACAAATAAGCGAGTTATGCCCTTTAAATTTTTGGATATTTGATTTTCAGTTTTTCCAAATGTTTAAACCCCGATATCTTCGAAACTAACAGAGATAAATTGAAACGGTTTGCGCTATCGTCTTTCTAATTATGAAAAATTTTTTAAAATAATTTTTTTGAGCAAAGGTCCTATATCTTTAAATTTAATTTGTCCAAATCTAATTCGTTCGATATCTCGCTTGTTTTTGCAGCAAATTTAATTTTTTTGGATCATTTTACGCAGAATTTCACGTAGATTCCAAAAACCTGACATTCGTCAAGATCGGCGTACAAGTAAGCAAGTTGTGGCCGTTTAAATTTTTGGACATTTGTTTTTCAATTTTTCCAAATATTTAAACACCGATATCTTCTAAACTAAAAGAGATAAATTGAAACGATTTGCGCCATCGTCTTTCTCGCGTCTTTCTACATCAGAATCAAGTCCTATCTTAATTTTGAAAAATAAAAAAAAAATAATTTTAGTTTATTCATTCAATTAGTCCAAATCTAATTCGGTCGATATCTCACTTATTTTTGGAGCAAATTTGAGTTTGTTGGTGTCATTTTACGCAGAATTTTACGAGGATTCTAAAAACCTGAGATTCGTTAAGATCAGCCTACAAATAAGCGAGTTATGCCCTTTAAATTTTTGGATATTTGATTTTCAGTTTTTCCAAATGTTTAAACCCCGATATCTTCGAAACTAACAGAGATAAATTGAAACGGTTTGCGCTATCGTCTTTCTGATTATGAAAAATTTTTTAAAATAATTTTTTTGACCAAAGGTCCTATACCTTTAAATTTAATTTGTCCAAATCTAATTCGTTCGATATCTCGCTTGTTTTTGGAGCAAGTTTAATTTTTTTTGGATCATTTTACGCAGAATTTCACGTAGATTCCAAAAACCTGACATTCGTTAAGATCGGCCCACAAGTAAGCGAGTTGTGGCCGTTTAAGTTTTTGTACATTTGTTTTTCAATTTTTCCAAATATTTAAACCCCGATATCTTCTAAACCAAAAAATATAAACAAAACGGTTTGCGCTATCGTTTTTCTCGCGTCTTTTTACATAAGAATCAAGTCTTATCTTAATTTTGCAAAATAAAAAAAACATAATTTTAGTTTATTAATTTAATTAGTCCAATTCGGCATCTCACTTATTTTTGGAGTTTTTGGTGTCATTTTACGCAAAATTTCACGAGGATTCTAAAAACCTGAGATTCGATAAGATCAACCTACAAATAAGCGAAAATTTTTTGGTAAACTCTAAATAGATTGAGACAATAAAGGCTTCTGTTTTCACAAATTTATTTTTTCTCTAAATTACCAAAATAAATACAACTGTATAACTCTCTCTACGTATAACAAAGCCGCCTAAGTATACGTCTAGAAATAAAAATTGTCTATGTAGTATCAGAAAACAACAAAGAAGGCTTTGAAATTTAAACATCTGAAAAAATGCAAGGCCTACTGTGTTCCCTGAAGCTATCACTCACTAATAGAACCTTTATCAGACTTCAAAGATAGCATAGAAGCAAAATAAAAAGAATACTACAAAGTATAATACTACTTCTATACTTCATAGTTCAATCTGACTATACAAGAACACATAAATCACAGAATGTTTGTTAGTCACATAATAATTATTCTGTATTTTGTATATAAACACTCATTCTCAATTAGCTTTGAATCTCAAAGCGTGTCCTTGTGACAAAGTCAAATTATTTGACATTGCCTGTTTTTCAATCAAAGACATTATTTGGAATTTTCTTCTGACTAAGAATGAGTTTTTTTGATGGCATGGTACAAAGAATTAGAGCTAGTCTGCGGGAACTACATATGTAAAAAAATTGAGTTTGCAGTAAAAAATTATACAAAGCAACACAATGAGCTTGAACCGAAATACTACCGCATTCCAAGATTCGTTTGAATTATTGTCTATATGGCACTTCATTTTATGATAAATTAAATTATCGTGTTATCTATTCAATTTCAGTTGGCTTTGAGAAGACATTTTAACAACAAACAGACATAAAAACTAAATATTTGACCGATTTGTCAGTTTTTAGACAAGAACTCGAGATTTTAACAATTTAACGAATTTCGCGATATAATGGCAATCTTAATTTTTACATACATGTTTAAATAATGTTAAAAAAAATTATCAACTCTAAATAACAATCTTAATAAAAACCAAAACTTAAAGAAAAAGAACTTTGGCACCTCGAAATTGCAGTGGTATTTCTTCAGTCTCTCCTCGCTTATCAAATAAATTTTATACAAAGTAAGATATATACTCATGTGGCATAACACCACGTCGCGGATAAAACGTATGATTGACAGAATAATTCAATAAATTCGTAATATTTGACGTATAAATATCAGCAAACCTAAATAACCTCCTTGAGAAATACGTAGGATTATGGTAGGTTCGAAACACACTACCAAATTGGGGATTAAACACGACTTTTATATCATTTCTTAATTTATCTCGTTCTGCCATCCACTTTTGTAAAAGTTTCTGTTCTTCTAGATCTTCACAGTCTTGATGATCCTCAATCAACTGTGTTAACATTTGAAGCCAGTTCGCGTTCTTTTTGAATTCTACGTTGTTTAAAGTGGCAATTTCGTGCTAAAAAAAGAGGTAAAAATATAAGAGAACCACTTTGTATAAGTATTAGTACTGTTAATTCGGTTATTATGGCACCAGTTCTCCACCCATGTTCTAATGTAACGTCAGCGAGATCGCTATAAGGGTGGTCCCCGAAATACAGCACTTGGTGTCCTCGCCATCCTGTTAGGTCTTGTAACTGTTTTACAGTTCCCTGTAAAGTGGTAACATTACACCACGAATTTCAAGTTTCTTGTAGTTACTTCATAGTAAATGACTCCTTTCTCCAGTTTGGTGACGCGGTCCCAAATATGGCTTCCACTCTGTTCATCATAGACCCGAATAGGTCTCGAGACATCAGTAAAAAATCTCGGTTTTCTTGCCTGGACTATAACAACATCAAAGTAGTCCTTCCAGTCGTGTCCCACCAACATCTCCATCCCCTTGTTACTACAATAGAAATCTTAATCTTGATAACGACGCTGCAGTTAACTTACACAAATTTGAAAGGACTATTTGTGACTAGAAACAACTTTTTATTGGCTTGTTTGAGCCGATCAAAAAATATTCGAAGTTTACCATTGGATTCAATGTACTCCGGCACGTTTTCCGATACAATTTTATGCATTAAAGGATGAGAACTTTTCACAGAGCTCTGTAACGAAAAGTAGTACCACAGTTAAACAGTCTTGGGGGTTTTACCTTGACGTCTCTGAAAAGAATCTCAGGGTGGTAGTCTATATGATTCCGCTCGAAATAATCGGCTACGTTACATAGTAGCCCCATTTCTGGTACAGAAAAGAGGTCTGCTAGTTGTACCATTTTTGAATGGCTCTCCTGTAATATCAACTAGAAAAATTATCCATAAAAGAGGGTTCTGATAGAGAAGAGAAAGAACTACAGCCACCAGGTTAAAGATACCTACTTTAAAGCAAAAATCAGTGTTAGAGTTTTTAGACACCTTGCAAACATTCACTACTCAACTACAAGAAGTTACTATAATTTGTTTCCAATTAGGAGGAATTCTTACCGCGGCATTCTTCGTGTGTCCTTCAACGTAGGCAATTGGAATGATCCTATTTTTGTACAGTTTGAGGACCTCGTCTACTAAGAGCGGGGTTAGCCCTTTGTATACAGAACCAAATTGGATTTGTAAAAAGGAATCTAGTTTTAATAAGACACCTTTTTCTATGTCATAATGTAATCCTCTGACTGCAAATCCTGGTTTATATTCCAACTTGGCAATTTCCGGCGGGTACTACAAAAAAAGGGTAGAGAAATTCCAGAGGGGTTTCCACTCACTTTGAATCTTTCAATGAGAATTTGTCTGCCTAGATTGTATAAGACATAGTCCATTGATGGTTTATAGCAAGCTAGAGTATAGTCATAGTCAAATCCATAGACATTAACCTCTTTTAAATCAAGTTCATTGCATGCAAAAACAGCTTTTGGATTCACATCCTTAGGCAATTTTTTTGCTACGAAAATAATTATAATTATTGATCAACTTTCACAGTATTGGTGTTAATAATTTTGACTTATTTATAAATACTTACATTGGCATTTGGCTTTAACTTTTTTATACGCCTCTTCCAGACGTTGCGTTGAGTGGTATCTGTAATTTTTTTTCAATTTCCCCCATTTCGCTTTTGAACAAATTCGATTTACACACAATTCGGACGAGATTTTAAAACCTTTACATAAGAACATCACGTTACATAAATGATTGTTGTTCTTCAATTCTCATTAAATCGTACCCACTAGTACCCACTCAAATTCCTCTACCACTATCACGATTGGTTTAATACCGTGATAACACGCATGGTTATAACCATGCCAAGTCATGTGATATTCTTCTTATTTGTCCACTATTTTTCTACTTTATAACAATACGACCATAAACGTGATCCGACATTTTAATTCACAATCAAACAATTAAATACTCGTGTTTCAATTAACTGCAGCGATTAGGCAGCATTACTTTTTTGTAGAGAGTGGATGATTAAAATCAATATGTCAATTTTGAGGTTAGGATTTTTGAGCCCCCTTGTCAAAGTGACACATGTCAAGTTCCATGTGCGCATCACAAAAAAAGCGCGCGCAAATTTGAATTTAGGAAAACTAAATTTTAATTAATGCTTTACGTAACTTCTAACTATCTAACAGCAGAATTGAAAGGAATATTTAAGCGAAACAAACTGTAGCAAATCTACAGGATAAAAAGGAACAGCAGCAGACAAGGAAGAAATGATTTGATTGGTGTTTTTCAACTAGTGAATCTCACTACTAGCTGCTAAATTTCGGCCAACATAACTAATCGTAATATTAAAACAGAGGAGGTCACACCATTCTCTCATTGAACTACAAACTAAATTGAGGTGCAACTACTCATTTGAGTGTTTAGGCAACTCATCTAACACCATTTCAGGACTTGGGACAGAGGCTTTATCCTTTTGATTTTTAAAATTCCTGCAGGTCTGAGTAGTACTCGCGTTAATTCCACTCCTTTCACTAAGCGTCGCACTACATTTTTGGTTTGAATTTAAAGACTGATTTTATGATTTAATTACATGTTATAAATTAAAGATGGAAAAGTAATAACCGTTATTTATCTCTCCAACAATAAATCCTCGCTACATTTCTGCAAATATCTCCATTCCAGAACCTGATAGTTTTTTAGATGTTTTGAATCTGATTAGATCATAGATCTTCAGTTAATGTTATGATCTAGTTCTTGATCAATAATCTAGATCACTTACAACACGCTGTTAAATTCCTCATAATCGTGCTTGTAGCTTCTCAAAAATGACTAATAAACAAAATTATCATAAAACTGAATAACTGTATCTTCCTTGATTGCTTTTTTGCAACATTTTACTTTTAATTGCCGTTAAGTTTACGAGGCAACGCCAGAATCTTATTAGCCGAATTAATGTGGTACCAGCGGTGCATTTAAATTTAGGGCAAACGACGATTATGGGTAATTTTTATTCTACCAAACAAATGTTTGGCAAGGTGCTCACCGTAGTACAACAGGTGTACCACAAGAAACTCAGCTCATTAAGTGCAGGTAGAAACGTCGACACCATTTTCACCTGAACAGCACGAGCTCACCGACCGGATATCAGAAAAACACGCAGAAATAAATGGTATTAACGCTCTAGGATTATTCTAAGGCGATTATTAAGTAGACGCAATTATTTTATAGGGCAAAAAGTGCATTTCAGGTTGCTAGAAAGGCGTCGTGGGGTACTACTGATAGTACTATCGATGATTACACCTTTCGCACCTCTTATTATTACAAGAATAAAGAAGACCTTTGTGTTAAATAATGTAGGTAGACACGAGAATGGGAATACATAGGTCCTCAAAGAGAAAGTGTTGCGGGTTATGTCGTAGGTGAGCGATAAAGCATGAAAAGAGACCGATTCAAGGTCAGGAAAGATTCAAACTACTATTTATCTTTGAAGACTGAAAGTCGAGGTCTTAGGAAATGATCCAAAATATAAACAATTATCAAAAGTCGAACTTGAAGAACCGGGTGACCAAGTATTGGAAAGTTAAAAATCAAATTAGGAATTTGCCAATACAGTGATTAATTTAATTCATCTACAAGTTAATTTATATAATTACTGCTTGAATGAATGTCATAATTACCTGCCATGTAATACATTCATAATGTGTAATTAAATGACATGATTTTCAAGTTGCATTCGGCAGAATAGTGATTGAAAAGAGTTGCAATTGTAACTTAAGTTTGTTTATAATTGGAGATTTTATCCATCTGGAGAAATAAATTAGGTAAGTGTATTTTCTCGACAGTCGGTTGATCCGCTCACATATGAGACATTCAATTTTAACCTCAATAAAAAATTGCCTTTTAGTAGGTGATATTGTTTATGTCGCTGTATTTTGGGAATGTTTCCAATTTCTATGATTAATAGAATTTCTCCTCGATTAATTGGTCGCCGTGAACTTGAACTTGAGTGTCTAAATGAAGTAACATTTCTTGTACCTTGACAGCTTCATTTTTGGTCGTCGAAACATAAAAGCTCTCGACTTGACTTTGTTTGTTTTTCTTTATGATAATGAACTTGGCAGCAATATTAAACGTCACTGAAAACGAGCGATTAAATGTGTAGTTAAGTAGTTAGGTACTTGAATATATGTGTTGTTTGTAGGACACTTTTTGACAACCGCAATTTGTGTTTCTGGTTCGTTGGCACGTAGGCGCAACTTGTGTTCAACAGTCTCAAGACACGACCTACATTTAACTTCCTCTTCAGAGAAAGTTTCACCAGTCATATAAGCATAATGGGGCATTCTTTTTCCCTTTTATCGCATATAAACTCACTTATGTTGCGGTTATTATTCTTTATTTCTATATGTATTTTTTATTGTGTATTATGTGGTTTGGCACGATTTGGAAATTCTTAACACAATGAAACAATCTCAAATAATTGGTTAACTCATTATAAAATTCGGGTAATTGCCTTCAATCCTGAAGAAATGCAAAGCCGGCCGGTGTTAGGAGCTCCACATTTTATGCACTTTTTAATTTCATTGTTACTGCTAATTATGTGAAAACTTATTTTGGAAACAACGAAGCGGAAGTTTTAGTATAAATAATTATAATGAGATGCAAAACACTGTCCAAATTAATCACCTAGAAATTTCGAAATAAATTTAAATACAATTCCAATTGATGTAATACTTCAATACACATTTAGTTGCGAATTAAGGATGCGGTTGATTGTAACAAATTCTCGTGGCTAACCGCTAAATGGATTAAAGAACTGTGTCATCTTAATCCAGTGTATTCTAGACCGGACTTGCATATTCAATAATCACTTGACATCAACATAAATTTAGATACATGACAGAATGAGAGAAAAACAGATTTCGATTTTTGTGGTCAAAGCATTCTCGCGCGTTCAGGAAATAAAAATTTACCTACCAGTACAAATTATCAAAAAACTATCCAGAGCAACTTTTTGATTGAGTTCGTAAAAAGGGCACAGAACAGAAGAATCAAAAGAATAGAAATTGGCCTAAATTTCCATTTTCAGCACAATTCCTCTCATGTTGACAAAGCAAAACGAGTGTTTAAATTGTCGTAAAACTTTTGTGTCATGGAAATTAGGGACTTTACCTTAATTTACATGCTAATTTAATCATTATAAATGCATTTTTGCTGTTAGAAAGTTTGATAAGCTTTCAAGTACTGGAATCTATTTTAGTCGGTCCGTCTTTTTAATTCCCAATTATCGTCCATCGTCTCTTAGTACTTGCGTAATTTAGGTAGCGGCAGAAGAAGACTGTAAAGTTAAGGCGCGTTGCGTTGCTGCGAACCGTATTTCCGTTACGTTGTCTCTCAATGAACCCAAAATTCAGGAGGGGAAGCCCGAAATTGTGGCAAGGGATGGCGCAAACGGTTTTTTTTCGGCGTCCTTGCTGAAAATGTCGGCGCGCCTTCTCCAGTCACTTCGTGCCGAAGAGCTAGATATTGTTATTAACCTGTTTCAGGCATGGAAAGTTTTCCTAATATCAAAACACTTGTCAGAATCCTAAATTCGTGGGGAAATGAGATGAATCCAGGTCCGGTAGACGCTCAGACGACTTCAGTAGTAGTTTTCTTGTAGTTTGTTAAGTCACGGTACTGAAACAACTAATACACAGGCTAGAGAAATCTGGGTCATCTCCGCATCCGGATTCTATGCACTGTCCACCGACCTTGACATCGCTTTACTGGATCAATTTTTTTAAGGATTTTTATAAACTTTCTACTCTCTCGATATTTACACTAAATACAGGCACTAATTATAGGCATACTAGGTTTACGAGGTAAAACAACTAAATCACTTTTAAGAAACTGACCTCTTGTTAACATCTTCAGACAATAATAAACAACAGGTGCTATTCTGTTATTACGTCGAAAATAAAGAGATCCGTTTCCAATTGTCAATTCTTGCTTTCCTGACAAAAAGATATTACAATTGAGTAACTTGTTACGTTACACAAAAAGTGAGATAATGTCCTCCAACATAATTCGAAATTGTCTCCTTGCGTGCAGGACTGGACCAGACAAATTAAACCATCCAACGACAAATAAAATCGATGGGCCGGACTTACATTATTAAACAATTAAATTTTTAATTAATACCTCATTATTAACTAGAGCAGTAAATGGAAGCTTTAATTGTATTTTCGAATAAATGAAATAAAAAGTAGGCAACGTTTCATCTTTCAAATGTAAAAATAATGACGTGCCCTTTTGACCTAAAATTCTATCTTATGCAAAAATTCCTGAACTTTTATGACTGTGCGAACTTGATAATGAATACGAGAGTTTTGTCACCAACAATTGGAAAAGTAGCACGACTCGTAATGTTATTCTATTATTTTTTTGTTGGAGTTTTTTTGTTTGCGTGGTCGAAAGTTAAACAAAATTATGAGAGCTTCAGTGTTGTAACGTTTTATTCTTATCGAATTTGCAAAAAATAGAAACTAAGAAAGCTTCACTAGAGTGCACGCTATTGTTTAATTATAATTACATGTTATAATATTTTTTCTTAGAAAAACGAAAGTTTCGAATTTATTTTATGTCTCGTCGTAATAAATTCATTTCTCTGGTTATCCTTTCTGGGATGTACCAGCATATATGTGGTATATCCGGGTGAGTACATCAATATGGGCTAGCGATTTGTCAGTGAAAGCTATGACTCAGTAAAGCTTGCGTCATGAATTTTCCACATACATAAAATTATCAAATTTAAGAGGGTACAAAGCTTTTGTAACGACACTTTTACTTTGAATTCAACCAGACACTCATTGTTACTAATTACTTATCGCATCACTTGGCTCTTCGTGTTAGGATATCGATAATAAGGAATTAATTCTATTATTTTCCTATTTATTATTCCAGTTCCGTTAATTGTTGATAATGAACTGCAAATAACTGTTAACGTTTGAAGGTAATTGCTCATATAGTTTAACAAAAATATAAATATATCGGTCATTTTATATTTAACGTTTGGTTCCATGCGAGTAAAATTTTAAAATACCCCGTTAATTAATTTGCTCCAATTTTTATAGAACATTGGCTTTTACTATGTGATGGTGGTTTTCAGGTTGTAACATGAGCTGAGTACACAATTCGGGGATCTTAATATTCCACAACTTATTCCATTCATTAATATTTAATTTAAAATTTTGTTTCGTATTGTCTTTATAATTGACAATTAAATAAATTGTTTCATGTTTTTACAAGAATGGTAAAGAAAGTTTGCTAAAACATAAAAGAAATCTAAGAAAAGATAATAAGACAGTGAAAACTCGATAACGCGAACCATCATTTTATATACAAATAAAGTTATATAAAATAACCGAAAATTAACTGTCTACAAATTATTTCCTGAATTTTACTACAGTAATGTACGTCTAATTCGCACCTTGGATAAATCGGACACGTTGTCTAAAGTTGATCCGATAAATCGATCTAATTGAAAACATGTTACATAGTTTGGTTATAACAAAAACGAGAGTGACAAACAGAACATTATAAATTGACAGTTGGTTTGCACAAATGGCATGAGCATGTAATAGGGCTTAAAGCTTGTGCTCTTATATGTCTTCTGTCTACTGGAAATTTCATCATGACAATTTGTTATCTAGTCATCCATGAATGTTGCTCGGCATGTCGTGTTATTATTCACGATGGCTGTCAAAGTGAGAGATGTAAAACAGAAATATGACAAAAATCGGAATTAATAATTCAAAAAACATTAAAATCACAATTCTACATTTATAATGAATGTTATTTTTTTATTTGGTTTAATAGCACGACATACCGAGCAGAACTAGACAAAATGAAAACTATTAAAAATCTTTCTATGTCTGATTTCAAAATCACCCTGTATACAGTATGTCCCCGGATTGAGTTCACAAGAGGAAAAAATAAACGTTATTTTTTATTTTACAAAAAAAATGACAAAGGAATAATAATTTTTGCTTAATTTAAAATAAATAAATCTTTAATTAAAACTTTAATATTATCAAGCTGTGTTCTTAAAATCGAAAAAAACAAACAATAACGAAGAACTTTTTATTTTTAATTTTGCAAAAAGGCAAAAAGGAATAAAATTTGTTCTTTAACTCAAACCAATTTCCACTATTTGATTGACCCATTACCTGTTTTAGCACATAGTTCAATTCTAACTCGTAATTCTTTAAGACTGTTTCAAATTTTCTCAGTTATTGTTAAGAATGCAATTGCATTTCTTCTCCAATTTTTTAATATTTACACATTATTGGGTAAATTTTCTTTTAATATTTAACGCACTATTTGATATTGTGAATCCACAGCCTGCTATTATTTAAATACGATTACGAAATTTAATAAATAAAAATAAAAAAATTAATTTTAAGAGTACAAACTAATAATTTTTGAAATTTTAATTGCAGATTTATCTGTTTTGGAACAAGCAAAAAATGTTATTTCTTTGTCATTTTTTTTTGTAAGATGGAAAATAAACTTTTTTTTCCTCTTGTGAACTCAATCAGGGGACATACTGTATGTGTACGTAACGACGCTATTTTAATTTTTTGAATAAAAAAAATTCATGCATGCTACATTCGTCGCACATCCACTCTCTACTCTCTACTAATTAACTGGTGTCAAGAACTGTTAAAATGTAGAATGTGTTTAAATGGTGTTTATTTCCTCAATATAAGTGAATGTTGGAAATTGCAATCAAAAATATTTACAAATAACGAAACACTTTAAAAATTAATTAATTAAATTTAAAAAAAGTCCTCTCCAACGAGGATTGAATTCACAAGAGGAAAAAAAACGTTATTTTTCATTTTACAGAAAAATGACAAAGGAATAATACTTTTTGCTTAATTTAAAGTAAATAAATCTTTAATTAAAACTTTAATATTATCAAGCTGTGTTCTGGAAATCGAAAAAAACAAAAAATAACGAAGAACTTTTTTATTTTAATTTAGCAAAAATGTCAAAGGAATGAAATTTGTTCCTTAACTCAAACCAATTTCTACTATTTGATTGACCCATTACCTGTTTTAGCACCTAGTTCAATTCTAACTCGTAATTCTTTCGACTGTTTCGAATTTTCTCAATTATTGTTAAGGATGCAATTGCATTTTTTTCTAATTTTTTAATACTTACACATTATTAGATAAATTTTTCTTTAATCTTTAACGCACTATTTGATTTTGTGAAGCCACAGCCTGCTTTTATTTGAATACGATTACAAAATTTAATAATAATAATAATAAATTTAATTTTAAGAGTACAAACTAATAATTTACAAATTTTAATTGTAGATTTATCTGTTTTTAAAAAAGCAAAAAATGTTATTCCTTTGTCATTTTTTTGTAAAATGGAAAATAAACTTTTTCTCCCTCTTGTGAACTCAATCCGGAGACATACTGTATGTACTTATTATAAAAACACTAAAAATAATTTGAATTTTTGTCTTAAAAAGATTATCATAAATATTTGGAACAAACCACCTCTAAGTTTCTTAGTTTTTTTCCCTTGTTTGGACATAGAATTTGCTGATTCACCATTAATTTATTTTTTAATATTAGATATATTTTGCGATATGAAACAAAAAAATTAGCAACGCAAAAATATTATTTTTTGAACCCACTTAATTGTGTCTGACACTTGCATAATAACATAAACTTTATTAGGAAATTACAGATTAATTTTATCTGAAAATTAAGCCCGCATAGTGTTTCGTCAACGTTTTATTGAAACATGAAATTTCCTCAATAAAAGGAAAAGTCCGCGAATTGTTTTGGTCAATGTTTGTCAATCACTTTCGCATCCTTAAAAAATTCCAAAGGGTGATCAAAGAAAGTCAATAGCGTCATAAAATGAATCATTTCAGTGTTTTCCGGACTTGTTCAGGACGTTAACAAAATAAATGAAAGTGATCCGAATGAGTTGTCATTAAGGTAAAAATCCGGAATCAGTTTACAGTGGGTGTTAGTAAGTATAATCGCAGGATCCGGGCAGTGAAGCTCTTCAGAAAAGCTTTAACACTGTTCTACTAGTGGTTCGTTATTAAGAGTGGGGACTCTTAACTTTCACGTCAATATAAAACCAACGGAAGATTTTAAAGTGTATTACTTTTCGTTCAACTGACTTACTAACAACCTGGTGCAACGAGTTGGATTGCAGTGCTGATGTTCTGTGCTTGGTGCAAAAGGGTGTAGTGTAGATTACGTTTGCGAGTTATCAAAAGTAAGTAAAGAAAACATAAGAAAAATGGGAATTGTGCAGTGTATAAATCGACAAACCTGGATTAAATAAATGAACTGATAAAGCTTTCAAAAGCTCGATTACATTTAAAGTGATAACAAGTGATAATATCGTGGATTTCGAATTGTGATAGTGGCTAACTAAAGGTATCAATTTCAAAAACACATTACAGTGATGAATTTAGACGAAGACCGCCTCTCTGTGTAAATGATGTTGTATTGGGCACACAGTGGAAATGAAAGCAAGGCAGTGTGTCAATGGACTTCAAAGGCGCACGCAGGCGCATCTTCTTCGACATATTTTTCGAACAAGTGTAAATTATTATTGACAAAATTATTATTTTATTACTTTACGGTACCCAAAAAGGCGCAAAGATTTGACGCTTCATTTTAACCAACGCGAAATGTTCTCATCTGAACCATTGACACCAAATTTGCTTACTGTCTTTGATTTTCTTTCAAGGGGTGCGGATCTTTAAAAAAATTCAGTCACTCTGTTATGAGCTGAATTTTACAAATAAACTTTCAAAAGCCACAATATTATCGAAAATGTAAAACGTACGCAGCTGAAAAATTCGAAGCAACTCATTTTTGACAGAATATTTGACAAAAATTGCGGAACTTAAAACAGGCAAAATGCAATTTTTATTTTCATTTTGATAACACCTGCGTTTCAGATTTAGCTTTAAAATTGTTTAGACAATCAGGCACCCAATCTATTAATTATAGAGAAATTTATATTTTGGGTCTAAATTTTAGGTTGCACGTGCTGCATCTGTTCATTGCTAAAACTAAAAATTGCTATTATACTTATTCCTTCTTTTTCGTCTTAGAGTGTCAAAATTTTTGCAGTTTTTGATTAACGTTCGATGACTCTGAATGCAGTTCGGACGTCTTATGAAAGTCTTTTTAGTTCGACTAGGTTTAGCTCCGCGTGCAAATATTGTCATTTCGTCAGAAAAAGAGCATTCATTCATAATTGATTGTGGATGCAAGGAAAGTCATGTAAACAATGCCCCCGGTTCAGGTTTGTTGAGTAGTTCTGCTCTCTAGTCAAAAACAATGAAAAGAGAAAATACCAAAATTTCATGAATGCCAGCACTTAATTGATGTAAATAATTGGAAATCTGTCAAAAAATGCATGAAAGTCTTGATGTTACGTTTCGTGATCTCTAAGCGGAAAGAGTCCGAAAAAATGTATGAGCGTTGTTATAAATTGTTCCACAATTAGTTACTTCCTCTCATTCATTGTAGCTTTCGGAGATTCTTTGGTCGTAACAATTTTGATATTTTCGTGAGGAGTTATCTGGCGTGATTATCATCACAGTCATTGTTATCAAATGTGTAATAAGATACTAAACTACATCAAACAGAATGCGTGTTCTACTTTCTAATAAGAGTGTAGTAGGAAGAATGTCGGTCGATGATGAGAAATAGATAATTCTTTGCTCCACTGCTCCGGCATCTGCATTTCTCTTGCTGCAAAACATATTAAGACAAGGTCAAGAACTTGCGGCGCGGTAACATTGAACTAGTAGTAGTAACGCGATCAAATCAAGTTGATTTTCACAGATTTCGAGACACTTGTAAATGATGTAAGTAGTAATGATAATGATATTGATAATAAATGAATGTGGTAACTCTTAAAAGACGCTGAACTGTGCTTGCAGAGTGTGTTAGTGGGTCAAAGTCTGTCATGAGCTGCGGCTAAAAGCGGTACGTTTTACACTGTGTTGGAATTGATTAAAGCAATGTTTGATCATCCTCCTTCCTGTAACCATAATAACATTTTCACAATTTTGGTTTCAGAGCCGATAACAGCTTAGTGCTACTGACATAGTTCCAGCAACATGACAGGGTTATTGAAAGTTTTTCGTTTTGGACTTGTGATCGTATTATTTTTAAAGGTGGGTTCGTGGTTTTGCAATGTCCTCAAGTGACGATTTTCTCTGTGTAGGAAATACAGTGTGATGCACCACTTTCCGATTCAGCGTCCTTGCCGTTGGAGCACCGTGCTGTTTATGGACCACCTTTATCATCGCCCGGATCTGGATATCCACCTGCGATTTTACAACAAGGAGGCGGAGGTGGCTCTTCAGATGACCCCTGGCCTTTGGCGACGCCTGACATGCCTCAAATTAAACACTTACAAGTGCAGTGCGAAAAGACACACATGAGAGTTAACATTGAATTCGATCGTCCATTCTATGGCATGATCTTCTCCAAGGGATTCTATAGTGACGGTCATTGCGTCCACTTGAAACCTGGAACAGGACATCTTAGTGCAACTTTTGAGATCTTTCTCAATAGTTGCGGAATGTCATCATCAGCGAATCATAACTCCGGAGGTTATGGAGGCCCCACACCTAGTGGTAGCTACGTAGAAAATACCATTATTATCCAATACGATCCTTACGTGCAAGAAGTCTGGGATCAAGCAAGAAAATTACGTTGCACTTGGTACGATTTCTACGAAAAAGCAGTTACTTTCAGACCATTCCAAGTCGATATGTTACACGCTGTTACTGCAAACTTCTTGGGAGACAACCTGCAGTGTTGGATGCAGATTCAAGTGGGCAAAGGTCCATGGGCATCTGAAGTCTCCGGTATCGTCAAAATTGGTCAAACCATGACTATGGTCCTCGCTATCAAAGACGATGAAAACAAATTCGACATGTTAGTACGCAACTGTGTCGCCCATGACGGAAAACGAGCCCCCATTCAATTAGTTGATCAATACGGATGTGTCGTACGACCCAAAATCATGAGCAAATTCCAGAAAATCAAGAACTTTGGACCATCAGCTTCCGTCGTATCATTCGCTTACTTCCAAGCATTCAAATTCCCAGACTCTATGAACGTACATTTCCAATGTGTCATTCAAGTCTGTAGATACAATTGCCCAGAACCTAAATGCGGTGGTCATCACAATCTTGGTTTGACCAGCGAATACGGACTTCCACCAATCAGCAACAATCTTGGAGATTTCGGTGGACACAATAATCTAGGCGACGAATATGGCGCTCCTTCATTAGCCGAATACGGAGTTCCTCCAGCGGCTTTCCCCGATCCGCGACATCCTACAGGTCCAGCTGGGGCCTACTCTGAAAACAACCCTGACGTGGTCCCTGCCCCGCAAGCACAAATAACATCTTCATCGACGTCGTCGAATCCTCCACCATCATCTCCAGCGCCTCCACAACTCCCCCCACAACCAAACAACGATATTCATTTACCTCCTCCACCACCACCAGGTCACCACGGAACCTACAACACCGTAAAAAGAAAGAGTACCATTCCCGAAGAGTTTGAAGGTAACTTAGCTACTCTTGGGGGAAGACCCCGTTCGGTGGAAAACCTCCCTGCGGAACTGCAAGGCGCTAGAAAACGGCGCAGCTATGACGATGTCATGGACGTCGTCGTCAGCCACCATGTCTACAAACGTGAGTCTCAAGAAATGACTGATGTCAATACTAGTAGAACGATCCAAGTGGTCGCTCCAGGAGATGTAAATTTTGCTTTGAATCCGACGCAAAGCAACGAGACTGTCGTGATTCAATCATCATCAGCAGCGTCGTCGGATCCGGAAACGATTTGCATGTCAGTTCCTAGCTTCGTCGCTGGGTTGGTAATGCTTTTGTTGGTCCTCATCGTAGCTAGTTTGGTAGCTGCGTTCTTGTTCGTTCGAGTGAGAGCTATAGATCGCAAAGGAATTACAACAGTTTTCGCAGGTCGAGGAGGATACGACAATGCGGAATTTGTGAAAGTGGCCAACTGACAATCAGGTTTAAAAATTAACGATTAATACGTACATTCTGAAGGTTCCAAAGATGTTCAGGTTATAAGCAAGTGATTGTGCGAGTGAGTAATATACAGATCAAAGTGCGCTCACTTCCTGCAACATGATTCTTCCTCCGTTGTTAAAACTTTCTGTCTAGGTTTTTCGAGATAAATTTACAATAATGTCAACGCCGACGGGCGAACGACTACTTATTTAAGAATCTTTAGCTTTTATGTTTACATATAAGTCAAAGTAAGTGTAATTTAACACTGTACGTGTATTACTTGAGAGTACGATTGTAAGATATTTGTTTGACAAACATTATTGGTTATTTATTGATTAATATTGTATAAGTTATTTTGCTCTTATTTAGAGCAGATTTTACTGACCCAATATCTATTTATTTTTCTCTATGTGCGCAGAAACTAGTCTTGTAATTAGGACGTCGTCCATATGTAAATATATTTGTATGAAAATACTCAAAATAAATTTAACCAAAAATCCACATATAGCGTAATGAAAACACAACGGAAAACACAACGTTGTGTTTTCATTCTTTTACTTTTTGCAGTGTTATTGCTACGCCTCGGATTTTTTATGAAGCAGTTATAATCGCCACCATGTACTTACAAATAGTCTAGTTTCAAAACAACGGTGTTAACTGTTTCATATAAAAATATACAAAACTTAAATCAAAAAAAAAAATCCTTCAACTGTATTATATTTTTTTACTTGCAGTATTATGTATGTTGATTTTTAAAGCATAACACTGAGTGTAACTTCAATCCACTATTTTTGAATCAGAAATTATTTATAAATAAAAAATGTATCAATATCTCAATTATTTTGAACCCAATCTGCCCTGTTAAATGGTAAGTATGCAGAACATGTGTCAGATTAAGGTGATAAATTCCTTGGAAAACAGCGCAGTTTAATTTAGCCGTTTCTAGGTTGCATGAAAACTATCATAAATAAGTTATGTAAATAATTCACTCAGGTAAGAAGCTAAATTAGAACATTCAGAAAGACGTGCTAAACGAGAATCAAAACAAGACGATTCTTTTAAATAAACGTGCTCACTCTGTCGGTGTAAACTGAAAACTAGTATTAATTATACTCTCCGAGTTCTGCAACCAAGAAAACAACAGCTTTTTAATACTATTTGATTAGATAACACGGATTCACTGAGCAAAAAGGTGATTTTATTAATTCAAAAGTAGAAAGCTTTGTTGCAACAGCTGAATTTTAATTTACAGTGACAGTCAGCTTTCGACCCCTTTTCAGAGACGATAATTGTTTTAACTGAACATTTGTTGTGCTCATGACATTGTCAGTCAGGTAACCAATTAAAATTGACCCCAATACATGACCCTCTTATAACTTATAAAAAGATGCAGGAGGAAAGTGATCGGTAAATTCACAATTTAATTTAAATTTAATAACTTCTGCTTTTGCAATCTGGCCCGGTTTACAAGCAAATAAAAATAGTATCGTTCTTATAAGTTTGTAGAAGAAATGTTTGGTTCGTCCCAATTTTTTTTTTTATTTTTTTTTGTTCTAAAATTTTATAATTTATAATTTTACAATTTCTTAGAATTCTATTGCGACGGCATTAAAATCTCCAGAAAATTTTGAACAAATTTGTCGCTTCTGCTCGATGGTTTTTAAATAGACCCATTTATGCAAGCCAAGACCACAAAATTTAATTTACATAGTCTAGTAAAATTGTCCAAAAATTGTTTTATCTCGCAAAAGGCGGATTAGAAGATTTCATTCTTTTAGCTCGTGGTCCAAGACGAGTTTGTTTGACATATTTCATATTTCCAAAAAATATTTTTGGAGTTTTTAGTTTTATTGTAGTTTAAAATATTTGCTTTGACAACTGTGACATGGTAGAAGCTAATAAGTTTGCTAAAACTTGCCAAATCCTTGGTTAAATCTCTTTTAGAACAAATCTTTCATTAATTATTTTTTAATTTCCCCTATTTACACACTAACAGCAATAACCTCTACAGTCGGTTTAGGTTGCAAGTGCCCGTTTTGACAGTTATTTCTTTATTTAAGGTTAATATTTTGATAAATTAATTGGCAAAATACCATAAATATTTTCCTAAAATTCGTAATTTTGGTAATTTTAGTGCTACAACTATGAAATCTGGGAAAATTACTAGTCATTAATCGTATATTAACTCTGTCAAATTTCAAAATTGTAGATCAAAGGACACAAATTTTAGAAATTTTTATTTTCATGACGAAACCGACATATGAGAAATCTTTCCCAAAAATTCGTAATTTTGATAGTTTTAGTGCTACAGCTATGAAATCTGGGAAAATTACTAGTCATTAATCGTATATTAACTCTGTCAAATTTCAAAATTGTAGATCAAAAGACACAAATTTTAGAAATTTTTATTTTTAAAGCGAAGCCGAAATATGAGAAATTTTACTCTAAAATTCGTAATTTTAGTAATTTTGGTGCAACAGCTATGAAATTTGGGGAAATTACTAGTCTTTAATCGCGTATTAACTATGCCAAATTTCAAAATTGTAGATCAAAGGACACAAATTTTAGAAATTTTTATTTTCATGACGAAGCCGACATATGAGAAATCTTTCCCAAAAATTCGAAATTTTGGTAGTTTTAGTGCTACAGCTATGAAATTTGGGGAAATTACTACTCTTTAATCGTATATTAACTCTGCCAAATTGCAACATTGTAGATCGAAAAACACAAATTTTAAAAATTTTTATTTTCAAGGCATCAAATTTGGGCAAATTACTAGTACTGAAAGATTCTTTTGAATTCAAATAAAAATGAAATCATTCTACATTCTACATGCTATTTTACCTGTTTACAAGCTTCCAGCAATTTTAATCGGAGAGAGCTTCTACGTATTTTTGGTTGCATGACTAGTTTTTAGTTGCACTGAAAAAGAAATCTGAACTTTTAATTTTTCTTGTCATAAATATTATCTAAGACCTCTTTATATTTGTATACAATAATAATTAATAAGTTGCTTCTAGCACATCCAATTATATATTATTTTAATATTTTTAAAAATTAAAAAATTTAATATTTTTTTTACATTTTTCTGTATTCAGATTTGACATATATACCAAAATTGTTTCTACTAATTTTGCAACACTTTTAAAAATAGAGTGAGAGTGAATAGAAGTCTAAAAGTAAGTGTAAGTCGAAAATTGAAATAGAAAACACGCTGAATATGCTTGACATTGTTGAAACACGACAGGTAATAGAAAGAGTCATTGAAACAATTATTAAACATTTTTTGAAATAGAAAGAAATGGAAACATCCGGACGTTATTTTTTAAAACTGCATCAAAAAGTCCGTTTAAAGTCTGAGGAAAAAAGAACTCATGTCTTTCAGTTCAATTTTTCTGATTCCGAGAACGAAAATTGCTTTACAATTATAAAACTATTGCGTAATTTAAAATGTTGGTGAAGTCTATTTTTACTAAAATTTTAACCCAGAAGGATTTAAACAACAAAACATCAAAGTGTTTTTTAATCTTCAAAATGAATTAATATTTAAATAATTTGCAAAATTTACAAATTGAATTCATTAACATCGAATTTGGTACGTTGTTATTAATTTTTCTCAATTTTAAGGTCGATTAAAAATTTGAGAACTTTACGTGACACAAAGTTCAGTAGTTCAAATGTGATAATAATAAAAATGATGATTTTATTTAATTATGGCTATTTAACACCTAATAATGCTTATCATGTTAGTGATTTATTATGACAGCTTTACTAATTACTAATACTGAAATGAAAAATTGACATTTATAGAGCTCGACACAATAAATTCAATTAAATTAAAAAATCAATTATTTCACTGTCTTGTAATAAACGCCTAGTAAGTTACATTACCTAATGAGACGATAAAATCCCTGAAAGCATTTTACTACAAAAAGCAATACAGACAACGAAAGATTTCTTTGTATGGTTGCCAACAAAGAAAGTCGATACTGAATCGGTGGATAAGCTTTTCACCGATTTATTTAATTAAACGGTACTTACGTATTGCACGTTACATACATATATTTAAGTAAGCAAGCAAACCAAGCCACGATTTGTAAGTCTGGTAAATGTTTTTTTAACCTACTTTGAGGGGTACATTATCTAGTTGTCTACAAACCCCATTTTAAATATTTCAATGAGAGTTAATTTACAATAGTCCAATGATGCAAAAGAAACAGAATAAGATAACGAATTGCCAGGAAATGAGAAATAAAAATTATGTCGTAAACTATAAACATACACGACTACAAAAATTAGTAATTAAGAAACTTTTTATCTATTAAGTTGTGATTATTTATGTAAAATTCAGCGAAGGATACTTCGTAAAAAGTCGACAATGTATCTTTGTAATAACTAATAAATAACAAGTTTATTTGAAATTTTACTTCCGCGATTCAACGTGATAATAACCAACACCAATAAACATCACTGTCGTATCCCTTGGCTTGCATTATTATAATTTCATCAAGGTAGTAAGTGAATGTTTCGTTTATACTTTTGTTTAGAAAGAACCTTGAGTCGTGTTTCGATTCCGTTCTCCCAAAAAAATTAAAGCTATTTTTATTAAACTTGTCAGCATTCTCTTTTATTTAAATAAATCGGCTGTGATTTTGCTAAATTTGAATACTGGAAGGCTGCTCACACACATTTTTCTTACACTGAAAATGGTTTTATTTCGTTTAGTTCATGATGAGAAACGTGGATTTCATGTTCACTTTTTATAGAGTTGTGGGCACATTTTGTTAATTATGAATGACCCTGTATATATCCGGGTTTGTTTTATAAGATCTGTGTTTTCCAGATCTACGTAGGTTCAATTAAATGGAAAAAATGAAAATATGATTCTTGCGAAACAATTTTTTCCAAATTTGCATTTCAATTAAAACAACAAAAGATGAACTTTTCTTTATATTCAAATAGGTGTAGATAAGACAAAATTTGATGAAAATCAGGTGAAGTTATTTGAAGGTTTATTTGGTAACCATTGCATCAGAGCCGAGAAATTTAAATAAAATAGTAGGACATATTTTTATTGTTTATGTACAGTTATACTTAGTCTACCAAGAGGAAAAAATTCTTATTTTGCATAATACTTTCCATGTGGTGCATACGACTGTATTGTACACATGCTAGTTCATGCTTATTACTTATTTATTTATTTATTTATTTAGTCAAGTCAAAAGTTTGAGAGATATAATAAAACCAAAGCCAACAAGATAACTAAAATAATTGAGACAATAAATTACACATAAGCAATAAAATTAATTGAATCTGTAGATTTGCGATGTTTAAATAGGTTAACCGTCGTCAAATGAGAATATCTTGACTATTCACGATACGCTTCAAGGGACAACGTCTTTTCAAAGAACATCTAGGAGAATCAATTTTACATTCCCGAACACAATAAAGTTTTAGTCACAGTCTTGAAAAAGTACTTTTACTTCCAGTGACTTAAGTTTTAACATTTGCTCAAATTGTGTGAATAACCTTTTACTTTTACTTTCCAGCAGCTGGAAAACCTCAGGATTTTCTATCTCAATGTTATCTTAAAAATATGTAATGATCTCATACTTTATACAGTTTTAATTTGTCATTGTCCCTTTTATTTTCAGCGACAGAGGGGTTGCTCAAGATTTATTTTTACAAGCTGCGTCCTCATTTTTCGCTATAGCTTTTTGTTATTTTTCTACTATTAAAGCTTGTGCATCAGTTAAAAATAAAGTTTTCACAACTTCCGCAACTAAAATGTCCTTGTTGATACTATAAAAAACAAATGTTACTGAATGAATTTTTATTTTTATAACGAGACAAAAATAACCTTTTGATTGTTGTTGCCAACATACCATTTTGAGAAGTGATTTATCTTACAATTTTGATATAAAAATATCCACGCTTAGTACGTGGACACATGCATAATAGTTGCTCAAAGATACTTTCACCCAAACCCAAGACGTTACAGTATTATATAACAGGTGTGTGTTCACTGAGAATATAGTTTTGATTACAAAATTGATATCATCTTGTTAATACAATGTTAATGATATTTTAACTATTTTATCGCATTGTTAGGCGATAAACGTTGCTGGAAAATGAGCCATCTGTTTATGCTCTAAGATTATATTATGAATAATTTCCACTAACGAACAGTTCTAACTTCCAGAAAATTCTGCTAATCAATTGATTCATGCAAACGAATAACAGAATTTGGAATGCAAAAAAACAAAATTGTTTTCGGGTTAAACATTTAATTTATTGTTCTTTTAAAATAGCTTCCAGTTAGTCCTGAAGAAAACAGATGTAGGATCACACGAATGACCAAATTTGCGCGAAAACGGTCATAAACTGGTGTTGAAGAAACGAGTCATAATCGCCACCGTTGGACCTTTATGGCCTGTCAGTCATAATTTCATTGATAGAAAGTTGTGGTCGTCATACAAGAGTTATACTGTAGACACCTGTAGAGTTTAGGTCTGATGGAATTCTTATTTGTTATTGGAACTTTCGATGTCTCGATGATTATTGTAATTTTACTCTGTTCGCTTCAAGTAAGTGCAAAGTAATTCGCGGCGGGGAGAGCGGATGTTCGAAGTTTCAAGGATGCTTCGATCCTGCAGTCTCGACTTGTGTGCGTTGTACTCGTTAACAATTGCCATGTGACTATCGACCCATATCCGATTATGTAAGGTCTCTAAGTTTACACAAACATACTTCAGAATGACCTCCAGTTGGTTGTCGAACATTAACAGTATTATTATTCTTGCAATTAGGTATAATGACTCAATGAGTTGATAGATCGAAGAAAATATAGAGTGGTAGATTTGAGAAGACGAGTTGGAAATATTTCAGTGGCTTTTTAAACTCGTTTGCAGTTTGCATGTCGGTTAAACTAAGATCACTTTCACTTCCCTACAAAGAGAAGACCTTGAAGCTTTGAACAGGTAAAATCAGTCTCGAGGACAGTCGAGCCAACACAAAACGATTCATTACTTAATAGCACAACAGCGCTGTCGGTTGCGCCATTTTCGTTACTACATATGCAGCAGGGATAAGACATGATTTTCTTCCAAAAAACCACTCATTTAGACTGTTGACAAGTCATTATTTTCAGTAAAATGACCTTGTTTTCAAGATAAAAAAAATTAGCATCACCTACTCAGCAGCGAATAACTACTTTTTTGAATTTAGTAGTTTAGTAATTTGAACTAGAATTGATTGAGTCAATGTCATTGTTTGCAATGGGTTAAAAATTCAAGTAGAATGAAGCAGTTTTGGGTTGTGAATGCTCATCAGTGGAACGAATCTCGATGAAAGGAGCAGAGCAAAATACGCGAAGGCGACTTTTGGAGTTCCACTTTTCGGATTTGGACGTCAGTTCCAGTCAGATATTACGCGATAGTGAAAGTGCTACGCCATGCCTACTTTCCCTTGCTCGCATAACGTAATACTAACATAACAATAGAAGCGTATTACACACGGCCGGTGGCACCGCGCCTTTTCTCTCTTCTGTCTTGTAGTTCTTGAGCGGTGGTCAATTCCAAGAGACGTTGTAGTTCGCGTTCGGCACCGTGGGATTTTGGAAATAAAAGCGTTAGTGAAGGTCAGAAAAAAAACATTATTAGATCTTTCTATTCCCAGCGCCTGTTATTGCATCGGTATTATACAACCGTTCCCCCTCTCGCGAACCAAGTATTGTGAAAGTCCGGTTGTGGCCCCTGTTTGGGCCCCGCTCGCGACGAGTCTCCTTGGCGAAGCCGGTGAAAGCAATTATTGAACACGGTTGGAATGCTGCTCGCTGCAACAGGCAAAGTGACGAATGCAGAATTTACTCAACATTCAACACTCGCCAAAGAACTGACAGTGCTAGTCCACCAAAATAGAATCTCTGGCGAAATGCAAATAGTCCTCGAGAATAAAAAATCCGCCAAATCGCGCGCAGTCGCTACTGCCTGTTCCTTTCGACCTTGAAAATAGAGAAAGAGAAGTTACAAGTGAGCTAGCAATAGGAAAAAAACTTGCGGTGTAGTGGGGACGCAAGAGAAAAGAGGGGAAAGTAAAGGGAGAAATTAAGAGTTAGTAGTATTACGTTTGATCCCGTGAGCAAAGCGGATGGTGATATTTTGCATCGCACTGCAGAATTTCGGGGGTGGCAGTGATCGAATTGCGACGTGAGGCACTAACATCGGCTATTTTCAGCACTTTGGGAAACTTGCATCGATAAACACCGCGTATTGTGAAGGCTCGTGTTCGTTCACTTTTACTTTCATTTGTGGCGCAACACGGTGTTGAGTCGTGCCCCAAAAATATAATCCAATCGACGCGAACATTCGAACATTGTAACATTTTGTGAAGTGTAACGACGGTGTTGATTGTGGAGCTATGGCTTGCTGTGGTACAACTAGTACTAGTGCTAGCAGTGGTGCGTACTTTGGTACTCGCGGCTGCAATACAGTCGCGGGTGCCGCCCTCTAGGACCACATTGTCTCCGGGTAAATATCTCATTTAACATTTTTACCACCCCTGCAACCTGTTGGTAGCTAACGCAACATTTACTCGCGCACGGTATCGGCGCGCCTCGTGCTATCTTGGCCTATGCCTAGTACTGATAAACGTTACGCTGCTGAAAGTTTACGCGTTATGCAATTCACATTTCTATTCTTTTCTGTCTGTTACACCACAACCTTTGTCACAAACTCCATACTTTCATCGCAATCTCCTTCATTATGCACAATCAACACCTGTAGCTAAAGGTGTGTCTCTACATATAAATCTGTAAATCCAAATTCTCCTCTGCACCCAAGAATGCCGTTTACCTTTCCAACACTTTTTATTCGCACTCGAAAATCCAACCCCCGATCAAATCAAAACAAGCCGTTATTGCGCTTTATTGTCTTTATACATTACATCTCATTGTCAATTTTAGAAATGTAACGCGAATAGCCTTGAATAGTGAACGCACTTTCATTTAAAATTGTGTAAAACATCACTTCGCGCGAGTCTACAGGGCTACAGTCGAACCTTCATAACTCCTTCGAAAACTGTACATATTTCGACAAGCGTACAAATTAGCGGCAAAACGATCTAGATCTCTTATTATTGCCGAAATTTCGTATGAATCAAAGCACATATCTTCTGAAAATCCGTCTAAATCAATTCCGTTACGTCGGTAATTTAAGACAAAGCTCGCGGTTGCCACCCAACGCCATCAAACTTCTTATAGATGTGTATCAAAGTCTACAAGTAGAAATATTTTTAGGTTGTCCTTGACAAAATTACTGAATCCGCCATGTACTCAGAGGAACAGGATTCCCACGGCTTATTAACCTTGCATTATGGCAAACATCATGCAACTATAGTGGACGAAATCAAAACTTGTTTTGCATCGGAGAACTTTGCCGATATGACATTTATATGTGACGATAAGACAACCTTAAACGCCCATAAATTGATAATGGCAGCAGCAAGTCCTTTGGTGCGTCGCATCCTCGGGGAGAGTGCCCATGCTCACGGGCCCAGTGTAGTGCTCATCCCGGGAATAAAAAGTTGTCACCTCCGACATCTGCTTGATTTTCTCTACAATGGCCAAGCTTGCGTTAAGGTAAGATTTTCGTTTGAATTCAATCAGAATCCACTTTGTTTCGTTCCAGTCGAGTGAACTAGACAGCATCCAAGAGCTGTTCGAATTGCTGCAAATTAAGTCGGATATGTGGCAGTCTTCAACAGCTGAAGAGGCCGCCAAGTGTCAAGCCGAAATGGATGGCAGCAATTGGATCGCAGAAAATGACACTCGAGAATTAATTTTAGTAAAACGGGAAACAGACGACGAAGAGAAGGAAGAAGGCGAAATCAAAGACGACGACGATGAAGACGACACACTTGAAGAAAACAACACGTCTGAAGATGGAGACGGTCTTTCGCCGAATCCAGTCAACTTATCGTTGAACACAAAATCAATCGATGAAGACAAAGATGATGACAACGGTTCTGAGGTAAGCAACCGCATCACTTGCTGAGCAAGTGGTGCGTTAATATTGGAATAGTGTAATCACTTTCTTTGTGAGCAGTTGGACAAGAAAAACTCGGACACTTTGCGCATCGGTCAAACCACAGTGAAAATCGCTCCGAAAGTCCACGAACTCTCACAGTTCCATCACCATCGAATGAAACGAAAAAGCATGTACATAGAACCCATCGATCTGAAACAACAAGAAGAACTTTCCCAGTTGAAACAACCAATCGGTGACCAAAAGTTGATTTCTTTGGTACAAAGTCCGGACAACTACGTCGTGACTCCTCACCGAAAACGACGTCCAGGTTTTCACAATTCGCCGGCACAGAACCCACCTTTTGTCCCCTTCTCTCCGTCGTCGTACATTGACGACACAGTGGTGCACCATCACCAACACCATCGCTACAAGAATTTGCCTCCGTTGATTTCCGCCCATCATCCACTGTCGCTGTCGGCGCCGCCGTTCTTAGTAGATCGAACCTCCCGGACGCCGACCCCACAACAACACTCTGATTCTGGAGGACCTGCTGAGAGCGTCGTGGTCAAGTATCGACCTCCTAGTGCAGATCAAAGCTTAGCAGCGTCGGAAGCCTATCAAACGTTTGAACACACGTGGGGCGCCGCGTGGTCGTTATGTCAGACCCAGGTGAATCCGTCGACGACGACGAATGAAGATTCAAGAGACCCACCGGCGTCGTTTTCTGTTAGTGGTGGTGGTAGTGGTGGCGGCGGCGATTCAGCTGAGAGTTCTTCTCATACTCCAGCTAGCACAAAACAGGTGCTTCCGACGGTGCAGGTTCGAGAATATCGGTGTGAATACTGTGGGAAACAGTTCGGGATGTCGTGGAATCTGAAGACGCATCTTCGGGTGCACACTGGGGAGAAGCCCTTCGCGTGTCGATTGTGCGTGGCGATGTTCAAGCAAAAAGCTCACTTGCTGAAACATTTGTGTTCTGTGCACAGGAACGTTATTTCTTCCAACGATGGAAATTCCGGTCGGTTTAACTGTTGTTTCTGTCCATTATCCTTCGAGTCTCTTCCTGAGCTAATCAGGCATCTTTCAGGGCCCCACAATAATCTTCTTTTGAGCAAAAACATGCACGAGCTTAAATAACATTCCAAGATGAGGTCGTATATGATTGTTTTGAGAACGACTCCATCTCCTCCAAGTTGACGTTGATCGTTATATTGTGATATGAAATTTCTCTTACTAGTGCCTTTCCCGTGTGTATTGTGTGAGTCTAGGTGTAACCGACAACCCTCAGGGATGTAGTTGTAGTTTTAGCCCCGGGGTCAGGCACCACCAACAACAAACAGTGGGACCATACGTGCCTCCAATATCATTGACGTCCTTCTTATTGTGTTATAGTTTTATTTAGACATAATCTTGACCGATGTTGTGTTCAATGACTTTACGTACCTAAAAGCTGTGCGTGGTGTGTATGACAGGTGACACTAATTCAATTGGTAAATTTTAGAATTTATTGGCGACACGAAAATTCCACGGTTATATACATCACAAATGGATGCATATTTTACGATACATCAACCAAAAATGCTGCCCACGTCCACATGAACTCTTAAGCATTTTTAGTTTATGTACGTAAGTTTGTACATTACTCTGAATTATATAGTTTTTACTATAAAACTGGATATGAGCGTATATTTTTTATATACACACCAAAGAAGTAAAAATTAGATTCACTTTAAATTGATATATCTTTCTAATTAACTTATTTTCTCTGTATATTCACGGACGAACGCCGGCCAAACAATTTTTACACTTGTTATCCGAGCGTCTCTTTGTTAATTAGAAACATTCATTTAACGAAGTTCAGTCGATCGATGAAATTGACATCGTAATGTTTCACAAACAGAAGTTGGTACAAATGTGGTAATTTTGTAGTTGTAGAATAATTAACTGTACATAATAGTTTGTAAATTCTGTATTTACAAAAATAAAACACTTTTTATGAAATTACATCCATTTTCCACTCAAAAGGCATCGAACAATTTACAGGTAAGGCAAAAACGATAAAATATACGAAATTTAAAAGTACCAGAAAGAAGGACAAAATTAGCATCTGTGGTTGGTATTATTGTTTGAATGTTTTTTGGTGTATTTTGGGTTGCGGCATATGAGGTGTGTCTAACAAATAATTTTATAATTTGCCTTTTGTTTTTTTTTCAGGTGGTTGTAGTTTCCATATTCTTTCGATTTTCTTTGCTCCTTGAAATTTTTGAATTCCAGAGCCTTTAGATCTTTCTAATCTATTTTCTCTAGGTTCTTATTATCCTTACATTTCATATTCATTCTCTTTAAAATGTTCTGATTTTTATAGATTCTCCTCTTTTTCTTCTCGTATCTTTACATAAAATTTTCTAAACTATTTGGAATCTTTTAGAATGTAAGTAAAATTATCCAGATTTTCTGTTTCGCCTCTATTTCAAAACTTTTTGAACAAACTTTTTTTGATTCTTTAGATTCTTTGAATTTTTTGTTTCTTGTACTCTCATTAAACTTCCTTTAGACACTGTTTTCATTACATTCTTTAGATTATCTTTTTCTATATTTAACTCAGATTGTCTAGATAATTTCTTAGTTCCGCTTAAATTTTCTAGATTGTAGAGAAATTTTTTTTAGATTTTCTAAATTTTGCTTGGATTCTTTCTAATTATTTACTCAACTTTCAAGCAAACCATTAAGAATGAAACCAATATTAGTGTTACCGGAAAGCATGTAATTTTGACGTTTTGTGCCCAGGGTGCTTGCTGTTAAGTCCGCCACTGTGTTGCATGCGCTATTTTCATTTTTTATGCGAACATTTTTTTGCAAGCATTTTTTTACAATATCGCAATTAGTTTCATAACACAGTTTGACAACAAATTGCCTTCGTTTTATTTAATTTAATGACTTATATTTGTACATAAATGAGAACTTCGGTGGGCAAATAGCGTGTGACAGCATAATCTCTCGGACCACAGCAATAATTTATTAAATTCAACAGGAAAATAATGAGTCCAGATGTAATAATGAATGTCACACTCTGCATCGTACAGCTGAGTGTTTGCAAAGATGGAACCGTTGGTTGTAAAAGTTCAAAAGGCCATTCAAGGGCATTGGCTTTGGTAGAAGAAATATCGTCGAAAAGTAGATTTGTTAACAATCTCGATAGCGTTAATTAACGATTTATTTAAAGATAAACGAAATTTTTACACTGAATTAAATCAATGCCTATCTCCAACATTGACAAATGAAAAATAACGATACAGGTTTTCATAATGGTCTTGGCAAAGAAAAACAGGAATGTAACAGGATGGTCGGATAGCGGTTTCTTGCTATATAAACGTCCACAAGAAGTCGCGGACGTTAAAATAGCATAATCATGAAGACCGTGTACATCTTTTTGTTAATTTGTGGTGTTGCGAAATCGCAAATCCCGAATTTAGGGTTTTGTCCTGATTATCTTCCCATGCCGGAGTTTGACATGGAGAGGTTTTTAGGGAAATGGTATGAATCCGAACGCTATTTCCAATTTAACGAAATTGCGACAAGATGTGTGGTGACTGATTACGCCAAAGCTCCTAGTGGAAGAATCTACGTCTCCAATGAAGTCACCAACAGATTGTAAGTAAAAATTGAGAATCATCAAAACACTAAAATTATCCTACTCAGAACCGGAGTCAAGCGCGTAATCGACGGAAATCTTGAACTCGTCGGAAAAGTCGGCGAAGGAAAATTAAACGTCAAGTACTCCACGACTCCCATCGCCACCGAAACGGCCCTCACTGTCTTGGACACTGACTACGATTCATATGCTGTGGTTTGGAGCTGCAGCGGATTCGGCCCCATTCACACACGTACGATTTTTTTTTCTATTATTATTTTTTTGTGTGACGTATTTTTCTTTAGAAAGCGCATGGGTTATGACCCGGGATCGCCTTCCCACAGGAGTAATCATGCAACGAGCTTATGGAGTTCTGGATAAGTTCAAAATCAATCGAACTTTCTTCGTCAAGACTGATCAAGAAGGATGTGCTGTCGCGGCATCTGATATTAACGCCGCTAATGGAATTACAGCAACTTCCACTATCGCTGAAACTACAGGAAACGAACAGAGGAAAACGGAAGGTGTTTCAGAAGTTGAAGAAAAGAGCCCAGTCGTCCAGAACACAAATGAAAAAGATAACGAATAAGATTTTTGATTAGCACGGATTTTCGTCCGTTTAATTTATTTTTTGTATGCGTACAGTTCTAATCATTAATTAATCACTTAGAAATGTGTATATATCCTGAAGATGATAGTGTAGTTACAATAAAGTTGATTTTAATACACTGACCAACAGAGTTTTTTTTGCTTCTTGATTAATAAGATTTGGAATATTGGATTCGTTACAAAAGTAATATTTATTGTCCTAAAGTTAATTTAAAAGCACGTACAAACAGTTTATTTTAATCAATCATTTAGTTTTTTTAAACAAATCTAAGACATTTGAAATTATAGAGCTACGCTCCTCTAATTTTATTCACATTAAAGACATTTTATTCCGGACAGTCATGTTAAAAAAAACGTGCGTGGAAACCAAATAAACGCACCGGTTTTGCAAATGACTTTACTCGTTTGGAATTAAAATAAATCGTGCATGATCTGAATTCTACGAACACAAATTCTTTCTTTGTGTAATTTATAACTCTGATCCTTTATTGCTTCCTGAAGCTCAGGTAATAATTTCAGGTAGATTTTTTTTTGTGACTGAAGGATTCACCCTTGGGGGGAAAAATTTTGGCTATTATTAGTTCGTCTCGTATTCATTCGCCTTCTGTCGTTGACTAAACAAAATTCAATTTTGACACTTAATTGGTCGAAGCTCGGGTGTAGTGGCATTAGTGACATTACAGCGAGAAGATGGCTGCCGTGTATACACCCGTCGAGTTCAGTTGGTGGCAGCTGCTTTGTGTAGTTCTGCAGTTGAGTAGCAGCGTTAGAAATGTGATACCGTGACGAGAAGATTTAAATAGTTTACAGTAGAATACTGTCTAAAAGCTCAATAAAAACAATTTGGCTAATGAGATAATTACAATGTTCATGTAACATGAATCAAAATTCAGTTTTGATTTTTTTCTTTTTTGTTCACTTCACTTGTGGATATTTAAACTTGTATTTGAGTTTATCAGAAGTGCAGAAACTTTTGGGTAAGTATAAGTAGAAATTTGGATTATTTGCGCATGATGGGTCATCAACTCATCATAATCGATAGTTGGTAAACACAGCATCGGATTAAAAGTCTCCTTTTACCATTTTTTTAAACTGTTTATTCTGAGACAAAAATACTGTAAATGTTTTAATTCATACAATTCTGTTTACATTTTTTTGTTAAAAATTAAAAGCTTCTGTTGTAAAATCCAAAGAATTCCCTGAACAATATAAACGCACTTAGATTAAAAAATATTCACATGTGTGCGACACAAAAGCGGCTTTCAGCTTTGATGTGGCCAACCAATTAGTTTATTTAACGCTTTATCAGTGTATGCACGGCGCTATGAATACATTTTTAAGATTAAATTATTATGGTGTTAAAACTGCCAAGTTAAGCTTCCCCACATTTGGAAAATAAATATTTTTATCAGTACATCAAAAGCGGCACATTGAATGAAAGTAATCAACATCTTATTTTATTTCGCATCTTTTTCTAGGTCTAGAAGCAGAGCTGTATTACGTCCGAGATGGTAATATCAACAACTATGCTTTGAATTTCGTAGTACCAGTTCCGTCCAAATTAAAGTCCCTTCAGTTCACTTGGCAAAATGTAGCCGACCAAACTGTAAGTTTTTTTAATTATGGTACCATTACTAATGTTTTGTTTTAGCTATTGTACTCTATAGATGTAGACGCATCAAACTCTCCGATTCTTCTACCTCCGGAACTGAATATAACTTCAAAAGGATCAATCCCGACCTCTCTTCAAACTTTTAGTGTTAGTTTGCAATGTTCTGGTACATCAACTGGGGAAGTTAACGTTACCATAACTCTCAATGTTACCATTTCTCATAACAACGTTACTTCTCTAACCTTTCGTCGTAAGAAAATCTGTACGAAAGATGAGGTACCACCGAACAACCAAGTTTTTATCGATTCCATGCCGTCGTATTCCAACTCAGCGAATATTTTTTATATCGCTGTTTCGTCGGCTGTAGTTCTTGTTATTATTCTTAGTTCCATTGTCATAATGTACTATATGAAAAATAAGAAAACTAGAGGAACTAACGAGTGTAATAATGGTCCAAGTACTACCTTTTTGGCAACAGTACCGAGAAGTACCGTCGCCACTTCTTACGGGAGTTTTAGAAGAATGCCTAGTTACTCCATGATTGACGAACGATCGAAGAACTTACAGAAGAGGATAGCAGAGCTCACTGTACAAAGGTACGACTTTGAATAAAAAAAACTTTGTTTGACCACTTGTTTTTTAGGTGTAGAATCTGTTTGAGTAGTGTGATTCTCGAAGGTACTTTTGCAAGAGTGTACCAAGGGTCATATACTAACGAAGATGGTGTCGATGAAGCTGTGATTGTCAAAACTGTAACAGACCATGCGAGCCAAATTCAAATCTCCCTTTTACTACAAGAAGGAATGTCAATGTATTCTTTGAGTCATAAAAACATCCTCAGTGTTTCACGCGTGTCCATTGAAGACCACACTGCTCCGTTCTTACTGTACCCATACCACGGTTATAGTAACTTGAAAATATTTCTACAGAAGTGTAAAATATCTTCTGAGGGTATTTCCCACACTCTGACAACTCAAGAAGTCGTCGATATGGCCTTGCAAGTAATCCAAGCAATGCAGTACTTACACAAGAAGCACCTTCTTCATAAAGACCTCGCAGCAAGAAACTGCGTGTAAGTACTTTGGGAACTTTTCCGACGTAGCATAACGATGGATTTTAGTGTTGACGATAAACTCCAAGTACAAGTAGCTGACAACGCGCTATCCAGAGACTTATTCCCTTCGGATTATCACTGTTTGGGCGACAACGAAAACCGTCCTATCAAATGGTTAGCCATTGAAAGTTTGATCCACAAAACATTCTCCTGTAGTTCGGATGTCTGGTCGTTTGGAGTACTACTTTGGGAGTTAACAACTCTCGCTCAACAACCGTATATTGAAGTAGATCCTTTCGAAATGGCGGCGTACCTGAAAGATGGCTACAGATTGGCTCAACCGATCAACTGCCCGGACGAACTGTGAGTATCTTTGATTATTTTATATTATCTAACACTTGTCTTAGGTTTGCTGTGATGGCGTACTGCTGGGCTATGAGTGCTGAAGAAAGACCAACGTTCACACAGCTACATATTTGCTTGCAGGATTTTTATACACAATTGACGAGATACGTTTAGATGTAGACTTTTATGTGCAATGTACTTACCTGGTGGACAAACCCTTAAATCGCCAAAAATATTTTGACTGCCGTAATTTTTACTTGAGTTGAAGACTGACTGTTTGCGTATGTACTAAATATAAAAAAAATGTAGTATTTGTATTATGTGTTGACTGTATTAAATACAAGTTTTCCTAGGTTTTCAAATTAGTGATTTTTAGTTCCTTTAAATATAAATGTCAATAATGTAGACGTCGTAGTTTGACATTTGAAGTGGCTACGACATATACAAAAATATTTTGTGTAGTTCGAATGAATGTTAGTCAACTATAATTTGTACAACTATATCATATTTGTAAATATATATTAAAATGGTACAGATTTTTATAATAAAGGATTTAATATTTGTATGAAAACGTGATGTTTACTTACTAATCCTTCCTAGTGACTAATAACAATTCCACACTGAAGTCATTTCGTGATAAATATTATTCAGTTCCAAAGATTTGTGGCTAAACGAATTAATTCATGGTGTTGCGTGCAGAGATGATTTAAGAGGTGAATAAGCTATAATTTTCAGTAATTAACATTCTCGAAAGAGTCAGACGCAGGAAAACCGTCGAAATGTGGTTTCTGATAATTTCAGTTGTGCTCTCAAGTGAACTTCGTCATTGATCGGCAATAAAATTTCACTTGTATGCAGCCACCTTATATGAAATTCCTGGAAGAAGAGCACATTTATCAAATAAATAATAAAATACGAGCGATTGATATAACGACAAATTTCTCGTCTTTTAATCGCAAACAGAAAATATTGATTTATGTTGCAGTAAATAATTTATTTCAGAGATTTCATTTTCTGCGATACGGTACCATAAAATTGAATTTTAGACAGAAATTGTTACTTTGTTGACATTGTAAAGCTGTTCAAACTTGCAGAAATCCATAAAACTGTGGGCAACTGGACGGTGTTGGGGGAAATATTTACATTTGCTTGAAATTTTACTAGAAAATATATGCTATTAATTTTACTTTGTAGGAAAGTGTAAAACGTGGAACTGTGTTTGAATAATAATTTCCGTAGTAATTTAAAGCACGTCGGAAATGTGGCGTTCATAAAAAATGAGTTTGGATAATAAAGTTTTGATAGAAAATTTAGTATCTTCATTTATTTTGATACAATTAGAATAAATAAAACTTTGATAAATCCTTCAATTAATAAAAAAATTTGGAAGCTACAGATTAGAATTTTTTATCGTATTTATGACTTCAGTGGTAAAAAAACGGTCTTGCTCCAAACTGGAAACAGAGAAACAACTGACGTCTAGACGTAAAAAACAAGTCGAATCTCTTAGTTATTGATCAGACAGCTTCTAAATTAAAGATGGCGTCTCATTTGTATATCCTCCATGAGTAATACAATCGGAACTCAACAATAGTTGCATTCTTCGCCTAGAGCTACATTCAACTAAAAAAAACCTTTAGAATCCTGTCAATATATTATATTTAATTAATTATTTTGTCCTTGCAAATTCCGTTGTTTTAAAAATTGGACAGGAAATCCTTTTGTTTTAAAAACAGAATCATTGCAAAAATTTGAGTACTTGAACTAGTTTGCGCTTAAAACCACCACTGTTTGCAAACCAACAATATTTCAAACTTTTTGATTAATCGTTAGCTGGCATTTATCTGTTTAGCACTCCAGGCAAAACAGAAAACTTAATTATGCAATTATAAGAAATAGTTTTTTTCACCTTGAGAAAGATGAAGGAGACCAACATCTTAAATGTTATGAAATTCTCAATAATTTGCTCCGGAACTGTCACGCTATGTGTCTTCAAGTGATTTAGTCAGTTTAGAATAAAAGACACTGTGAATCAGACGTGTAATCATGCGTTACCTGTTGAAGTTTTCTGCACTGATCTTTGTGGCGAATTTTATGTTATGTGAGTAAAGTGTATTTCATATTTCACCAGAAGTGGCGCCATATTTTTAGAAGTTCGAGCATAAAAAATAAACAAAATTTAAAACACTAGTTTCAGATAAGTGTGCTTGCAAATTTAATAGTTTTCTTTTAATTAAAAAAAAGTAAAGATGCGAAAGTAAACCACAGCTTGAAAAGCTCTTAAACTCAAAATCATTTTCTTGTTTTCATTCTCTACTTATAATTAAAATTTTAATTTAGCATGAAAGCAAACTTCAGTTTCAAACCTTTCACGCTTCAAAAACCAACAAAACTACCGGATGTTGCACATTTTCTTCAATATCCTTTGACAATTATACCAGAAAATAACCATTTTTGACAACTTTTGTTTGATTACTTCAGCGTGTCGACCATCACTCTTCCGACTCATTGTGATTGAGATTTGTATTTTGGTTCGTTCTTCTTTTCGACAAAACGTCATCTGCAAATTTCCGCTTGATCCATCTCATCTCTTTTTGTAGGTACCGCCGTCGGAATTTCCTCAAAACTTGACTTCGACAATGATAGGACCTCTTCAAAACTGATTGAGACAGTCAACAAGTACAAACCTACCGTTTTCTACAAGAAAGACGACGATTCTCATGTTGGGGTAGTTTGTAAATCTGGTGGTTGCAACACCACCACAACTGTTGAAGAAAGCAACTCCAAAGACTCGATTCAAACGGATGTCGTTGTTCATGTTAAAACCAACGTTGCTGTGAACAACAACAGCAAAACCAACTTTGAAGATGACACTCCTGATATTCCTGTCATTGTTGGTTCTCCAGATCCCAACCGGAATCGACATACTTACGTTCGTCCGTCGCTGGAAACCATTCTTGATGAAGGAGTTGTGTCGATTACACCAGCACCAGTGTCACCGTCCATTTCTTCTTTGAATCATATTCGGCCATCGTTTGTACCATCGAAGACGTTTCAGTCTAGTTATTATCCGACAACGGAACGCGTGCCTAAAATTAGTATAGAATCGCTATTGTCGGAGAAAGAAGGACGAAGTGCTCTGGATAATGCTGTTGAAATTCACGTGCCACATTTTGAGTCGGCTTACCACACACACTACTTTGGAGAAAACCCTCCACAGCAAGTGGTGTGGTTTCCGAAGACGTCGGTGCCAGAGTTTAGAAATAGAGCGACGGTGAAGCCCACGTTTTGGTCTTTGGGGGATTTGGTACCAACGACGCCGAAGTACCATGGGACGAGCTGTACATGCAAACAACATGTGGATAGAGGGTTGCAATGGTACCCCACAAAACGCTCCCATGCTGTGGTAGATCCGGGAAGTCAAATTAATGATAAATTAGCACGTTTGGATTAGGTTTAGTTGTAAGAGCTTTTAGAATTTTAGGCGCCTATAGTCGTGTTTACAAATAGCTGAATAAAATAATTCTGGAATTCTAGTTTGGTATTTAATGGATTTGTTTATTTTAGGTTAAGATGTGAATAAAACAAACGGCCAGCAAAGCAAGAATTCCAATTTTATGACAACACTGGCAAACAAAAGACACTGAGCAAAATAAATAATTTTAGTCGTTTTCGAGTGAGTTCAATCGGTCAGTTTTTTTCTACGGATTCTTCACAGTGTAGGTTGAGATCTTTCCATTGTCATTGATCGTAGTGGTGGCTCTGTGGAAGTTCTGAGGTTTTCCATCCAAATTACTCGACGAACTGACACTCGAAGTGAAGACTCCATAAGTCCCAGGTCCTCCTCCTCCTCCTCCTCCTTGAGCAGTTTCAGCAAATCTTGAGAAGATATTAGGAGAGTTCTACAAAAAAAAATAAGTAGATTGCGTACGATAAGACAGATTCATACTGGATTTTCAGGGTATACAGCAGCGGAGTGGTATCCACCACGCGGTCCAATTGAAGCTGAAGCTACAGCACCGCCTCCAGTTCCACCGCCGCCCCCAATGGGAGCACCATATGAAGAAACTCCAGGAGCTTGAGCCGCGGCTTGAGCTTGCTGTTGAAGGCTAGAAACAATGTTTTAATGCTCAGTTTCGAGTTTGCACCTACCGATCAGGAAAAGTTATTGAAGACTGTGCTGAAGAAGAAGAGGAAGGAGAAGAGAAAGCAAGCGAGTACGAGTAAGGACGACGTCTGCAGAAAGACCGTAGAAGAATGAACTTAAGTTAAATGTAACGTACGTTTTGAGGAACTGTTCGTGATACTTCTGGAAAGAGTCAAAATAACCAGTTAGAAGAGCTCCGAATTGGTCGAAGTTGGGGATTGGGGGCGAAGGAATGTCTCCTCCGGCTCCGGTGCCGGAAAAACTGCCGGAGTAGCCATAGCCGTAGCCTCCACCAACGTCATTCGACGAACTGCCTAAAAGAGCACTAATATAAACACGTTTTTTGCATGTTTGTTTTGTTTTGGTTGTGTAATTTTCCTATTCTAAGTTTATTTTTGAAATACAGATGACATCATTATCGTCCTGTCCATAAAAATAAAATTCCATTAAAATATCGATTTAAAATCTTAATTTTCATAGGCGTTCTGTTCGTACACAATAAACAACTTGTTTACAAAAATTGCATTTTATTTACCTGCATATCCTCCAAGAGTCGTCTCCAGGGTCGCAAAGAGCATCAACGCAGCAACAAACATGATGATGCACATAACTAATATTAACTAACAAGGTTTCAATTCTTCAATTGAGTTCGTGCTTTTTATTTACTTTACTTCAGGTTAATTCTTGCTAGCGAACTGAACCGAACACGAACGATTTCAACAAATTTTACAACAATTATGGAAATTCGAGGTAAGAGGAAGATGCGAAGATTTACAGCGTGCGAAATGCAAAGCGAGGAGAAGAAAAATGCGTTGCAATTGAGAAAGTTATAATGCAGACAAAGGTTATCGAGATGTCAAGTTTAAGTATTGAATAAAAATAAATTGGATATGAAGCAGCTAGTGAAACCGTCAAAAATTTACCTTGAGAGATTACAGTGTCATCGAGTTAAATAATACGACAGATATTTCGATTTTTTCATTTGCAATGAACAGAATTGACCTCAAATCACACATTCTCGGCGTTCTACAAAAAATTGAAATTTCTAAATTAGCCAGCCATCAATGGTTTAGGTCAGTTGTGAAAAGCTGAAAAATGAAATTAATAAATTTTTTTTAGTAGTCCCAAATTTTGTCTAGTCAACTGTATAAAATTCACTTATAACAAAAAATCACCCACAGTTTAGGCGTTATTTTCACTTTCGAGTTTATTAGATCTACGTGTGATTCGATGGAAACATTACATTACGAAACCGTACCAGGAAGTTTCAATAAAAAAAGACGTGCCTCACTTTAAATATATTTTTTATGTTCATTGTATTTGGTTTTGTTTGTATATTGTTTATGATATACAAGGTGTTTATAAATGTTTCTAGCATCAAGGGTGGCTATGAAATGTCAAAGAAATTTGCCGCTCATTACAAATGTGAGTTTCGATTTGTCAACTGACAATTGCAGTTAACCTCAAACATGAAGCAAAGTAAGTTTTGAGAAATAAACTGTTCCTGTTGTAATTTAAAACCTGAAAATCGAAAACTACGGCACAAAACCGTACCTAAAACGTCATTGAAGTAAGTAACATTATAAATAATTTTCAAGATAGTTATATTCATTATGAAAACAAAGCGGCAAAATAGTGTACGACAGAAATTCCAAAGCCACGCTTGATGCTAGAAACATTTATAAACACCTTGTATGTTTTAACATACAGGGTCCGGCAACACGTGTGTCCACCTCTAAAATCGTCTTTAATTTTAAAGATAAAATTTTAGAAATTTGCATACACTCATAGTTGACAAAGCTCTGGAAGCTGACGCAAACATTTGTTTTTTATCACGGTCTGGTTGGCGTCGCGACGCCTAAGAAGTATAATTTTTAGCGATTTTTGAGTTTTTGCGGAAATATTCGCGAATTCAATTTTTTTTCAACATAACTGTGATACAAATATCTGAGTTTTTATTTTAAATCTAATGCAAATTGTGTTTAAAATTTGCGAAAAAAACGCTGTTTTATCAAGTTAGTTTTCAAAATTATGAGAGCGCAGTGGCACACTACGTTTACACCAAAATTTCAAAAGTCACTTCATTCACTCTTATAAAGGTTAATTTTGATTAACTCGGGCATGTTGCACGTTCTGGACACCAGAAATCGTTAATTAATATCGACAAAGCGACAATTTTACCAAGTAAGACGTTTGTTACAATTTAAAGCGAACCAAAGCAGAGATGTCATTTGTGACACAAGATGTTGACAGATGGGTGTAAACGTAGTTCCCAATTTTGACCTAATGAAATTAGAAACTACATAACTTGATAAAACAGCATTTTTTTCTCAAATTTTGAAGACAATTTGCATTAAATCTAAAATGACAACTGAAATATTTTTAAAACCTTAATATTGAAAAAAAATTAAATTAGGGGTTGATATCACAAACCCTCACAATTAACTAAAAATTACATTTTTAAAGCGTCGCGACGCCAAAACTATCAGTGATAAAAAACAAATTTTTGGGTCAGCTTCTAGAGCTTTGTCAACTGTGAACGAATTTTCAAAATTTTATCTTTAAAATTAAAAACGATTTTAGGGGTGGACACAAGTGTTGCCGGACCCTGTATAATTACATACATACATTTTGTTACGTACCCAGTAATACATTCATACAGGGTGAACCCAAATAAAGTGCAAACACTGCTGTAGATAATATTTCTGTAAAAACAAAATCGAAATTCAAATGGGGCAAACCCCCCCGGGTTTCTCGTTATTCGACGCTTATGGGACTAAATTTAAAAATGTTTCCCAAAAACTGTAAAAACAATTTGAACAAAAAACGTTAAATTAATTTGTTTGAAATACACTACCGCTCAAAAGTATTTGCTCACTTAAAAATATTATTAATTCTTTTGCGATTTCGCGGTTATTTCTGCTGATTCTGTGGTAAGAGAACACCTTAACTTAACTTTCTTCACCATTTCTGTACAAAACTGTCACTAATTTTTTGAGAAAAACTTGAACAATAAACTTCCGCAACCACAAATTAAAGAAGTTTTGTTGTCAAAGACCTTCAAGATATTTAAAAATTGATAAACGTTCATCAACACTTTAGTTTTTGCATCTACAGGTGTCCCAGAACTCATGACTCATAGAGCAAGGAAGGGTACCGACAGAAATACAGATGGTAAATTTTCAAACAAAAATTGACTAAGTTTAATAGTATTCGAGAAAGGATAAAAAATTAACAACCAATTCCAGAAGCTTATTCTAGAGATGGACTAAAATATCCTAGGCAACGAGAGTGTAATGTTCATCTAGCCAATGAATGAGAGTATGTGTCCATAGTTACCAATTTTCAAATACTGTTCTGCTTCGGGATTGGCTACCGTTTTTTCGTCTTAACTCGATTATTTTTTAAGCAAAAAAATGTTTGTTTCAGAATTGTTGCCTCTATAAGCCTTTTTTCTCTGGGTCACGAGGTTTGGGACACCCTGTATAAGCTGATGGATTGTGAAAATATGTACAACGATGACTTTTTCAAAATTTTTAAAAGTACATTAAAAAATAAAAAAAATGATATTTTCTAAAACATCAAAAAAAGAAAAAAAATGCTGTTAACATCAATGAAGTATATAAACATGAAAACATAAAACGCCAAACAAAAGCGGAAGAAAGATATTATTTTGGAGTTACTTAAAAAAAGTGTGGGCAAATTCTTTTGAGCGGAAATGAGACTCTCAAAAGGAGCAATTTTTATATTGATTGGTTCGTAAGGTGCCGACTTGCTTTGTAGACCAAACTGAAATTAGAAATGAAATAATGAAAAAGTTACCTAAAGTTATTACGAAAAATGACCAAATGCCCTCATTGGACAATCCACAATGTCATTGCGAGCATAAATTCAGTTTCACTAGTAAACAAAACACTTTTGAGGTAACCACTGGCAAAGAATAAAAAATCTAACTCAAAATAATCCAAATTTAAACAATTTGGCTCTGTAAAACCAACAGTTTTTTTTCAAATTTAGTAATTTCCAAAATACACTGTTGTAGTTTACCAGAAATTCTTCAAGAATTTCACTCTGTTCAAAAATGCAGAAACGTAATGGCCAAAGTCATTAACTCTAGTGCATAACCCTATTGATTAGATTTGAGAAGCAAACGGTGGAGGTTCAATATATTTTTATCGATACATTAAAACAACATTAAATACACATTTTAAAGGGTATAAATAAACGCAAACGTTTTTTCATCACAATCAGTTAAAAATGTCGGGTGTTACAGTGCTTGCTTGTTTACTATTCGCCACGGGGATATTTGGTAAGTTTTATTTCGAATTTCCGATTCTTAGAAGGAATTTAACAAACCACAAAACCCGACGTGCTGCGGTTATAATAAAAAAAAACGTGATTATTTAACACTTAATTTTTACAGGTATTCCGTCTTCTGAAACTGAAGTTTCCGAAGCCAGAACTTTTGATTTTCAGACTTCTAATTGGAACCCAGCTAACTGGTTTGGCGAGACTTACAGAGAGACAAGTGAAAAACAACTCGCTGCATTGTACAAAACTGTTGATTGTTTGGTGAAAAATGACAAAAAGGATTGTATGAAGCTCGTAGATGAAGCCAGAATCCAATTTGAGCCCAAGAAGAAAAAAACTGAAAACTCTACAGGAAAGCCTGCAAATTCTACTGCGTAGAGCTAACACAATTATATATTATATAAAATTTATATTGTGCGATATCACTTTTTCGGCTACTAATTGATATCTAAATATATATTTTTAAAGTCTTTAAATAGAGACTAAAGTCTGAAAGTCAAGGTGAAATAAGTGATCTCAGCGGACTTCCCATTGAGATTATAAACAAGAAGCATCCGTGCAAAGATTCTTAAATTATATATTTCAACTGAATGATAATTTTTCAGATCTTTAATAAAAGTATATAAAAATGAAGTGTGTTAATTAAATTTTTCGCAGTCTCTAGAAGGTCCTCTTGAAAATTGGTGAACAATAGTGAGATAATTAGTCACAGATCGTCGCTTTGTTGATTCTTTTAACCATGAAAATTTTAAATCGTTAAAATACTAGAACAAAAGACAATGTAATCTACATATTTCTCTACAGTGTGAATGTGGTGCTGTATCCTTTGAAGAGCTGTGTCGTGTTGAAACATAATATTTTAATAATCGGCTAAAACATAATTTCATCTCAAAGCTTGGTCAAAATTTCCTCAACTAGACCACAGAGAATCCCAGCTCCGTATCATTTACTACCGTCTTTGATGTTGTATTAAGTATGTAAACTAAATGCGTATTTGTGTTACTGGCTTTAAATTGGCGCACGTAGCATAATCTACCTAATTAAACTGTGGTTTTATTTCACTAAGTGAATTCTAATGAAATTGATTTTGTGGAAGCAATGACTATTATAGTAAATTATACGTTGTCTCTACTATGATTAACAATCCAACATTCATAAATAATTCACTGTAAATCTGTATTGATTTAATCAAGAGAACAACAATTCCCATTTAAAGTAAACGATGTCAAGAGACACGGTCACAAATGTGTTGAAGTACACTTGGTTTTTATGCAACATTTTTTTATTATGTCCAAAATCAATGAATGCTTCTCATTCAACACTCCGCGACATCTTTGCAAAATTATGCGACGTCGCGGCTATCATTTTCTCAGTTCTTGTAGTGTACGTGACAATCACCACCACCAGCATTTCCACCCAACTAAACGTAGTGACAGAAATCGCTAATATTCTTTTCAATGTTAGTAACAATGTGTCAGGGATTGTTACCTTAATTTTCTGCTTGTTCTATCAAAATCGAATAGTCGGAGCGGTGGAGAAGCTCCAGAAAATTGATAAAAACCTCAAGCAAGTGGGATTGTGGCAACCATACACAAAAATCCGTCTATTTGTCTTTTGTGAAATCTCGTTTGTAGTCCTCCTGTGGGTTTCCTTTCTTATAAATTTTTTGTGGCAGTGTGCGGAGTCACCTTGGCAATGTTTCTATCGATGGATTGTTCTTTTTACACCCAGCAAAATGACACAAGTTGCTTTGATGCAGTTTTGTGCCTTTGTTCTTATTTTAAGACACAAACTTGTTATACTCAATCAAAATATAAAGCAGATATCGAGAGAACATAAACGAACTGATGAAGTTTATGGGAATGTGTTGAAATTGACGCAAGTGATTTACAACGAAGTTGTTCTAACATACGACGACATTCAAACCGTTTTTTCAGTGCCATTATTGATGAAAATGGCCAATCACTTCATCAGTATCTTTTGTTGCATCTATTTTTGCATATTCGGGGTGATTTATGAGGGTAAAATAGTCGTCCCGAGTACTTTTTTGGATATATTGCTACCATTGATTTGTATTGTTATCAGTGTTATTGAAAACTTAACCACTGTGGTAGTTTGTGAAATGACTATATCGGAAGTCAAACAAACCAAGAAGTTACTATATCGAATACCAATTAAATCCAATGTTTTATTGATGAAAAAAGTAAATTTTATTGTTTGTGGAATGATAGTAATTCGATTTGATTGTAGGTGAATTTATTATCTCTTCAACTGATCCACACGAAGATTCAGTTTAACGCTGGTGGCTTTTTCACTATTGATGGCTCGTTGTTTCACACTGTAAGTAATTTTAGTGTCACGCGAACTGGAAAATCTTGTTTACCAAAAGTAGGAATAATAAATAAATCATAACCTAACGGTACTAATTACTATTTTATTTTAGATTGTGGGGGCAGTGACTGTTTACCTTGTCATGGTCATACAGTTTGACATCGCATCCAAAAAAATATTGTCCAATTAGGAACACGATATTTTGTTAAAACTTCGAAGTTTAAAAACTGCCAATTATATTTTTACAGATATCCACTGTTTGGAAATGGCACAGTCTACCGTTCTTCGGTGACTTAATTAATATTCATGAACTAAAATTATCTTGGCACCAATTAAAATAAAAAATATATTTATGATACTGAATAAAATCATTTTTCGAAAACTGTTATTTGGAATAAAAATAAATAGACAATTAGTTTAATTAAAGTACTCATTATGTGACAGAATGTTATGTTAATAGAAAGGGAAAGTAACCCTTTGAAGTGTACGGCATCATCCTGTAAACTGACAGGCTTTGCTTCGCTTAGCTTTATAGAGAACAATTTTAATTAAGTTGTGCAGGGTTAGGCAATTCTATGGAAATTCAGCTAGTTAGATTTACCTATAGTTGATGATATTCGAAAAGTGCGAAATTGTTTTGTTCGGCTAATCTAATATACATATTTTATACAGAGAACGTAAACAATTAAGTTTAAACTTCTCTAATCTTGTTTTAAGGAAGAGGATAAAAATAGACGGGCAATATAAAAGTTGCAACGTACTTAACCTACTTCAAACCAAAATTGTCGAGAATATTCAAGCAACGGTAATGCATTTCCTGAGAGCTCTGGAAAAAGGAAACTAATACTAAAAGATCGTCTTTTATTTTTGGACGGGAAATCTTAGTATTGAATATTTATTTATTATATTTTAACTTTCCTGCGCTCGGGGATTAGACCAAAGAACAAAAATTTAGAATTCTGAAAACAAGATCAATAGGAACTGTTATCTTATCGTCTTATCGTGATTATAATGTATAGCTGAGATGACGCATTTATGACATTACAGGTAAAACTTAGTCACAGAATTTTTTTTTAGTAAAATTTGACCTGTTGTGCATTTTTTATCGGTCATGTCTTCAAATTTCGTAAGAATCACGAATACGTATATTTTATGGTATTTTGCCTTGAAATATCGTGCTATAGCTACCTCCGGTTAGGTCATTCTTAATGAGAGTCAAGGTGCCCCTCGTCATCGCAGTATTATTAAATATCAAAATTATGAACATTGTCTAAAATAAAAATATTAAAAAGGATTGAATATTACTAAATGAATCATATAATTATGACTTTCTATAATTTTCCTTCGAAATTACTAGGCAAATTCTTTATTAGGTAGTTAATGAAGACGTATTTGAAACGAGTAATGTGAGTTTCTTTTAACTTGAAAGATGACCCCCACGTGTAAGTGATTCATTGAAAACTTGTGCTCGTTAGCGTTTTAATTGAACTCGTGGATGGAAAATTGATATTTATAGTAAATATAGTGGATCTATTTTTAGGGGTTGGAGCTTTTGTATTTAGCAAAAGCTCACAGCTGATGAACTAATTATAACAATCTGATGCGTTCGATGGCATTGCCGAATTTATTTCAAAGCTTTGTAATATCAGTTGTCGAGTGAAAATTGCCTTCTGGGACCGTGGAAAACACAGAACATAACCATGGTAACGACTAGAGGTCTCGGGAGTGTGTTGCGCTTGCACTCAACATAAAAGCACCTTTGACACGGGAACTTTGCCCTCAGAGCAATGCAATCTGCACAAGATTATCTAAAATCTCTTGTTATCAAATTCATTTTAAGTTTTTGCACGAAGCTCAAGTTATTGATCATGAAAAAACTGAAGACGGGGACAATAGATGTCGTTTCTGAAATGTGGGCGGCAGTTGAAATGTGGAAAGAAAGATTTGCAATTAGGTTAAAGCCCCGTTAGTGTATTGATTAAATTGTACTTGATGCAAAATATGTTTCAGGAACAGGAAATTCAGGATTAAGCTCAAAGTAGATTCGCACGTTAAACAAGATGAAGGCATATAAAAGGTATTCTTCGAGTCAATGGCCAGTCATTCAGTGTATCTCTGTGTGGCTGTTCGTTCTTCAATACGAGTTAATATGTTCTCCCGGATATTGGAGATTTTCGCTATCTTTCTCATCGCCGCTCACAATGTCGGTACGTTGTTTAGACATCATACAGTGTTAAAATAATCACACATTACTAATTACAGAGGCGGCTCCAGTTGTTAACAAAGTCGCACGACAATTCATCCCAGCTTTGCCGGGATTCGTTCCTGTTTACATAAGGCCTGGAGACACTCCTTTAGAAGACATTAACCCAGATTTAGCTGAAGCTTTTAATAGTTATGCCCAAAAGCACGCGAGACTTAGCTTTGGTCGCGCTAATTCCGTTCTGGACGAAGGGAAGATACATGTGCGTATCGACGAAGTAGCTTCGGACATCAGCGACGTTGAAGATTTAGACCAAAACACGAAAACTTCCACTAAACTTCCAAGCACCAATGAGTCACACCATATACAAAAAATTCCTAGAAACTAAAAACTGTAATCAAATTATTAATTTATTTCTGTAGATACTCGTATAAATAAAAACTGTTGAACTCATTTTCTACCTTGCATTACATCAGTTATCTCTGCAAATATTGATCTTGAATAATGAAAGTTTTATCTTATCATCATATCTGAAATATTTGCCTCAGATTTTGTCAGTACTACAGGTGCATACACCTAAATTCAGTCACCTCCAATTAATGCAGCAACCAAAACAATGGTAAGTACCAGAATCCAACTCTTTGTGGTGACAACTTGTCAAGCTTTAGTGTTTATCTATCAAACTTGAAAAATAACGACAGAATGACTCATTTTGTCATCAAAGCACACGCCTTAACCACGACCCAAGGTTTTGCAAATTGTACCTCTAAAAACCCGCTTTGGGTTCCATCAAATCAATACCACCTTTCGGCTGTAATTTCGCAAGACAATTTCGGGGAAAATGACTCACTGTCAACTAATTTTCGATAAAACATATCTTTAAAAATTATTTGCTTTGTCAGACACCCGTGGCGATAACCATTTAGTACCTCTACTATTTGCTGTTACTTATCAGATTCTCTTATCAATCTGTCAAAGTTCTGACCTGAATAACTTGTAGGAAACGATGTTGAGGCTTTTCTTCATATTTTCCTTACTCTATTTCGGTAACTGCCAAGACAATGCTGCCACCAACGTCGCAGCTTCTTTACAAGAGTGCTACAACACCACACGTTACGTTACGAGAGATTTCCGGTTACCGTCGACTATTAACGTTCTAGTTGAGCTTATCCGCAAGGTGGAACAGGGTAATCCAAATCTAGACGCGCGGGAAATCGCAATTTCCCTTCTTCACAGGTAAAATCAATCGTTTGCTGTTAAACACTTCATAAGTCTATTTAGGTTTCGACAGGACGGTATTAGAAAACCGTTAAGAACTACCGTAGATGTTGGCGATTTACTACCATACAGTCCCAAAGGAACAGAGGCGGCGAAAAATCGAATTCAATTGACAAAAATCACACCGGGAAATGCAGTCAATTTTAATAACGACAGTCTAACTCATCTGGAAGGGGTACTACTATTTTTTTTGTTAGTGTTGTTTGATTGAAAGTTTTAGTGTTCTTTGCATTATATGATTTCGAGTACAATTGAGTTCCAAAATCGAGGAGACGAAAATCAGGTCTGTAGAAGAACTGGACGGTACACATTGAGGACGAAGCGACAATCTGAACTTAACGAAGTTAACGACGAAAAAAGTACCTGTCCTATTGAAAGCGGAGTGATTAGCACCAAATGGGGTGCAGTGAAAGCTGGTATTTTGATTAGCGGAATTGCAGCAGGATTTCAACCTAATCCAATCACAAGCGAGGGTATTCGAGTCGAATCATCTTATGCGAGTACTCTTGCAGGTATGCAACTAATTATACACCACTAGTGTAATATTGTGTTTGCAAATCTTTTTTTATAATTTTAATAGGAGAGCTAGCTGAAGCGGGCATTAACCAGCCTGGAGATTCAAAAACTGTCGGAAATGGTGGAGGATGGAACAGCACAGTTGAACCTAAATATTATTTTTTGGAATCAAATGAAAGGGACAGATCTCTTCTGACAGATGCCGAAATTCGTGGTAGTCTTGATGGTCTCTTTATGTCTCTCAGCATAGATGAGTGGAAATCAAAGTTTAGCAATATTAAAGTTTCCCAAATTTTGGATCTCTACTACAGCAGGGGTGTCTTCAATGATTCCGCAAGAGCGTGTAATCGTAAAGATTTGACAAAAGATTTAGTGTCCAACAGTAAATTGGTAAACCAAACCATTGGTTTCAGCAAAATGTTAGACGATGTTTCACAATTGTTGTACACGATTCCTGAGCAAAAGTTTCCTTCTTTGTCCCAATCAATTGTTGATTCTTTTAGGAGCTATTTGAGCTGTAAGAAAAATTGTATTTGTGGTTTGTGCCTTAACCTCTTCTTGTAGCTAATCTGCACGATCTAGAATGTGCAGCTGAAAATGATTTAACCGAACGTGTCTCTACAGATATTCTCATTTTTGTTGATATAGGATGGCAATATGATGTCATTCATCCTCTTATTTCATACATTTTAGAAGCCATAGATGTGAATGACTACGAAAGTTCGTTTACAATTTTTGAAGGTGCTAACTGTGGTATCATTGCAAATAAATCAAGAAGTATTTTGGATTTCTACGACAGTTATAATGTGACTCACCAAGACTTATGTAAGTTTTAAAAACTCTAAAACAGTTTTCATTCCAAAATTTTAGACCCCAAAGGTTTCGACTATTCGAAAGTCATCCAAACGGCAGAAAGGATATATAAAGCCAAATTGAACAACGAAACAGATTTGACAGGACAATCCACAATTGTTTTGATGTTGCCTCATACTAATCCAGTGCAAAGTCAAAGCGATTATGTTGCTTCAAAAAGAAACGAATTTAGATCATCTCTTCCAGGTACGACTCCACTTCAAAAAAAGAATCTTCCTTACATTTGTTGCAGATCTTAGAATCCTTGTTGGAGGACCAGGATCAAGAACAGCTTACAATGATTTAGTCAGCAGTACTGTCAACGACATTTTCACAGTCAACGACGATCCAAGCAGTGCTGAAATTAAAAAGACCGGAGACGACATCATTAAAAGAATCAAGAAATGTAAAAACCCATTTACCCAAAATTCGCTCTAATTCAATTTTTTCAGTACCAAGAAACGTCGTCAATCCTTCTTGTGGATCCTCCTTCAGCAGCGACGGTGGACAAAACTTCGAACTCAATCAATACGTGGAACCTTTGGGAATTAACTACCACAAAATCTCCCCTCATTACTTCAGTGGAGGGCAAGTTTTGAAAATCCAAGGAAAAGGTAATGGAAAACTAGTCGCATGCACATCGAGAATAGACGCGAATCCGAAAAATGCCTCTGATACGTCTTGTACTGACGTGCAGTCCAATGAAGTGACATTAGAAATTGGCAGCTTCTGTACCGATCAAAGTGTGACCGAATGTGATCCAATTTATATTTCGGTTCAAGGAGTACCTTCAAACACTGTCAGTTGTTCAGGTGAGTACTTAAAATTTAACTTGAGCTTTAGTACGGTTTTTAATTTTTAGATAAGGGTTGTCGGTTCCCTGATAACATTCAGTACTCCATTAATTTGGAGAACGTGCATTGTTCCAGCAGTACCCAGAATGTCATCGCAACTTTTATGATTATCTGTCTGTTGTTTGCAGCTTTGAAGTTCTAAGTGTTGAATGATAGTAATAATGTATTTCGAGTAAGATGACAGTGTTAACAGTTAAACATTTGTACAAAACTAGGTTTTTATATTACATTATTATAATAAAATATTTTAAGAGTGTTTATATTTTCGTTATTATTTATAACTCGTCCTGAACCGGCAATAATAAAATCGTGCTCCTTGAATATGAGCTGTAAATTTTTCCGCTTTGCTGCAAAATCCCCGCTCGTCCAATAATTCCATATTTTTACCTCGCTTGACAAACAATGGTTTTATGATAAAACCCAACCTGCTCGCCCTACTTTATCTCGGAATCTAGAATGCAAATAAATCTGAATTAGATAAAGGTGTTATCACAACCAAATACCAACAGTAAAGAAGAAACCAGCAACGTTATGTGCCAGATAACATTCTGTCTCGTTTTTTTTATTTTTGGTAAGATACCATCACAAGTTGCATTCATTACATGTATTCATTTCAGCGCTATCCGTGAAAAATGTTAAAGGTGTAACTTCATCCGCCATTCCCGCGCTGCTGCAACACTGTTATACCAATAAAACAAATCTGACACCTAAGCATCCACTCACATTGCAGGCATTTTTGGAAATTATTCAAAAAGTTGAGACAAATCCTGGAAGTTTTGTTAATGCGAGGATTCTTAGTACGTCGATGTTGCATGGGTGAGAGGGATTTTTTCTAATTCCGCTTCTTACATTCTAGATTAGTAAATATTTACTTTAGCACTGATCTAGTTTCCATTGTTAAACAAAAATTTTTAGAGTCATTTTCGACGGTGTCCGACAAACCCAAGATTTTAATGGTCTGGCAATTCCATTCCGAGCAACCGGGGACGAATTTTACAAATATAGACTTTTAGTGGATTATTTAACCTCAGGTGAAAGTTTGCTTTTTCCATTTGAATCATTGACCCCTTCTGAATTATGCTTTCTTCATACATTAATCTCGAATACCGTTGATCTTCGAAGAAGAGGAGATGAAAGTACCACTTGTACCCATCAAACAAACTTACCATTTGAAATGTACGTATGACCTATAGATGATTATCAGACTTAATTTTTTATCCAGAGACTCCATGGAAGATACAGGAGAAACCAGTCGATGTCCTGTAAAAAAAGGTGTGATACATACAAAATGGGGTTCAGTATCTGCAGGACATCTAATCAAAGCTATAGCATCTGCTCTTCAAAAGACAAGGGTAACTGTGCAGCGAGTGGTGAAAGCCATCAATGCAAACATAAACGCGACTGTCACAACAAACAAGAACCATGTTAACAACATATGGGTGGCTACAGTCGCTGGAGATCTAGCGGCAGTTGTTCTTAAACAAACAGAAATTGGAAGTGGCGGATTTTGGAATGACACTCTACTCCCACGAGTTTATTACCTGCAAAATGTCCATTGGGACATGACGGAAAGTGACATTCTTGGTGGCATTGATGGTACGCACTTTACTTTCTTTGCTTCGAGCTATAATCAATATCACTAAAATCTACGATGTACAAAGCATTTCAAATGAAAAGTACAAAAAAAATCACTTTCATTTTAGGATTGGCAATTGCACGATACTTGGAAGACAATGATGTTAGCAATATGCGAGTTTCTCAATTAATCGACATGTTTTATTCAGAAAGAGGAATAATGAACAATGCTGAATATAAAGTTAGCAACCGTTCACTCATCCTCCAAAAATTATTACAAGAAAATCTGTTAGAAGTGCAGGTAAAAATTCTGTGGTTTTTACAGTAAAATCATGACGATTTTAGGTTGCTAATGCAGTGAGACTTTTACAAAACGTTGGAATTTACGATAGTTTCTTATATCCTCAACAAATTGACGAGCTCGCTGGCATTGCCGCAGAAAAATTCAAAAATGTTGCAGGTCGGTCTCTATTTTGCTCTTCTCACTATAATCTTGCGTCTTACAGAAAACATAACTAAAATTTACGACACAGTGGAAAGCATTTATGGAATACAAATGAAATCTTCAGTGGAAGCGATAATGATATTTGATGGCAGCTACGACACCTACACAACATTGCAAATTATAAAGTAAGTTTCTGTCGTAATTGGCGCGACAAATTGAATTCTCACATTGTCACTATTTGTTTCAAAAATTGAAATAACTGTGATACAACTCCGTGACTGACTACTAATTTCTTAACAATGCTTCTGACCGCGGTACGTGCATTCTAAAAATAAAACTTATTAATCATTTTCGTGAAAACCGCGGAAAATTCCCGTGACAATATTTTGGTCACCTGTATCTCCAATTAGACGCCAAATGTAAAATAAAGCAACAAATTTTACGTAACGAATACTATACGCTTCATGATGTAATTTCACTAAAAATAGATATTTTGCAATAAATGTTAGTTAAATAAACAAACACTCTAAAATGAATTTCATTCCGAGTTAAAAAATGAACAAACTGTATCATGTGTGTCTTTTATTTTAAAATAGTTGAAACGTGAAAGAGAATTGGGTTCAAAAAATCCGTGCAGTCCTTGAATAGATTCGTGCTAAATCTTTTATTTATTAGATAGCTTGTTATTTCGTAGCATATGGTGGCTGGAAAATTGCAGCAAATTAGAATTAGCAAAATGTTACAATCTGAAAGTAAAATTTCTAATTCAGCAAATCATGTCAATTCAAAGAGTTTGTTTAAATATTTCTGTACTTTTGTAATAAAACTACGAGCCCGTTATTCAACAGTTCCTGAATGGTAACACCATTAGCGTTTCATAATAATTTAATTTCTTCCTATTTTCTACAGTTTACGGCTTCCCAGATGTCGACAATGTGTAGTAATTAAAAAAAAAACTGGCATATAAGAGAAGTTACAGTTACAAATCCACAATTTTATTCGACACTCGTTTCTTCACATCATAAATATTGTTTTCAGACGAATGACACACTTTTATTGATATAAAATCAAAGACGTATTTTTCTTCCTTAGTGGATTCCTGTAAGAAAAAATAAAAACACAGAAAATGGAGTTATTAACACGAGATTTTATTAAAAAGAAAAATACTACAACACAAATATCAAAACATGATTTATTTCTGATAACATCGAAGCTATGAATACAGAGCGTGCAGTCGATTTTATTTCTCTCGATTTTTCTGAGGTTGAATGCACAAGACAGAAAATAAGAGTCATTCTTTATTTTGTAATGTTTGCCTACATTGGTCGCGCGACAACCTACACGCTTTGCTGACTAAACTGGTATCTTTGAATTTTGATTCCAAATAAAGTAATTTCCTTTAAATTTATATACATATTCAGAAAACGTTCGTTTTAATTAATTCAACCGTGAACTTTTATAATACATGTACATTTATTGGCATAACTGACAAAAAATATTTTTCTAGAGGTGTATCAGACGCTATCCAAGTGTCTCGTTATGGCAGCCGACTTGGTGTAATAAACGGGCAATCAGGAAATTGGATGGCAAATGTAACAAGGGAACTGTTTCAATTATTCACCGATTTAGAACAGACGACGAGCAACTGTATTTACTCATATTTGTCGATTAATTATCACTGTCCTTATAATTGTAACATAGTTTCAGGGCCATCCACGTTATCCTTAAGGAGAAGCTTGGAAACTATAATTCATTACTATAAATACATTGAAACGAATTGTTCAAACACAAAACCGATAGCACGATCAATTGTCATTGTTACCAAAGATGCGCAGTTGACAGACGGTTCTGAGGCGACGCTGCGAGTTTTCGATGCCATCAAAAAGTCAAATCCTGAAACTAGTTTTGTAGTTATTTCAACGACAGAAACGAGTTTGGTGGAATTCACCAGAAAATTTTGGAATAATGATGTTGCACTACGCTCCTCCGGAAGAGTTCATGCTATCATACAAGACATAACTATCGCACTCAGTCATATTCCAGGACAAATTCCCAATTACTTTTGTTATAGAGCACAGATGGAAGATTACATTACACCAAATAGGGAGACGAGGTACCAAATCCGGGAAGAGTACCTCCAGAATGGAAATGTTTTTACCACAGTAAGTAGTGGCAATGAGACTGCGGCCGTTTAACACTAACGAAATAAAAAAAAGTACCAGTTGTAATTATTTATAATTGCAAATTTTGACCTGTTGAATTATAAATTGTAACGTTCTTTAGAGTCTGTAATCCTCTCATTGACTTGATGAAAGCCGATCGCTACAAAATCGATAATCAGAATTTGTAATTATGCATGCTAACCTAAATGGCTGCAGTGTCGTTGGTCCGCCTACGTGCTATAATTACCATAAAATATTACCAAATTTATAGTTTTGCAAGAGTAATCAAGGTAAATTGTCAGTCTGCGCGAGTGGTACTGCGAAAGGTACAGAAATATGTAGGAACCTAACTGTAAACGATGAGATCAGTTTTGATTCTTCAGAACTGTGTACACCTGCGTTTTCGTGTAACGTAGAATTCCGAATTTTCGTTAATAATTCAAAGGATTTGTGTACAGGTGGGTTGTTAAAAGGAGAAAACGATGAAATGATAGTTTGGTTTTAGAGAGAGATTGTCGGTACCCCGATCAAGTGAGATTAACAATTATTTGGGAGCGAAGTTCCGGTTGTGTACCTGTGATCGTACAATTTTATTTAATAATAATGAGTACTGTACTTTTGATATTATAATAAATGATTTGTCGTGATTTCGTCCCAAAATTAATGATACGAAACCACAGCATATCAATACTGGTTTCTGTTGAGAATGAAAAACAGGTATGGGTTTTTATTTTTGTTTTACCTATAGGTTGGGCGGCGATGTAGATGTCGATGTATGGAAACTGGTTTTAACTCCGGTAACCTAGCTTTATGAAGTTATAAAGAAGAACTCATACAGCTAGATAACCAAAGAAAATATCAGTTCCAATTATCCGAAATGATGTGATCACTGTATCGAATTTGTTAATTGTATTCGTACACAAAATAGCACGTGATGATTCGAGTCCGGCACATCCCGCACAAACTAATGGCGCTTACATTTGAATAGAATATAAGAGTGGTACTGATTAATAAAATAGTCAGAATCGAACAACGGCTTCGACCGCACTTGAAGAACTGACCAAACGCGCACTGCTTGGCAAGTGGGACGTTTTGCTTTGCTTTCCCCATCGGCGTTCGGCCAGTCTTCGAACTTGATCGTTAGGAAACCAGTTTTAAAAGCCAAGCCTCAACTTGGCCTGCCTGTATGTCACTACGTTGCCAAACTTTCTAGTCTCAAGGCAATATTTGGAAATTCCTGTAGCCGTGTAGCACGAATCGCGCCGAAAGTACCGCAAAATCGCTTCACCTGCAAACTCGTTAATACCAGCGCACTGTACTCACCCGTCCGACTGGCTGACGAACGACGGCGTTCGCATGTGTGAAGTACCTGGCCATCGATTTTCTTCGAAATCGCGCTAAAACCCGCGAGATAAACGCACGAAAGCATGTTCCTATCGTCGAATCGAGCGTTAACCAGCTGTATTACCATAACCGGTCCAGCCAGTCCGAGCAAGTTTCATTCCTTCGCGACCTCGTCCAGCCTCCCGCGCTGTAACACACAGCCATTGTGCTATTGGAATGTGGTCTTCGTTTGGTCATCGCGGCCGAACATTATATTGGTACTGATCTAGCTTCAACGGCCACGAATTCCAACCACACATGTGATGGCACGGAAGAGTACAAACTTGAAAAATTACTAACTATATTTGTTGGTACCACCCAGCCTACCAGCGTTTTTTCGCAACGAACTCGGCAAATCTTCAAGCCGGCGAGCTAATGTTAATGAACTTTGTCTGCATTTTTAACTAGCCACCAAAACGACCACCCAAATCTTAAACGCTCGCTGAATAGTATAATATTTAAATTGTTTTTTCAGATATCGAATTTATGCCATTTTCCTATCAAACTTTTCGGAAAACTGGAATATTTGCCATTATTTTAAATACTAAGCTTGGAAAATTGATCGGTGAACGCAGGCAGAAATGTCAAATGTTGAAACTCCAAAGTGCAGACATTTACGGGGGCAACCTCTTCGTTCAGACTAATTATTCCATTTGTTACATTGGAATACATTAGCATGCAAGTTGCGTATTACTGTTATAATAATAGAAATAAATTACTGTACTTTTAATGACATATGCATATGTATTCTTGGCGAATTTATAAAATTATCTTTTCGCAGCTGTAATTAGATTTCTAGCAAAATTTAAAGATGCTTGTAATTTGATTGCTCAACGTGGTGTAGAAGAACATTCAAGAGGTGATCCGGCGCACCCATGCGACAGACAAGATAAAGTTTCTCGTCTCTAGATGCTAATGCAAATTGTTGCTCCACTGTAAAATGTAATCGACTTATTAATGGAGATACATAATAGTATTAAAAAGGAACAAAAGCGGAACACACGATCATAAAGATTACATAATATTATGCAAATTTTATCTTGTTAATAAATTGATTAAAAGCCGCATTGTTCTGGTAAAGGGAGTTTCATTTATAGACCCTTTGCGTGCGGCCTTTTAAGTTTCGACTTATCAGAAATTGTGAAAGCAAAGTTGGTTTGTTGAAGCAACTTTTAGATCGATTGTTTGGGAATTTGCATCAAGCCAGCGATGTTTTTTTACCTTTCATAGTTTGCGCAAGTATGCAAGGGTTAAAACAAATATGCACGTGTAATAATTAAAACGTGACCACCATTTAGATTTTGAAACCAACTTCCATTTCGCTTTTCTGTGTGTCGTTGATTAAATTTCACATTCATTTACTGCCCGAAGGATAATTAAGGACAATTATTCTGCTTTTACATCCAAACTGGACCAGAAAAAACGTCGATACTATTGCTATCATTATATGAGCTAATATTCTTATAATAAAGTCGATATGATTCGAGGCTGTTATTACATAAACCGCGAGAGAAAAAACGTCATTGATCGCATGTTCTGGTCAGTTCGCTGTCAAGCACACAATAGTTTTTTCGGCAAGTTAAGCTTTGTGTTTTTATGCGCGAATAATTAGATGTTGCAAAAAGAATCTTGTTTCAAATTATGATCAAAAGTTGAATTTAAGAGGATTATAGTGCCCGGTCGCGCCAACAATTTCCTTATTGTTGAGTGTGTCATTTTCGAAAATAATGGCATGGTGACAGAAAGTGGTGGGCGTCGTGGAACTAAGGGAGCAATTTGACGGTTACAGATAAAGCAGTACAACTCGGTGGCAACGGTATGGCAGCAGTGCTTTTGTCATGATTGTGGATCCGCTGTCCGGTGGTTGACCAAGGTATATCCAAGGCCGCCCGGTTGGTAGGGAGTCGCAGGTCTTAACAATTAGCTGAAGTCTCAGCCGACCACGGTGCATTCCTAGCGTAGGCGATTACACTTACCTGAGACCTGTGAACCAGACCCATTCAATAGCAGTGGTCACGCTACTTTGCGACTTTCCCCTAGCTTACAATTTATATAACAAAACGACACTGAACTGACTCATTGATTCTTTAATTCTATTGTCGACAACTCACTCAGCAAAGAAAGCTAATCCCAGTTGTTTTAGCCAGGGGACGCCGGGAAAAGGGCGACAAATTAGCTCTGACAGATCCTTTTGGGGAGTTCAAAAACCAACCAAGTAGAGGACCAGCAATACAAAAGGCTAAACACTTTGGCCGTGCTCACTTATCATGACACTAAGCCGCTTTTGTTAAAACCATAAACACTCGCTTTTCACACACTAATACGGCAAGTAATCATTTTTAGCCGACGAGGTTTCAGTAGCCAAGCATCTTTATATGAATTTGGCCGTTTCTTCCGAGTTTATATTTCGTATTTAGTCTAGTGTCTCAAAAAAAGGACCAGTCCGACCCCCACCTGACCTCTCACAAAACATCGATCCCTCGAGAAATTCGATCAAGCTCTGGGGAATCAATATCAACGCCGTTGAGAAACCTAGGTCTAGACAGAAACACCGAAATTTACACCGCTCTGGAGCGTCGTGTGAATTTTAAATTTAAGTCGCATTCGATGTAACGAACGACAGTTTGTCTCAAGATTCCATTTCCTTCTTCAATTAGTGATTAAGCTCTTATTGTATCGAAAAAACTTATTAAATTATCCTGCGCTAATTTACTGGGATTACAATCTCTATGCTACTCATCAGTCTGTGCACGTGCAGTACTTATTGTTCCGTTGGTTACTAATGGCGCCACTTATAGGAACTCCTATAAAGCTCGATATTAAAGTGGGTTTTAGAGAAATTATTTCCTTTAAAGCTCAACATAATTTATAACTTGGAGACACAATGAAGTCAGTTGCCGACTAATTTCCAATATTGACGAAAAATTTTTCTCTCTGTATTTTACACGTGGGCATGCGTGCTGTCAATTCAACATTTCAAGAGTTGGTTTATATAATACATACCTCATAAATATTTTTCTGATTCGCAAACTCTTTGTAAGTTGATGGCGGGCTGTCACGCCGATTCCGAGTACAAGAGATGAGAGAGCTATATTAAAAACCGATGGAATTTGATTGAATTTTAAAAAATGTGCAATGAGCTTTGATGATGGAAGTTCAAAAAACATATACAATCCGCTTTGAACGAAGTGCAGCGAAATTATACGACGCAAAGGGAGAAAGCATTCGTGAGGGAGAGAAAGATGCTGGGGGCGGCAGTTAGTAGCAGTTGATATCGGGTTGCAGTTAAAGGTGGGTGTTGTCCTTTCCTCATCCGTTGTCACACGTAATAAAACCAGTGGTTTTGTAAACTCCCAACAAAATGTTACTTAAAATATATACATAATCCTGCCGACGTACGTATAGAAATTCGTAAAAATAGAAATATATTTTATTATTTTAGAATGGATTATTTACCGAGTCTTTACGGTTGCATGTTTTTGGTGGGTGTTTTGGGCAATGGAAGTCTTGGCTTAACACTGTACTGTGGTCCAGGAGCTAAAACTCGAAGTCCTTTGCTCTTTGGTCTGATCGTAGCAGACTTCTTAGTTTGCTGTCTAAGTGGTCCTATAACAGCTGCTCTTTATGTGTTATCCTCGTGGACTCAAACGTGGCGTCACATCGCTTTATTTATACAGGTATCCTGTAGGATTTCCTCAAACGATTCTATTTCAGCTTTTTAGGCTTGGCCAGTTTCTGCAAGCACATTACTGATGATGGCGATTTCTGTTGACCGCTATCTTACAGTGAAAAATTACAGACCTGCAGGACAAGTAACTCGTCGACGTCATTTACTTACATCGGCAGTAATCATCACATGGATTTCTGCTGCTGTTCTATCTGGGACTCAATTAATTTCTAAGCATCCATGGAGAAAAAGTTTGATCGTTGCACATGTTATATTGGTTTATGTTATGCCAGCGTGTGCCGTCCTGCTGAGTCACTTGGGGGTTCATGCGAAACTTACAGCGCTTTCGTTGACTGCTCGTGCCAAACATGGAGAACTTCCTTTACCAATGCCTTTGTTGCGAAGACCCACTCATGTCATCATCGTCGCAGGAATTTCCAAGGTAGGAGAAAAATTCGAAAATCCATCCCCGAAGGTATCATCCCCATTATGTAAAAATCTCGTTTCGATTCAATACGTTTTCAATGGTCCGTTGAGCCGGATTAAAAGTGCCTATTGTACCCCATCGCGCTTTGTTCTTATTTTCACATTTTTTTCTATGCGAACAATACATGAACTCGTCATGTTTTAAATTCCTATAAAATATTCAAAGCCACGAAAAATCAAGTCATTTCACGATAACGAATATCCCTCTTTTTATTTATTTTTTATTATCCGCTCAGTTTCATCGTCCAATTATTATCAAACTGCCATTAAGCTCGAACATCGTTTCACCGAATCAATATTTTTTTGCAATACCACCAAAAATGAACACCCGAAAAAACTTGTATACTTTCCCGATTTATCAGCGGCATTATTTCAGGATTGTCGCAATTCTATCAACAGGTGTTGCTCTTAATTGTTAATTAATATGCCAGGTAATCCCGAGAAATGAAGCGGATCAAAAATAAAATTCGCTCAAACTTCTACCGATAATTTATAAATACTCCAGAGTTTATTAGCGAAAGTAGCGAAAAATCAATGATGTCACGATTAAAAATAAGTAATTGTTGTTAGTTGTTGTCAAACTTAAGGAACTGACAAGAGGAAATAGTAAATGTCAAGAGTTGGGAAAGCATCGGAAATTAACTTAGAGAACTGTCAGAGGTTTTCAAACTTCCAGATAAAATTTTCAGCGACTGGAAGTTTAGCAAACTGTCAAACTGTCGGTGCTGGTTACTGTTCAATCTCAGTTGTGTCTCATTTATCTAATTTTTAGATTAGTCAAAATGAACATTTTTATTATAAATGAAATTTTTAGTAGGTCGCGTGAGCAAAGTGACACATTTCTCTTTATAATAAAGAAAATATAACGTGCAAAGAGAGACGTCGAAATTTTTTTAGCACCGAAATAAGCCATAATTGCGTGGTTTATTTGCTTAATTAGAAAAGGTCTAATTAAATCTTCCAAATAAGAAACTCGGAGTACATCAACTGATTAATAGCCGGTGAGAGTACCACGCTACATAATTTTTAAGTACGTTTAGAAAGTGAGCTTTAATTATTTCATAAATTTTTTGTTAAAGTCGTTTCTTTAACAAATTAACAGAGAGAATGTTGTTGTTGTCGTCGGTGAAAAAATTCTAATAAAGTAGCTCTTTTTCCAGCCAGACCGCGACGGGTTGAAAACCGCCACCGAAACCAGCATTGAGGACGTTTCCCAGCCGCCAACAAGCACGTTACGTAGCCGCCGCCGCCTCGCCAATTCTCTTCTGTGGGTGGCTGTCGTCTTCGCCGTGTGTTGGTTTCCTTACGTAGTGTGTCAGTTTTGTGGAGAATTGGGGGTATCCCCGTCGCTGCTCGTTCAACGTTACAGTTTGTTTCTTGGACACATTCACTCTGCTTTTAGTCCTATTCTTTACTGGACACTTAATCATCAATGGCCGCAACATCCTTGCCGGTTTCGGATACCTGCCCTTTATAGAAGCGCTTCTTCGACGAATGAAGCAGCGCTGGGTCCATTTCATCCTCGACTTGTACGTCCACCGCCAATTCGTCGAAGATCATCGCATTATCTTTATTGACTGTCTGTGATCACTAAGCCTCGCTGAGAAACTACCTCAGGATTATACAGAATATCTTCTTATCAATTGATTCACGCTACTAAATTCGCACTATCAAAAATTTACCGTTAATAATAATTGATGTTTAACGTGTTGATGGCTCTTGCTCGAATTTCCGGTTTGCTACTCGATGTCAACTCAGAATCTCAGTTTCTCAACAACTTTAGACCCCGAGTGAAATATCAATAACTTTCTGTGCAATATCAAAGGAATCTGGTTGATACATTCGTAAAGCAAATAAGGAAGGATCTCCGTTAATTTCATGTGTAAATTTCAAGTTTACTCTTAGATCTATAAGAAGTGGTGCTAAAATGGGGTTCAATGGTTCGGCAACCAACTTCTAGATCAAAACTATTGCTATAGGATTTGAAATTTGTGTTAAAAAGTCGTTGGTTTAACGGTTACGAATTTAGCTTGGGTGACTATTTGGTGCTAAAGATGTAGACGCAAAATATTTACTATTCCGTTGTTTCATTTTCCAGATATCTAGAATCGTGCCTTGTTAGTTTTCCAGTTGTAAAGTCAATAATCAAATATCTTATTTTGACATATCAAAATAACGGAGCCGTTAAACCAAAATCTTTTGTACTATGGTTGTGTAGTGGTTTGCCAAACCTGGTTACTAGTTTTATCAAATGTCGATCTAGATGTATACTTCGAAAGTAACTATAATAAACGTAAGAATATAACATAATTACAGGAGACTGGCCTCTAAAGTTTTTTTGTGATATAAAACAATAAGTATTACTACTAGAGACGACCAGTATCATTAAATGGTGTCATTAACGTGTTGTCATGAATCTATCCGTGTTCTCGTTAGTGATATGTGAAACCATAGATATAAATTGTAGTAATTATTTTTCTATTTGTTGTTTAGTTTCGCGTGACAATCAATTAGAATGTGTTATACGTGCCTTTTCGTTCTTAAAATTACTGTTATATTCTTCTATTACTTTACATAGTTGAAGTGTAATTCTAAATATGAATAAATATTGTTGTTTTTTATGTAATCTTTCCCTGACACCACTCAGATCCTTATATGGAAAGTGGAAAGAAAATCCGGCGCACGAGTGATCACATGTTCAAACTCCATAAAAGACAATTTCCCATCTCCATCCATGTCAGCTTCCTCAATAACCTTCTCAATAATCTGTTGGCGATCTTCAGGAGACAGCTCTTGCCGCATGAGTAGCACTAACGCCCGATCCAAGTCTTCAGCACCGATGTGGTCATCGCCATCAAAATCTGCCGGAAAAATCTCTCAAAAAAAACGAAAAATCCAACTTACCGTAAATTTTAAAAGCGTAATAAACTTTGATGTCTCTCGGTGCTTGCTCGCTAAAAACAGAAAGCAAATCCAAGAGGTCCTCGAAGGATAAATTGCCTTTACCGTCTCGTGAAAAAACCTCACATATGCGCCGTTTAAACGGATTTTCCTGGAAACGATCATTATCATTGGTGTGAAGCTATAAATTTCAAATTACATGAAGTTCGGGTAGGCGATCAATTATGTATTCCACCGGTATTCTAATGGTAACTTGCTCGTTTTGCCTCATTCGCTTTGGGACCAAGTCGGGACGAATGTCTCGGAATTTCTTATAAACTCTTCAACAAACTGATAAATTCACATAAATTTATAATCTCGATCAAACTCACCTCAGGATTTCCTTCCGAGTGAAAAAAGTACAGTCCTTGAAAAGATAAAAATTACTTCAATGATGAACATAATGTGCACTTACTTGGTAATTTTCAAGTTGTTGTTCTGTAAAAGTTAACAGTTTATTTCCCATTGCAACTCTCGACTAAACGCGTAAAACCCGAGAAATTAATAACCCGATAAAACTTGAGGGTGGAGAATCATGTTAAATATCAAGTGGTTGCCCTGGTAACTAAGAGGTGCGGTTAACTGACTAAGTAATTTTCACATGGAATATTTATCGATTTTTCTACCATTGTCACGTTCAGTCAAACTTATGACTCGTGTCCAATTTCGAAAATTTTGCGGCCACAAACTTAAATTTCATTTCACTAGATGGTGCAGAGTAATAAAACAATTTATTGGAACACTTTTCGAGTCGCTGCACGTCTGGAATTTTTTATTTGCACAGTTTTATGTCAAGGATCATAAAAATAGATCTTGGGGAAAATCGTGATGTTACAAAGTTTAATTTTACCGCGACGAGTGAAGGAAAAGATTCCGTGTAGAATCACAAAAAAGTTTTTTATTCGATTCCACAAAAGGAATTGATAAAAAAGACGAGCGCTGTTTCTCTTCGTTGCGCTATTCACACCTAGAGGACGACTGTGATGGTAAAAAATTATTTGAAAACCAGTTTTCTGTTTTTATAGAAATATATAATCAATAATATTAAGTAGTGTGGCTATTGGGTAAGAGAGGTCGCTAATAAAATTTGAATTGAACAAGAATTATTTCTTTTATATATTATTAATTTCACTAAAGCAATGCGTGGAAAGTTGTTAGTCTGCAAACTTTTTTTTAACAGGAACGATTGACTTTGGGTGTCTTAAAGGTGTTTTTGATTGAACTTCATTAAGAGTCTTAAAGTTGCGGCCCTTATGGTGAGGATGAACGATCCCGCTGAATGAGTCATCGTTTGAATTGAGGGTGCACACAATAGAAGTAGTTAGAAGACTATAGGAACATACAGGGTAAATCCGAAAAAAATGCGACGATTTTAACATCGCTGTAGATAATAATTGTAAAAAAAAATCGAAATTCGAATGGGGCAAAACTCCCCCGGATTACCCATTTTTTGAAGTTTATGAGGCTGAATTTAACCGTTGTTTCTCAAAGATTGCAAAAATCGTTCCGCTTATTGTTATCGAATTTGTTTAACTTTTACTTAATTACTTATTTTAGACACAATTCAAAAATTGGGTATTGCAAAAAATTAATTTGTTTGAAATAAATGGGGTCGACAAAAGGGCCAATTTTTCATATTCCGACTCGCTTTGTGGACCAAACTGAAATTTTAATTGAAACTGCGACGATTTTAACATCGCTGTATGTAGATAATAATTGTGAAAAAAAAATCGAAATTCGAATGGGGCAAAACTCTCCCGGATTACCCATTTTTTGAAGTTTATGAGGCTGAATTTAACCGCTGTTTCTCAAAGACTGTAAAAATCGTTCCGCTTATTCTTATCGAATTTGTTTAACTTTTACTTAATTACTTATTTTAGACACGTTTCAAAAATTGGGTATTGCAAAAAATTAATTTGTTTGAAATAAATGGGGTCCACAAAAAGACCATTTTTTCATATTCCGACTTGCTTTGTGGGCCAAACTGAAATTTTAATTGAAACTGCGACGATTTTAACATCGCTGTATGTAGATAATAATTGTGAAAAAAAAATCGAAATTCGAATGGGGCAAAACTCCCCCGGATTACCCATTTTTTGAAGTTTATGAGGCTGAATTTAACCGCTGTTTCTCAAAGACTGTAAAAATCGTTCCGCTTATTCTTATCGAATTTGTTTAACTTTTACTTAATTACTTATTTTAGACACAATTCAAAAATTGGGTATTGCAAAAAATTAATTTGTTTGAAATAAATGGGGTCGACAAAAGGGCCAATTTTTCATATTCCGACTCGCTTTGTGGACCAAACTGAAATTTTAATTGAAACTGCGACGATTTTAACATCGCTGTATGTAGATAATAATTGTGAAAAAAAAATCGAAATTCGAATGGGGCAAAACTCTCCCGGATTACCCATTTTTTGAAGTTTATGAGGCTGAATTTAACCGCTGTTTCTCAAAGACTGTAAAAATCGTTCCGCTTATTCTTATCGAATTTGTTTAACTTTTACTTAATTACTTATTTTAGACACGTTTCAAAAATTGGGTATTGCAAAAAATTAATTTGTTTGAAATAAATGGGGTCCACAAAAAGACCATTTTTTCATATTCCGACTTGCTTTGTGGGCCAAACTGAAATTTTAATTGAAACTGCGACGATTTTAACATCGCTGTATGTAGATAATAATTGTGAAAAAAAAATCGAAATTCGAATGGGGCAAAACTCCCCCGGATTACCCATTTTTTGAAGTTTATGAGGCTGAATTTAACCGCTGTTTCTCAAAGACTGTAAAAATCGTTCCGCTTATTCTTATCGAATTTGTTTAACTTTTACTTAATTACTTATTTTAGACACAATTCAAAAATTGGGTATTGCAAAAAATTAATTTGTTTGAAATAAATGGGGTCGACAAAAGGGCCAATTTTTCATATTCCGACTCGCTTTGTGGACCAAACTGAAATTTTAATTGAAACTGCGACGATTTTAACATCGCTGTATGTAGATAATAATTGTGAAAAAAAAATCGAAATTCGAATGGGGCAAAACTCCCCCGGATTACCCATTTTTTGAAGTTTATGAGGCTGAATTTAACCGCTGTTTCTCAAAGACTGTAAAAATCGTTCCGCTTATTCTTATCGAATTTGGCTAACTTTTACTTAATTACTTATTTTAGACACGTTTCAAAAATTGGGTATTGCAAAAAATTAATTTGTTTGAAATAAATGGGGTCCACAAAAAGACCAATTTTTCATATTCCGACTTGCTTTGTGGGCCAAACTAAAATTTTAATTGAAACTGCGACGATTTTAACATCGCTGTAGATAATATGTAATTGTGAAAAAAAAATCGAAATTCGAATGGGGCAAAACTCCCTCGGATTACCCGTTATTTGCAGTTTATGAGGCTGAATTTATCCACTGTTTCTCAAAGACTGAAAAAATCGTTCCGCTTATTCTTATCGAATTTGTTTAACTTTTACTTAATTACGTATTTTAGACACGTTTCAAAAATTGGGGTCCACAAAAGGGCCAATTTTTCATTTTGAAACTGTGTTGTCTGATATTACAGCTAAAATCTTTGTGTTTTATTCGGGATCACCCTGTAGTTAGATTCGTTTGCTTTCAAGGGGATGTTAATTTTTGCATTAGTCTTTTTTAGGGAGTTGTAAGATGAGGGGTAGAAATAAATTGTAGACGTTATATTGCTCAATTTATTGTAATAATTGATAATTATTGAAAACAAATCAGAAATAGTGATATACGAGAAATTGTACAGTACAGTTTACATAAAAATGGTGATGGGTTGCAAGAGTTGAGTAGAAAATACCCCGACATAGAAAGCGGAGGCCATTACTAGACACGGGGAGCGTTGGTAATGCCATTTGAACTACTGATATGTAGGCATCACTGTCTTTAATAAGACTCAAGAGCAAGAAACGGAGCCAAGTTCTTCGGCGATATTCACACTCAACAAAATCATATTGCAGCATAATTACGGACCGTCTTCCATGCAATGGCCACGCTTATTATCTATTTATTTATAGATCTAACTGTAGTCAATAAATCTGAGCTAAGGTACTATCACATGAACGCGGCAACCTTGGCGAAAAAGTTATTATTACTCTCGGTAGAATATTAACAAATGCGTGAACGTAATAAATAATGATGTTCATAAGTACATTGTGAACTGACGAATCGAATATATCCGAAATCAACTAAAGTATGTATTGTATATATAGGAATAGGAAAACGTACGTACTACTTTTATACACTGATATATGATTTACTTTTAGATAAATGATATGGAATTATTTTCCCTTGTTTAAAGATAGAATATAATAGCACGAATGCTTAACGATAATAATTTACAATATTGCTTATTTTACATCACTATATGAGCGCAACGATACTCTTGTAACACAAATAATACGAGCACGTCAGTGCGACTACTTCGTTTGAGTGTTTTTTCGTCCTGCAGCGCGCACATAGCAACTGATATGCTAAAATAAACTGATCGTGCGTGTATTAACAGTTCAGTATTTTCTAAAAACTTTTGGCTAAGCCAAGTCCATCAAGTAACAAATAACCCTGTGTTAATAAAGAACTCAAGATCCTATACGCTTATTGATTAGGTATACAACATTCGACAACCTTTAGGTCTAAACAATTAACAGTACGTAAACACACTCCCATTCGTAGATTTAACAGTTCTATATTTATACAGAAATATACAAAATCGAACAGAGTTCATGCTTCTCCCGACGTCCTGCTACTCTTCAACTGAATTTTTCTAAGTGGAAACTACAAATGAGCACGATCTCCGACAAAACACTTCGCGCACTACGCGTCTAAAATGTTCGAATCAGCGTGTTCCGAACTGATCGTCAAATCTTCTGCCATGTTCTCTGTATGTTGTTCTTGTTCTACTTCATCGTACTCCGAATGGATCTCTCTCTTTATTGCGTGATGCATCTGCTCGGGTTCTCGAGTTACGTGATGATCCTGATTTACCATGTTCTCCTGTTTAATGTGTATCCCGCCGTTTATCGGAGACCTAGCAAAACGTTTCGTTGAGAAAAAAATCACCTTCACTCATTCAAATTGTACCTCATGTGCGAATCATGCACTGGAGATTCAGATCGGTCGCGGGCTCTATTCGTTAACGATGACGTTCCCGTCAGAAACGATAAGTTGTTATCTTCCATCAACGATGCCTGCATAAACTGCTTACAATACATAGATAAAACACGAGTACTACAAATATACCAGTACCTGGACGTTCGCGGAAAGGTGATCTCCGTACAACGTTGGACTATGATTTAAAGTCGGACTTTTAGATGTTGTACCCCTGTATACACCAATTAATTAGTCTAATGCTCATTTCGACAACAGACATAGAATATTAGAAAAAAGACATTAAAATTTAAAACGACTAAGCGAATAAAAAAGATTCAAAAAGACGTACCATTGACTGACACTTTCCAAAGGATCATCGTGACCAGAACCGGAGCAAAGTTCTGCTCAATATCTCAAATAAAATTGACAAAAATTATATTCACGATTTGTTCCTGTATGATTGCGGGTTACCTTAAGTGTTGACCGTCCACGGCAATGGTAGCTGACCGACTCACCAAGAATCATAATAATAAAATTTAAAAAGATCATACAGGAACTTTGAAAAGCCGGAAAGTCATGCAAGATTTAAAAAACATTGAGAAATTCAAAAGAGATTTTTCAAAAAATCTATAAAAATACCTGTTATTTATACTTATCTAATCTCCGATTTCGTAGAGACATTTTCACATTCATTCAACACATAGATGCAGTTAATCAGTATACATCGAGCATTTTCGTGATAATAAATAAAAGCAATTTACGGGAAAATGCTTCATGTATATTAGGCGCTATCCAAACATTCCATAAGCCGGCTCAACTACTCTGGTTTCCTCTATAATCTAATATTGCTCGCAGCCGCTTGTATCACTCGTGCATGAGAGGACCATTCGGGATAAATACGGGTCTATATAGTTAATCACTTTTTATTTATTATTCAATTTACGATACGAGAAATCATCCTGGAATTTGGACGGGAACGAAGAATTCAATAAAAAAAACACGAAGAGCTGGTTCAAAAGGTTTTAGAAGTTTCTTTTCACTCTTGGTCTTGTAATCGAAGCGAGGATCTTTCAGCTTTACATGCATTTGGAGGATAGCTTTGGTTGCAAAATTTTCGGGCGATCAGATATCTCGCGGGTTTCAGGGCTCCCATAGTTTGAATTTTGCTCTAGGTCCTCTAACAGCGAAGAACGGAGATTGAATGGACATGCAAGAGGTGTAGGCAAGCAAAAGCAATGTACGACTGTGTGTATGTGTGTGTGTGTCTTGCTTCGGATCTCTACTGCTTATGGAAAAATGCGAAAATAAAGAAGATAACCACTGTTCTACAATGAAAAAAAAGAAGCACAACGATCTAAGACTATATGGCTCTAAGCCGAACACCACGACCAGTGTTAGTTATATGGTTCTTTGCAAATCGTGGCATCGAACTATGGAGTTTGAATGGTTTTTATAGAAGGTATATAGTTCGATGGACGATCAGCAAAGGCGAGCGACCAAGCAGAGCCGAGCAGACAGCAGCACACGCGCTGGGCGCCACGCGTTCAGAATGGTGCTTACTGTGCGCAGTGGGGTGGAGTGGGTGATGGGGTTGGGTCATATTTCCGCGGCCGACCACGCGACAGGTGGCGGCGCTTCACGAATTCAGCATCATCCACCATCCAGAATGACCCAAAGTCGTCTTCGTAGCGCACAAAACACTTGTGGAGTGACAGATTGGTGCGTATCGCGTTCTATACACCCAGACCCAAGAAAGAGAAAGATAACAATCAAGTAAGGTTAAGGTTAGTCAGTGGCGACACCTGGTGCGAATACCTTCCGGTCTCCTGCAGTTAGTCGCCCAAGCCTGCGGCTTGACATGCTGTTACTGAACCGGCCAACTCACTCACACATCACTCGCTCCTCACGCAAGCCACTCTCTGTTAATATTGTATATTTAAAAAGAGAGAAAAAGATTTTAAAAGAGATTAGAAAAAGATGTAAAAAATCACAAAACACACAATATACAATGGAAAAAAGTCAAAATGGTGGGCCTCGATGACGTACCCGACGACTGGTTGGGTTAATGGGCCCGATGAACATCTCTGTGGTCTTCTCTTGTAGAACTCCACTTCATCCACCGTCCATACGGCACCCTTTACGTTCTCCACGCGCATGAAACATTTGTGGAGAGACAGGTTGTGGCGCACTGCGTTCTAACAACAAATCAAACACCGCCAAATAAACAACGCGACCTAGCACTACTCGGCAACTTTCAGACCGGAGAAAACTGAAAGAGCCTACACAAACTAAACCACACCGCAAAAGTCTAACCACACACACACAAGGTGCTATCTAAACAGTGGAGCGGCGTCCCTCAGGAACCCACAACAAGACCTATTCTAATCATGTAGCAGCAAATCTAAACCTCCTTCGACCCACTTAACCGATTTTGGGTCAACACTTGTGTTAAAATAAAAGTGTCTATTTTTATTACACCTTGTATAAACACAAACAAACGTGATGACATAACATTTTAATCGCCTTTACAATTGTATCTAAATTTTATGTGGCTTCAACTTTTGCAACGCAATTTATTAAACGATTAACACATTTTGTGGATTTTGAATGATTTACTTCAAGATAGAATTCACGCCTTCTTTCAACCATAACCATTCAAAATCGACTTACCTTACAATCGGGTCGTGTCAGCACAACTCACAACACACAAAATAGTTAAAAGTTTACTATCTTGAAGTAATTGTTGTTTTTGGAAACGTGTGTTAGTCGTTTATTGTTAGACACTTAGTTTTGCGGCCGTTAATATGTTTGCCGAATTCGTACTAATTAAAAACTCTTAAATCAAAATTTTAATAACAGACATGCAAGCTATAAGCATTTTAAAGTCCTGAAAATGATCTGAAGACATCGAAATACTTTACCGAAAAATTACATACAGGTTCATTTTAGCTTAAAATCAAATTACTATTAGTTATTGTTAAATATCAAATGTTATTGTTGTTATTGAAACTAGTTCGGCGAAATTTAAATAGTGATGTGTTAAAAAAACGCAAAGGTACAATACCTTCCATGTAGCAGCATTTCTTCGGAAATAGCAGAACGTGTTCTGGAACCAGTTGTAGATTTCATTGAGAGTCAACTGCTTGTCTGGAGATTCGATAATGGACTAAGAAACACAGTTTGAGTTATTTTTTATTAGTTTGAGACTTTAACTTACTTGACGTATCAACGATGCGTAAGTGAAAGGCGGTCGAACATCGGCGTTTTTATAAAACTCTCTATTCCTTTGAATCTCTGAAAAAATACGTCATTGTTTTATCAATTCATTTTAAGCGCTGTGCTTTTGAAAGTGTCAATACCTTGCTGTACGTCAAGTCCCGCTCTTTCGAGCATGTATGGAAGTCCTAATAAAGCAGCGTATAAAACAGCAATGACATGAAAATGACTGTTAATTAAATTGACGTGAAGATTTACCTCCTGCTAAGGAAAGTGCAGATTTATCGCTCAACCGCCTCCGAATTGGTCCGGCGACGTTTGCAGCAGGAGAATGAAGCACTGGGGATCGCACAGCAGACACCATGGGACCTATGGATACTGGAGGTTGAGGTAAAGACGCGCTCACGGGCATTTTAGGGGGTGTGACGATAGGACCGTCTTTATGGGGCTCTGGTGAACCCAATTGTTTTGACAAGTGGAGGTGATGCATCATCGCTTGTAAACGATCGCGTTCTTTTTGCAGTTGCAATTCCAGTTGAGACACAACTTGCATTTGAACACGAGCTTGAGCAGTTGATCGGTCGTCCAGAGTATGTTCGGTGTTTAAATGCCTGAAAGACACATTTTTGACAAACTTGTACTGTTTGCAGAGAATATATTCCCTCTTACGACCATCTGGTTACATGTGGTGCCGATCCTTAATGGGTTTTACCAACATGATTTAAAACGAGAATTACAGAACACAAAAACTCTCTGAACTCAGTGTTAAACACTTTAACAAATAAAACAGTCTCGACAAACAAACAATTTTTTCATTGTTGGAATTTTGATAACGCGGAAACGATTAGAAATTAAATGCGTACCCAAAAAAAGGAATTCATCACCTAAATCTAATTAATAACCTGTTAATTTAAGTCTAATATTAAAAACAAATAAAATAACACTCTGTTGTCAGAAATAGTAATATACCGTAAGAGAATGTTCTTGTTGATAAAAATCTAACAAATTAGCAGTATTAGTAATTTAACCAATCTTAACCTGAGTTATTTTTCTACATACATAACTGAAAGAATGTAAGAGTTTATTCAGTAGAAAAACAACGTAGTTTAAACACTTGAACAAATATTTTCTTACAATTTTATAAAAACAATGTAATATTTAAATAACAAACATGTACACAATTTGTAGGCGCGTCGCAAATAAAATTTTAAATTTGGAGTCTGACTGAACTAAATTTCTTAATATGTTTTGTAATCATTTATTCGAATTCAATGTGTTAACAGAATCTAATTTTAGTGTTGTTGCTATCAGACTTCTGCATTTATTGATTCTGAAATCGTAACAACGCCAATTACACTAGTCAACAAGAAGAAGTGGACACTGATTTGAGAAAACACAAAATTTGAATTTAAAGAAAAAAAATTAGAAACATTCGCAAACAATCTTAGAGTAAATCTTATTTAATTCAATCGAGACTGTAAAATCTGTGGTGACTTGGAGTGAATTCGCGTTCATTTAAGTAAATGACTTATTGATCGGTTTTATTGTTTGATTAAAAATTGCGAAAGCAAAATAATAAGTAGAAGAAATAACGCAGAAGTAATAATTAAAGAAGCCGGGAAGTCGTCGCGATTGTAATTTCAAAGTACCAGAAACGATCAAACTACAACCATAAAATCATTTCTGTCAAAATCAACATTAATTCTGGTTTATATTTTAGCATTTTACGAGGTGATTAATATGTAAAAGAAAGGGGATAAAGTAAACCGTCAAATTACAATATTTTGTCGTCGTCTCGCAACAAAAGAACGGCGACCTGGAATAAATTAGAAGCGGCATCGTGGTTTAAAAACTCTAATTACGCTATGTTTAATTAATATGCAAGGCGTTTGATCGCAACGTTGCTGGATTTAAATGTTAATACCCTGACATGACTTTATTACTTCCTTCAGTGAGGTGCACGGAAATGACGCTTTTTAGATTTTTACTTACTTGATAAATGCTTGCAGGTCCTCACAGATGATTTCGCACCCTGGCCATTTGCAGACTCCATGGCCATACAAGTGGTGGACTCTGTCCGGTGTGGTGGTAGTCCGCTCCAACTTGTCGTCCAGTGGCGTCTCTTCTCGGCTTGACCGCCCCGGCGCCACCCCCAACAAACCCGGAGAACCTTCTGGCAAAAATAAACTCAAGAAGAATTTCAAATGTTTTTGGGGCATCAAAACACCTGCGTGCTTTAATCGTGACACACAAACAAATAAATAAAATCAATTAATGTGTCAAACAACGCGCATATTGTCTTTTACTTACCGTTGAGTTCGGATTTGATGGCGGCATGTTCGTTGAGTTCCTTCCAAGGACTCATGACTTCCCTGGAGTTGAGACCTGAAGCGAAACATTGATGATAGACGTTGATGAACGTGAGAAGGAAAACGGCTTCACGTGCGCTTAAAACCGATTGTCTAACGGGTTCCAGCGTGGTAGCGGAAGGAGTGGATGAAACGGGGATGGACGGGAAGATGGGCAAGTGCCAATAGTTTTAACCGCACGTGAAATCCGTTGAAGCAGCCACGGGTCTCTCTGGAAAATTCATTTCGACGACCGGCGGTGACAAAAGAAACCTTCATCAATACTAGTAATTAATTATTTTAGGTGGCATTGCCCAATTTGAGGGGTCGATTGCTAAACGAGGGTAAATGGACAGGCGGGATCGGGAATACATACCTTGCTGGAACTCGCCGACTGTCCGATCTTCCTTTACGTTATCTTCGTCACGAATTTGCAAATATATCTCTCTCAAATTGACTGTATTTATCTCTACTTAAAGACATGCAACTTTCAAATTCAAAAACTCTAGAGTTATTTAGTGATTTCAAAAATGACTGTTTGGACTAGTATTGAATTAAAATTTTCGTATTCTCTCGACGAGCGCCTTTGCCGACGTCTTGCAGCGTCGATTTAGTTCATACCTTGTCCTTGAGCAAGCATGAGAGGTTGCATACCCTGCATGCCCTGATGTACGACATACTGTCTTTGCGTCAACTGCAACTGTTGAATCAGTTGCTGTTGTTGAACGGCAAGTTGTTGCAACGACCCAGAAGCCTTCTTTTTATCCGTACTTTGCAAGATATGCGTTTGTTGAATGAGATTCAATTGCAGCTGTTCTTGCAGTTGCTGCATCGTTTGCTCAAGTTGTTTCTTCCCAAATTCCGCCAGCTGATGTTGCTATGCATTCAAGATTACAAACTAACCGACATCGCACGGCTCTACACTACCTGATGTTGTTGCTGTTGCAACAACGAATGTTGTTTCATTAATGTTTGCAACTGAGTTGGATTTAAGACATGCTGTTGAAGTAGCTGCTGCATGTGATGAAGATTCGATGCTGATGATGACATTATTTGAGGTCCTGGCGTTTGGGACTGAGAGAATAAGAGAGCAAATAACAAGTGTTTGCTTGAGAATGAGAAAATTGTACCTGCGAAACGGGTGGTAAGGTCGCATTGAGATTTTTTTGCGGGTCAGTTGTCGGTGGAGGAGAATGATCCTGCACCCTATGGTCTGAGCTGGGGCTAGTGCTTCCATTACCTTTGACGTCACGTTCTTGCTCCCAACTTCGTTCCAATTCTAGCTGTTGATGCTGTTGATCCTTAAGAACTTTTTCCAAGGAGGCAGCCTTGTAGGTAAATAAAAAATAAGTGAGATGTGAATATCATTCGTCCAACGTGAAAATTCATAAAAGATCAATAGAAGCGAAAATGTGCATGTTTTGGTAGTAAAGTCTGAAAGCGGTTCGTGCATGTGATAAATGTGATTGATTTCCCGGGCGCGGGATGGCTACGAACAGCCACATTAGGACCTCGGAAGCTATGTGTCTTGAAGCAATGGTCCGGTCATAATACCTGTACACCTTGGCTAAATATATGGTCTCTGCTCGGTAAAATAATCCAGATGGTATATATATAACAGTATCCTTATACACAGACGGTCAATATATAAAGCGGGTAGGAATATAAATTTGGTGGATGCGCTGGGTTGCTCCGAGCGTTTACATTCAACGAAAGTGACAGGACAATATCTTAAAGAATTGGTTGTCATTTGCAAGACGGAAGTGGTTAATTTTCACATTAGAACGAAACAGATCGGATAGGGTATAAATAAAAGAATATAATAAAGGAGCTGATGGAAAGTTGTGCGTAACGAAATAAAAAGAAGGGAATAATTGAAGAGAATCTGCACAATAAAACTTGTAGGGATGAACCGTATTGTTGTAATGGTAATTGAGAGATGTGTCTGTAAAAAATGAACGTCACTGGCAATCGCCAAATATCTAAATCACTTCGAATTAAGACCTTACGGAATGAGATATCGTTAACAACGAGGGGAGGTTCGGGGTCGGCAACATGCACAGTTAAACTATTCCGTCTTACAGACTATTGTCTATGAAGCCAGGCTGACTGCTAATATAATAAGCGTCCCTCTTCGACTTGGATTACAAACAGAGGGTCTCCTGTTCTGTTTTCCCCGTATTAATGATTCAATATCAATTAGCGGTATACTGAATTATATAAGCTCAATCTTGGAACAAAAAGAAAAAGTCGACTTATGAAAATTCGATGCGGTGCCAGCAATTTTCTAACTCCATTTAATATTTCAAAGAAATATGGTTACGCATAAATGCACTGCTATTTGATATCGCGGCGCAGGAAGCTTTCGCCCTAAAACCAAAACGTCGAAAGCTCCCATAAAACGCTCTTTATATGTTCCGCGATCTCATCGCCCATTATCTTCAAATCAAATTATTAACGCGATTAACGATTAGAATTTTTTCACTCGCACCAGAAATAATTAATGTGGTAGACAAAGGTTGGATTAGAAAATTGTAAAAGGAGTGGTAAATTTGAGTGTTTCGTTACATAAATTAGAGGAAAATTGCCTTCTCAGAACACCTAAAACCATTGGTATTCACTGCGAAACGTCGTGCAAAAACTCGGAAAAAACTCCTTACCCCTGATCACATATTTCATATGCAGAGGGCTGTTTTGCTTGCTAGAGCAATATTATTTCCATATTTTTCACATAATGCGCCACTGTATATGGGTTTTATTTCATGTGACATCATGGTAATGCATTTTAACGTCTTATCATTCATTGCGGTATCTTCGCAACTCTTTAAGAACGACTTCCCGGTAAATATTTGTTAAAGGGTCGAATTTATAATACAAAATCTTTATATTTATATGTATGTATGTGCGTAAAACGTGATCGATTTTTCCAAGAAAATTCTGGCTTTATTAGAGTAATTCCGGGGATCTGTCAAACAAAAAACCTCGAAAGAAACATAAAACATCGACTAAGAGTGAAATAAGGGTGAAAGAACAATGAAATTAGAGAACGGGGAGGTAAAATAAAAAACTTCATCCGAATAATTCTCCGAAGAAAAATACAGTTGAGTAAATATCTGTATCTGTGATGAGCGAGGAGACGGGATATTTACACGGCGAGCCACCGTTAGCAATTTAAATATAAAAGACTGAAGCAAATCAGTTCACGCCATGTTGCCGACGCAATAATGAAACGGGCAAGAAGACGGAAAACTCGCTGGAAACGGAAAATATGGTTTCCGATCGGACAGACGCCATATTATCCAATAAAACATGCTTACCACGTATATATCCGTTGACAAATGTACAGTTTTAAAGGAGGCCAGGATACAGAACATAATTTACAGCAGTCCATTCTCAATAACGCCCATGACTGCTGAATTTCACACTTTACGAGACCGGTGGTGTACTTAACAGTGCGTCTAATTTATGAGCGTCCAGCAAAACTGTCGATGCACCATATGCTCGACTGCCACCGACAGCCGTCATTTGTAACTCCTCAGGTCCTCCAACTCCGCTCCCGCCACTAAACAAGGACTGCTAAATATTAATAACTCCCTATTACCTTACTCCACTGGATTTGACCAATTTATTAATTGCGAGCAGTTAGCCCTCGACGAATTTATCGTCCTGCCAGGATTTCTCGCCCTTAGAAATACGATTTGATTACATATTTTTCGGTCATGCATCATTTCTATAATTACGGACATTTTTCTTTATCATTATCCTGCGAGTCCTTTGGCAGGAGTACGCGCTCTACGCTCTACGCTTTACGCGTGCCGCGAGTGAATGAAACGGGGAAAATGGAGCGATGTTTTATGTGTTGTGTTGTATTGTGATGCTATTCACTGCTGTATACAACAGTATACAAGCTTTCTGTGAGGGTTGGTCGTGGATTCAGTTCAGCGCCGACCGCCGGCGTGATAGCGTCGAGACGTCTCGTTCCGACGCCGACGGATCGACGCTCGGCGATGTGCTTACGCTATTTCGACGAAAATCGAGCGAAATTATGAAAAAAACTCTTCCTAGGACACACCTTCGCAGGACCGGCAGTTATTATTAGAAAAGAGGTCACACGATAGCAAACGCCAATAAAAGGTAAAGTCTTGAGAAATACCTGAGCAAAGGAAGCCAGCATCCGTGTCTCACAGTACTTCATAGATGCTTGTGTTAGCAGCACTCACAGCACAACACCTAAACACAACTAAACACATAAACGGTAACAGGGTCTATTAATTATTTCTTTTTCGCTAGAAAGAACAAGAGTTAGTTGTGTTGTTGCGCAAAAAGGGTCATTGAAGTCGCCGAGATGCCAGGACGATTCGTAGGCGGGCCGCGCGTCTCCGATGCGCCGCTGCAGTTTGTGTTGTTTGTATGTGTGTATATCTATAGCGGCGGCAACGGCGGCGGTGGCGGCGGCAACGGTGGCGGCAGCGGGCGGACACGCAGAGACGCTCCGCGCAATACCAACACCTCCAACACACCACCTCCTCCCAACACCAACAACCATCTTCGGCATCACTGCGAGTCTCGAGCCCCCAACTACTACCGCCTCCGCCCGACGCCAACTACTAACCCTTCTCCGCAAAAAAAAAACTGTTTAGTTTTAAAACAAAAACGACGGAATTGCACAGCCAGCACGGTATTTATTTTCTTCGATAAACGAAATGGGGCGAGACCCTTGGTGATGGATCATCGAGGGTCGAAGTGGGGGAGCGAAAAGCGTCGTCCTTCGTATCGTGACAAATGCAAGATATATCCAAATGCCCTCGGCGAATTAAATTCCGGGCATATAGCATCTAATTAATGTCGCAGCGTTTTTCTTACACATACATACATAGTATTGATTATCAACCCTTAAACCCTCTCTTCAGATCCTTGAAATTATTGCTGCAAAATTTTGCAAAACACCATACAACCTTATCTCACGATCATCCTCAGACCCTATCAACTGGATGAATAACGAATTTTATGTCGCTCCGGATTGCGCAGGATATTGGTTATTGGAAATATAGCGGCCTGGGCACCTGCCACTGAAGAATATCCTTAAAAGAACTTATAACACCCACCCATCTTTTTTCAATTCTCCTGCCGACCCGACGCGAGCACATACAAATATTTTAAAACACCACCAATATACAGGGTGACTTATTTTATCTATACGATATTATTTCAAATCCGGACCCTGAGTTTACTTCCAATACAGCTGGACCCTTTAATATATAAAAGTCCAGCGAGGTAACATATGCAAGCTAGACGTAACTCATACTAAAGTAATATTCACGAGCTACCGACCCAACAAATAATCGACAGCGGTGTCAACCAAGAAATAAAAGCAATTTCGAAGATACAATCTTTTCATTTTTCTTTCCAATTCTGTTCGGGGTATTCGATCTGATATGTATTCCGAACTAGGTGTAAGAAAATCTTTCCTGCAATCTCTATCAGAAGTCGACAGGTATTTTTAACATGTTACACATTTTTTAACCATCACTTGAGACGTGGAAGTGATGAGACCTTTTACCACCAGTCACATACTCCCTTTAAATTTCACTCAAGTGCAATTCAAAGGGGATAATGTTGCAGTTGAAATATTCTCACTCATCGCACATTACCTACAATGATGATAAATAGCTATACATAAATATATAAGAATTGGCTGAGATTTCTTGTACTCTTTTCCCATATTTATATCGTTTTAAATAAAAAAAAAATAAATTCGTTGGATAAATTTGCTAAAACATGATTATTATCTTTAAGGCAGTGAAAAAGGAGTGGTGTGGAAAATCGATAAAAGGAGTAGTTGATTTATCCTTTGACCTGCATTAGCTTTTGCAAAATTTAGAGAAGGTCGTGAAATCAGTTTTCCTCGTCTATATGTAATAATAGAAGTAAAAGTGGAGGAAATGGAGATGTTTATTTATTAACAGGTCGTAAAAGTGCGGTTTTGTGGTTTTGAGAAAGATAGAGAATCGATTGTAGGTATAATCGGTGATGGCATTTAAATGATTTTCCGTTAAAGTGCGCTGACGTTTCTTTGCAACATCGGCATTTGGTGTGTGTTTTTTGCCGTCCTTAACCATTTAGCCGGAGTCGAATAAGTGGCACCCGCTGAGCCATTAGCCGAGAACGTTGTCCATTTGGCTCTCTCGGCGCAACGTCAGCAGTCTGTCCTATCTCCCTCCGCGGACACGGACACGGACACGGGCCGGCTGCGGTCGCATCCACAGTGCCGCCGCCAAAAACCGCCGCCGCCACCGCCCCTCATTACCATATCCACTTCAGAACAATCACTGATGATCCCATCAGGACGAGTCGCCGTTGCCATTCGACGTTCGACGCTCTTTCCTCCGAATTCATCAACACTTCTTGCGACTTTTTATCGATCCCCGAAATGAATGACGTTCCCCGTGCGAGAATCAAATTTTAATATTATTGGCGCGCGGTTTCGTGCTTACAACTGCATACGTAACTAGACAGCGGGCGAGGCATGTGAGGGTAAAGGTATATAAACAGTAGTTATGATAAATATGCACGACGAAGCGTGGTGCTCGGTGCGGCACCGGCATTATGGTGGAAGACAAATATTTGGCCTCGGTCGCGTTGGGAACCGCCATTGTCATAACATAAGACAATGCGAATGCTGTATCTCATTTTTCATCTGGCCGATCTTTATAATCTGTATTTGCATCAGCTTGTAGCGATCTAATAATAACTCTGGGGAGCGGGTGAGCGGGCGAATGCCGTCCACATCGCTCCGAGATACAACCAGATTCTTCAATTAAAACTTATGTTTATTTAGTATTCGGGAAGCGGGCGCGAGCGAGCGCAATGAGAAATGTTTAACCGAAATAATAAGAGACAGTGACCGGAAGAGGCGGCATCAGCATCGGCATTGTAAGCATTCCGTCGCCGCCTTCACTTATTTTTTTCAACACACTTTTTTTTTAAACGCATTATATAATTATGATTATTGATTGCAAGGGCGTTGATAAGAACATACAGTAGCAGTGTGTTGTGTCAGCACGTCACGTTAGGATACATGAAGATCTCGGCGAGAAGATAGAAAGATTAGAGGTTAGAGATAGAAAGTCAGCAGCTTAGAATCGAATCGTAGTGGTGGAGGCGGCGGCGGCGGTCAGTGAACGGCCGTTAGTGCTGATTGCCGTTCTTCGTCACCCGTCACTGCCTAAGATTACCTCCGTCTTACCATAACACGGCTTTTAGCTGAGAAAAAAAGATAAAGAAAAAGTGCGCCAATAAAACAAGAGGGCTAGCTGCGAAAGCGCCGCTGAAAAAACTTTCAAGATTTTCATCTGATTAATACCTGACAGGAAGCGTCAATAAGCACCTATCGTCAATTCGTATTGATTTCGATATTTTAGAGGGGTGAAGTGAAAGCCCATTAGGAATTAACAAGTGCAAGATTGTATCGCGGTTTCAAAGTGGGATGCTGATAAAAGAATTAGGTTTTTGTTTAGTCGAGAAGAATTAAAATGGCGGCATTCTCCGCCGTGGTTTATTTCTATAACAAAAAGACAATAAGAGCGTCGACTGACAGCAGTATTTGTTTTACAGATGGATCTCGAAACCCAAACACAAACAAGCCGGGTGGAGCTGCGCGGTTAGGGAAATGTGGCTAATCCGTTTGCGAGAAATAAACGCTACGTTCACTCATTAATGTCCCTCTTCGACGTTTGTAGGTGGGTGGGTTTTTCTCGACATCCCCAAATCAAAAATTTCCACATCGATATTAATCCAAATGAAAATCTTATTGTTATAATTAGATATTTTGCGAAAATCTCTCGTCATGCAAGCAGCAGCTTTCCGAGCTTTTCCGCTGCAGTCGATACGCGTCGATCATATATTTTCTAAGCATTAAGAAGTGACACACTTGGTTCGGTCATGCAGAAAACTTTGCAGCTGCTTTAGAGGGGTTACACGGGAAAGCATTTGCAATATCACTTTTATTCGAGAAAGCTTCGACGTACAACACCGTGTGACATAATTAAAAGGTAAATGAGCATTTTTTTCCGTTTTCATTGATTCGGCGAGCGTAGGAGCCTTCGTGTATTTTAGCAAAAGAGTGCAGGAGACTGTAAAAGCAATTAAATAGGGTATTGTTTACCGAAAGTGTGGCAGATTCGATATGCCGAGCTTCCTCGGTGGAAAAGCAGGGGCAGCAGGAACGCGCAAAACACCGCTCCAGTCCTGCAACCTTAAGGAGCGAATGTATAAATATTCTCGAAATCGGGAGTTTAACTCGTGCATCCATTTATCTAGATAACGGAAATCCAGTGCACGCATTAATAGTTCCGGTATCTGGAACAGCATTACATCTCACTTAGACGGGAAGTGTTACAGTATCGGGAAGCCTTTAAGCTCGCGATCTGCGATTGGATTGTCGTTAAAGAAAGCGAAATAGGGCCCCGTTGTACATAAGCGATGTATTGATGATGGTCGACCGTATATACCTCGTCGAGGTGTTTACACCGGCCGCAGAGAGCCGGTCCGGGGAGTGGCTTGCTATTTCAAGCAGAATAAACACATGGCTGTTTTCTTTGTTCCGGCAAACTAAACAACCATCCTGGAATCCAAACAGGCCGGCCAGTCCCAAATTCAATTTAGTCTTTGCATGTGGCTATATCGCAAAACGTCAACATCGCATCTATTGAGCCAACTTACAGGAAGCCATCTCAAAGCTCCAACTGGACCTCGTATGTGCAAATCCCACAAACCGCACCAACATCCAAGACGTTCTCTACATCTTAATTATTCACACACACTTTTCTATTTCGAACGTCAATATGCCATAAATTGTACATCTTACATGTAGGTGGATAAAACAATGTAACAAACACAATTTTGTGTAAATGTTATGAATTCCTTTCACCCGGTAGAATATTTCATTTTTGTCGTTATGTTGATTTGGAAAAACTCACTGTCTCAGTTTGTAATAAGAATTTATGTCTTTCGCTGTCAAGGATAAATACCGACGGGCGAAAATATATATATAAGAAAACAGAAAGGGTCAAAAATGCAACGTGTTCAAAATTATTTGCTTACTTTCCATTCAAAGTGGATTACGAAGGATAAAAGTTGGGGAGAAAAGTTTGAAGGGAATTTATTGACGACACGTTTCATTTATAAAACGTATCGTTTAATTAGTGGATTAAAATAATTGTCGCCTTGTTTCACGGAAATCTTGATATGTGCGCAATAAAAAAGGCGAAATTCATCGTCAGGAACGTTCGCACTTCCACATGCCTTAATGCACTAACTCACTCCCCAAACGATCGATAACATATTGCATTTTCAACGTAGCAATTTACAACATGTGTTGTATATCGTGGCTTCTTTATGAATTTTTTGCGACATAGGTTAGCAGTTTTTCAGGTTATAGCAAACATAAGTTTATTGAATAAGTATCCTGAAAGTCTGTTTTCAATTTAAACTGGCGGCGACAGCTCTAAGACAGAGGAAGTTCACAGAATTCACATTAAATTATATTTAAAACCGCTTTTTAATTTCGACATTAAGAAGTTGAGGTGCGAACTGAGCAGAAGGCACCTGGCATTTGTTAAAGTCTTTAATTAAAGTACGCGCCGAAAACAAAGAATGCAAAATTAGCTTCATTTCTAATTATACCGCGCAAATATCTTAATTTCAAACGGGGAAAAACTTTATCGAACACATCTATCAAGTCGAAAGCTCTCGTTTAATTTATAGTAGGGCGAGAGCGGTGTTACAGAGTACAAAGTACAGCCAGCAGTCATACACCGCATCTAAACACTGAGTATCCTGATTCATACTTATTGGAGACATCTGGTCCAAACTCTTTCAATTAAGATGAAAAATCCGAGTGCATTAGCAAGGGGCGACGCTGAAAGGAGCAGGGGCCGCCCATCACAGGTCCTGATTAGAAAGGACAGCGTTCTGTCTTCGATCTTCGATTTCAACAGAAAAATCTACATTTTTAATATCTCGCCTTTTTATAATTAAGTCCATGTGAGAACAACTTGTTCACTATGTAGCTTTTACGATTTATAAAGCTCGGAGCTTTCGATAGGGTGCACGTTTACGATGTAATCAACACAAAAATCAACAAATTGTAATTTTGTCTCCTTCAGTTCAGCGACGTGTCGCGTCGAAAATTAGGACAATATAAAATATAATCGATTACGATTATGCTTTGATTTTCATATATAAATAAATATTTGTTTATTGATTAAGTGCACAACTTACGTATGTACATAAGATTAGAGATTTTTAGTGTTCAAACTCACCTGTTCTCCATCTTCATTATGTATACTATCGTTAGGGGTAGTTGCTGCCGATGGCCTCTGCGAAGTGGAAAGGTTAATCGCACCATCCCCATCTACGTCTTGCTCCATCGTGCCATCATCCTGTAAGAAAATATATATTTATATCTCTGCATTCTGTATATCTGATTATTTTTTTCCGCTCCAACTTCGCCGCAACGAATATCATTTTATATAGGGCGTTATGCCAACACGCATGAATTGTAAAATCCCTCTGGGCATCAAGACACCTAACTTGATTTTATCGGTCTCAGGACACTCGTCCATTTGGGATAAGAGTCCTCGGCACCGTTCACAATCCTCAGCCTAATTCTTAGTTTTTACGAGCACTCTACTAGCCCTCGTTTTCAAATGTTGCTGTATCTATTTACATAAGATTTAAGAAAAATTAAGGAGGGCCATTTACTTGGATATATTTTATATATAAAGTAGTTGTTCGAAGGAAGGAGATAAGGTGCCGACATACAACTGGCCCCTCGTGGTCATTTATTCCGTTTAAAGGATAATCTGGATAATAGGTTCGAGTTATCTTCTACGCGCTACTGGTTTATACGAGACTGCTGTATTATATTGTGGTCGTTCTGCAAAAGACATGGGTTATATTGATAAACTGCGTTTGAATATTATTATTTCTCTGACATGGAGGGTGGTCATTCCAATTACGATAATATTTAAAGTAGCCACCAGCGAGTGTTCTGCAATCAATGGTCAAGGGCTTTTAGTATTAATATCACTAATATTAATATTTTAGTTGAATTCGAAGAAAAAAGCTCACCAGAGAATGTGTTGTTGTGTTGTTATTCCACCACCTGTTGATATGTATTCGTGCAAAACAACGCCATAAGTGCTGTTTGATAAAGGAAATTATGAGATAATGAAATGCTGGATACACATGATGATTCCTCTTTTGTCGCTTTTAAATATTATTGAGAATACGTGAATAAGATAAATAAGATAATGTAATTCTGTTCACGCTACCATAATAAATAATTTCTCGATTAAAAAATCTAAATGTAAATATGAAAGCCCAAGGGGTGGTCTAAGTAATCGAATAAGTGAGTGAAATGTGAAATCGTTTTGTTTTTCTTGCATATTAAAATAGTCGTCATACTTATATTTCAGTGGTGAAGCTCAACACATTTCAGCAACTCCAGCAAAAAACGTAAACCCGATACAACCCTCCTATTTCCGTTATGCGCTTAGAAGTCACCCCTTCACAGTGATTCGACCATAATAAGGCGAGAAAAACCCTATTGATTTTTTATCATCAATTGACCCGTATTCTCTAAAAAATCGCATCATTTTAATGAAACGAACAATCGATAGCTCGGAGATACAGTCAAGTGTTTAGTTATTCAAATCACGTGAGCAATATTTTTAGAAGAAAAGCTAGCATTATTTTTCAGTAAAAAATGTCGTAATCATACTATCATCCCCTAATTTAGGTTTTCTCCCCTCGGTTTTGATAGAGGTCTACCTACACATTTTCGCATGCAGGGTATCTCGTGAAAATTTTATTTTTCAGAAGCAATCTTTAAATTATAACGGTGTTTACTCAAGCGTAATGTAATATTATGAACCTCTTATCTAATATTCATCAATTTGGCTAATTAACTTTGCATAATTGAAATTTATACAGTTTATATGCGTGCAACTAAGTAAACTTCATATAATGTAGAAACGTTCGATTTACTTGTTTAAATTAATCGTGAAGCATGTTGCAGGTTTTAATTAAATTCGTTTCTATTTTACTTTTAAAATCAGTGTGTGTACGAAGATAATGTAGCGTTCTGGTCTCTAAATCCAACTCGTTGCAACAAGACAATCCGGGATTTCGATGTAATTTCGTTCTGTTATTTATCGACATTTTGCTTTTTTTGAGTTGGAAATTCGATGTCGGCTCTATTAATTATTCTTTGAACTTTGTCCGGCACAAAACCTGCGTATCCTAACAAGATAACAAGCTAAATATATTATTCATGGCAGTGAGATGCAGTAGGCCAAGATTGCCTTGCTCCAGGCTATAGACTCCTTATTTCTTACCCTTGTCTAATCAATACCACAAGTTGATGATATTAAACAACTTGACAAATGAAATGATTTAGACTAGACCTTCTGCAAATACAAGAAGAGAAAGTGTCATGCCTATACTCATTTACTGCATTTGGTCGCTCCCCTTTTCTCGCACCCTATCACTGACCATTCTACTCGTTCTATTTGAAATTGTAAATAAGAGCTTAGGCAGCCACTCAATAGGTCATCTAGTTTATTGGACGTCAAGAGTCACTATGTGAATGGAGAAAAGTTCCGATAATCAACTTGAACCACTATTGTGGATGTTTTGAGAAATGAGGGTGCTTTACTGCACGAGCTGTTTGTATCTTGATAACGTGATTGCACCTCCATCCCATTTCATCTCTCAATTCGCAAAAAATTCGACTGCCGACGACACCTAGAGCACGCTTTTTCAACCCTCATTGCATCGAAGGGATTAGAGAGATTTTAATGTTCACTTCCAACCCCGAAATCACAAAATATCACATCTCCACTCAATTCCATGATTAATCCCAATCATATTTCTCTAAATAACTCTACTAATCTTGATTGATAACTAATCCTGACAATACCAACGTGCGAGAGTTATCCTATTTTATATTTCCAATTCTCGTTCTTTGCATAAGACAGGGTGTCTGCAGCTCAGCTTAAAAATTCAATGACCAGCGAAACTGTAATATCAGCTTTTAAAAAGTATTTTATAGTTAATGAAATCTCATTAACAAGTCCAGAGCTGTCAAAAGTAACTAACCCAAAGCTTTCTCAAACATTCAATTTAAGCTCCAAGTAGAATCGATTTCTGCTCTCTACTACAAAATTTTAAAAATTACATTTGTAGCTTAAACAGGTAAAAAATCTTTGATCTTCAGCAAACAAAATTCGAGTTTCTTTTGTATTTATGCAAGAATAAAAAAATTGGCACTTGGAAGATGATGATGAAAAGAAGAGTAGAGTGCTTGAAATAAGAAATTTCTAAGCAGTGATTGTTCGAAAAATTGAGTTTTAGTTCTTTTCAGGAGAATATGTTGAAATTCGCAAGTTTGGATGTTTCCAGCTGAATGAGTGAGTTGGATAAGTTGGTGTTTCCCCTTATTTGTGGAGTCTAATTCCAAGTGGAGTATATAGGTCAAAATAGTAGGGGTGGTTCGTATTGTAGACAGTGAGGGTAAACGCAAAGTGTGAATTTAAAAAAGGCAAAAACATAATTCAAGTCGAAAAAAGCAATGAAAAGATCGGATGAGGCATTTACATTCACAGTAAGTCTTGAATGGGGCTGCACGCAATTACGAGCTTTTCCCTAACCGGGTGCTAATTATATGCCAGAAGAGAGAAGCATCAATCGGAAATTTGCGTCGGCATCTTGCTATCGAAATCGAAGGGTCAAGACTTAAACGGTATCAGGGGCAATTTGACACGTATTTATTGAGCTAGTAGATAACAGTTTCGGTTAGCAGCAATCTTTATGTATAAGGAAGCGGGTGGCAATAAAAATTTCTCGCGATCGAAAGTGGAATTAAAGAAAAAATCCTAATGCCGAGATAGCATCAGTCGTCTGATCGGATATTCTCATCAGGAAGAGAGAGTTACAAATTAGAATGCAAACCGCATTGATTCGGGTGAGGCTTACCTATCGGAACGCCAAAGCAAAATTAGAATAAGTTTAGCGTTGGGAAAAATTGGGGGTGAAAAGCGAGAAATATCGTGCATTTCCTGCGTATCGAGCCGCAAGACAAACAGATCGCGAGGACATGCAGGAATAGCAGGAATCGCAGGAACCGGAGGATCTCCGAGTTGATTGTCTCCTGCTGCGGTCGCTGTGCCTCGATGGTTCTTCCAGAGGTATAAATCACTTTCTGACATGGCGAATGTGATGTTTTGTTTCATTTGATGCACACAAGGTTGGGCTTGCATTGGCTGTATTGGCGATGGTTGTTAGCCTCGGCAACTGGGCGGATGCGCGCTGCGCCCGCGCCAAACCCTCGACCAAGATGCAGGAACACATCATCTCAGACTTTTTATTTTGTTATTTTCTAGACAAGAAATAGAATAAAATGTGTAGTTGTATTGTGAGCCGCGCCCGTCGTTCTCGGATTCGCGGTTGGGCGGGCCGACGAGCTCCTCGTGCCAACCAGGTGGCGACTGCGCGATCTTCACCACGCCCTCGAATTCCTGCAGCGGTCAACAACAACAACTGTGGACGAACTGTGGACGTGCGGACGTCGCACGCCTGCCTTAATACAATAACCACTCGGTGATCAACTCGCGACACTCACACCATAATCCAGCTATTTGGACTTTCACAGCTCCTGCAGGAGATTCGCTCATTCCTGCAAAATTCTCACCATCACCAGTTTTACTTCAATGTTTACACAAACATTTCCCGCGCAAATTCCCTGTAAGTAGTTCATTTCTTCACGATGACTAACACATCACTGCTGTTCCTGCAAGCTCTTCCTTCCAACACTTGAACCAACAGTTCACATTCTATCACTCCTGCTGCTCAAGAGCTTTGTCCCTGATCAGAATTCAAGGTAAAAATTCCAGTGCAATGGTACGTTTACTTTAACAAACAGTACAATATGCAAATTTTCTGGCTTTTCTTAAAGATGAGCATCTACATATTTGGAATGCTGTAAGTATCATCTAAGTACCAAAGTGGAAGACTCTTTATGGCTCTGGTACACAAACTTCTGCGTTAGATGTTAGTGGTTATAAGTTAAAGCTCAAAAAAATTCAGTTGTTAGAAAAGCCTTCAACGTCCTTTCACTCTTAAATAACTTTTTTTGAAATTAACACTGAAGTTTTCCAATTCTGGGGCTGTTTCTGTTTGTAGTTCATATACCTCATAGTCATAACTGTATTTTATTAAGATTTTAGCAGACAATGAGATAAAAATTTAGAGAATCAAAGAAAATGCACCTAGAAATTGACACATAAGCTAGAAACCATCATTTAACTTCTCCTGAAACAGATTTTCTAATATGCAAAAAATTAAAGGATTTGAAGGAGATGGGTTAGATTGTGAAAACATGTTGAAATTTTATAGTTGCACTGGCAAGTGTCAAATTTTAACTAATAATACAAAATATGCTGACAAAAAATGAAATCAAATTCCTGCTAGACTACATCGAAATTACAAAATCAAGTTTACAGTTTACTCTCAGACTAGGTAATAATTTGACGAAGTAACTTTGATTTTGCTGGATATTCAAAAATTGTGTAATTCATTCACAGCAGGAAAAATAACTATAAATAGCTCCAGTTTCAAATTAAAAAAAATAAAGACCAAATCTCAATTATTCTAAAATTATGTAATTTGCCTACCAAGTTTTATGAAGAGTTTTTGAAACAACGGAATATTTCAGGCATGGAGAAACAAGCAATTCCTGCTTTTAAACAAAAAGAATTGAGTTAGAGCTAATATAATAGTGAAACCCATATGTATGTTAATAGCTTTATGTCAATATGACCGCAATAGTTTAATTATCTTGCAATTTGTCTAATTTTCTGCACTTTCTTTCTGCATGAAATCCAAAGTTAATTGTACCCAACAATTGTTCATAGTAAAATTTACAATTAACTGTTGAAAGTGTGTAAAACATTGAATTGAAATTTGCACGTTTGAAGGATTAATCGTTGAAAGCTCTTCGTCGGCAACTCATCCTTAACGTAACATAATACATTTCTTTTACCGTCGTATTTCTTAAGTTCGCCACAAGAGTGTTCGGCCCAGTCCCTATTTCCGAACATTATCCTGTGGAAAACATAATTGTATTTTTATGTTGGTAGCTGCCCCAAATATAAGGACCTGAAAACTGTAACATCATCGTTGTTTGCGAACTACGCGAAAAAGGATAATCTAAATGCAGCTAGTCATCCTGAAATGCATTAAGAACGTAAACAAACTCATCAATACAGTATTTACTCGTGTTTTTTATTTTGAATGCAAGTGCAGGGATGAATAATTGAACTCGACTGATTTTACAAATTATCTAATTCAATCAAGTTTGCAGGAAAAATAACTCGTAGTGGTTCTGTGTGAACATACAACTGCTTGTGAGACCGTTATTAAGAGCTTTTCACACGTTCCGCTTTGTTGATGAAGATTTGTACTTTTTAAGTAACGTAATCACGTAACTAAACATTTGCATTTTTTGTGACAACGGTGAGTAGTTCTACCGTAATTTGCCGTTTTCTGCCTCAATAATTAGTTGACATTGAGCAGGTATTTGTTTTAGTTACGCCTCAAAGGAAAAAATTCTAAACCCAGAAATGGTAGGCTCAAATCAAGGAAATCTGTTATCTGTTTGATGATGACAGCATTGCTGTCGAAACGCTCGTCACATTTGAGCAAACAGTCTTTGGTGTTTTCAGGGTTATATTGAGAAAGTGAACAAACACAATTTGACAAAGAATGAAGAAAACCTTTCAGAAAACAAGAATAAGCAGAAAAGCATTTATATCTCTAAACAAAAATACAAATTCGTTTGTATAGTTATTGACTGTATTTTCACATTGGCAATGATAAACGAGGTAAAACGTCTTCAAAGTTGCAGAATTGGCATATTGCCCGAGAAGTTTTACAAACTTTATAACACTAGAAGATTTATCAATATTATAAAAGCACAGTCTTTTTTATTCATGCAAGTTTGCGCGCCGAATTATAATTATAGAAACTTTATTAAACACCAAAAATATGCTTCTTTGTGCTGACAACGTAGAACTTGATCTTTGATGATTTTGCATTAATGTGGCACCACTGAACTACTCTAGTAACTCACAACCGCAAGTAAACTTATTTCAAATAAAGAAAATATTAGATTAGAACTGAGCAAAACTAACAATAAAGAAAATTACACACACAGCAAATATTTAATCAACCTGACATTAGATTTTACGGCACGTACTTGTTATATAAAACCAAGCAAGATTTCAACGAAAAATTTAAACATATAACTTGAAAAGTGAATGAGGGGGTGATGTACACCTAATATCATAATCTAGTGGTAACGTTGATGGCACGTTTAGACGTGACATTTCATCGGTTGATTAATTTTTTCCAATCAACGCATTGTTTAGTAGAAATTTAGCTTGGTAAAAATGAGTCTGAAAAAATACAAAAGCCCTGTGACCTGTGAAATCGCAATCAAATCAGCACAGATGGGGAAATGGTGGTGTGCCGAGGGTTTTGGAGATTTCTTAAAGCTTTTGTCTCGTCCTTAGCCTTTAAAAGAGGATTTAAAAGTGATAATTAAAAACTCTTCCTTGTCAAAGTGCAGTCGTCATTATTTCAAAAATTAACTCCAATCGATAATTATCTTTGTTAGAGGAGAGTCAGAATGAAGGTGCTGAACAAACCAATCAATTTTATTGTCTTATACTTAACACAATAATATCGACAATACTGAGGCGTAAATATTTACCAATTACAACCTGACGAGCACTGCTAATGTTAGAATTTTCCTGGGAAGCAATTTTTAGTTTGTAATTGTTTATAAATAAATAAGAAAATAAAAATACAACAAAATCTTACGTAATTTAAATGTGTTTCTTTCACAATATGTAAGCCACGTGTGTGATCAGAATAGCTGTGTTGAAAATTCAAGATAATTTCGTGTACATAAATAAAAAAGAAGAGTCTTACGTATATGTAACATCAAGTGAGCGAAATAACGTGCTTATTTCAAATATTGAAAGAGTAAGAGGAATGTACAAAGATTCTGTTGGTAAAAAAACCAAGCGACATTGTATAATGGGATTTCTTTTAATAGTTATTTACTCTTTTGTAGTCATCTTTGCTTAAACATCGCGTTTAAATAAAAAACTCGCCAGAATATTCATATTCCAAACGATGCCGCTTAGATTTAGATAAATACACACAACAAATGTTTGTTAAATATTTCTCCGAAGCCGCATTTCCTTTGTTTGAACTTGTACCAGTATAAGAAGTAAACCGATGTATTTCTACCATTCCATCTTCTCATCACCTGCCTGTTATACGAACTTGGAAAAAAGACAAGTATAAACCGTCCTTGCATCTCGTAAAAACCGTGCCGGTCCACAAATACGACACAAATAAACACGGAATTCGCTTTCTTTGTCGTCCTCCACGTAACCGATAAAGATACGACATATTTACGTATTTTCAATTTTACATGACCACACAATAAACATCTTTTATCTCCACATCATGTTTATTTGTTTATTATAAACTGACGTCACTTGTTTATTCGACATGACAAAATTAGAAATATTGGAAGGTTATGTTTTTTAATAATGTGCGTATTTAAATCATGCAAAGGATATGAGAATGTTTAACAATCAGCATTTTTTGCGATTTCATGACATGACCGGCACACAATGTAAGCAATCACGAATTTACATTTAGCGGAATTTTTGCTGATTGATCTTATAACTACAAACAACGGGAATCACATCGATTCAATCAAACACAACAAAAAAGCACAACATCATAAACAAACACGTCAATAACAAATCCCACTCTTAATACGCCGAACAGCATTGCTACTCCAATTTTCAAATTGAATTCATTAAATTGCATCTTGAACTAATAACGTGATAACGCAGTTCTAATCAAAACATTAAGGGTGTTTAAAAAATAATGAAAGAACTCTTCAGTACAATCTTTAGAAGCTTAAAAAATCTCACATTTTGGTGGTCAGTTCTTTCGTTCCATTTAAATGTAAATGTTGAAGTATAAATTTGGCGTAAGATCTTAGAAATAAAACCTAGTGTGAAGATGGTAGCATCAAAAAAATTGTTCTATGACTAATAAAATTCAAATTAACAGAGAATACAAGCATTTATGTGCGGCACACTGTATATTTAAATATATTTAAAGAGTTGAAGCTAAATTTTTAAGGAACACGTAAAGAAAAAGAAAACGTGCAATTTAACTTCATTTATTACCTATAAAAGGTCCCAATTTTAGTGGCGGAAGGTATATATGAGAGCTGAGTGTATCTGGCAAGTTGGGGGTTTTTATCAAAGTTGGTACTAATTTAGCGTGGGGGGTGTCAAAATAAGTTTGTTTACATTTTGATTGACACTTTTGGTTAAATCAGGAATTTATTGAAAATACAAAAAAATTTAAGTATAATTTGATGAAAAGTGGTTAATAAAAGATTTGTACTACGCGATGTGGATGTTTTTTTGACTACTAAACATGTGTGTAAGCAAATCGCTTATTTTTCCAAATTAAACCTGTAGGCGAACATTTTGCATTCTTTTAATAGAATTTGGGTTGACGTTCAGTGAGCAAAAAAGACGAAGTTATCAACATTCAGATTCTCGAAGATTATATTTTTCTCTATTTTTTCTCAAAGGTTTCAAAGGTTTTAATTTGAGGATCTGAACGTGTTAAGCCATAAACTAAACATTACTTTCACCCACTGCACCCTCTACTGTTAATTACAGTTAAAAACTAGCACGATAGGTTATGTTTAATTACAACCCTTGTTTTTCAGTCTCACTGTGAGTTATGGAGATCCATCTTTTCATCAAAAAATGTTCTACACATAACGAACAAAACCATTGACGATTTTTGTCTAAATTTTGAGAAAATTAAATGATTTCTCACATTGCTAATATTGTTTCTGTCATTTCAGTTAATTGTAAACAAAGTCAACTGTCAACAAGACAATGCATGCGACCTAATAAACCAAAAAATATCACTAAGAAGTACAACCCCATAAAATTTGGACACATGTTGGACTTTGGATCTCACGTTCAAAACAAATAGCATATTTATTTTGTTCAGAAACTCTATTTTAAAAAGAAATTCGGTAAGTGCATGATTACCAGCTTTAAAAAATGTAATATTGTTAATTACAAAATATAGGTACGTACAATGTGTCACTAATTTTACATCGGGATAATCGAAAAGTTGCTAAGAACACAAAATTTCAAAATTTCAGTAACAGATCAGTTGTAAACGAGCATCAAAACTGATAAATATTATAAAAAGCAAAACCATTATGTTATACAGGGTCCGGCAACACTTGTGTCCACCCCCAAAATCGTCTTTTATTTTAAAGTTACATTTTTGAAAATTTGCATACGCTCATAGTTGACAAAGCTCTAGAAGCTGACGCAAAAATTTGTTTTTTATCATGGTTTGGTTGGCGTCGCGACGCCTAAGAAGTATAATTTTTAGCAATTTTTTTTTCAATATGACTGTGATACAAATATCTGAGTTTTTATTTTAAATCTAATGCCAATTGTGTTTAAAATTTGCGAAAAAAACGCTGTTTTATCAAGTTAGTTTTTAAAATCATGACAGCACAGTGGCAAACTACGTTTACACCAAAATTTCACAAGTCACTTCATTCACTCTTATAAAGGTTAATTTTGATTAACACGGCCATGCTGCACTTTATAGACACCAGAAATTGTTAATTAACATCGACAAAGCGACAATTTCACCAAGTAAGACTTTTGTTACAATCTAAAGCGAACCAAAGGATACATAAAATTTGTGACACAAGATGTTGACAGATGGGTGTAAACGTAGTTCCCAACTTTGACGTAATGAAATTGGAAACTAACTTGATAAAACAGCATTTTTTTCTCAAATTTTGAAGACAATTTGCCTTGAATCTAAAATAACAACTGAGATATTTTTAACACATTTATATTGAAAAAAAATTAAATTAGAGGTTGATATCACAAACCCTCACAATTAACTAAAAATGACATTTTAAGGGCGTCGCGACGCCAACACTATCAGTGATAAAAACCAAATTTTTGCGTCAGCTTTTAGAGCTTTGTCAACTATGAGCGTTTGCAAATTTTCAAAATTTTATCTTTAAAATTGAAGGCGATTTTGGGGGTGGACACAAGTGTTGCCGGACCCTGTACAACACAAAAATAAACAGAATAATAGCACGGCAAAAGCTTAGCGTTTCTTCTTTTTATGCTTCAAAATTTCTAATGCGTCCAAAAAGATATCCGCAAAAAAAAGTATGAGTTTGTTTACACTCCCATAAAAACTCCCAAAGCGATTTGGAGTTTTGATAAAATTTTATATAATTTTTCAGTGAATTGACCAAAATTCTTGGGTAAGAGCAAGTGAATTCAAATGTCTATATACTCTAAAAAGTAAGAGAAATATATCTAAGCTTGCATTCATTTTACAAGTGCAACACACTGTATGATCATTTAGGAATTTCATGGAGTTTTATGTTTTATTTCTGTGAACCTGATCGAGCAAAACGCATATTAGATTAAAAATCGTCTTAGGTGCACTTTTTTGTGTTTTGAAAACGTGTGACGTAACGTTTTCAAGATAAGAGCAGTTCTCCTAATTTCTTGGGGACTTTTAAATTCCCACTTGACGTAAATCATTGACCGCATGTTATAATAATAATAACAAACATACAAATAATTAGAATAAATGAACGTTTTGTATCACAAAATATTTCGATAAGTTTGGAACGTGTTAAAAATGTGTGAACAAACATGAAATGTGATAGTTTAAATAAATAGATGACGATGATAAATGATCGAACTCGACAGTTCTTTGATTCGTATTAGTATTAATTGTTTGTCAAACTTTCCTTTCTCTGTTAACATTTGAAATTTTTGTGATTATGAACCACTGCTATTTTTGTTTTCATTAATAATCAGCCATCTGAAAATTCACATTGTTTAAGCTGGTGTTAATTTTTTCGCTAAACACTAAATGCTTTCAACTTAATTAGCAACAACCAAAGTTATTACATGATTTATTATTATTAGTAAGTTGTAAGTAAATAATCAGAAAAAGTAAACGCACTGAATGTTTAGTATTATATTTTTCTGATTATCTAATATCGGCGGATAATAATTACTTCAGAAATAATGCGGAAAACAAATTTATCAAACCACAAAGATGAGGATGCAGTTTCTGATAAACATCTTCAAGTGTTTACGTCCCGCATTATAAGCATTCAGGAGCTCCCCCTTATTCGGAGCAGAAGAAAGAACTTGAACTGGAAACCGTTTCAAGTATTATTTACTCGAAATTATAAATGATTTTCCATAATTAGAGGCGAAAATAGTAAAAAAAGTAAAAATTAAAAAGTCGGCCTCCGTCATTGAAAGGCATTTAAACGTCCTTTCTAAGTTTATAAATGAATATTTTGATAAAGTCGTGTAATCTTTCGTATACATTTTATAGAGTATTTGTATTTTGTAATTGTTTCTTTTTTGATAAATATTTATAAACAATTGAAGGTCGCAAACACAATGATAAGAGCAGTTTGTTTTTATGTGTTCGAAACTTTATTTTACTCGCTGCTATGTTATTTATCCAAATCAAAGAGGTTTTTTTTTCTGTTGTGGCCACTTTTAGGGAGAGAAGCACGTTGAGATACGAACAAGTTGTTCAATAGGACTATTGAAAAACTGTAAAATTGGGTAAAGGAGAAATAGCCTGCGGTCCCTCCGAATGTAAGCGCCGTGAATTCGCCCCTTGTTTGTTGTTTACACCATAATAGTATCATAATAAGTTCGACGTTCAGGGGTAAGAAGACAAATCTTGTTTGTGTTCAAGATTTAAAATCTAAGGGTGAATTTATTGTCGTTGCTCGGTATTGAAAATCGTAGTAAAAAAGAGTAATTACCAGGGTACAATGACATAAATACACGTAGGTTTGAGATTACTTGAAAGTTTTCGTGATCCTTCTACTGTGAAAATTCGAGGCGAAACATTTCACCCCACAAATTTATGATGAATATTTTATAAACTTTATCTTGCAAAAACGAAATAGAATGTTTACACTTCGTAAAATCTCTAAACACCACGGATTATGCTAATTCCGCAGTTATTTTTACAGAAAAACAATTTTCCCAGCTGAAAAATATTTGTTGTCTTAGGCGAACAAAAAATCTGGGAGCGTCGCAAATTTCCACAAAAACTGTTAAAACTTACACTGTATCTTGAGTGCCTAAGTGTCGGAGGCCAAGAACTGGTAGCTGCAGAAAAATGGTTTTTGCTCCAACCAACGGCACTCTCAAAGGGAACGTCTCCGATGTGGCCCTGTAAAACAGTAAAAGGTGAGGAGTTGGCCGCAAAGACGACGAAAAGAAACGAAAAAAACAGCCAAGTCATTCATCAACAAAGAGTGAATTATTTAACCAAGTCAAAACGAAGAAAATTTGCACAGGCGTGCAGTTTATTTGATGAAGAGTCGAGTTATAGCGTGAAAAGGAAGAGCAAAACAATCTAAACGCGAGAAAAATAAAGCGAGCCGCAAACTTAAAGGTTTATATTTTATAATGTTGGAGTCGGGAGAAGGAAATTTATACGGGACATTGCGTTTAGTTGAAAAAGATATTATAATTTCATTTGCCGCCTGTTCCTACTATAAAACATCGCCGCCTTCTTCCCGGATAGTTCCGGATTGTCCGGTTAGAGGGGTGCTGATATCGGCTATTGTTCAAATTAGCGGACTAAAAACAGAGGAAGCGTACACAGTAAGATTGCATTATTCAGACGCGTCCTTTCCTGCTTTCTCTAATTTACGACGCCGCTTTTTAATTCGCGTATGCAGCGATATCGCCCCCACGCCGTGGCCAGGGTTGCACCCTTCATTTTTTTACCTCAGCGAAAAGACACAACCACATTATCTACTATTATAATTTATAATCGTCACAAATGCGAGCAGATATGTGATAAAGTTCAAGATTTTATCATCAGTTATCTACGGAAATTAGAGCAGATATCAGACGTCTACAGACCTTGTATGGATGATAAAAATCATACTTACAAAATTCTTCAAAATTCCTCCACCATGATCGTATCGAAACATGTTCCTATTTTCTTGCACTATATCGTATAAAACAACAGATTGTGATACGTATTAATTTCATACAAAGTATCTGTTTATGCTTAGAGGTTATTTGCATCGACAGAAAGTGTGTTTATTGTACATGAGAACGTGTTATTTGGTAAAATAATAAAAAACTACACCTGTGACAATCAAAAACAGAAGTACAACTGCAACTGACTCAGCTGTTAAATTGCGATTAAATTCGAAATGCATAATTTAATCGCCCAGAATTTATTTCAAGAATTGTCGCTATTTTTCTTATCTCCATATTCTGACTTAATGGACAATGCACTGACTCACAAATTGCGAGAATTGGGAAACAAGTTGTTAATACGCGAAACGAAAGCAAATGTTACATACCAACAGGAAACGAATTAAAAATGATACAAACTTCCATAAAATTTTATAGTTTCAAAAAGAAAATAACCAAGAAAAGTTGTTCGATGTTTATAACGCCAAATCGTCAAATCTCCTGTTATGCTCAAACAAGTTTTTCTAATTCGGTCCGTTAAGAGCCTCATTAAAGCATTGTTTTTGAATTGTTACCTTTCCATAGTTTGTATTTTAAATTTTAATACAATCTTTAGTGATAATTGTCACAGAAATGTTATCAATTATTAGAATAAATAACTTGAGTCCTAAACTATTATTTCCCCTGAAAAAACCGAAAAAATATCTTGAGCGTAACTGACATTTATCCCGAATCGGAGACCGCATCTCATTACGACTGGGATGCTGAGTTTGCTCGAATCTTTGTATTGTGGAAATACCGCCCTTCGCACTTAATCAGCAAAGGGTCTTTCCGACCAAACATTTAACATTTTTTCTTATTTCAGTCATCAATAAAAATTAGAAGAACTTGAAGTGACCAACAACTTTCCGACGAACTTGGTCTGAAAGTTGGCTTGACATTCAAGGTCATTAGGGTCCCTAATCCTTCGTAATAGGGCATAACGACGTATAACGTTGATTGCGTCTAATGCTGGGGCGAAAAAATTTGCAAAAATGCGCTTTGACGTCCAGATGGGGTTGTTACATAAGAGTTATTTATCGCACAACTGATACAAATTCGCAGGAAATATATATTTAAAATGCAATTTATTAAAGTAACTAGATATATTTTTGCATATTTATACAACCAACGCAATTGCTTACTCTTAATATTTACTTTATTTCACACGATACTTCTAAGCAAAAATTTACTTGGTAAACAAATCTGTTTTCTTTCATATGCATAATATAAACTATTTTTTGAAGATATTTGTAGACTATTATGTAGGAAAATCAAAATAAACAACTACTTTTTTAAGAAATTTCGTTATAAATCAGGGTGAATTATATTTACACCAAGCACAATGAAACAACTGACAATACACGATGATCATGTGCTGTCCTATTTTCGGGAATTTCAGAGTACGAATTCGAATTTTAGTGAAAAAAAGAATGTCCCTGTTGGTACAAAGACAGAGTATTTCGACAGTGTGATTTATACTTTAAGCGCTTGTTCACGCCAGATGCAAGTATATTTACTTAAGCAGCTTGGGCAGGGTGAAGAGACCTCATCTGACGATTGCTATAATTCGTTTCAGATAAATATTACTGCCAACTGTTTCAAACCCTGCAGAAATTTTTCTCGAGCAATTGTCACGAAATTTTCGTGTTGTTAGGATGGTATTAGAGATGCAGGTGGTGGTGGTAGCAGTGTTAATACAGCACTAGTACTAGTACTAGTGGTATCAGTGGTGGTTTAGGTGAGACAAACCTTCAGTTTGGTGGTGTTGTATCGAAAAAGTCACTTTCACTTTCACAAACTTTTGAAAATCGTTCACATTTTATCCAGTTACGTAACGCGGCGCATGGAGGCGGGAAATTTGAAGAGTGAGGTTATAAAATAGCTACACTATCCGGCATCGACGTGGAAGCAATTCTAGTCGAGAACATACTGAGTATAGGCACACGTTCGTGCGGCACATAATGTTGTTTACTGTTTACATGTCTGCTTCGCCTCGCCCGTATGAGAGATGTTGTTTACTCAGTTATATTTAGAGTTTAGAGAAATGCAAAAGCAAACCAACTACACCTGCCTCGACCGGAGATTCCACAGGGGCGGATTACACGCGCATTTCATGTCCACTTTGTTTCACCAAAATCAATCTCGCTCCTGTAAACACGGCAAACAAATTTCAACGAATATTTTTCACAAATTCACGCCGCCACCAAACTACATAATGCGAGTTGTAATCATAAAAACACGACATGAATCCTCTTATCTCAATTTTTCTAAAATAAACAAACAAATAATAGAATAATACACATTTTTACTTGAGTTTATTTACAAGGACTCTGATAAAATCTCGAGTAGTACACAAAGCTATTAAACCATTCGATCGTCTATCTTGGCAAGCGGTCAAAAATTTTGCAACGCGCACCAAGTGCTCAAGTTCGGGGTGCGCTTTGAAAAGGATAATTTCGCAGGATTTGAAATAAAACTTGCAAGTGATAAAACGAGTATCGATAGCGCGGTTGGTCCTTTGGGAGAAAGAAATCAGTATTCATATTAACTGTTCGCGATTCCGGCACCCCTCCACAAAGGTGCAAACTTATTATAAGGGTGTATCTGTGAAAAGCCTGTATTACGAGACCTACGAGGAGACCCTTGATGCGAACGCACTCGTCTGTGTAACACTTCCTAAAGCTTTTTTAATCAAAAGCGACGTTTTATGAATAGTGGTTTGACATTCGATAAGTTTGCTTATGTCAGATGTTTTACAAGTCTGCAGTTTCTTGAGCCGACTAATCTAAACAACACACAGAGGTATTTTGTTATCATCGATCACCTACTGTCGTCCGTCCAACGCTCCAAGAAGTTGATTTGAATAATGCAAAAATCAAAATGAAAAAAAACAAGATTCTGGGTTCCATTCGTCTCGAAACTTTATGAACGTTTTAGGTGAATACATAATTTTAGCAAAACGCGTCTTTACTATTTCTCGGGATGATCGGAAGTCAATAAGAGACAGAGAAGTAGCAATAACTGGGACAGAAAGAGACACTCGTCGCGGAAAAGGTAGTATATAAAGTAGCCAAGTTAAAATGGTGTGGGGGAAATCAAAAGAAGTGCCAACCCCAGCGTATTTTAGCATTCCCCTCGCGAGCTGTCCGTCTCGCTTTCTCGCCCAACGCAATCGTTACAGCCTCCTACTCTCCGACTCGAAAAGATATTATTTCTTATTTCAAGTCACATTCGAGTAAGTAGGTGGCACAAATTAGGTTCTTGGCGACTTTTGCATCTCAGCGGTGTGACATGCAACGATAGCTTTTATTGACAAAATCAACGTGCGGGAAGAATACGGAATTGCGGCTGAAAAGGTGTAAATCAAAAGTTGACAAATATAGTCCGGACCTGATGAACTCATTCATGCGATCTGACAGAATCTGACCCAAGGGACGGTCATCCGTCGAACGTCGAACCTTCACACTTTTTTAAAACTACATTTTACGATCTCATCATTCAAATACACGCAAAACCGTCTACTTTCAATCCAACAAATGACAACGATAAGAAAGGGAATTAAAAAAAACAATGTTTGTAACTATAGTAAACATGTTTGGAAGCTTCGAATTCACCGGAGCTAATATATTCTCTTGGGACCCTCACTAACACGCACGGGGTTGGAAGAAATTAAGATCAAAACAAGAGTTATGTTAACAAGCACAGAACACAACCACAACAAATTCCGAGGAAGTGAAATGATTTTCTACAATATTTTTTGCTTCTTCTCTCGTTCAATTACTGTTTTTACCGGCGACTGCTTCCAACAAAATACTTTCCCAGTTCAACTCAATTTGTTTATAATAGAATAAGGTGCCACTTTGGGGAAGACAATAAAAACAAAACGATAAAAGCAAATCCGTTATTATCAGCAGAGTCGACTTGCTTCCCACTGTTTATTCTCTTTCAAACTTCCCCCAGGCTCCTTCGTCAACATAATTCTAAATAATACATTTTTACGCAACAATTTCAAACCTAACTGGTTAAACAGTTTTCCGTCTTCCCTTGTTTATTAAATAAATGAAAATTGTCGATTTTAATTAAGCGTTTAATTAATTTTAACAAAAATATTAATTTCATTAATTACGAAAGAGTGACGATGGAAGAGTAATCTTGTATGGATAAACACCAATAAATGTGACGAGTTGATCAGCAATGAATGCCAATGTATGCACACATTTGAAACGGGCGATTAATACAATCATAGCTCTAGAATTTTGATGGTTGTATCAAGATAAGTTTGAAAGAGTTAAGAAAATATTATGTTTAAAAAACAATTCCCATTAAGGCGTTCATCCGCGCAAGCCTATCGTGTTGTTTGAAGTTCTAATTAAACGTTATGGGTCTCTAAAATTATTGTGATAACTTCTGCAGAATCTTGGAAGAGAACATTAAAATTTACGATCCGAATGTTGGTGCGTTGCGGGCTTCAGCAATCTTCTATCTGGAATAATAGCCGTGTCATTTGTGTATATAGTCAGGGATCCGGAATTCAAAACCGGGTTAGTGCCATCTTTTGCGTAAGTGGCATTCATATTTTATAAAATTAAGGGATATTTAAAGAGAAAAATAAAATCTTGTTCGATGGAATCTGAAAATGTAATTGATGTTGAATTACTAGTGTATGCATTACCTGAACAATGTAAACGTAACTTGCCATCTTAAGACTATACACAGAGTTACCTCTTGCTATTACTACACAATTAGCTCAGGCCTAAGGGAACAATCAGCTCGCAACTTCTCCGATCTCTCCCTAGAACGAGCGGGTTATAGCCATCGTCTAAATTACAGACATGTATATTGAAAGACGTTTACTTGCACGAGTCCAAAACTTAGGAAAACTTGTGTTCAAGTATGTGGTTCTACGTAAAGAACTATACGGAGAAGTTAGCGTCTCTCTCTTCCACATTACTCCTTTAGAGACGTCGTGACGCCATGCGGCTGTTGGCGAACAATGTGTGTATGTGTGTACCTTACGATCTAAGCTCTAGAGACTTGCCGTTGTATTTGTACTTTTACATTACTAACTAACCACTTGACTGTTGTTAAAGTCAAGTTAGCTTTAAGTTTGCTGACTTGTCATACTGTTTCTTGGCAAACAGAGGTCTAACCTGGTCCCTTCCACCTTCAACTCGCCGTTGTTAATGCCACATGGAGCAGAACTCACAATTTCAGTTTAATTCTACCCAAATAAAATTCCCATTACTCACTCCAAACTACAAAGCACTAACTCCGATTTTTACTATTAATTATTATAATTAATATAGAAACTTCTATAACATTTAATAACTCAATTTTTCCTCCTGGGGCGATTTAATAATGAAACATTTCCTAGAGTTGAACGGAAATTTTACAAATAAATTACTTTCCTCCAAAGAAGTGCACTCAACAAATTTTAACTTTTAAACTAACACCTCGGCGGTGTTTATTTTTCAAGAAATCTCGCCATTTGAGTGAATTTTTAGTTATCGTATCTATTTATCTATTTATAAACACGTTGCATACTATCCTTTTTATAAGACTATATACTGTAGTGGATCGATATTTGCGCCCGAAAACAAAATGCACAAGGTAGTAAGTAGTAAAATTAAATGTAAAATTTTTGATGATCGGCTTACACACAGGCAAGTTTGAATGGGTTTATTGATTTTTTGTCGATTGTTTTAGCATGTGTTTGTGTGAATCGAGTTGGAAATTTGCTTGTCTAATTTGTAAAATTCGGTTGCATTGCATTTTTCGCGGAAAGTTCTTATTGTAATCTTTGTGTAGATTGTTACTGCTGCGGCGGAGGGAATATTACGTCTAACCTCGAGGCGGATGGCGGAACGGCGATTAAGCCCGCCCAACCCTAATGAAGTAACCATCGCCAAAAGTTTCCAACGCGCTTTAATGTTCTTTCGTGTTTTTATAATGACACGCTTCGCCGATGATGTCTCACACCAAACTTTCTATAGTCTAAAATGAAGGAAATTATCGAAAATTCTGACAGAGTCAAAAGCTAAACAGAGCAGCCAACCTTAAGTGTTCTCAATCAACGGGGAGCAATTTAGATCCTCCGAAGACTTACTTATTCGGACATTCCGATCTACCGCGAATAATGGAAGATCCTTCGTTTCAGGAGTTTCAGGAACCCCTCGCGTTCGCGCTTCGTCACATGCAAATTCACTTTCGCCGAGCACACATGTACGCGTTTCTCTGCACATTTCACCAGGAAAAACACCGCATCCGAATTAGAATTAGAAAAAGCACCGCGTCGAATGCGGGACTTTTCACGCGATGTATAATGAAATAATGTTTGTCCACGACTGTAGTGTATTTCCTTACATACACAGTAGGTACTGTTTGCGAGGGATGGGGTAAATAAATCAATACTGTAGTATATTTGTACTAAAGCAAGAAGACCGGTGGGGCAAAGAGGGTTGCATGCATGTTGTTTACAGGGGAAGAAAAACAAACAAAAAATGTTAGCTAGTTGTGAGCTCAAGCGGGCGCAAAAATAAGCACAGACATACGATTCTAACTCCGTCTCCTCCAATATTTTACGACGTGTGTGCGTGATCGCGAACACTGTTCATTACCTGCTTTGCGAGTTTCGACTTTTTAATTATTATCGATTTGTGCCATTTCTGCTCCCTGGTCACTCATACGCAATTTCCTCATTAAATAACAATTGTCAACAAGTCTAGCTTTTTAAAAAAACCCACTCCTTCCTGCACTTAGATATTTTATAAAACATCCACAAGCGCAAATGTACGTATCAGATTTAATAATAGACAACAGGGTAAAATACCCTTATTTAGACTAGAAGCAAAGGGATGTGTTCTTAAAAAAATGCTGGATTGAATTTCGTTTTTAATGTGTATCGATAAACAATGTTGAAACGAAAACATGAAAAAGCCGTCTCGTGGAAGATTTTCTAGTTAGACAAATTGTTGAGCGTTTGAACCCTAAACTTCGGGGGAGTTAATACACATCCGGGTGCACATGTGAAATGACGGTCGAGATACGACACAACAAAACAAACCACCTGTTGGATTGTTGTATTTCGTATACAGAGCCAGCTAAATATATCTTATCAAAATTCTAATTTCAACATAAATGTCATGTTTTCAATGGGGGTTTTTCTTCTATTTATACATTTCGTGCTATATTACGACATTTATTCTATTTCGCTTTTTCGTCTCGACGATTATTGGCGTTTATATGGCTTCAGTTCTTTATGTGTTTTTTAAACGATGCCACCCTTGTTTTTTCTCTTCGGAACCGAAAAAATAACGCCGATTAGCATTGTTATTACGGGTTTTTAAAGAACGGTTAGTTCTTTATTTACAAAAAGTATGACAACGTAAACCGTGGCGTATATTTAGAAACTAGTTTGTAAATAGTCCATGTGTTTATTCGATTCATCCTGCATAAAATGGCGTATATTAAAGCCGACTTACACTGAGAAAATGTCTAAGCACAACAATAACACCGACATATTTCATCGGAATCCAGAAATCCCGCAAATTAAACCAAATTGTTTCAGACAACTAACAAATAACTCAACGTCTAAATAGAACACGTGTCTTACATTTCCGTTTAGCAAATTCACACACTACCAATTTCACCCAGATTCTGCTACATCGTCTCTTTCTTTAAAAATGCAAATACAGAGTGTCCGGAAAGTCGCGCACCACCGTGCAACTGTATCATCGGACAATGCCATAGATCACCGGAAAAATGTTAAAAAAATCCATGTCTTCAATTTTTCGAGATATGATGGATTAAAAAGGCAAAGTTTGATGCGAAAATTAACGATTTCTGTGCAATAATTTTACGTTTAAATGAATTTGTTACCTAAAGGACATTTTGCGCAAAGGCATGGTGCAAAGAAAAACGGAAAAATCTTGCAAGAAATGCCTGAAAACTGTTAACAAGGTTTTTGAATCAACAATCTCCATCAGTGTGGCATCGTTCACTTAAAACCATAGTTACATTTCTTGTTCATGAGCCGACCTGACTAACGCCAACAATAAGCAACGTTTCCGGACACCTGTATGTTGAATTTTTCTATATACAAATCTACAAACATCAATTTGTGTCAAAATTCTAAATAGTTTCTACCTAGTTTTTACATTTATTTGATTATCTAATATTTTACCAACTTTTAACAATACGTTAATTTTCCATGAATAGCTAGAGGAGAAATTTATTTGAACAGCCGTTATTTTCCTTGGCTGCAATTGTAAATAAACTCTTTTTTTACTGATTTTGTTCTGCAAAGCAATCATTTTAAAATGACATTTGAGCAGACTATATGCATTTTTTTTCGATCGTCTAACAAATTTTAATAATCGATGAAGCATATAGGATCAAAGAAAAAACCTCTGACCATGACTCAAATTTAAAGGTGTGTTAAAATTTTAAAGGTCCCTTAAAGTGAAATTCCTATTCTGTATCACCTAAGTCCGTTAAAATTTTAACCGAAGTACGTTAAAAAGCTGCTTATTTTAAAGGCAAGCCCAGACCATCCTTTAAATTTAACAGGGTGCTTTTAGATTCACTTTGACAGTTGTTTTCGAGGTTATTTAATAAATGTTACGAAATAAGATGAATTTTGTTGAATTCTTAAAATGCAATTACATCAAATTTGATGCATTTGATAAATCTTTAATAACAAAGAAATCACATGTATGAGATGAAATTTGAAGTTACTTTAATTATGAATGAATTTTTATATTCAGATAAAACATGAAATTTAATTTGATCGAGTAATTCAAGCGAGCCATTTTCTTCGTCGAATAAATAATTTATGATTCAAATTGTTCCGTTTATTTAAATAAAGCCCTTTGATTTTAGTAAACAATTTAAAATAATAATTTATGTTGTAATTAGTACAAAATGCATTTTCACATTAGATTTTTATTTAAGAGCTCTAAACGATGGATAGCGATTGGTCATGTTCTAAAAATTACAGAAATGCATTTTAGACACTCATTAAAATATTTTCAAAAAGATATCAACAAAGTAATGTTCGCAAATAATTTAACTTCTTGTAATAAATTAAACTAAGCAAAAAACTGCACGTTTTGGTAATGAATAAATTTGCATTTTATTATTTTTGGCCTATGCAACAATTTTCTACATTCCTAAATATTGATGTTGGACCAAAATGACCAAAAAACGCGTTTCAAGTTTCCAGTTACGTTTATACATTGTTCAAATATTTTTTTTAATATTATTTACGATTTGTTATTAGGGCTTGTTCACAATCGAATTAATAGACGTACGTTAAAATTCTCGATTTTATATATACATAAATAGTCAGATTTAAAATCGAGAATTTTTAAACGTAGTACGTTAAAATTCTCGATTTTAAATACTACGTTTATTTCATGATACAAAATAGCTATTTAAACCCCGCACCGTTAAATCTGACTATTTTAACGTACCTTTTAAATTTAACAGACTCGATACAGAATAGCCCTTAATAGGGGGTAAAAAAAAAGTATTTGCTCTGTAATTTTGAGATTGTTAAAATGTCAAGTTTAGAAAATATCCAGAGAATATAGGCTGATTTTAATTCATCAGTCTAAAGAATGCATCAAAATCTGTAAATTTGCCAAATGTGATTTGACCGATTCTTCAATTAGTCTCAGATGAGCTGTTTTTTGGAAATCTAATTCGAAAGCTGACAGAGCACTTTACCATGAAGTGAGTGATGATTTTAGAATGATCTTTACAAAATTATGTTAATATAAAAGCGAATGGATTACGGACGATATTTGCTTTTTTTAAAATCGTGTTTAATTGAAGTATTCGATTTCTTCGGTTATTAACAATAAACAGTTTGAGACATAAAAATGATGACCAGAAAGAACTTTCTGAATCAAATTCAAATGATTATATTATTATCATTGAGTTAATTGTTTAATTTTTACAGGCGACGCACATTTATGAACCACATGTAAACATATAAATATGTATGTTATGTTATGTTGTATGAACATGCCCAGCGTTATCTATCAAGGAAACAAATACCGACAAATTGAGATAGAGAATTGTCGCGTACTTTTTAAGGAATTGAGGTCAACACAACGTGTCAATGTTTATTGTTTACCAATTAGTCAGCGAATTGACTAAAAGAGAAAATGATTAAATGTGGAATCACCATTCGTGTGGTCTACTTTTAAAACCTATTTTTGAGATTGATTTATAATCTATATCTGGATAATATTTGTTTGTTTAAACAAATTGTTAGAAAAGTTATGCAAGCTAAGATGTCTTCTCGCGAATTCCGAGCGAATAAATAAACAATAATTCGACGCTTGTTTTGAATAAAAATGAAGAACTAGCAGTTATCCATAATTTTTTCTCTTTGCGACGGTTGCACATTGTTTGAAATTGTTTACTCGCCGCCATAATTCGAATCGCACCATGCGTGAATGAAATGGATGAAGGAGCGCGGAATAAAATTTATGCATCCTTAATTCTATTTTGAATAATGTTAAAGGCTTTTTTAAAACTAAAACTATAAATTTTCAGTAGAACGGGTGCTTAATGCTATAGATTTAGTCAAGACTAAAGCAGAACAAAAACTCTATAATACAAACCATTTAAAAGTTTTCAGAACATTTCAGCGGAAACTCGAAACGCCCCTGAAAGTAAAAAATCGTTTAGCCGAAGTTTTCTCACATAAACCGTCATCATAGTTATTTCCACGGTGCTTACGTCTATTAATTCCTCACACGCACGCTTCGGTCGAGACACAGCAGCTAACAGGGAGTTGATGCGTTGCAAAGCGTATTGACGCTCCCCATCCACACTCAAACATCGACATTATTTCCCAGCCCTCGATGTGACGGCTTTTTCAATTCTAGTTTAAAATTTTCATAAGATCAATGCTTCATTTACACTTCTGACACAGATTTGAGGCCGACAACCAATTGCCGGTACCAGGAAATTAGCGCTGATTATGATCACATTGAAACCACTTGTAAACAACGAAACACGTTTTTCGAGCTTTTGTCTGCTAATTTCGGCGTTTTTGTAGCATATGTGGTCGCGTGTGAGTGATGACACCTTACTGACTCTGCGTAATTGTTAATATTACGTGGGGTTGCTGTTTTCCAACATCGGAATGCAAGGCGTCCCTCTTTTTGGAGCCTCGCACGTGCCAAGTTGCTCTGCTCACGTAGCGGCAGATTATCGCTGCTGATACTAACAATATAATATATAATAAACGTTTGCCTTTAAATTCTCATTCAGACGTTGCCATTTTCCGCCAGAACTGAGAAAGAAATTGCTGGCGAGATGTTATTAGACAAAGACAGAATTAACATCCCTACTACAAAATAAACCGTTTCGTTTATTATCTCGAGCAATTATACTTACCTACAATTACAGGCAAATTACAAACTACTGCAAAGATTCGTGCAACCGCGTGCTCGTTTTCCTAAGTTCGCTTCCCCATTTACTGCATTCTACGGTCCTGTGATACAATACGTTATTACTATTACTTTTTCGACCCTCCTGCAGTTTAGACTACTTTTACCTCTACAGGCAATATTCCGCTGGTCTCCAAATGATTTACTGACTGGTTTCAATTTCGTTCACATTTTTCGCGACAAATGGGCCACAATAAACATGCAAGGTGCTTGTGCAAAGATTGCATGTGTCAGGCACTGTAATAAAATGCTCGAACACATCAAACGGTTTCGCCTTGTTGGGGGACAACGTCTAATTTCTTATTCAAGCAGCCCCATCACTGATTCTAGACGCTATTCTATCAGGATATTTTAATACATTAGTAGAAGTAAAGGACTTATCTGCTTCTAAACAGTCTCATGTGCCTCCTCTCGTTTTTTAGATTTTTTTTAATCGACCTATTACCCTATTTTAGACAAGATATCGTCGGTTAAGAGTGTTAACCTGCTAATTGCACTTTTGGTTATTTTTGAAATTTTCGATTATTTTAATTTTAAATGATGTTGCGCATTGCTGCTATCTCCAGTAACAACAAATTTCGTCGGCTTGAGTTGTTAAGTTGCAAAGTCCATTTTTCGATTAAATGCGTTTTCGATTTTGTAAAACGAAAAACAAAAAACTTACCGTTCGATTCTTTTATGTGTTATAATTTCAGAATAAAGAAACATTCTATTTTCGGCCTCCAAGTTTTCAGATCTCAGATTTGACGACAAATATGTGAAAAATTGATATTTATCGACTACCGTCAAAAAAAAACAAAATGGACTTAGCAACTTAACGACTTAAGCGGACGATTTGTGTCCACATGGATATTTTTGTGGCTTTAAAAATTGTTCTTTGTAGTTTGCAAAATATGTAGTTAATATACCTATACAATATGTCCCCGGATTGAGTTCACAAGAGGAAAAAAAAACATGTTTTTCATTTTACAAAAAATGACAAAGGAATCATATTTTTTGTTTAATTCAAAATAAATAAATCTTTGATTAAAACTTTAATATTATCAGGCTGTGTTCTTAAAATCGATAAAAACAAAAAATAACAAAAAACTTTTTAATTTTTAATTTAGCAAAAAATGTCAAAGGAATAAAATTTATTTCATAATTGAAACAAATTTACTATTCGATTAACTCACCACCTCTTTCAGCACATAGTTCAATTCTAACTCGTAATTCTTTAAGACTGTTTTGAACTTTCTTAATTATTGTTATGGATGCAAGTGCATTTTTTATCCGATTTTTAATACTTATTATTATTATTATATTTGCATGCAATTACACAATTCAGTAAATAAAAATATGAAAAAATTGAATTTCAGAGTACAAACTAATAATTTAAATTCTAATTGCAGATTTATCTGTTTGGAATTAAGCAGAAAATGTTATTCCTTTGTAATTTTTTGTAAAATGGAAAACAAAGTTTTTTTTTCTTCTTGTGAACTCAATCCGGGGACATACTGTATACATTTGTTTTTAAAAATTAGCTTAAAAATAAGGCCACTTTTTATAATATACGGTCCGGCAACACTTGTGTCCACCCCCAAAATCGTCTTTAATTTTAAAGATAAAATTTTGAAATTTTGCATACGCTCACAGTTGACAAAGCTCTAGTGGCTGAAGCAAAAATTTGTTTTTTATCACTGATAGTTTTGGCGTCGCGACGCCTTAAAAATGTAATTTTTAGGTAATTGTGAGGGTTTGTAAAATCAACCCTTAATTTAATTTCTTTTTCAATATAAATGTGTTAAAAATATTTCTGTTGTCATTTTAGATTCAATGCAAATTGTCTTCAAATTTTGAGAATAAAATGCTGTTTTATCAAGTTAGTTTTCAATTTCATTACGTCAAAATTGGGAACTACGTTTACACCCATCTGTCAACATCTTGTGTCACAAATGACATCTATCCATTGGTTCGCTTTAGAATGTAACAAAAGTCTTACTTGGTGAAATTGTTACTTTGTCGATGTTAATTAACGATTTCTGGTGTCTATAAAGTGCAACATGCCCGAGTTAGTCAAAATTAATCATACAGGTGAATGAAGTGACTTGTGAAATTTTGGTGTAAACGTAGTTTGCCACTGCGCCGTCATCATAAACTAACTTGATAAAACAGCGTTTTCTTCGCAAATTTTAAACACAATTTGCATTTGATTTAAAACAAAAACTCAAATATTTGTAAATTTGAATTCGCGAATTTTTCTGCAAAAACTCAAAAATTGCTAAAAATTATACTTCTTAGGCGTCGCGACGCCAAACAAATCGTCATAAAAGAATACAATTTTGCCTCAGCTTTTAGAGCTTTGTCAACTATGAGCGTATGCAAATTTTCAAAATTTTATTTTTAAAATTAAAGACGATTTTAGGGGTGAACACAAGTGTTGTCGGGACCTTGTATAAAGATTTAACAGGGCATAAAGAGACATTGTTTTACGTGTTTAAAAAAATAATTTTAGATAGTTATAACAGTGTTGGTTCTTATAATATTTATTTAAATAAGAGTCCCAAAAATGTTTTATTACTGTCGAGGACCTCTACGTCTTAATATTGATTTTTTATGACGTGACAAACATAATTTTTCCTATAACGGTTAATAATAATTATTACAACAAGACATTCATTTTTAATTTTGTAATTATTACAACTTCTGTTATTAAATTTTCCCAATACAAGTAATAAAACGTTGCTCAGTAAATATTTGAAGTTAATTTTATTTGTGGCTTTTATATTTAGAAAACCTGCTAACTCCTAAATTTAAAAAAAATCACACAAAGGTCGCCTGCTCTCTCTCCAATTATACAATGCTATAAAGTATTAATTTGGGAGTTATTTTTATAGTATTAACCCGTTCATAATTTGCGTTCTTTTATAAATCTATTTTTAATAAATTCTTAAGTTTTTTTACCTCCTGTAAAATTTGCGATATAGAAAAAAAATCGTTTCAGGCATTCAAACTCTGAGATGCTGAAGTGCATAATTGATTTTGATTATTGTACTCAAGAAGAAATAAAAGTTGAAAATTTATGTTCCGTCTAATCTGATAATATTTTTATGGTAAAAATTCGAAAGGAGTCATAGAGTTGGAGTACCTGGCTCTTGCAGTGAAATATTATCTTGTAGCACTGATAAGATAGTTCCTCTGTACTACATATTGTGATTGCGATTGAATATTTTTGGGGTGTAGATTTGCAAGTGTGAAAGTAACGTTGGGTAGCCGAAAAATGTAGGGTTGAAGGGGTGAGTACGCTAAAGAAATAAGACTAGAATTATAAACAGAAAACAAGGAGGTAAATATATATAGTGAGTCATGTTAGGGCGCGATAATCTGAAAAGGGTTGGTACAGTGCGTTTCGGTGTAAAGTAGGGCTACGGCGTTCATTGAAAAAGCAGTGTAAGAATATGTAACGTGTTAGAGCGAGGCGAAAATGTTGCTTACGGGCATTTCGACTGGCGTCCCTCTTTGTGTACTCGGTCTATTGATCGGAACCATGTAAATAAGTACTGCGAAAAGTGATACGTTCAGCATACAATTCGGAGATCTGCGATGCGTCATACAACAAGGACAACATCCATGGAATCAATTTAGCTACCGCTATTTTTGCCATGTATTAGAAATGATAATTATCAGGGAGCAACTTTACGGTTGGTTCGTGGGGTGTTCATGTTCGCGGCTGCTTTTAGGACATTGTCCCATCTTTTTGTAAGCGAGAAAAACTTTTAATTATTAGGGTCGTTTATTTATGACGAAGATAAAACCCTGTGAATTATGGCCACAAAAATATTCTTTTAGTGAATATCGGATTTTTTAATTATAACACCCCGACAATTTATTGAAATTCATAACTTCTGACCTGGGAGAAATACTGATTTTAAAATAAGAAAATCGCTATTTTGGCACGTGGCGATCTGTCGGGATTATTATTACGGTCTTACTTTCTGCGCCAGCATGAAGCCTGTATTGTTTGTTTGTCCACAAGATAAGTCGGCGTGGTCAGCCGCTATCGCTTCACACTCCATTTAGCGAGCTACAATGATTCGTCGCCAATGGAACAATACAAATACGATGCACGCAAGTGACCATCGGAATTGACCGACGGTCGGTCGCCTTATCTGCCAAGAAGTCATTATTCGTATGACAAAAGCCACAACACCATTTCTCACCGCTCCATTGACAAGATGCGGACATTCCACCACTCACATATATCTTCGTTAATCCACCCCCTTTTTAAAATTCACATCTTCCACACAAAACTAAGGTGCTAAAAATGACATTGCTCACTGCTAATCTTTAGGGCTGGTCAGTTCACTCCACATTTAATGGTAATGAAGCAACAACACGCATTAGAAACATCATCAATGGTCATTACCTGATTTTATCATATCGATAGAAATCTAGCTTGTAATAAAGAATGAGTTAAATTAACAAACACCAAAAGAAGTAAATTCAATTTTGAAATCTTTAGCAAAACTTTTCGTTATGGTGGTTTATCGCTCAATTAGCGATGGCCCTCAGCAAGTTGGGTTAACCACGAGTGGCCAAAGGTTGTTTCTAATTCCCCCGACAGAAGTTAAGTTTTCCAAGTACCCACCTCGTGTTGCTGTCCAATTGAAATTAATCCCAAATCTTCGAGAATTAATGGAGAATATACGTAGCCTTGGAAAGACCATTATCCCTATGTTAAAAGACATAAAGTATCCAAGACGATATCGCTCACGTCTGCATACATCTTATGTGTAACAGACAAAGATGGCAAATTAAAGACCATGCCACTTGCAAAATATAGCTTGTTTCACCCCATTCGGCCGACCCGAGAACAAGACGGACCGTGCATAGAAATTAGCGACAAAGTTCATAGACGCCTTCAGGCTTGATTCCAGTTTCTACATGCTCTTATTTAATATAATTTCACAAGAAACCTATTTATGAAATAATAATGACCCTTTTAGTAGTTAAATTTCAAGTCGGATATCCGTGCAAGAAGTTGCCGTACTTCTGTTTCAGTGGCCGGATATTTTTGCAAATTAAGTTGATTTGCTTCACGTTTTATCAGTGCTTTATGGGGATGTTGCACAGACGACCAGAATTTTTATAGCGAATTATACAGAATTCTTTATTCGGGAAGTTATGCTTCAGGACGATCAAGAACATAACAATCAATTAAAAAGTGAACACCAACCAATCACGCTTATGTTATCTAAATCTGCTCGGTTCTAACATTTAAGTCATAATTATTAAGTTTGAATTGAATTTATCTCTAAAATTCTTTCATTCTTTTGTTTCCTTTCAAATATTACAAAAAAAGGGAGAAATTTATTCACAAATTGTAAAACTTTTGTTTTTTTAGTTTTACAAAATTATAACTTTTAAATTCTCAACCTTTCAAGTTTTTATACAGGGTGTGTCGTAAGTCGCGGATAAACTTGACGAATTCATAAGGGCCGGCCATAAAAAGCATAAAAACGTGTTTTTTTTTCTTATATCTTCTTCTTAAGATAGAAGCACTTGTACCAAGCAGATAAATACCTTTTTATTAGGAAATTCAGTAAACTTTAAAGAAAGCTGTAACCATAATAATGAAGTTTTAAAGCATTTGCAACGAGTGCAACCAATTTTAATAATCAAAACGACATTAGTATTGGGTATTGAAAGTGTTAAATAGTCAATAGAAATTGACTTTTGTTAGGTTTTCGTTTTTTCCGCAAACGAGTCTTGGGCAACACAGAGAAAAATGCTCTGAAAAAATTTTGCACAACGTTATGTAATTGTAAATTGGAACAACTTTTTTTCCAACTGCGTTAATTTTTTTCAAAACGCTGTTTACTTTATTTCAAATTAATTGTGTGGTTTTTGTTTGTATTTTAGTTCGACGAATTGTGTAAAATTGTTAAAACCAAGTGAGAGAATTGGTTTTTTACATTACATTACACATACATTACTTATCGAATATTTTACCAAAATTGTGCGAACTCGTTTTAACCAAATTGTGCAAAAAAAACGCAGTTTGGAAACAAAAGTAATAATTTTTGAGAAAACGCTCAAGGTTATTATTAATGTGCGCAAATCCAATCGGATTTCTCCATTGATGGTTTCTCGAAAATCTGTGCAGACCAAAGAAAATAATGTTTTTTTAATAAAATTTTTCCTCGTTTAGTTAAATACTCGCATTTTTAAATGAAGTCCTAAACAAAATTAAGAACGGCTTAGTCGAATGGAATCAACTGGATATTTGCCACCAATTTTCTGGTTAGAATACAATTGTTTGATAGGTTTAACATAAAGCATGCAATACATATTCATGTAACACCCAGAAGTTGGTTTCTTTTGTCAACTTTTGCAGCAAACTTATAAGTTATAACTTAAGTAAAAATATTTTTTCAGGTTAAAAGTAATTTGAGGCAAAAACTAGAATAAATTAGTGTTCCAAGTCTAAAACTTTAATCTTCAGGAATCAACATCACAGCCTTACTATTTGTATCAAAAGGTATTTACAACATTTACACTACATATTGTTTATTAGATTTAAATGCTCTAATTGCGTTCATTATTGGCATTTTTTTCGTTTATTGTTAAAATTATAATTATAAAGCATGTTTCGTTTTTTTTAATGTAATAATGAACATTTTACTGACATCAATGTGTATATCAAACATTTAAGAAAAGACCATTTTTTAAAGGATAATGATAGTTTCCATTGTAGTTTAGAACAGTGTTGGCGAATTTCTAATAGTTTTGATTCATTTAGGAAATATTTGAAATCTCAGGCTAAAAATCAAATGATAATTATTATTAAAAATACAAATTAATCTGAGATTTCAGTCAAATTAACTTGGAATTACTTATAAAACATTGTTAGATATGTTTATTAAATGAATATTTTGAAAAACATGAGACTTGAACGTAGCGACCTTACATCTTAAATTAATGTGCCCTAGAGTATTGCAAATGTAAATGATAAGTCTGTTGTTTCTTGTATATAATATTTATGTTTTGCAGTTTTGATTTTTGTAATATATTAGAAGTAGTTCATTTGCACAGGTAAAGTAAATAAAAGTTTTTAAAAAATGTGCACAATTTTTGTTTACCTTTTTCCTTAAATCCTATGTACAAATATAACACATAATTGAGCAATTTTTATAAACAATTTTTACAATGATTGTATATATTTAAAACAATATTGGGGAGGAAATTTTTATAGTGTGGTTTAAAAATTCACCCAATATTGTGCAAACAAAATGAATACATTATCGTGCAATTGAACTGAAACCGACATTGTGCGAAATTATTTTACAATAAATTGAGTCAATAAAATGAACAAAATTGTAGAAAAGTGAAAGATGTATTGTACAGAAAAGTGTATAACAATTCATTTCAAACAAACACATGCAACTAAATTGCACAAATTGGTCTTGTCACCGGATTACACACAAATTGTCATCGATTTATAAACATTTGTAGACAAAATTTACATAAATTTTTCTCTGTGTAGTGCTTGGAAAGTGCGATGGAAATCATGAATCATTAATTAAATCGGAATTCAAAAATGCAAGTTACCAAGTAACAAGATTCATTAAAATCAACCTTTATAGGTACACAGGTTGAAACAGTGTTGCCAAATTAGTACACTAATACTACTCAATATCTCAAGAAATATGCTACATATTTACAAAAATAATTTTTTTAACAATACTTTATATTTAACTTTCCAAACATGGTGGTGAGAGTTTATCCCCGACTTACGACACACCCTGTATTTTCAAAATCTAATATCTAAAAAAATAATATTCGCGAAAAAAATTACTGATGATGGCGCTGCGATCGTTGGAAAGATGGCAACGGAGAAGCATAATCTGTCATTCAAAAACTGTATTTTTGTGGTCGTTTATTAGAAAAAACATGAATTTATCTACAATATTCAGTGTTAATTTACATCGTTGGGTGTAACTGTTGTTATTTCTGAGCCTACAAACCGATGTGTACAGATTTGTAGCGTTTTGAGACAAAATTGCAAACTACAGTCATTGTATTATAAAACTTTGTTAACTCCTCTTGTTAATTCAGGATGCATTGGATCTCCGACGCTCAAATAGTTAGTTGTCTTAAAGAGTTTGTTAATGAGTGGCATTTTTCAGCACGACGGATAATATGAAATTAACGATGAAAACAATTGAAAAATCGACCAAATTATCAGTTGCAAGACACTATTTATATAGAACGACAAAATAAAAGATTGAACGACGTGAAATTTTATTTCCCAGTAAAATAAAAAAATCGGGCGGCAAGTTATATTTATCAAGACAATAAAGATATTCACCAGGCAATTAATTGATTCCATCTGGTTGTTTAATAACTTCAACGACAGAATGCAACAATGGCAGACTAAACAATTTTTTAACGACATAAATTTTAATTTCTCGACAGCCACAGCAGAACAACAATATAAAACCAGCAAACCGCCGAACGTAGGAGATAGAAAAAAACTCAAAATCAGACAAACAAATTTTCAAAATATCTTGCACGACAGTTGGAAAACATTAGTTTGCCGTTTTTAATAAATTGCACGACTGGTAATTTATTTACTTGTTGTGAGGTGAAGTTTGAAGATTTTAGCCATCCTGTCAAAGAAAACATTAACAGTCGTTGAAAACATTAATAATTGTCGATTACATATTTTTTGTCGCTAACATTATTATTAATGTCTGACATTTACCTCTTTTCATCGTTCATACTCTGTAGTTCAGTTATTTAAATTAAAATCTTTATATTTGTTGTGCTCTTATATATACCCCTTTGGGGGGGTTAATCATACTTGGGGTATTTAATGGATTTTAACTAGTTTTCTTTTAACATTCCTTTGAGATTACGTTAGCACTTTGTAAATGATTTACTGTACCTCAAAGAACGAAATACCCACCATGTATCCGTTCGCTATTCCTTGGTTCACTTATCTAAAAGTAGATTTTTCAATAAAAACCTTCTGATAGCACTGTTATTATTGTTTAGCTGATTTGCTGGTTTGGTTTGTAATGCGAGCCATTTCACGTAATAACCTTAAACCATGCGTTACCAACACAAGAATCTATTAAAATACATTAGAAGGAATTAAACTACTTTGAAAATGTTGATACACCTGAAAAATATTATTTTTTGGGCGACAAATGCATTGTTTCTTATGCACCTTCACAACAATTATGCTTCTCAGTAGTGTTAAAATGCGCCACCAGAGGTCGTATCGGAACATTTTCATCGCGAATTGAGGCAAATTTTTACTCCTTAATTAATTAAAGTACAGGCTGTTCCAAAAGTCAAGACCCAGAGAACAAGAGAGAGTGCCGACAGCAATACAGATGGTAACTTTCAAAACAAAAATTGCTAATAGTATTCGAGAAAGTATAAAAAATTAATAACCTATGTTCACCTGACAAATGAACAATAGTATGTGTCCATAGTTACCGATTTTCAAATTCTGTTCGGCTTAAGTTTTTTCGTCTTAACTCGATTATTTTTTGAGCTAAAAAATTTTTGTTTCGAAATTTTGGTTCAGAATTGTTGCCTTCATAAGCCTTTTTCTCAGGGTCACGAGTTCTGGGACACCCTGTATAAACATTAATCAAAATAGAAGCAAAATAAACCATATAAAATTAATTAAATAAAACTTGAATAATTGCATGTAAATAAACAGTCTTGACTCTTATATAATTACATGAAACAGGGTCTTGTTGTTTAGTTGTTTTAGTAGTTCAGCCAAATATTTAGGAATTAAAATTCTTTTAAAATTTGAAAGTAAAACTCAAAGATTATCAGTTTGACTAAGATTTTCACGTAGTCTCGCACATTAGAAAGCCTAAAGTTTCTTAACAAATAGAGATCATCATTTTAACATAAATTGTTTCAAGACCTCATTTTCTGAAATTGTGAAGATCGAGTTAAATATTGCGCCCAATATAATTGATTTTCCTTGTAATGAGAGACCATGCAAATGTCAAATTAGGATAGATTCGTGCAACCAAATTAATTATAATGATTAGAGCAAAGCAAAGTAAATAACAATGTCAATATACAATATATTAGTTAACTTATCAAATGATTCAATTACAATCAACCAACGAAGCTATTGATGTTCTTGTCAAATACAAATAGCAGTCCATGCAGCTGTAATAAAATTTCCAGACAAATAATGTTAATCATTGGAAGAAGTATGACGGTGAAAATGTTCCTGCGACTGTCGCGTTGAATAAATTTATTTGTTTCGTCTTGGAGGCTAGAAAACCATAAACCGTAAGAACACAGAGAACTGTAAATTTGCGCAGTGTAAATAAATTAAAGGAAATTTTACGATGCCAATTCCTGTGCAAGTATAAGTCTGTGAATTATAATTTCGTTACATTTCCCCTCGAGACCCTCATTCCAATGCATTTCCTCATCTCATTACTCGTGCAGTTCATCACAGCGACAGCTTACCTGTACTTCATTACATCAAATGACTACTCGTAGCTCGTCGCCCAAGAATTATTGTCGTATTTGTACGTGCGAATAACAGCAATGTCCACAATGTTCACCCTCCTCAACACCCATCAATGAAGACAAGTGTCAGAAAGCCAAGACTTGGTTACAGAAAAAACTGATGAAAAATTTAATTGCTCCTGTTTTTATTGGCTTTTCTAAACTATAGAAATCGTGTACAATTGTTTGTTAGTCGATGAACAGTACACGAACAGTTGGTGTTGTTTACTTTTTTAGCATATGGTCAATAACGGCGCTCTTTCTGAACGCAAGGATGATGTTTTAAAATTAATATGCAATTTTGTAAAACCAATAACGACTGAATCGAGTGCATTTTGAAGCATAAAACGATTATTTGCCATATGTCGAGGATGTAGGTGAGGCGGGCGCGATGGATATATGTACGTCGTTGTATCATTGCCGGGACATAACAACCCCTATATGTCTCTATAATGTCATCACATTTGTATGGACTCGCTGTTGAATTGTTAGTGCAAAGTCAACATGGATTTACGTGTAAAGCACGTCTTTTTCCAATCGCACTGGTCGTCTAATATGTCCCTAGGGCATCTTCTGAGCACACTGGAGACATTTTTGCTCTTTACTTTATTTCAGTTATCAACTGCGGATCTACATGCTATTGATATTCTTTCTATGAAAGCTAGCATTAGTTTTCACTTGCAAAATTGAAAATGGACCGACGGCTTCCACCTATAGATGACTCGCATTACGGACTATTTCGAAACGAAAATCCCCTCACTACAAACTACCATTCGGCTTATCAAAATCATCGATTCAATAAATATTTTTTTTAGCTTAGCAAATTTGAATGGACAACAAATTATTTGCATTTACAAAATATTAAAAATCGTCTACAGTCTGGAGATTTTTGAAATCGGATAGAAATTCGATACATTTGATACAATATGTGTGAAACGTGTGAATAGCCGTTATTATATTAAATTGGGAAAAAAGTCGTGGAATCAGCTTAAATAGATGCTATTGACATAATGTTTTCAATATTGAGCCGAAACTATCTGTTATAGGAAGGAAACAACAGTTCCTAATAAATAACTAATCCTCGTAACGGGAAATCGAACTCTTAACGACTATCGCTATTTCCTGCTATATCTAATAGCTGAATCCGCTTCAGCCTCCAACAAAACAAACGCAATACCTTCTGTGCTATTTGTATTGCGGCGATATTCGACGTTTGTAGAAATAGCATTTCTTAACACAAAAGTTTCCAACTTATATTGCCAAGGATAAAAACAAGATCCCCATAGATTTTATAAGCAGAAACGGGTTGCTTTACAGCAGGAAGTTGATCGATTGAAACTCAACAAAACAATTCTCAATCCTCTGTTTTAGCCTCGGAATCTAATGATCTAACACTAGCACTTAAAATTTTGTCGCGGTATGTCAGCTTAATCCACTGTCTCTAGAATTTACGAATTGCAGTTGTGACAGAATGACAGACATTAGCCTCGATAATTAAGGTGCGCTATTAAATATTCATCTACATCTGCGAACTTAACAAACTTGAAAATGCAAGACATGGCTGTTGGAATTGGATATCTATATTCAGCACTGCTGATTCCCTCTGTTCCGGTTTCGGCGTCTGCACGTTTTGCACTTGTAATTAATTAATTGATAGTGGCAAAAAAGCAGCCACTGTTGACGCCGCCCTGCACGTTAAAGTCGACAAAAACACCTATTTATTTCCATCACAATTTCAGCTTGTAAACACCTTCAACGAGGACGTCGATATAAAGAATAAACGTTTGAGATAAACTATCTGGCATTTCAAATGAAACGCTTGAATTAAATTAAAGTAACAAATCGCGACGCAAGGGTTCCACGAGCATAAACATGTAACTCGAAATTAACGTGCTTGTTATATGTCTTCAGTCTCATCTCAAGCCAAACGAGCAAACAAGAACAAATGCAAATTAGCTGGAAGCATTCTGCGGTGATTAACACGCGGTTTAGTTTACTCCACTTGCTTATTGGACTAACAGTTGTACATTTTGTAATTTTGTATACATCTTTAGATTTTAAGATTTTTCAGAAATCTTCACTGCAACCAGATAAACACCTTCGTATTATAACCAGCATATTCAATCAACGAAAATTTCCATATTTTAGATAACAAAAACACAATTTTATGTAATGGATGCGTAAATAACTTGGAACGATTTCCATAATCCCTTATCATATTTGTTGGGGTAGTACGATTAGGCATGCTGAGGATTGGTGTTGTTTACAGTCCACACCTAGACTATAAAATAGAGATTAAAGTGGTTCGGTGTATAGGTAATCCCCAAGCGCAATTTCACAGATTTCGCCACTTTGGGCGTTTTTCTACATATTCGAGACAACATTTTATTAACGGAATTGTTTAATTAGATCGTTGTTCAATAAGGCGAACACGAATTTAGAAATTCGTGTGCCAACCCAATCAGTCTGAACAATTTATACCGAGTTGTGTACAGCATGAGGCAATAAGGGAACATTCAGAATTAATTAAAGTGGAGGGGATTTACAATAGTCTTAACACCTCAGCAATATATAGTTCCACCTATTCCCCAATATCTAGTCCTATAAGCGCATTGAAATATTAAACACGTCCTTATCTTAATTGCCCTTTACAGATTATTTATGTACTTTGGTCAGAAAAGCATTAGTTAGTTCTATATTGTCGTCTTAGACCGAGCTTTTACTTCCCAACATATTAGCGAATACCTTCACTGTCATTTCTTAGATAGTTTCAACCAATAACACTTTCAATGAGACACCCTCTTATACATCGACAAATAACACCCGAAATACTTTGAAAATACCGTGCCCACGTATATGTAGCAAGATAAATTCATTAATCTTGATAGAAGTGGTTTTATACAGCAATTTATTTGCAGGCTCTAATCAAAATACCCCTTGCAAGCGGCCTTTATAACTCGACATCATAACAACCTGTATTACTTGCAAAAATACAGGTTTTAATCTCTCGGTATAACAACTTTTTTATACTAAATCAGATTTATTTAATTAGTTAGAAAAAAGATTAGCAGTTTTATGTTCGTACGCCTGATTAGCCAACTTTAAAGTCTAGTAGAAAATTCATTTATTGTGAAAATAAAAATGCACAGGTTATTAATAAGACAGAAGAAAATGTCAAAAAAATTTTATCAATTCAAATTTTCAAACGTTGGCCTAAAAACAAAAAAATAGGGGGTTTGGAAACACCTAAATTCATTTTCGGTCAGTTCAAATCACGAATATTGACTCACATCGCAGTTTTAGGGAAAAAGATATTTTTAATTTTTATTTATATACAGGTGTCCGGAAAGTCGCGCACCACCGTGATACTGTATTATCGGACAATGCCATAGATCACCGGAAAAATGTCGAGATATGATGGATTGAAGAGTAAAAGTTTAATGCCAAAATTAACGATTGCTGTGCAATAATTTTAGGTTCAAATAAATTTGTTACCTAAAGGGCATTTTGCGCAAAGACATGGTGCAAAAAAAATCGGAAAAATCTTGTAAGAAATGCCTGAAAACTGTCAACAAAATTTTCGAATCAACAATCTCGATCAGTGTGGCATCGTTCACATGAAACTATAGTTACATTACTCGTTCATGAACCGACCTGACTAACGCCAACAATACAACAGCAACGTTATATACTATGGCTTTGAATTGTGGAAATTAAAATTATTGGGTTTAGCAATGTTGCCATTTTCTTAATTTTCTTTTGTTCCTCCTGCGAAAACAAAGTGTCTGAAATTTTTTTTAACATTTTTTTGGTATTCTGGGGGATCACCCAATTACCCCTTTTCAAGGTGGTGCGCTTCTTTCCGGACACCTGTATGTATCATAATATGTAGATAAATATTTTTAAATTTTTTTACTTCAATTTATAGCTTGACTGACGATTAATTATAACTTATCATAAATTTGGAATTGATTCAAAATTGCATTAGAAACAATTCATTAAATGCGTATAAAAACACATAAATTAATATTAATTTATAAATTGGAAAAATACGCAGATTGTCGATTATATTTGAAAATCGTATTTATAAATAAGTAACAAAGATATAAATAAGTTTTGAAGTAATTTGGTGTCATAAATTTGGAATTGATTCAAAATTGCATTAAAAACAATTCATTAAATGCGTATAAAAATACATGAATATTAATTTATAAATTGGAACAATACGCAGATTGTCGATTATATTTGAAAATCGTATTTGTAAATAAGTGACAAAGATATAAATAAGTTTTGAAGTAATTTGGTATTCTAAATTTGGAATTGATTTAAAATTGCATTAGACACAATTCATTAAATGCGTATAAAAATACGTAAATTAATATTAATTTATAAATCGGATTAATACGCAGATTTTTGATTATATTTAAAAATCGTATTTGTAAATAAGTGACAAAGATATAAATAAGTTTTGAAGTAATTTGGTGTCATAAATTTGGCATTGATTCAAAATTGCATTAGAAACAATTCATTAAATGCGTATAAAATCCATAAATTAATATTAATTTATAAATTGGACCAATACGCAGATTTTCGATTATGTTTAAAAATCGTATTTGTAAATACGTAACAAAGATATAAATAAGTTTTGAAGTAATTTGGTGTCCTAAATTTGGAATTGATTTAAAATTGCATTAGACACAATTCATTAAATGCGTATAAAAATACATAAATTAATATTAATTTATAAATCGGATTAATACGCAGATTTTTGATTATATTTAAAAATCGTATTTGTAAATAAGTGACAAAGATATAAATAAGTTTTGAAGTAATTTGGTGTCATAAATTTGGAATTGATTCAAAATTGCATTAGAAACAATTCATTAAATGCGTATTAAAATACATGAATATTAATTTATAAATTGGAACAATACGCAGATTTTCGATTATATTTAAAAATCGTATTTGTAAATAAGTGACAAAGATATAAATAAGTTTTGATGTAATTTGGTGTCATAATTTTGGAATTGATTTAAAATTGCATTAGAAACAATTCATTAAATGCGTATAAAAATACATAAATTAATATTAATTTATAAATTGAACCAATACGCAAATTTTTGATTATATTTAAAAATCGTATTTGTAAATAAGTGACAAAGATATAAATAAGTTTTGAAGTAATTTGGTGTATTCGAAATAGTGCGTTATAAATTTGGTGGAGGCGCCAGGCAAATGAATATTTATTTGTTTAGGCGCGTCTAAGGAAATGTCCTTAAATGCATAATTGCGCTTAATTAATTGTAGTTACGTGTAATGTTTATTTGTGGTTATTCAGATGAGAAATAGCACGCAATAATTAGTTTATAACTGCTAATGCGCTTAAATATCAGTTAAGTGATACCGCATTAGGAGAGGCGGGCGCCGGCAACGGAGCGTCACATTAACAAGAATTCCGTGTTCTGTTTATTACGAAAACAAACAACTTACATGTCGCATTATTATGATTCAATAAAGTCGGTTAGGTCTATTATTCATTCTCAATTGTTTGAATTTATTGTGTGACATTAACGTTTGTTTGTTGGTGTCGCTTTCCCGCATGGATAACCACGTGGTGGCTGTGGTTCGATACACATGCAAGTTGGATAGAAAAATGCGATATCAGTTAAAGTAAATATTTTGCAACAAGACTAGGATGTTGTGTTCAAGTCAAAAGATGTAATTTGTAAGTTTGATATAAAAGAAAAAGAGGAAATAGTTTCGAATGTAAAAAGTATCAAGTACGACGTCGAGCTAATGATAAATAAGAGGTGGGCGACGTAGGGGGTAGTGGAGAATCTGCGATTCCGAGACGCGGCATGGGCGGTAGGTGGTGGTGGGAGGAGCCGCGAACGTAAGACGAGATCCTCCTTAGAGGTCGGGCTGCCCCCAGCGCCCTCCCGCCGCCGCCGTCCCGCCGCCGCTCGCCGCTCGCGTCTATTAAAAACTAAAATAATAGCGATCGGCGGATGTTACCTGCACGGGCCTCCAGCGCGGCTCCAGCATGATCTAGTTCGCGACAGCAGCGGTTCTCGAGTTGGGGGCGCTGATGGGCCGGGTCGGTTTGACGTTAGCGTAAGAGCGTGAGAGCGTGAGCGTGGCTGTATCGGTTTAGACGGTACACGGCGATACCACCGAGGTCGATGTTAGACTGTGGACGCCTCTAGTCGCTGGCGTTGTCTCGCTCGGCGACGGCGGCGGCGGCGCACTCAACACTAACGGCCGCGGCACAACACATGCCAATCACCGCCGATGCACAATAAGGGATGCCCGCCGACTCGCCGTTCCCATTCCCAACTCACCCAACGCGCCCAACGCGCCCAACGCGCCCGGTCTACAGCCCGCAATGAAATGGGAAGCGTGTAAGCAGCGCCCCATCCCAATCTACTTGTTTACTCGCGTCTGCTGATCAATACCGTTGTTTGCTATCAGCCAGAAACATACATACGCTTAGTCCGCCAGCAGGACTTATCGAGTACCGGCTGAGGAGAGTAAACATCGACGGACGAGAGCGGCAGCGGCGGCGGCGGCGGCGGCGGCGACGGCGGTCTTCTGTTACCGCCGTCCACTGCTGCTGATCTTCCACTTTTACCATCAGCCAGATCTTATCTCCCAACAAGTCATTGTCGTCAACGAGCAGAGATGAAGGGTATTAAAAAGAGACTGAAAGATGGTCCCAGGTCTAAGTAAAGATTCTGAAAGTGTGTGGTGAACGTCGTCTCACATAAGCCGCATGCGACGAAGTAGGTCTCAACGTGTAAGCGAGATTTATCGTTATCAGTAACAAACTTAAGCCTATCCCCAATCTACTCACAAACACCAGAGACTCGGAAGCTCAGAGACCGCTAGTTACCATCTCAACTCTGAAGAGAATATGCTACAACAGGAAGGACATAAGCTGTGAAGTAGCTTTATCGAAAAGTTTTTTAATAATCGCATAATCCGCATAATGAATTGTCATTTATATTAATTAAAAAATAATACTGTATACGTAGGGTGGAAAGTTTTGTGACTTCTTAATACTGAATATTTTCCTGCCCTCATCCTTTATTAGATTCTAATTATTTCTGAATTAGGGTCGACGAAGATAAGCGTATTCATAATATTAATAAAAAGTAATTTCCTGAAATTTTAAATAAAGTAGACAGTTTTAATTGTAATTAAATATCTCAAATAACTGGGTGGCATCTGCCTTAATCACTGACCCTAAATGAAAAGGATCATTACTTTATTTCGATGAAAATGAAAGAAGTTAAAATATTCTCATCTCGTCTTTGCATGCTCCTAAACATATTTGACCCGAAATGGGTCAGCGATATTTCGTTTTTTAATTAAATTTCAGCATCAACAATTAATGTACACATAGAACACCCAAGCCTCCATAAAAATTCAACCAGAGGAGGGTTCTTCTATGTAAAGCTCGGCTTCAAAGCTTTCTCAAAATAACCAGCATTGTGCTGCCAAACTTTGAAATAGATAGCAGCATTTAAAGGTAGTTATAAAATATATATTAGCTCGCTATATATAAAACAAATGGCCTTCGTGCGTTCTCGTTGGATAAAAGAATTTAAGATACGAGATATGCTCTGGCCAGCAACAAGGGTCCGAAGATAAAGTAGGACGCAGTTATCTCCTACATGCATGCACGTTCTCGCGCATTTGCCTTTATCCTCTACACCATTCCTAAAGAAAACTCGCCGCTATAAGATTAATTTGCACACTCAAAATTAAAATCCACTCCTATAATAAAAAAGCACAGGGCATTTTTCACCCGTTTAATTAAGACCAGATTTTCTTTTGGGAAAAGTTACTTAAATACCTAAAATAGAACGTTGATTAGCAAAGTTGAAAACGCCACTACACACTATTCAAAATGAAAACATCAGTTATTGACAGTCAACTTCAATGTTCCATTCAATGCACAGTTTGTATTTGTTTCCTTACGACAAAAATTATATTTTGTGGGCATTTTTGAGGGCATTTTTCACCCGTTTAATTAAGACCAGATTTTCTTTTGGGAAAAGTTACTTAAATACCTAAAATAGAACGTTGATTAGCAAAGTTGAAAACGCCACTACACACTATTCAAAATAAAAACATCAGTTATTGACAGTCAACTTCAATGTCCCATTCAATGCACAGTTTGTATTTGTTTCCTTACGACAAAAATTATATTTTGTGGGCATTTTTGAGGGCATTTTTCACCCGTTTAATTAAGCCCAGATTTTCTTTTGGGAAAAGTTACTTAAATACCTAAAATAGAACGTTGATTAGCAAAGTTGAAAACGCCACTACACACTATTCAAAATGAAAACATCAGTTATTGACAGTCAACTTCAATGTCCCATTCAATGCACAGTTTGTATTTGTTTCCTTACGACAAAAATTATATTTTGTGGGCATTTTTGAGGGCATTTTTCACCCGTTTAATTAAGACCAGATTTTCTTTTGGGAAAAGTTACTTAAATACCTAAAATAGAACGTTGATTAGCAAAGTTGAAAACGCCACTACACACTATTCAAAATGAAAACATCAGTTATTGACAGTCAACTTCAATGTTCCATTCAATGCACAGTTTGTATTTGTTTCCTTACGACAAAAATTATATTTTGTGGGCATTTTTGAGGGCATTTTTCACCCGTTTAATTAAGACCAGATTTTCTTTTGGGAAAAGTTACTTAAATACCTAAAATAGAACGTTGATTAGCAAAGTTGAAAACGCCACTACACACTATTCAAAATAAAAACATCAGTTATTGACAGTCAACTTCAATGTCCCATTCAATGCACAGTTTGTATTTGTTTCCTTACGACAAAAATTATATTTTGTGGGCATTTTTGAGGGCATTTTTCACCCGTTTAATTAAGCCCAGATTTTCTTTTGGGAAAAGTTACTTAAATACCTAAAATAGAACGTTGATTAGCAAAGTTGAAAACGCCACTACACACTATTCAAAATGAAAACATCAGTTATTGACAGTCAACTTCAATGTCCCATTCAATGCACAGTTTGTATTTGTTTCCTTACGACAAAAATTATATTTTGTGGGCATTTTTGAGGGCATTTTTCACCCGTTTAATTAAGACCAGATTTTCTTTTGGGAAAAGTTACTTAAATACCTAAAATAGAACGTTGATTAGCAAAGTTGAAAACGCCACTACACACTATTCAAAATGAAAACATCAGTTATTGACAGTCAACTTCAATGTTCCATTCAATGCACAGTTTGTATTTGTTTCCTTACGACAAAAATTATATTTTGTGGGCATTTTTGAGGGCATTTTTCACCCGTTTAATTAAGACCAGATTTTCTTTTGGGAAAAGTTACTTAAATACCTAAAATAGAACGTTGATTAGCAAAGTTGAAAACGCCACTACACACTATTCAAAATAAAAACATCAGTTATTGACAGTCAACTTCAATGTCCCATTCAATGCACAGTTTGTATTTGTTTCCTTACGACAAAAATTATATTTTGTGGGCATTTTTGAGGGCATTTTTCACCCGTTTAATTAAGCCCAGATTTTCTTTTGGGAAAAGTTACTTAAATACCTAAAATAGAACGTTGATTAGCAAAGTTGAAAACGCCACTACACACTATTCAAAATGAAAACATCAGTTATTGACAGTCAACTTCAATGTCCCATTCAATGCACAGTTTGTATTTGTTTCCTTACGACAAAAATTATATTTTGTGGGCATTTTTGAGGGCATTTTTCACCCGTTTAATTAAGACCAGATTTTCTTTTGGGAAAAGTTACTTAAATACCTAAAATAGAACGTTGATTAGCAAAGTTGAAAACGCCACTACACACTATTCAAAATGAAAACATCAGTTATTGACAGTCAACTTCAATGTTCCATTCAATGCACAGTTTGTATTTGTTTCCTTACGACAAAAATTATATTTTGTGGGCATTTTTGAGGGCATTTTTCACCCGTTTAATTAAGACCAGATTTTCTTTTGGGAAAAGTTACTTAAATACCTAAAATAGAACGTTGATTAGCAAAGTTGAAAACGCCACTACACACTATTCAAAATAAAAACATCAGTTATTGACAGTCAACTTCAATGTCCCATTCAATGCACAGTTTGTATTTGTTTCCTTACGACAAAAATTATATTTTGTGGGCATTTTTGAGGGCATTTTTCACCCGTTTAATTAAGCCCAGATTTTCTTTTGGGAAAAGTTACTTAAATACCTAAAATAGAACGTTGATTAGCAAAGTTGAAAAAGCCACTACACACTATTCAAAATGAAAACATCAGTTATTGACAGTCAACTTCAATGTCCCATTCAATGCACAGTTTGTATTTGTTTCCTTACGACAAAAATTATATTTTGTGGGCATTTTTGAGGGCATTTTTCACCCGTTTAATTAAGACCAGATTTTCTTTTGGGAAAAGTTACTTAAATACCTAAAATAGAACGTTGATTAGCAAAGTTGAAAACGCCACTACACACTATTCAAAATAAAAACATCAGTTATTGACAGTCAACTTCAATGTCCCATTCAATGCACAGTTTGTATTTGTTTCCTTACGACAAAAATTATATTTTGTGGGCATTTTTGAGGGCATTTTTCACCCGTTTAATTAAGCCCAGATTTTCTTTTGGGAAAAGTTACTTAAATACCTAAAATAGAACGTTGATTAGCAAAGTTGAAAACGCCACTACACACTATTCAAAATGAAAACATCAGTTATTGACAGTCAACTTCAATGTCCCATTCAATGCACAGTTTGTATTTGTTTCCTTGCGACAAAAATTATATTTTGTGGCAATCGTTAAATTGAATTTGCTGACATGCTATTATGTACATCATTAATTAACCTCTGATCCAAAAGCATGTCGTAAAATCGGATGTCTCGCCTGCTTTTTCATTAGCAATAAAATTAGTATACCTAGTATGCTGACGTCAGCAACGCATTGGAGTTTTTGATAAACCTTGGGATCGCCCCTCAACCTCAGGGACAGACAATAGAGTTTGCGGTAAATCGGCCGCTTCCAGCAAACTGTAAACAACTAGCGTAGCGTTACTGTCTTCGAAACTGCGTCGTCGTTCACACTGACCACCCCAGTAGCACGTCAACACATAGACAGCATTTCCAATAAAGAAACCTCAAACTGCTGAACTTTAGATTTTGCTTTTGATTACTAGGGGAATAATTATCGCAGCAAAGACAGAACAATCGACACTTTTATTTCCACCAAAAAATATTGAAGGTAGTAATCGTTGCAGCACACATTAGAACACATTTTTATTTATTAATATCCCCAGACTTATCGGCCAAACTGTGTCCAGTATTGATGTGTTGTTTTGCTGCGATTCTGTTTTGTTACTTTAACAGTAGCTTGAAGAATAGCTATTGTTAGCACATAGCCACGAACCGATCACTTCGACGGTCATCAATACGGCCATTGCTTTAACGAGCTACGCTTGTTTTCTCTTCCAACTTCTTTCCTTTGCCTTCTGGCCAGTCTAATGTGTGCTTTTACAGCTTATTCATCGAAACTCACTCTCCTCGATGCAATAAAACATGGGAACAAATTAAGTACCTAACTCAATTGCTTTGGCTAACTTTTCCTAAACGTCAACAAAATAAATCAAAACCTTATTACAGCGATGAGCCATACTGACCCATCAGATGTCAAAAGAAAAAAAATTAAATTATGTTAAGTCAAACTGGCTTAGTTATTAATTGTTCCTTAGCTGGAAAGTTTCTTGTTGGAAAGGTATCAAGAGTGTGAGAGGTGAATTGAGCCGCTTGAGCAGCTTTCCACTTACGAGTGCACTTGATGGAGCATTATTTAAGTCGGCCTCAAGTTTCGACTTTTCGATTTGAGGGTGTTATCCTGAATTTTCGTTATCACTGAGCATTTATTATATAGTGGCGTAATATAAAAATTAGCAAGTGGTTCATTTGGTGTCGTTTTTATTTCCTTTCTTCTCGCATTTTTCGCAAAACTACTCAGATATCTGGCCAAGCTTATAAAACCGGTAAAAAGCATCGTAGCTTCTTATTCTGATTTAATGAGTTTAATGTCATTATCCCGCAATGATTTTCGCCGTTCGGTCCCCATTGGCGGCGTTTAGAGGCATTGGGAGTCATTGAGGTGGAAGCAAATGCAGGCAGACGGCCGATCCTTGGTGCTTGTGTAGCACTGCGTGATTCTGCATCTTTGTCACAATCAGAGGGGAAAATGTACGAGAGCAATGCGAATTTTCTCTTGAACTGGCTCGACCTGCATCTACTGTCTTCCTGATTGAACGGATGGGTCTGATAAACTGCCGCCAACCCGCCGCCCGCCACGCGATACTTCGAGATTTTATTTAAATCAGAGAGCTTAGGTGGGAGCGACTTTCACTACAGTTAGCAATTCTCATTTATACGTTTCCACCTAGCTCACTATTTATCCGTCTGAAATTATTTTCTTGCCTCGATATTACAATAGCGGAGAGAATTCAATTCGACTCGATCTCACCCCACATCTTACATCCATTCATTACTCTAAATACACTTTTTTTCTTGGCATGTTTATTGGAAAACTCTTGCAATTGTAGTGTTAATTGATTTAATTGAAATTTTACCCGGCGCATCCACCATATGTAATGATAAAAAAAAAGAAAACTCATTCGAACATGTTGGAGCACAAACAATCTGCTATAATTTGTTTTGCGCGTTTAAACAAAAATCAGACCCTTATTTAATGTGTTTTCGTGTTCGATACGGTTTTTTAATGAAATATTTCGGTAAAATCGTGGACATGTAGTGATTAATTAAGGATATCTCTGAGGCAAATGATGTTATTAGAGGGAGTATTTCGGGTAACACTTCATTAATTAGAGCGAATTAAGTTCGTAACATGAAAAAAGTTTCGAACGACTATATAACTATTCAAGAGGTTGTTGTAATCGAAGAACCAAAGCGGCGTAATCTAACATATTATATTCTCCCCTACACAATAGTACATGATGCCGGAATATAATGCTATTAGTCCGGAATCATAAAGTAGCTAAGATTTGTCGCGAATTGTAAAAGCTACGGTTCATCTAATAAATATTTGACGAGAAGCTATGCAGTCAGTTTCTCTTGTCTTGGTTACCAATTACGTGAATGTATAGTTATCTCAGTTTTAATGCGTTCATCTGTCGGTTAATAGCGGGAAGGCGGAATTAATATAGGTTACACTTGTAACATTACTAGTCCCTAAACAAGATGACGCGCTTGTTATCTCATAGGGAAAAGTCAGTAGACGCTTTGACAAGATAAAGTGCTCAAAACCGCCCCAGGTTGGTGCTTTTATTTCCACAATAACGCGTTTAAAATTGTACACTAAAAAATAATTTATACAACATTAAACGTCGCTATAATAAATACATTAAGCAGGGGGAATTTAAAATCGTGTAAATCTTATTTGTCTGAGGTTTCTTTATGCAAATGCGGCTCGTTAACAATGGTATTTTTCCGGCTAAGAGTCCGCTTAAGAAACTCACAAAACAACATCTTTTCAAAATTACATTCAAAGTGGAAAAAAGTTGCTCTGATTCGATTGACGAGACCGCAACGCGTTAATTATAAACCGATCATAAATAACTCACCGCACGGATGAAACCGTCATTAGAAATTGAGCCTGCTAATCGAACACTTTTAAAAAATTGAGACACCCGAAACACGTTGACAAATTGCGAATGCCAAACACGCGGGAAAATATTTATCCACTCCTGACGCCGGTATTTACCTAAGTCACTTTCCTGATGATTAAATTCGACGTAGATACAAAAACTCGTTGAATGTGTCACCACAAAATCGTGTTTCCTGCTCATAAAATTTTGATGAGTGTCGAATTCGTAATTGAGTCTATCCGGATAAACGTATGCAAGCGTTAAGAACAAAAGCACTTTATTTCTTGCGAGTGCAAAGTTGCGAATCTGATGCGGTTCCAGGTGGTTGTAATTTGAGGATCTTGAACGAGACACAGCGGATCGTTGCGTGCCAAAGTTCTTTAATCGAGCTTTCCTGCACCATAGTCGCATTCACGCGTCTCGCTGTTATGCTACGGCACCCTTGTGTATAATTCCTCTACAATCATTCTCATTTAAACACTAACTTCAGAAAGGTACTTATGTATACGTTAATTTTTAGATTAGACTCAAGTTCCACAAAGATTTTTTTCAACCCGGCGCATCCACCAAATTCAGCTTTTTTAAATACCTGATCGAAGGGCGGCGATAAAATAAATTTTAATCACATTTATTGCGTCGTTAGTGCGAGATTTCCTTGCATCCTATTATTCTGCACGACTTGTTGTTCTTTAATGCTCTAAATCTTGCATAGTGAAAAATAAGAGAGAACCCTAAATGCGGGATGATAGCTTGGGCAGTAATCAGTTGCAGCGGCGGTGATGATGACACCGGGCGTCGCGGCGTCCTTTGAAAACCCGCATAGCCTCAGGGTTCAAAGCAGATGACAGAAGTTACTATCGTCCAAGATACGTATATTAATATTTGTATGCATTTTTCTTTGAAAAGAATATTTTCTGGTTTTAGTTGACCGTACAAGTTAGTACAAATGACAATCAATCTAGACTTAAATTAGAGAGGGACCAAGTTGGTGTCACCGCTTTCATGGTATTTCGTGCGTGTGACGCGCTTTCTCAACGTCAGTCGTGCAAACCGACGCCGACGTCAAGAAAAACTTTTACAAATTTATATTTAAACTATTTATTTTTGAAGGAAAAAATTACGTGTTGTTTCAGTAAAGTTGGCCCTAATCGGAAGGTGCATTTTTCTCCCCATGCCTGTTTATCATTCGTTTATTTTTCCCCACTGAGAAATCGATCCCTCGCGAAAAGAGGTGCGAGATAAATTCGTATGCGGCAATAATTATTCTCAAATCTTCTCGTCGTTTTCCTGCCGTGAAATGAAACTTTCAAATTGTTTTGATGTATTTCCCGGCTCATTTTGTCTTTTTACTTTAACATCGTTTCCATTTTGTCATTCGTGCTTACTTACCGACTGATTTATCGTTTGATTGCGAATTGTTATTGCCTCCCTTTCACCTATATCGGCCTATTTTTCTCCACAGCCACTTTAAAAACGGTTTCGGATGCAATTTATTGGTTGACTGCTTTCGATATTTTGCACAATCATCAATATAAAAGTTCATTTAACTTGTTTACTTCTCGAGCTTGTTTTTGATTTTATTTTGGGGAATACGTTAATACGTTGAATGTCTGTTGAAACCGGTTCATGAAGTAGGTAATTTATATTTCATTCAACAAATTAATTACATGCAAAGATTCTGTCAGAGGGATTAGGCAGAAGAGTTAAAAGATTCAATGGTGCAAATACATAAACTGTCTCCTTGTCAACTCTACGTTGGGGTCGTTGGTACTTGGCGAGAGAGAGAGAGGGTGACTATGGCACATTGGTATTCTGGCGAGATGCCATACCTCAGCCACCTCACGAAATAAATTTGCAATAATCTGCATCGTATCACGTCAAGGGCAGTTTCAACTAAATTCCGATTTTATTTGCGTCGGAACATTTTACTCAAAAACGTTTATGCATTCTAATAAATTGAATAAATTCAATTTTCGCCACATTCACTTTCCTATTTACATATCGCCGAATTTAATGCTGTAATTTCAACAGCGATATTTATTTTTAAATATGCAACCGCATGCTAATTGCCGACTTGAATTCCCCAAGTTTATACTGTTTGTTTCGCTCACTCAAATTCAAAAATATTAAAACTTGGTTTCTTTAATCATTATTCTGAGCTCATTCGACTGAAATAAAATTTGTGATTTTTTTATCGAATGGAGCACAGAATCCTGAATTTTAATCGACACCCGGAATTGCATTTGCATATTTGAAGGCACTAGAGTTGTACATTTGCCATCTTAAATTAATCTTGCTCGGTATAACCTGGAACCGAAACTGATAAATAAAAAATTACACGAATCGAGCATTTTTCTTCCCAAACTTTGTAAACAAACTTTTACTGCTTGATTACTCCCGCTAGGCCAGAAAAATTACAATAATATCATATGAGCCTGGAAGAACTTTGTGAGCCACCAATAAATTGTTTATTTGTTTGTCCCGATAGTTATTTAGAAATCAATTTTGATCGCTCTGCGATTCTATTATTTCGAATCTAATATAAGGTGACAACACCTGTTTATGTCTCTCCTGCTGATACTTGCAGCATATTTCGTCCAAATTCACTGCTTGAGGATTTCCAGAGAAACGAAAATCCCATAGATGATACTTCAACACCGATTTATTGTATTTCGAGAAATCGTACAATAAAAATAGTATCTCGAGAAAATTCTATTTGAAATTGGAATCTTTCCCCTGTCCCTCACCGCAATATTTACTATCGATGACGAGCGTTGGCTTTCCAAACAAGGAAAGTTGGCGCGTCCCTTGTATTTAATTTAGTTGCGGCATTTTTCGAATGAAATTAATCAAAAGTGCAGCTTATGTTAAACTGTGACAGAAGATAGTAATTGATCGGTGTGGAAGCGAGCGAGGAATTTTAAAATTGGATTGAGAGTGTAACAAAAATATTTTCTCTGTCTGGACCAAAAGTAAAAAGGCTGATGGTTTTAGCATAGCCGTTGGCTTTCAGTCCGAGCGTTTAAAGTAATGTCATTCATTTTTGAAGAACTCTCGTATTTGGTCAGGCATATAGATTGAGATCGCCAAGTTGAATAAGCGATCCTCTACAAAATTAACTGGAAGCTTTACCGTGTCCATGTTCGCAACTTTAAGTCAAATTAAGTGTTTTTATCATTTTATGTGCTCTGGAAATTGACGGGAAAATATAAAAAGTCACAAAACGATTATTGAAATATTTGCTAAAATCGTTACACGCTTGTGGTTCATTTTAATTTCATTATAAATATGCGAGATGGAAGCGGTTTGCGCCACTGACGAAATTGAAAATACATAGTATAGGTGTGGATAAGCTGTTGGATTTATTGAAGCGAGAGCTTGCCGATTAGCAATATTTCCGGGCGACGCTGTGAATTACACACTTCACGCATTGCCCATCCACCATCCAGAACATTGGCATTCTTTAGATAGTTTTAATTAACACTTTTTGTGATGTGAACGACGGCTTCACGACCTCACAACGATTTATCGCCAACAAGTTTTACATAATTAATAAAACACTTCATTAAACGAGACACAAAAAATTAAACACACAAACAAAAAAGCTTCACATTGTTCATTCCTCTCGTCTCATCATCAAATTTAATATTAATTAATAGATTAATAACAGCCAGCTCGTCACACATGCACTCGTTACTCACCGTAATAAAGACAAAATAAAATAAAATCTAGCATTTGCTTATACTAACGATTTTATAAGTAAATATAAAAGTTTTAGACAATTGCTGATGCTTCTACTAGTTACTTTTTAGCTTTTGCTTGTAGTAAGTATGTAAATGTATTAATAAAAATTTGTAGATACTTAATGCTATTAGTAAATACTTATAAATTTACCAGTCTGCTCATCAGCGTCTTCAAGATGTTTTGTAAATTACGGGAAATAAAAGCATATAAAACCCAACGTGAAGACCTTTCAAAACGTGAATTCATAAAATTGGGAAAAAATGACGGAGAAAACTAGTAGAGGAGCGCTTAATTCATTTGAAAAACTGTTTTTTTACGACATGCGGCGGTCTCTTTTAAGCGGAAACGAGTTTTCAGGTTTCCAACTACGTGTCGGAGAAGATGTTGGGATTAGCCAATTAATACTAATTAATATTTTCATTTACAATTCATACACAGAGAAAAATGCTCTAAAAAATTTTTGCACAACGTTGGGTGGTTGTAAATTAGAACAACTTTTAATTTTTTTCAAAACGCTGTTTACTTTATTTTTAATTGTGGTTTTGTTTGTATTTTAGTTCGGCGAATTGTGTAAAATTGTTAAAACCGAGAGAATTGGCTTTTTACAATATTTTGTTTGACTGGAACACAAATTACGTTTCTTATTCACATACATTACTTATCGAATATTTTACCAAAATTGTGCGAACTCGTTTTAACCAAATTGTGCAAAAAAAACGCAGTTTGGAAACAAAAGTAATAATTTTTGAGAAAACGCTCAAGGTTATTATTAATGTGCGCATATCCAATCGGATTTCTCCATTGATGGCTTCTCGAAAATCTGTACAGACCAAAGAAAATAATGTTTGTGCATCGTTGGACCTTCTAGAATTGCGTCGTCTTCGAATTTGTTCGTTGCTTAGAAGAGGTGTGATCTTTGAAACTGAAATAAACGCAAGTAGGTAAGTGAAAAGAATCTTGATGATTTTTCCTCGTTTGGTTAAATACTCGCATTTTTAAATGAAGTCCTAAACGAAATTAAGAACGGCTTAGTCGAATGGAATCAACTGGGTATTTGCCACCAATTTTCTGGTTAGAATACAATTGTTTGATAGGTTTAACAAAAAGCATGCAATACATATTCATGTAACACCCAGAAGTTGGTTTCTTTTGTCAACTTTAGCAGCAAACTTATAAGTTATAACTTAAGTAAAAATATTTTTTCAGGTTAAAAGTAATTTGAGGCAAAAACTAGAATAAATTAGTGTTCCAAGTCTAAAACTTTAATCTTCAGGAATCAACATCACAGCTTTACTATTTGTATCAAAAGGTATTTACAACATTTACACTACATATTGTTTATTAGATCTAAATGCTCTAATTGCGTTCATTATTGGCATTTTTTTTTCGTTTATTGTTAAAATTATAATTATAAAGCATGTTTCGTTTTTTTAATGTAATAATGAACATTTTACTGACATCAATGTGTATATTAAACATTTAAGAAAAGACCATTTTTTAAAGGATAATGATAGTTTCCATTGTAGTTTAGAACAGTGTTGGCGAATTTATAATAGTTTTGATTCATTTAGGAAATATTTGAAATCTCAGGCTAAAAATCAAATGATAATTAATATTAAAAATACAAATTAATCTGAGATTTCAGTCAAATTAACTTGTAATTACTTATAAAACATTGTTAGATATGTTTATTAAATGAATATTTTGAAAAACATGAGACTTGAACGTAGCGACCTTACATCTTAAATTAATGTGCCCTTGAGTATTGCAAATGTAAATGATAAGTCTGTTGTTTCTTGTATATAATATTTATGTTTTGATTTTTGTAATATATTAGAAGTAGTTCATTTGCACAGGTAAAGTAAATAAATGTTTTTAAAAAATGTGCACAATTTTTGTTCACCTTTTTCCTTAAATCCTATGTACAAATATAACACATAATTGAGCAATTTTTATAAACAAATTTTACAATGATTGTATATATTTAAAACAATATTGGGGAGGAAATTTTAATAGTGTGGTTTAAAAATTCACCCAAAATGCAAACAAAATGAATACATTATCGTGCAATTGAACTGAAACCGACATTGTGCGAAATTATTTTACAATAAATTGAGTTACGAATGAACAAAATTGTAGAAAAGTGAAAGATGTATTGTACAGAAAAGTGTATAACAATTCATTTCAAACAAACACATGCAACTAAATTGCACAAATTGGTCTTGTCACCGGATTAAACACAAATTGTCATCGATTTACAAACATTTGTAGACAAAATTTACATAAATATTTCTCTGTGTAGAGAGTAACAATATTTTTGAAATTTATTGCAGCTTAAATTTGTAAAAACTTAATAATAATAATAATTGTATTATAGTATACCTATGTCTAAGCATTTCCTGACAAACCACTAGCACTAGCAACAAGTAAATTCTTATTATTAATACGAATTTTAGTAATTGCTTTTACTATTTGCTAATGCTAAATGTTAGTAACCATTATGTTATACATTTCTTATCAATTTATCTTTGATCCATTCTTTTAAACTTGTCGCGATCGATAAAAAATCAGTAAAAAAATAAATGTGAGTATATTTTATTGGAGCGCTAAAAACTCTTGGAAAAGGGGAGCGCAGCTAAACTGATATGGAAACTCTAATCTATTGAATTTGAGTAAATATACATATAAAAATTTACTTAACTTTTGTTAATTAATAATAAATAGAGATAATAATTACAAGTAGGTACATAGTGAATTTGTGGGAATGAATTGATCAGCTATTTAGTTAGTAGAAAATATGAATAAAGGACAAAGAAGGCGTATCTAGGTCCATTTATTACTGGAAATCCGACACATACAAGTTAAAGGCGGCCACTGGCTTCTTCCCGAATCTTCATTTACCTAATCGAAGTCCGTTTCTCCTGCTTGTAGCAGAGAACATTTCCAATCGGCGAGGACCGTCACTATCCGCCAAATTTCCATTCGAATTACACACAGATGACCGACTCGGAAGATAGGGACAAAGTGAAATAGACTGAATGATAATGGAAGGAACAATGTTGTTTATGTTTTTATAGAGCTTAGTGAAAAGTGTGGAATGAAGAAGTGTGTAATTTCGGTCGGCATTTCCCCTAAATGTGCCTTTCGTGCATTTGGAAATTACAGTGTAGCGTTATATCCAATTGCTTCCAAACAGCCACCCTAATTAACACAATGTAATTAAATCAATTAAAGCCACAGAGTCCGCGCGGCTGCAGGGATTTATTTCAAATTCCCGGCAAGATGTTAACCCTTCCTTAAGCAGAGCTAACAATTGGACAGGAATAGGACGCGCAATATGCTATACAGAATGCTATCGTTGATTAGCAATGCATGATAAATCGCAGAGTATTTGGATATCGTGTTGTAGTAAATAAATGCTGGAGCACAGCCTTTAAGCGTAGTAAATGCGCTAATAGCATTTACATAGGCTAAACAAAGCCTACTATTAATCTTATGTACTCGTGACGAGAGCTTTTCGTTGAGAGGATGCTGATGATGCTCCTCGAGAACTGTACGGTTCCTCTCCTGAACAAAATACCATATTTATATCAAGTGACTATCAATCTTGATAGACCGCTTTTACTCTGAATAATCCAGGTGCTACTAACAGGATATGGATATCGGCATAAACAAATTGAGCCGAGCATTTTACCCTCACTCTCTGCACCTGTTACAAGTTGTTGATGACGATCGCAGAAGTACAATTAGTGTAATCGTTGCTTAGATATCTGTCATTATGTTTTCCACCGACGCTACTATCCTAATTGAGTTTGCTTCAGACTCCAACAACGTCGTCGAAGACTGTCGCTTTCCGCTTCTCTCTCTACTCATTTTTTTATCAAAACGTAAAAACGTCCGACTATATTTAAACGGGTGATCGGTTCTTCGTCGATGTGCCATTTAAAGGAACTGCCGAGTCGATTCATGGTCCATTGCTGTTGCATCCGGGGTTCCTTCTACCGGTCAATCCATACAAATGGATCGCGAAACCTACAACCAAAACCACTTATCCACTTGCGACCGTTAAAGTTGGGTCATACACGCGGCCACTTTCACAGATACACTACCTTCTAACAGCTTATTCCAAGCAGATTTCCTTTCCTTCACACTGAAAAAAATTGTCAAAACCATCATCTCGTTAGCGAAATGAATACAAGGGTAAGGGTCAGCTACCTCTTTAATCAAAGTATCTGCATTTGTGTATTGTTACTTGGCAACAAGCTTGAGACGAGGAGGCACAACTGCAAGCTTATCGGAGTTAATAAGCTACTTATCCCGTTGATGTCCACCACAACGCGTCCATTACTGAAAGATTACCTGACCAGCTGTTCCATCAAGACCCAAGAGAAAATTACATTCGAATCCAGCCTTAGATCTATAATATATTAATAAAATCGTGGTTTTAAGGAAGTTGCCACATTAAGAACGCCACAGAAATGAGATTATAATTTGTCGGGTGACTAGGTTAGGGACTTCTAAGAAGGAAGTTTTCTCCTTTATAACGTTATAAATGAGGTAATATCCTTTGCATTTTAGCTGCATGTTTTAATCTCCCGGTAATAATTAAAAACAACGTTCATTTTGTCTTCACACAGCTTTCTCGTTTCAACGTCGCCTTGGACAGATGAGTTTCAGCAGCTCACTTATATTTTATTTAACTTGCCACAATCAATTTTCTTAAAAAATAATTGTTTTTTAATTTTTAATTGAACTCTCGTCTCGACGTTCTCCGGACAATCGATACTTTATTCTTTCGCTGCTTTCAAACCTCCACCGATAAAATCGACAAAAACTCACACTGAAACAACCCTTTCAAAACACCCTTTTAATTGCAACTTAAGAACGGCGAAAAAGACTGATTTTCCTAATCACGAAATGGAAACATTCTAGGGCGAAAACTGACACGATAACATATGATGAATCTCAGGAAGAGCTAAGCGTGCAGCTTATCTTTCGCCCTTTTTAATTATTTAGTACGTAGAAAATGGAATCATTCTATTAATCTTCACAGATTTTTTTCTAAAAACACATAGTAATATTTAATTATGTACTAATAAGAGTCTTAACATTTTGACTAACTTAATAATCGACAATTATACGAAAAAATGCGTTTTGAATTTTCTGACAATTTTTAAAATATGTGATCCGATAACAGCCTGAACTATTTTTTGAATTCTCGTATAATTGGACAAAACATATGATTTAGTGTTAAGAGACATCTCTCGACGAATAGATTGACTTAAAATACAAAACAAGGCCTTTATAGCAGAGACACTTTTACCCAGCAAATCAAATAAATCCAAACTTCCATTGAGATTATTGATTTTAAATAAATTTTGGTTCTATTCTATTTTACCAGAAAGAAAACTTCTTAAAGTAAAAGTGAACTTGTGGAATCATTAAATCAAATTCTAAATAAACCAAATGCAACTTTTTTTTAAATATCTTTATACTTTTATTGTCGAGCAAGAAAACTAGAACTGGAAATCTTTCATTTGAGTAAACAGATTTCTGCGTATTGTATTGTAGGTGCAGGGGCTCAAAAATGTGAAAGAAACGAATAAAAATAGTTATCTGTGTTATCAAAGTTCGCTTTATCGAGATCCTACTAAAATTAATAACATGAATAAGCTAAAATAATGATTTACTAATTCACAAGCAGACGCGAATCTATGAGTTCGAGTTCCAACACAACACGTCTTTGCTGAACTAAATTCAGAGCACGACTAAATAAATGATGGATTTTATAAAGTAACTGATTATTTAACTCGTTTTTTGAGAAAAAAAACTTTCTTTAACATGGTGCAGTAACACCGCTATAGAAATTTAAACCCAAACAAAACAGCCGAATTTCTAGAATACGCCAGTCAAACGAATCTTACCCACTTGAATTTTGAAAATTAAACCGAAAATTTGCTAAATAGGGTGAAATTATTTAATTGTTGCGTCCTCCTATTACGGCTCAATTGACCAGGGACACTTTAAAAAAAATTGCTGGAAAACATTTCCATATTTTTTTAATCAAGCGCGGATTTTCAAGTTGCCACCTCTGTGGAGCAAGCTTCGACTCATTCCCGACATTACAGGTTTCTCCAAACACTCGGTTTATGGAACAATCTTAAAGAATTCGTCATCATTTTACGCAAAATGCCACATAGATTCCAAAATGGTGAAAGTTTTAAATATTGCTCCACAAATAACTGAGTTATGAGCAATCAAAGTTTTGGATATTGAATTTTGAGTTGCAAAATATTCAAAGTTGAATATCTACGAAACTACGACAGATTATGAGCAATCCTTTTCACCATCGTATTCCTTGCGTTTTTTTGTTTAGAATCCGTTGAAAATCTTGAAAATCGAAAAAGCGTTTTAAGTTGTTTAATAGTGCATTTTTAATGCCGCTTTGTTTAAAACTCGATATCTCCGAAAGTATGACAGGCATCAAAATAGTGTTTTCAAAATCGTTTTTCTCGCGCTTTTTTACCTAATAAGGTCCTAACTCAAATTTCAAAAATTTTCCAAAAAAAATTAAGACCAAAAACAGCATTGATGATTGATAATGTAAAAGAAAATACCTCAAAACACAATATTACAACACAGAAGACAACTTCACTTCATTGATGATGTTTTCCACAAAAAATGAAGTAAATTGGCCCATTAGATTTTTCCCGATTTCTCCGGAATTATGGCAAATATAACGAAACGTTATTCTCGCAATTTTTTACTTAGATAGTTCGAATTCAAAATCAGTCTCTAATTTAGACTCGGCCGCTATTTTGCCTATTTATAAAGCAATCTTAACATGCTCATTTTATGCAGAATTTTGCGTAGAATCTAAAAGGACAAGATTTGTTAAAATCGGTCCAGAAATAATTGAGTTATGAGCAATCAAAGTTTTGGATATTGGATTTTGAGTTGGAAAAATTTCAAAGCTCGATATCCCCGAAACTAAAAAAGATTTTGAAAAACGATTAGCGGCATCGTTTTTCTCGGCTCATTCTACTTTAAAATAAGCCCTCAAAAGTCAAAAATTCGATGGTCAATTTTTTGGGCGACTCAATCGATGAAAAATTTTCAATTTTTCGTTTTTCGATCGCCCCTCGTAAACTACTTGCCCGATCGATCTGAGATTTGGTCAGTCGATAGATCTTGAGCTCCTCTTTCGATCGATAAATAATTCAATAATACTAAACGCAGTTTTCGCCCCGAAACCACTTCTTGAAAATAACCCTCTTAAATCACCCTTTAATTCGGTCAATATGTTGATTATTTGTTAAGCCTGGATAAGCAGAATTTTGCGCTGAATCCAAAACTACCATCATTTTTGTCGTACGTCAACAAATAACTGAGTTAGAGGCATTTGAAATTTTGGGTTAAAATTTTGGAGGTTCGAAATTGATTTTTTTTCATATCTCGGAAATTAAGACAAAAATAAAGAAACAATTTTTGAAATCATTTTTCTGGTGCTTTTCTCCTTTTGGAAAAATTGGCGAAACGCCGAAACGGTGAACAACAAAAACGGCCTGTCTTTGAAAAGTGTTTTTAAACCGTTTTCGTTGTTGAATTTGGCAAATTAACAGTTTAAAATACTTCTACTTTGTGTCTAGACTTTTTCCCTGCTTAGGACTAAAGTGATTTGTCGTTTTGTTTAATATTTAAATGGTCAAATGTCTCATATTATTCAAGAGTAAATTGGCAAGAAATGTTAACATAATTCAACGAATCAGGCTCACTGACAATGTTAAATGTTAGAAGAAGCCTTCTAGTAACAATTTGTATCATGAGATACTGAAAATTGGCAGAAACGCACGCACTAAAAATATAAAATTGAAAAAAGCCAAATACAGCTACGTTGATGTTGGTTTATAGGTTTTACTTGCAAAAAAAATGTTGGAAAACATTCAATTGCCACCGGTGTATCATTTCCCTGACTATTACATAAATATGAAACTTTCTTTTAAAACCAGAGCCGAATTACAGAATGAAATCGCCAAGAAATATTGATCTGAACCGCCAATAAGTCCACAGCAGCCTTCTATTAAATGTCCGAAGAATGCTTGTTTATTTAAGACAATTATCTGCATCGTATGGCATTTTAAATAAAGAAAAATGCAAATTTTTGTTGCTTGTTAGATACTGTTCACAGTTAAAGCCGCCATTTTCCAGTTTAATTGCGCCATCTGTTGACACCCGAATAGCCCCCAATGGTCGATTTTTGTGGATATTCCATGGGGGTGCTTTTGTGAATTGTGCGCTAGCTATGCGGAGCGCTAACTTCACACCAGTAACTCAAGCGCACTAGTGTTTAGGGAATTTGGAGTTTGATCACTAAATTTCACCCAAGAGGGTATTTAACCCCAGATTTAACGGATTTATTTGTAAAAAAATGAATTTTCTTTTTGGAAAAGTTGGATTTCTACCTGCGGGTGGCTTACAACCAGCAGAATACTCATAAACTACCCACATAAAACCAGGGACTTTGGTGTTGACAGGGACAAATTTGATTTGACACTTCTGACAACATTATGTCAGATTGTATTAGTTTGGTTAGTTTACACAACCAGTTTACAAAATAATATTTTATAATGGACGCATCGTATTGCTTATGTGGTCAACCTTACGATCCTAACATTTTTATGATCCAATGTGATGCTTGTAAAGACTGGTTCCATAGCAGGTAAAATAAACAAAAGAATTTGGAAGCTAGTGTTTAACATAACCCTATTTGTATTTACCAAAACATTTATTGTTTTTTCCTTCAGTTGCTGTAATTTTCAAGAGCATTTAGCCATCGAAATTGATAAATATCACTGTCCAAAATGTGCTCCAATATTTGGTCCTTCAATATGTAAGTGTTAATTGTGAGTATTACTTTCACCCAACCTGTGGTACTTTTAGATAAACCATATAGAAATTGGCATAGACACGACTACTGGGATGATGATGCCACAACAAAACCTGTTCAAACTGGTACAGGGGTATTTATAAGAGAGTTATTAGCTAGACATTTTGCTAATGAAGGTGAAGTCGTAATTCATATGAGAGGACAACAAATTACAGAAACCTTACTCCAGCAACAAGGTTTCAACAACCCAATTGTAGTAGATGCAAAAGATGGTCTTGATATGACACTCCCTCCTGACAATTTTAGTTTATATGATGTAGAATCTTATGTTGGGGGCGACACGGAAATCGACGTGATTGACGTAACACGACAATGCAACATAAAAATGAAACTAAGAGACTTTGTAGAATACTTCAACAGTTTAAACAGAACAAGAGTTTTCAATGTTGTTAGTCTGGAATTTTCAAACACCGCGTAAGAACGAGGATTGAATAAAAACCATTTCTCACTCATTTTTCCAGACTGGCACCTTTAGTGGAAGCTCCTTTAATTGCGAGGAAGTTAGACTGGGCGAATACTGTCTGGCCGCGAGATTTTCCAGTAGGAAAACCACATGTTCAAAAATACTGTTTGATGAGCGTTAAAGACTCTTACACGGATTTTCATATTGATTTTGGGGGTACTAGTGTATGGTACCACGTCCTAAGAGGAGAGAAAATTTTTTATTTGATCAGACCCACACCAGCGAATCTCACGTTGTACCAACAATGGATGACTTCAAGCAATCAGAGCGAGACGTTTTTTGGGGATCAGGTAACAAGTCTTGATGAAAAAAACTAAAATTGCAACGATTTTCTCAGGTTGATCGTTGCTACAAATGCGTGCTGAGACAAGGGCAGACTATGATGATTCCAACTGGTTGGATTCATGCAGTTTTGACACCCATAGACTCGTTGGTTTTTGGAGGAAATTTTCTCCAAAGTCTTAATATTCCGATGCAGTTGACGTAAGTCCCATGATGGAGTCGGAATAGAAATCATTGTTTTGTTTTTCAGGGTGTACGACATTGAGAAGAAAGTAAAAACAGTCTCCAAGTATCGGTATCCAAATTTTGAACTAATTAACTGGTTTGCTGCCTTAAACCTTTTAAAAAAAATCTCGGAGCTTAATAACGAAGAAAGAAAGTGCCCTAGCAATCTACTTGTGGGATTGAAGACACTTTTGATCACCCTTAAGCAATGGAATGCTGAAAAAGATGTAAGTCCTTGGAAGAAAATACTAAGAAGTCAGCGTTTTGTTTTAGTATAATACAAGTGTCAGAGAACAAATTCCATACACAGTAAACCCAGTTCAACTCTTAAAAGACATGTCACGGGAAATTAGACACGCTGAGAGGTTTATAAATCAGTTGAATCCTCCAAAACCCGAACGGGAATCAAAACGGAAGAGGAAAAGACCGATAAATAGGGATTTCGTCGATTATTCGTTATCACCAAAATCGTCCACTCAAGATGTAAAATTCACCATTTGTCCCTTCAAGAATACATTTTTGCATTTCAGTTTATAACTGAGCCCAATATTATTGAATATCCACATTCACGTCAACCAGCTTTGAAACTGACTCTCCCAAAACCAGTGACATTTCCCTACGACGCAACAAATTACAACGAACAACGAATAAATCTAAATGAACAAAGTTGGGACTCCTCTCAGTTCTCACGACCGGAACAAACAACCGCTGTACACAGAGGAGGAGCAGTATTGAAGTTCAAATTAGGGTATAGACACTCAAGAAACTAAAATTATATTTAATTCGGCATTGTAGATCTAAAGACATCCTCCCACATGGCAACTCAAACATTCCAGATGAACATTTTGGATTAGCACATAGTTCAAAATCTATTTATGATTTCCACGATGAAAGTGATAGAGAAGAAGACTGTTTTAATTTTACTATTGATGAAAATCCCACACCTAAAAAGAAAAAACAGGTGACTAGCACCCTCAAAGTGCGCTTTCCTGGTATGTTGTTTATTTTCACAGCAAATGCTTTATTGGTTCGTTGCAGTTAAGAGTAAGGAGGCAGTGATCGATATGGATCTACCGAAAAATGGAATAGAATCTCTACTTAAAGCGTCTGCGTTAACAACGTAAGCCAAATTCTGCAGTCTTAGATTTCTCAGGGGTTTTCTTTTTAACTTCACAGTTGTAATTTCTATTGTTAAACGAGTGAGAATTGATACCTTCCAGATTTAGACACAATGAGGACTTTGTTCTCTGGGGCGCCATTAGAAAATTCCAAACCACTAATCTTATATTTGATTTTAATTAGATTATTTGTCCAGTGAGGACAACGGTCGCGCTTCACCGTCCACTCAAGAAGCCATCGCCGGAATGCTCTCTATAGGTCAAACTTATCTCCAATCAGGAAAAGTAAATTCAAGATCTTCAAGAAACTATAGTAACAGCCCGCCTCTAGAAGATGGAAACTTGAATAACGTCCATCAAGACGAAGAATACAGTAAGATAGTAGTAGTAAGAAAATCTTGAACACATTCAAACAAAATCAATTTAGTTTACCCATCTCTGGATAACTCCGACGATGAAGACATTCATATATTTAAACCGCGGGGACGTTCAAAAATTGATGAAGCTTGGAATCCGAAAGCTCGAGTTGGTCCACTTTTACCGAAAATGAACAGACCAGCGAGGGAAGGGACAAAAAAACAAGCTGTTGAAAAAGTATTAGAAGCGGCGGCTGCAAGAAGAGCGAATGACTTGCCGGAAAAAGTGAGAATTGCTTTATTGTTATTTGTTATTTACTTGTTATTTTTTAGGCGCCGAAAAGGCAATACCGGCGAAAGAAAATTAAACCGAAAGTTGATATTAAAAGTCCGTCGTCTAATACAATTTCAATGCCAAGTACCTCAACCACATCAACTCCCAAGCCTAGGAAAGGGATGAAGACTGTCAAACAACGACTAGGAAAAATCCTAAAAATACATAAAATGATCCACTAATCAAGTGTAATTTTGTACAGATCAATCTCGATTGCTTTATTAATATTAATTGCTTTCGTATTTTAAGTTTTTTTTTAAGATATTGGTGCCATTGGTAGGGGTATGGTGTTATATTTTTTTTTAATTTATTGGTAACACATTCTGTTGGATCGTCACTATAAAGAAGTATTGCAATATTTTTGTAATCATCTGTATATATTGAGTCTCATTACGTTTATTTATCAATTTAGTATCCTTTTAAAAGTATTGAAATGATAATCAGGGAACCTTCATTAAATTTGTAATTGTTCAAAATGTACATAACGTTCATTTCTGTGATCATGCAAAAATCAATTTTGCATTTAGTATAGTTTTTAAAATATGTATATCTTGAAAATGTTAGTATTTATTTACTTACTCAAGTAGTTTGACATTTAAAGTGAGTAAATGACTACAGGATTTATTTATATATATTGTTTTAAGATAACTTTATCTACACAACACTGATAGTATTTTTAGAATGTTCACTAAATTAATTATTTATGTTTCTATTTACAATTTCCAAGTTTTTTCATTTGTATGGGTATTAATTCTTAAAAAATAAAGTACAAAGAAAAGCTTGATTTTATCATTGTAATACAGTCTTTATAGAACGGGTTTAAAACTAATCTTTTCAACTACTAAAACTAGGATAATTAATTAAACTGCCGATCACGAATGTTGTGGTCAAACTACAGTAATTTTAGCTCCCAAAAAAATTACTTTCAATTTTTCATTTGTTTTATTAACGCCATTGTCAGGCCTACAGGAAAAATCATTTTGCCTACTGCATTCACCGATGTACACAACTAAATTAAAATAAAATACTTCCAGGACTTTATTGAAAATTTGAATTTTAGCGCTCGCTAGCAAACGCTTGTGATTCGTCCGTACTTGCAAGTCGAAGTCAATAAACGATCTCTTGTTCATACGTCTTCAGTTTTAAGGAACAGTATTTTTAAAACAAAGTTTATAACTCTTATTTAGGCGCTCAACGTGTGTTTCCACTTCAATGTAATAAAATTTGTTGTGTTAGTATCTTTTTTTTCATTAATTATAACAACGTTTGACAGCTGTCATCTGTCAAGCCTCTGTCATCAAGTCAACATAAATATTGACTTCCTGTTACATTTTTCAATGTTTTCCAGTTAATTTGTGACTCATTGCCAGATATAATGTATGGGGTAAGTATCAAAATATCAATTTTTCCCCCCTATTAAATTAAAACGTTTAGAATCCTAATCAAGGTTTTGGAGGTTATGCTCCTGGCGTTGGACAACAAGGGGTGACCCCCGATGTACAGAATTGGTTTAATACAGTTGATAAAGATCGTTCCGGACAAATAAATTGGCAGGAACTTCAAAGTGCTCTTATTAACGGGCAGGGAAAAAACTTTTCAGACACTGCTTGCAAGCTAATGATTGGAATGTTTGATAAAGACAAAACAGGAACAATTGATATTAACGAATTTCAACAATTATTTACGTATATCAATCAATGGTTGGCTGTTTTCCGGAACTATGATAGAGATCAGTCTGGACATATTGAGGAACAGGAACTTGCCCAAGGTAACTGGTTTATTGAATTCAATAAAATTGTTATTTGGGTTTTTACAGCTTTACAACAGATGGGCTTCAAATTCACGCCGGATTTTATAAAGTTTTTAATATCAAAAAGCGACTTACAGAATCATAAACAAATCTCAGTGGACCAGTTTATTGTTCTTTGTGTGCAGATACAACGTTTTACGGAAGCCTTCAGGACAAGAGACAGGGAAATGAAAGGTGTGATTACTATTGCATTTGAGGATTTTCTTAGTGTTGCTATAAACTGTTCCACATGAACCTTATTTTTTAGATTTGATTATATTTTCTTGCAATTAGTTTATATTTTGATGATTAAAAAACTATATGGTCCATTAAATTGCAGTCTCAATGAGTACCTAATACCAGCGCACAGTTGTTGATTCTCATTTAACATAAGTTAATAATGCATGGCTTGCCTAGAACAAATTTAATGGATCATACATTTTAGTCAAATTCAGATTATATTTTGTGACAATAAGTGGTGTATATTTTGATGATTAAAAAACTGTCAAATGTTGAAGTTTCTTAATTTTATTAAAAACCTGATACAGTAAATCTTAATCTATTCGTACGTTTGTAGAGAAATTTAATTTTGTAGCATTTACTGTTCATTAGATAGGAGAGTTTAACAAAATAGTAGAGCTGTGCATTCTGTATATAAATTTTCTCTAATTAAATAAATAGTTTTACTCTAAAAAATATTTAGAGCACTTTGGGTGATAACAAATGTTACGGTTTTGTGAGAGTGGAACACAATGTAAAAATCTAATTAATTTCTAACTTCTAACCCTATTTTAACTCATAAATTAATCACAGTATTTATAGAAACTTATATAAATATCAAATTTGACTATGATATTTTCAGAGTGAATTTCACCAGCAGTCGTGCAAAATTTCGTTTATTTAATTGACACCTGTAAAGAGAATTTGGTCAACATCAAAGTGAATGCTGTTAAAATTCACTAATTTAAGCCAAGTCATAAAAATCTAATGATCTAAAAGCATGATTATAAGCATATTTATTCGTAAGAGCGTAATTCGCTGTACTGTGTACACTAGAAATATTGTATTATAGCAAATAAATTTAGTTTCTTAAAAACAACCTCAAATTATCTTCGAGACAAATCCTACAGCAAACTCCAAGTCAGATCAAAAAGTTATAAATATGAATTTGATCTTTTTATTATTAGTAAGCGTCATTATTGTGCCCTAAGTTCAGTACATGTTAAAAATATTCGTATTTTTTTAAATTTATCTCTTCTAAAAATTTCAAATGTACTAAATGCAAATTTACAATAAAACTTAACATATTTTTGTTATACATCGTTTTTTTGTTCTGCTTGTGACTTTATTAGACCTACATTTTCGCTGAAAATATTTCTCGTCGTTAATGTCGTTGGTGTAATGAGTATTTCTGAAGATTTTTCAGGATACAGTAATGTAGTTTCTGTTGTATCATCTTCGGTGGTGTCTTCTTCACACTCCTTCGTTAGTAACGTTTCCATCTCTGTAGAAGAAAAACAACTGTAATGGTATTGCAACAAAACAAATATTTAACTACTATACAGGCCCCCTCAGAACACAACACATTTTTAATGATTTCAGCCTGGTTTTCAAGATAACTTTTGAAAAGTTAAAATTTTTAAAGAAATTGCCCGGTTTTTCAGTCACCCTTTTTTTTAAAAAAGTCAAAATTTTAAGAAATATATCCTGTTTTATCAAACGTGAATACGGTTTCGGCCAAGAAAAGTTACCATTTAAAACACTTAAAGTTCGCTTTTTTACTGTTTTTTTCTGTTGGGCTACTTCAGAACAAAAATGAACATGATTTTGGCCAAACAAATTCCCCTTTTAAAAACACTCAAAATTAGGACTTTTTTCCTGTTAGGCCCCTTGAGAACACAGCTACTTTTTAAGGAATACACCCCGATTTTCAAGGGTTAACAGAAAAGCAGAAAAATCGTGATAAGACTCCCGTTTTCAAAATAACTTTTAAAAAATTAAAATTTTTAAAGAATTTGCTCGGTTTTCAGTCACCCTTTTTTAAAAAAAGTCAAAATTTTAAGAAATATAGCTTGTTTTATCAAACGTGAATATGATTTCGACCAAGAAAAGTTACCATTTAAAAACACTTAAAATTCGCTTTTTACCCTGTTTTTTCTGTTGGGCTACTTCAGAACGCAACATATTTTTAATGATTTCAGCCTGGTTTTCAAGATAACTTCTGAAAAGTTCAAATTTTTAAAGAATTTGCTCGGTTTTTCAAAATCACCCTTTTCAAAAAAGTCAACATTTCATGGAAAATACACCGTTTTTTTCAAACAAAAATACAGTTTGGTCCAAACAAATTTCTCTTTCAAAAACACTTAAAATTCTTTTTTTTTACCCTGTTTTTCTGTTCGGCTACTTCAGAACATTTTTAATACTTTTAGCCTGGTTTTTAAGATATATTTTAAAATTAACATTTTTTAAAGAATTTGACCGGTTTTTCCAAACGTGCCCTTTTTTAAAAAAGCCAAAATTCGGACAAAGTCCTCATGAGCGAAGCGAATTTTATGAAATATATTTTGTTTTATCAAACGTGAATACGGTTTCATACAAACAAATTTCTCTTTCAAAAACACTTAAAATTCGTCTTTTTTCCCTGTTTTTTTTTATTGGGCCACTTCAAAACAAACATGAATACGGTTTCGGCCAAGAAAAGTTACCATTTAAAAACACTTAAGATTCGTCTTTTAACCCTGTTTTTCTGTTGGGGGCATTTTAGCACACATATGAATACCGTTTTGTCCGAACAAATTCGGACAAAGTCCTCATGAGCGAAGCAAATTTCCCTTTAAAAGACACTCAAAATTAGAAATTTTGCCGTGTTAAAGACTTTTTTCCTAGTAAACCCCTTCAGAACACTTCAATTTTTTAGCAAATATACCCTGTAAGGTAAGGTAACTTTTTTAAAAATTAACATTTTTCGAACCACCACAAGTGTTATGCCGCTGGAACGTGCTTCAACTTGAAATGAATCTTGAAATTTTACCACAGTCACAGTTCCTTTATATGTTTTTAATAAGTTTGTATTATCCATCTCCAATAGTAGTGGCAACTATGTCAGTCATTTTCTTTCTTCTTGTGTAAATAATGCGAAGTTCTGTTAATGCTCGGGTCAATGCAGGTGGTGGTTCGAAAACACTATAAAAAGATATAATAAAAAATGCAAGTTATACAAGCAAAAAATAATCACTTGCGATAATTGACCTAACCTCACTATATGAAATTCAAAATAATAATTGTACAACATATTTCAATATTACTTACCGATAATCATACTCCATGTTGCTCAAGTTACAGAAAGGTATTAATTGTTGTTGATAAAAAAATAAAGGATGTTAAGACCTAACAATTTGTTTGTTATGATATGTCAATTGTCACTTTTTAGTGATTTTACTTTTACTCACCACACACCAGTGTTTTCTAGGGATTTTTACCTGGTTGGAACCATGAGTGGAATAATTTAAATTTCAACATCTTAGTTTGGTTGTGCAATTGAACAAATTCAAAGGCACCAACGAAAAGGATTAAAATCCAAACGGTATTGTGTCAAAGTTTTCTAGAATAACTCTCTTGTCATAAACAAAACCAAATTCTTTTGTTTCTATTTTATTTAAAAGTTCTTTAGTTTTAGTGTCTCTGGTAATTCGATTAAATTGTGTACTAATTTTACTGTCTTCGTGTTCTAAAATATTATTTATACTATGGGAATTAATCTTTTCGGACGTTTCATAGTTTAATGTAAATCCTTTAATTTTGCAAACAATTTTACCTGTATTAATTTTATAACAATAACTCTTTGGACCTGTTGATACCCAGTCAACAATCCATACGTCCTTACCTAATTCATCGGTCCAATCTCCCAATAGACATCCTGTTTTTACCGTGTTTTTACCATTATCTATATATACAATGCTATCTGTATCATAATATATTACACTTTCTCCTAATATGTCTAACATTTCGTACAATCTTATAAGTCTAGCATTTGCGGTTGTAAAAGCCGCTATGAATATATTGGTATTGAAATCATTTTCTACATAGCAACCTTTATACTTGTAATCAATTTGTAACATATTTTCGTTTAATTCATTGATATGTATATTATCAAGTCTGTCGTCTAATAAAATCTCATAAAATCTCTTAATATCTGTAACATACTCTGTTGCCCCCATATTTTGTCTTTGACCAAATTTACCCCATAAGGAATTTAAGCAGATTTTTGCAACAGCCCTCTTTCCAGAATTATTTTCTATTTTACCCAATTCAATACCTAAATTTTCTTTTACGACTTTTCTATAGTCTTCTTCTGATTCAAAATCATTTCTCCATTCACTTGTCTCTAACCTTATTTTCGTAAATGCTTTTACATATCCTTTAAACAAATAACTCGATTTTTGTTCAAAATGCCAAACTTCATTAATAGTTATTATTTTGTATCCTTTTTCAATTGCTTTTTTTACTTCGTTTGTACACCAGGTTCCTCTGATAATTCTTTGAGATTCCGTATGAGTACATTTATCTTTTTGATTATTTAATTTTGCACACAATTGACATAATGGAAATGGTAGTTTTTCATCGCCAGATTTCCTTTTATTTTTAACAGGTAAAACAGGGTGATACAAACCTCTTGGCGGTAAAATTGCACATTTTATTAAACCATACCATTTTGAATTATATGTAGGAGGTTTGAATATTTTAATAGGATGTCCAACTGGATAATCATCATAACATTGTACTGTTGGCTATAAACTACAAATATCTATATATTTCATTTTCTTTTCATGAACTTTCAATTTTGTAGCATTAGTTCTTCCTCCGAAGAATGCATTTCTAGGATTAAGTTCTTCAATTTCTTTATATTTGCTTTTAATTTGTTTTATTTCTTCTTTATATTCTTTAGATTTAATCCAATTGCATTCCCACATTTCTATTAAATTATAGCCAGCTTTTTTTATTTGCTCGCTTCTTTCTATTGTTTGTTCATAAAGATCTTCCATAGTTGTTTTATTCTTATTATTAATAAAATCTGAACTATAACATTTTGTAGAACCATGCCAAAAACAACCGTGATATTGATAGGCTGTATTAGTTTTTTGATCAAAGCCATCAACTTTTGATCCACATATTCTCACTTCACCATCGTTTATTGCATGTTTTATATTTTGATTATGAAAACTATTTAACCAAGAAATTGATTGTTGAGAATATTGATCTTTTTGTAGATTATCAACAATTGCAATTGTATCTTTCTTAATATATTTTGATCTATATATAGCCATACAAACACCAGGAATTGTAATGTATCTAAAAGGATCTATGTTAGCTATTTCTAGAAATTGCTTTCTTAATTCAAGACATCCTCTCCTCAATATACAGGGTCCGGCAACACTTGTGTCCACCCCCAAAATCGTCTTTAATTTTAAAAACAAAATTTTGAAAATTTGCATACGCTCATAATTGACAAAGCTCTAGAAGCCGACCCAAAAATTTATTTTTATCACTTATAGTTTTGGCGTCGCGACGCCTTAAAATGTATTTTTTAGCTAATTGTGAAGGTTTGTGAAATCAACCCCTAATTTAATTTTTTTTTAATATAAGTGTGTTAAAAATATCTCAGTTGATATTTTAGATTTAATGTGAATTGTATTCAAAATGTGAGGAAAATATACTGTTTTATCAAGTTAGTTTCCAATTTCATTACGTCAAAATTGGGAACTACGTTTACACCGGTCTGTCAACATCTTGTGTCACAAATGACATCTATCCTTTGGTTCGTTTTAGATGGTAACAAAAGTCTTACTTGGTGAAATTGTCGCTTTGTCGATGTTAATTAACGATTTCTGGTGTCCATAAAGTGCAACATGCCCGAGTTAATCAAAATTCACCTTCATATGAGTGAATGAAGTGACTTGTGAAATTTTGGTGTAAACGTAGTTTGTCACTGCACCGTCAAAATGTTTAAAACTAACTTGATAAAACAGCGTTTTTTTCGCAAATTTTAAACACCATTTGCAGTAGATTTAAAATAAAAACTCAAATATTTGTATTACAGTTATGTTGAAAAAAAAATGAATTCGCTAATATTACCGCAAAAACTCAAAAATCGCTAAAAATTATACTTTTTAGGCGTCGCGACGTCAAACAAACCGTGATATCAAAACAAATTTTTGTGTCAGCTTCTAGAGCTTTGTCAACTATAAGCGTATGCAAATTTTCAAAATTTTATCTTTAAAATTAGAGACGATTTTAGAGGTGGACACAAGTGTTGCCGGACCCTGTATATTCACATCAGAATTACAATAATCATAAAGTTCATTTTTAAAATCAAACAAATAATTTTCTTTTCTTTTTTGTTTATGCCATTCTAAAAACTCTTGCCTATCTTTTATTTTCATAGAATTAACACCATAGTATTTTGTATTTGGTATTTTTCCAATATAGTTCTGATTTTCTGTTGTATTGAAAAAATGTGGAAAATAACCTTTTTTAAGTTCGTTTAGACTGAATGTTTTGGGGACGTTTTTTAAAGGTCCTTGAACAAAATTACTACTATCAATAATTCTTAAATTAACTGACTTTATTTCCATTAACATTATTTTAGATCCATTATATATGCAGAAAGGTTTAATACCGTTTTTAACGCAATATTTTAGAATAAAGTAAGAATCATAACCTTTGCCATAATGTGCAATAGCTGTGTATCCTTTATGATCTCTAGAAACTAACCATTTACAGAAATCTTGGTTGGTTTTAAAAGAATCAACATTACCGTAAAAATCGTGAGCTATAACTAAATTAGGTACGTGTTTACCCGTTTCTTGCATCGCCTCATAATCAAAGAATAAATATTTTTGTGTGTAAGAGCATTTAGTTGTATTAAATGAACATCCGCAATTAAGACATTAATAACCGTTTTCGTTCTTCGTCTTCGACTCTGGGCTGGCCCTGCCAGTCTTTCTTGGTATTTTAGCACAATTTTTACATTCTTTACATTGATAAATGTGATATTTTACTCTTTTGTTTGTTTTATCAGGAAAAGTTACTGTACAACCTTTTCTACCACAATTTTTACAACATTTTACTTTGTATTCTTTACCACCGTCTTTTATTTTTGTTTGACAAATTCCACCTTTTTGCCGCTTCCATTGCATATAACATTTATGTTTACGTATTTCAACCTCTTTATAACAATTTCTACATTTTTCCCAGCCACATTTGTGTTCTTTACTACCCTCTTCTATCATTTTGTTACCTTTCTTTATCATTTTATTACCTCTTTCAACGATTTTATTACATTTTTGGATCATTTTCGGTTTTGTACAAATTAATCTATTTCCTTCTTCAATCATTTTTTTACCTTCGTCAACCATTTTATCACCTCTTTTGAGTATTTTATTTCACTTTAATAAGCATTTATGAAATCTTTCACAAACTTCAGAATGATTTTCTAAACATTCTTGATGAAAACAGTATCTATTGCATTTTTCGCAATATATTCTTTTAGTAGAGTCTTCTTTGTGATTAGATTTGAAACAGATTCTGCATATTTTATCCTTTGTTTTGCATTTATGTTTATCTTTGTTTTGATATGGTTTATCACATTTTTTACAATAATAAGATTGACCATAGAAAGCTGTCATACTACCAATTGTATCAAAATGATTTCCATTTTTATATAAATATATTTTTATATCTTTTTCAGGCCCCGAATATATTATGGAATTAAAGCATTCCGCTGCTACGACTTTTATTTGAATATTTAATACTTTTTCTATATTTGCAATATCATCTAAGGTAAAATAATTCGCTTCGCTCATGAGGGCTTCGCCTGAATTATTATTATAGTTTCCAAGCTGATTACATAGCTCTTGAGCTAAAGTTGATTGTAAATTTCTCCCCATTCTTATATATTTTAATTCATTATCATTATATTCATTGCCTAGTATAATGTTTGTATGATAAGTTAATCCAACAATAACAGCTCTTGGACAACATAATCTATCTTTATTTTTAATTTGTGTTATACTTTTCTTTGTTCGTGAGTCTTCTGTTATATTTAACAATCTTTTAGCGTTAGTAGCACCTCTAGGCATATTAACAACTTCTACATGAAATTTACAACCGTATATATCTAAATCTTGATTTGAAGTTAAGATACTTTGAATTTTGTTTAATAAATTATCAATTTCAGAAGTTCTTGATAACCCTGTGGAAATAGGGGACCAAAGATCATTGTGATTAACTACTATAGTTAATAAGTCTCCTTCTTTGAAATTTGTTTTCTCTTTTACTATTTCAATCATTTCATTTAAACCCTCTCTAATGGCAGTAATTTTTTTCATAATTATGTCTGAAAGATCTGACTCGGATGAATCTTCTTCTTCGTCTTCGACTCTGGGCAGGCCTCGCCTGTCTTTCAATAATATAACTTTATAGTAAACTTTATGATTCTTCCATTTTTTCCTGTATTCAGCTTTTGTTTCTATTATTTTAATTTTAGGTTTTTTTGAAAACTCTGTAAAATAAGTATTTTCGAAGGTAAAAGATTGCTCACCAATTTTTTGTAATAATTCTGCCTTTTTCATTTTTGAGTAACCTTTAATATTTCTTTCTTTAGCAATTTTTCTTAGTTCTTTTAACGTTTGATACAGAATTGTCTTCGGTTGTTCTTTCAATAATTCTTTTAAACTAGGTGATTTGATTTCGTTGAGAAGAATGTTTATATTATCATTGTTTACATTATCTGAAATTTGATTCATATCGTGTTGTCAAAAATTGTCTGAAGATCATATAAAAGATAATGCAGATAAAGTTAATTGGGGGTATATATCAGCATATCAAACTTTATCCGAAGATTTTATTAGAGAATTTCAAGATAAAGTTGATTGGGGTAATATATCTTTATATCAAAAATTATATGAAGATTTTAAAAAAGAATTTCAAGATAAAGTCGTAAATACTATTCATTGGTAAAATATTTTTCGTTTGGATCATAAAATTAAAATATTAATTCGCATGCTACGCACTTTATTAGAGTTTCACAATGTACTCGATTGGGTCACAATATCAAAAATTGTCTGAAGATTTTATAAAAGATTTTGCCTATAAAGTTGATTAGAGTGCAATATCACAATATCAAAAATTATGTAAAGATTTTATGAGAGAAAACAAACACAAACTACTATGCATTAATTCTCAAAAATATTCTGAATCTACTTCTACCACACGTACAGATTTTGGCCGAAACCGTATTCATTTTTGTTCTGAAGTAGCCTAACAGAAAAACAGGGTTAAAATTCCTAATTTTAAGTGTTTTTTAAATGGGGAATTTGTTTGTACGAAACCGTATTCACGTTTGATAAAACAGGATATATTTCTTAAAATTCGCTTCGCTCATGAGGTCCGAATTTTGACTTTTTTAAAAAAGGGTGAGTTCGAAAAACCGGACAAATTCTTTAAAAATTTTAACTTTTCAAAAGTTATCTTGAAAACCACACTAAAAGCATTAAAAACGTATTGTATTCTGAGGGGGCCTACTAGTACAAAATTCAAAACAGGGTAAAATCTTTGAAAACAAGGTAAAATTCCTAATTTTAAATGTTTTTAAAAGGGAAATTTGTTTGTACGAAACCGCATTCACGTTTGATAAAACAGGATATATTTCTTAAAATTTTGACTTTTTTAAAAAAGGGTACGTTTGGAAAAACCGGTCAAATTCTTTAAAAATTTTAACTTTTCAAAAGTTATCTTGAAAACCAGGCTGAAATCATTAAAAATGTGTTGAAAAATTTCGAGTGTTTTTAAAAGGGGAATTTGTTTGGCCAAAATCATGTTCATTTTTGTTCTGAAGTAGCCCAACAGAAAAAAACAGTAAAAAAGCGAACTTTAAGTGTTTTTAAATGGTAACTTTTCTTGGCCGAAACCGTATTCACGTTTGATAAAACAGGATATATTTCTTAAAATTTTGACTTTTTTAAAAAAAGGGTGACTGAAAAACCGGGCAATTTCTTTAAAAATTTTTAACTTTTCAAAAGTTATCTTGAAAACCAGGCTGAAATCATTAAAAATGTGTTGTGTTCTGAGGGGGCCTGTATAGTAGTTATTTTTCATGCGAAAGTTTTATGATAAAACCATGAAGACACTCAGTACAGTTTTTTTGTTAATTTTGTTTAAATTAACAAAAAGAGAGTACGTACAAAAACTACTATCTATAGGTTCATGACATTTTAGTTCATTTATAGGTAGAAACAATTTTTAGCCCCCATATTTTTCAGTGATTTCCGACGATTTTTCTATGAATGATTTTGAAAAGAAGACAGAGGGTGTGTTTTCCTTGTTGTCAAAATCATCCTAAGTATACGAGAATACAATAATTTGGAACAACATTTAATTAACACTTTGTAAAAACAGACACTTTTGCATACTCTGGCATGCAAACTGGTCGAAAAAATACCACTAAAAAAAGTCATGGTCAGGACGGAGTATTTTTTTTATGCATACATACAGGATGAACCCGAATAAAGTGCACACATTTAACCCACAATATCAGATTCTGCAAAAAAAATCGAAATTCGAATGAGTTAAAATCACGCTGAATCCAAAGCCGCAAGAATTTTGAATTTTTGTCAACAAATAACTGAGTTATGGCCGTTTGAATTTTTGGGTTGTCGCCAGAAGGCCAAATTTTCGAAGGTTCGAAACAATTCGTGCTCAATATCTCATAAACTAGTAGAAATATTGGGAAATCGGTTTGTGCCATCGTCTTTTTCGCAATTTTTTCTATAACAAATAGTTCTTGAATTTATCAAAAGTCGAAAGTTGCAGTTTTTCGCGAAAATTCGTGACTAAAACTATGCCAAACTTCTGATATCGATATCTCGCTTATTTTTTCGAGTAAACTTGCGTTATTTACATCATTTTACGCAGAATTTTCCGCGGATTCCAAATCTGGGATTTAAATTCAGATCCGACAAAAAATAACTGAGTTATGGCCTATCAAAGCTTCGGAAAGTTGATTTTCATTTTTCCCCATTTTTCCAAATTTTGAAAGTTAAATATCTCGGAAACTATTTGAGATATTGAGATGCGGTTTGCGCCATTCGTTTTCTCGGCTTATTTTACGTTAGAAAATGTTCTCAAAAGCCCAAAATTTGATAGTCGATTCAGATCCAACAAGAAATAACTGAGTTATGGTCGTTTAAATTTTTGGGTTATATAACTCTCATCGGCTGAAGGACGTGGAAAACGATGGTAAAAATCGCCTCTTATTATTAAGTCCAAAAATCCAAAAATCGAAAATAAAAATTTGAAAACCATAAGGTAACGTTTACGCTCGCTCTTCTCAGAATTGTTTAATTTTAACTTAATTACTGGTTTCAAAAACAGTTTCAGAAGTGCTTATTAAACAATAAATTTGTTTGAAATAAATTCGCCCTCTAAAGGGCCAATCTTTATTTCGATTGGTGGTAAGAAGTTCTCGTTGAAGTGAGTCGCATTAAAGTAAATGTCGGTGGCCCTCAAATTTCCTTTTACGGTTTAATGTTTACATTTTTCGCTCAGTTAAAATACACACTTGAAGTGCAAAAAAAACAGCAAAAAAAACAAACACCCTGTATATACCCGTTTTTTTTGTACAGTTTGAAGCCGCTTTTTGGCTTCTTGCCTTCCTGCCAAAGCGAAGATATAAATACAGGGTGGGCCAACGAAAACGAAACAGAGGCGTTTTGAGGCACTTACCCTTAGATTTGAAAAATAAAGCTGAGACATGTCAAAAATTGTACTTTTTTACATTTAACCCCCTCTGAGGGGTGAAATTAATTCCATTAATTTTTAAAGATAGATATAGAAACACCTTCTTTGAAAGGTGTATTGAAGACTTTTGCGGTGGTATACAATTTTTTTTTGTTTCAAGCCCCTATAAAAAATAACTAGAAATACAGCAATACTACTAATAAGGCCCCTTCAGAACACTTAATTTTTTCATGATTTTAGCTTGGTTTTTAAGGTAACTTTTTTAAAAGTTAAAATTTTTAAAGAATTTGCCCTATTTTCCAAATGCGCCTGTTTAAAAAAAGTCAAAATTTTAAGAAATATATCCTGTTTTATCAAACGTGAATACAATTCGGCCAAGAAAAGTTACCATTTAAAAACACTTAAAATTCGTCTTTTTCCCCTGTTTTTCTGTTGGGCCATTTCAGCACAATTGAATACGATTTTATCCAAACAAATTTCCCTTTCAAAGTTTGTTATCTTTTTTTTAATGAAATTTATGTAATTTATTCTTATTTTAATGTTTTGTTATGCTGATACGTAGATTCACCGGAAAGCTCTTCAATGGGCCAGATCCTATAGCTATCTTTAAAAATTAAAGGGATTAATTTCACCCCTCAAAGGGGTAATTACGTGTGTTGTATGTCCCCCTTCCAACCAAAATTGACTTGAAACGCCTGTTTCGTTTTCGTTGGCCCACCCTGTATATTAAAAAAAAGTACCCTTGCGTATGTGGATTGGTATACAGTGTGATTCACAAAAGTTTACGACCGTGACAAACATCAAATTTGTAGTTTGATTCAAAAACGTTTAGAAATTTACTATACGTTGGTGTAGTTTGGACATTCCTCATGAAAATCAAATAACTTAATGAAGACCACCAACACAATGGATTTCGTTTTTAAACAAGAACTGGCAAATTATTTGACATCAATTTCAAGATGTCCAAATTCCACATGAAATTCGACGATTAATAAATGGAACTATTAATTTTGAACACAGAATAACGTCATTCTAATGACGTAATCTAGAAATTATTTTTAGTAATTGCGTTTTGGTAACAGAATATTTCATTAGTGCATTTCAGTGTATTAAAAAGTGACGCAGTGTTTCGAACCGTAATTGATGAAAATTGAATTCGGATATGTTATTTTCCAGTCTGTAAGCTTTGCAATTAAGTTGAATTTAGTGAATATTGAAAGAAATTTCATGGTAGTTTCGGAAATAAAAATCGCTTGGTTTTAATGAATAAAAAATTTATACGTTTCCATCGATTCACGTATCAATCAGCGTAGTAAATTTGAATGTTCCAGTGGTAATTTCAACCTGTCAGTCGTGTAAGTTCTCGAGTTTTACAATTGAAAAATATCTTCTCATAAAGGGAACGAAATAAGTAATAAATTGGAATAACGAAGTTTTGTGCTGTTGTTAAGGCGGCTTTAGACTATCGCCAGACGTTCACAAATGCCATAAACTTTTACTGATTGGGAAAAGGATGTTTTATAGAGTAGGGTGGCGCGTTTTAGGAGAAAAAAAATCAGCATGTTTTGGGTTTTAGTGCTCTCTCCATAAATCTGCCGCGATTACGATTTTTTTACTGCTCATTTAGCCTAATCCCCATTTCAAGAAAATTAAAAAATAGAGTTTTAAGAATCTCTAGATTTTACATTAAGTTAATAGTAAGACACTTAATGGATCGTGGTGTGAGAAAAATTACATGCACATTCCACATTATGACTGAATACCCAATGACATTTGCGAACTCACAGAACTATCTTAGCCCGTAATCACTACAAGGACGTAGATGATGAATAACCATCATAAGAAGCTGGAAAATAGCATTAAACAATATATGGAACTCTCGTTCTCAAACAAAAGCAAATAAAACAACAATTACCTGAGCTTTCGGTCGTTGTTCTTGGACTTCCCAATTCTCGTTCCTGTGTTTGCATGTCCGTCATGCAAATAGCTCCTCTCGACGCCGAAGACGACTCTCCGCCATTTGGTCGGGGCGGGGGCGGGTTGAGGGCAGGAACGACGATAACCACCTCACCATCATAGGGTGTGCTATCCGATGGGCATACGTAATTCGACGAAATTGAGCTGGAGGAATTATGTCCGGTCCAGATATCCCAAATGAATTAAATACGAACCTCAACGTTACTCTCTTCTTGATGCGATTTCCTAAATCGGAAAACCCACGATGCATCGGTCGTCTGATCACCGGAATTGCTGGAGGCTCTTTAAAACTTTTCGTTATGGGCGAACTTGGCTCTGAAGATTGTTTGTCGACGAGAATAGGCTTGGGTTTAAGTATTGTACTTGATGGATTTACTACTGTGGAAGCAGTGAGATTCATAGGAGGCAGATTATCGACGGATTGTTGTATGAAAGGAAGCGCTAGAAGACGTTTTCTATCTTCCATATACAGCTCTAGAAGTTGGTCTATCTTAGATTCTATGTCATCTACCTGAAACACAACGTTTTTTTGTGAAATTTCCACACCTTCAAAGAAAATTTATTGGATCAATTCTTGGTGTTGACAAATTATTAAAATTACAATTTATTCCCAAACACCAAATTTTAAGGGGATATCTAACAAACTGTAACGGTAAACTGTGCTTCAAAATTCTGCGTAAAGGAAAAATTATATGAAACATTTTAAACATCCAAACGTCAAATGTAGCATCTCCCTTCAACCCTCATTATTTGTAGACGGCACTCTTTTAGTAAGTTACCCATGATCAGTCTGCTTACTACGGTAATAAAACCATAAATAAAAACTACTTCTTAAAACCCCAGCCCAATTAGTTTAGATTAGTGTTACAATTGCGTCCAAAAATAATGCACCATGGTGTGAATATAAATAATATGCACCCAACAATACATTTTACCCCTAGAACTTTTGGGTTGGTCAGTTCCGCGTCAGACAACCAAATTTTATTTACAACTCACTTGAAAACTCATGCAGATTGAGTCGACTAAACAACATGATTTGAAGACCATTGAAAGACATTTTGAATCAACGTTTGTATTTTTAAGCAATGACCTCATTTCCACTATAAGTTGATTGCGATTAAATTAATCACGGATTTAATTCAGTTTGATTGCTGACATGGATGGATGATGGTATCAAATATTATTTTTAATTAAAGATGTAATTTTTAATTTCTAATTTATTTCTTAAAATTCATTTTTCTTCACATAATTCACTTTCATTGCTAAAAAAGTAAATTTTAGAACAATTGATTTTTAATTATGATCAATAGTAACTAACTAAGTATAGGCCGGTTTAATGCAATAATTGAAATTAAATTAAACTTGCAACTTACTTATGTTACTTTAACATAATGTTACATATTTCAATTCATTCTAAATTGTTAGCACTTTAGCAGGAAATTGTATAAAGGCACATTTAACAATCCTAGTGCTGTTAAAAATTTGGCAACTATACTAGTGTTGGTAATTTTGTTAAACTGTTTACATGTTTTACTGATTATGGCCAACTAGCATTTATAATTTTTGAAGCGTCAATTTATACATTTTCTCGAGTTTTAGTTTTTCAAACATAGTTTTTCAGATGTAAAAACCCCAATAACGTTATTTGGTTTCGTAAAAATCTTTGATTAAAATTAAGGATTTAATTTTGTTTCGGTAAACTGGGTGTAAAGTCCGTTTTTTTATTAAAAAAACCACCAACACCGCACTCTCCCAGAACTTTACAACCGGCATCATCGTCCATGGTGACTTTTTGGTCATAAAATCAAATAGGTTAGCTGCCTAATTGACAATTTGATTACACAAAACGGCCTTCCTGGCTGTGCCGAGTCTATTAAATCCTGATTTGCAATCCAACAGGCTGTAAAAGAAACACGTTTTTAACGGAAACAATGCCTAATTTTCAGAAATGTCAAAAAATTGACAAATGTTTTCTCACCAAAAATCTCCCTAGGCAACGTTGTCGGGTGTAATGCAGGAGAAAATTGCGGTGTTGGTGGTGTTTTTTTTTTTTTAAAACAGACTTTATAATTTTTTTAATTATTTGTCTCTAGCTATAAAATATAGTTTTAAGTTTGGTGGAAACTGTTTAAAAAGTTAAAGTCATAAACGCTCCACCGTATTTATACGTTTCTTTTACCATCACAGCACAGCAAAATAAGATATAAATAATTTTAGAACAGGGTTTTTTGAAAAATTACCATTTTATGACTACCCAGATGTGCTGGGACGGTCAAGAACGGACTTGTACCTGCCCCGGCGAGGCCCTCAAAATGTTTTCCGATGCTATTTGGAAATAAGCAATGGGATGGTGCATTATTTTTGGACGCAATTGTACCATCATCTTGTGGTCAGGACAATAGCTAATAGTTTTGACTGCACTGATGGCCAAATTATTATTGCCCATGGCCAGTAAATCTTAAATACTTTGATATTTAGTAGAGTCCGATACTTTACAAATTTCACCCATAAAACTTAATATTTACAATATCTCATTATTATTATTTAATGTTTATCTTCATAAATAAATTAAATTTTTCCCGAAAAGGTGGGATTTGTGTAATTGCAAAAATTGAAGAATTAATAGATCCACTGAGAACCTTCAAATTTTGTCCAAGATTTTTGTAAATGTAACAAAAAATAGTGAACATAATTATAAATAATAATTATATTCTGTTGCTTTAGTGATTGATCTATCTTTAAAAACCTTTAAATTACGAGAAATTTTTCAGTCTTTTCACCACCCCAAAGTCATAATTTTGACAACAAGACGTTATACTACTGTCTGGTTGTTCTCAAAATACGTATGTGTGAATTTTGAAAAGTCTACGCATGTGAAATGCTAAAAATTATTTCGCTTTCAGCCAACTTTTCGTATTTAATTAATCAAAAAGTCATTAAATATTCACTTTACAAAAATTGTATATAGCATTTAACATAGTGCACGTTGAACAGATTCATATGCAAAAAACAGAAACCAATTTACTCAAGTAGTTTTCGAGTAATCGTGTTTGGAAAAATACATTGAATTTGCCTTATATTGAAATTTGTTCAAGATCTCCTTAAAAAAATAAAGATAATGGCAACTATTTATCACCTAACCTAAACTATTCTAATAATATATTAAAGAACGTGTTTTATAATGGCCAATTTGGTGCACGAGTTCTCGGTGTACAAAACGAGCCGTAGGATAAAACAAGTCTTTTATACTATTTTTCGAATTTGCACCCTTTTTTAATAAAAAATTTAAATTTTCCAATTCTAATAGTTTTCGTGTTACACGATTGGTAATGGTTTTGTAACCACGACTTACCACTTGATTTTCAAATTTAATTTAAAATTTGACATTTATTGAGTTTCACTGTAACTGGATTTTGACATAATGTAACCTAAACTCACCAGCCAGTTATTCATATCTACTAAAGTAAATCCAGTTGACATACACCTAGTAAATTTTATGGCCACATTATGAGAGGACCGGGCAGTCTAATCCTTGCGGTTGGGGACCATAAAAATAGACGCACGCCTATTCAACCATCGGATAATCCTCTACCTAGACATTTGTCGGCTGCAGTTTACAACACCCAGTTTTATTTCTAAGGGTGGTTTGACTTAAGCCATAAAATGTTTACTAGGTATATGTCAACTGGGTTTACTATATATTTAGGTACAATTATTGTTGGCCACAAAGGACAATTCAATTATATTCGTACATTTTTATTCACGCAGCAATATATTATACACGAATCGTAAAAACCAAATTGACCAAGAACTTGACAGGAAACAGGTGACAACCAGACTAATTAGTTCTGCCAATTCTTAAAAAACAAAATTTCCTACTTTGAGTTCTTTTATAGATATCTATACGACTGCAAATTGAGTACTTTAATTAAAATCTTTAAAATTTACACTTCTTAGGCGTCGCGATGTTAAACAAAAATAGTGATAAAAAGCAAATTTTTGCGACAGATTGTGAAGCTTGATCAACTATCAGCTTATGCAAAATTACAAAAATTTGGGATACTTGAGTTTTATAAATTTTAACTTTATTTTGTTATTTTGAAAAAACTTTTTGTTTGTTATTTTATGTTTAATATATCACATTTATTTCTAAAACTGTTTTTATTTCTACCTATTTGTGAGCAACTGATTAAATGAAACAGAATAATTGGCTATCTTGTTATAGTTTACGTAGATAATAAGATCATTCCACAAGTTCACCGTGTCAATGAATCGAGTTTTAAGATAATTATTATAATTTTATTTGTAAGTTTTATATAATTGCACTTCAAGTCGTATTTTGAGGAATTTCAATGTTTCGATTTGTAAGAGTGACCAGCTGGGTAAAAATATTTATTACGGTTCATTTCAAGGCAGATAAGACCCAACCACTTGAGGGTTAATTATGTTTATGGGGGTTTGCGGTAAGGTGGCTGTAAACGATTTAAAAAGTCAAAACCATAATCGCACTAGAGCGTTTGGTGAACTGTACTTGGTCTTTAGGATTACCTAGAAGACTTTGGAGGCTTGGACCCGAAGTAAAAACTACTTTGAGATCCAAACCCTGGAAAATTCTTGGTGACAAAAGAAGTCTTCTCAGGTGTTTTCTGAAAAGTAGAACATTCATTGACCAATTTCTTAAATCTAAATTTTTTAACAATTTTATCAACAATGTTGGAATCGCGCCAAAGGGTGCGCGTCGACAAGCTTTTAGTATATAAGGACGTATTATTTGTTAGTTTTTAGTTTAATCATCGCTCTGATTATGATAGCATTGCTATCGAAACGCGCGTCAGCATTTTTTGTTAAAATTTGGTGTTTGGGAATAAATTGTAAATTTTAATAAAGGTCCACACGTCTAATTAAACAAGTTGAAGTCAGTTTACTCACTTGTCGCTCGACTTTGACAACTCTAGATGCTAAACTGATTTTGGAAGCATAGACATCTTTGGCCTTTGACCCTTGTTTCCCTAGTATCTGATCTAATCTGTAAATTACACATGTTAGCACCCATATTACACACCGTTGTAGAATCATGCTCGAGCTCAATTGAAAACAGTGTAAAATCAACTAACTCATGCAAAATAAACACTCAATCATGCAATGCGTAGTTTTTTTCAAAACTGATAGCATTGGATCTTTTAATTGATAAAAACGGAACTCATTTGTTCAGGCACCTTACCTGAACTGTAAGTTTCTCACTCTATTCAAAAGATCTGCATGCCCTGAAGAGTACTGTTCAATAACATCTTTAACGTCATACGGCTTCAAGGCCTCTCTAAACTTCTTTCGTGCCACAAAATACTTGAGCTACACACACAAAGCGTGGTACAAATGGTTTTAGAAACAACATTTGTTCTTATTTTATAATTTAGGGGGTGTTGTTTTAGCAAAGGCGCGGAACGGCGGACTCAAAAGCAGAATCTGATGATGTAAACTTAAAAAAAAACTGTCGTAACAGGGGATGAAGGGAATTCTGGCTTTAAGTCGTCTTCCGTTTAGCACGCATTATGTGAAATGGTTTGTATGTTGATGCCGATTCCACGCCTGTGTAATTCAATGTCCAATATTAAGGAGTGTTAATCTCTAAAAAAATCACAATCAACATGCGAAGAGCTCATAAACGTTATTTTCAATAAGGTGTAACGTTGACCACACATATACACAGCATCACATCTTAAGAAGTCAGGGTGGCTCACGATAGAAGAGCAGATAAATAAAGGTTGATTGAATGCGTTAAAGTGTAGATTTCTCTCATTTTTTTCTAAGATTAGTGAAGCAAAACTACACAATCAACCTTCACAATTTACACCAGAGTGTACCTAGCTTGAACGTTTTTCACTCTGCCAAGTAAATCAACATGGCCGGCGGAATATTGTTCTATCACGTCTTTCACATCGTACGGTTTCAAAGCTTCTTTAAATTTTCGCCTTGCTACAAAATACTTCATCTAAATAATAACGAAACATGGAATCAATATTGCTGGTTGGCTATAGAGACGATAAAAGGATTATTTACAAAATTTAATAGAAAAAATTATGCCCACCTTACGAATAGCCCGGATAGCACCTTTGTGCTGATTCGTCAGTTGTGTGTATCGCGGCTCCTCATCTTCATCTGTGCAAAAAATCAAATATAAGGTCCCTGCACCTAACAAACGCGGTCTAATTCTTTACTTACCACCAATTATTTTGGTAAGTAATTACTTAATTATTTCGAGCAATTTGCAATTTTTATTTTGTTGTTTATACTTTTTTGCAACTCTGCACTTTTGTTTTAAAGTAAAGGACCCCATTGTCACCATTCCAAAGTATCTAAATTGTGGTGACTTAAATAAACCTTAAGTATGATAATATAACACTGGTCAACAATGATTTTGGAAGATTGGCTCTGATTTTTTTTCAATCTTGATTTTCATACTTTACTAAAAATCGGTAAAATTGAGAAAGAAATTACAAGTACAAGGTGTTTATAAATGTTTCTAGCATCAAGGGCGACTATGAAATATTTATAAATACCTTGCCATTATGCCATTATAAAACAAGTCCTTTATTATTAAAAATTGTTTCGTTTGAGTGGTTAACCCTTTAACTGTTATAAACGTATATATACGTTTTGACATTTTTCGCATAAACTACAAAAGATGAGAATTTGAAATTTTGGGAACAAAAATAAGCGAATAAGACGAATCTAATGACAATATTCACGTATTCGTGACAGTTCCGGTTATCCCGCAAGTAGTAGTCAACTTGCTTGTTTAAAATGAAACACCCCATATATTATTGCATTTTCAGATTCTACATCCAAATTAAGGGTGACTTTATGTATAATGTACTATACTTAAATTAAACCATTTCAGAGATAAATTGATTTTTGTAAAAAAAATGCACAACAGAAGTTTTTTTTCCCGAAATAAGTACCCTATAATATATTTCAAAATAGCCACGTAAATTGGAAAATAAGCTCAATACAAACGTACAATAAAAATTTGCGTTAACTTTATGTATTGGACACATATTTCCTTCTAAAAATACGGAAAAAAGGAGTGTTTTTACTCTCATGTTTCCAATTTTTTTAAGCAAGCGTTGGAATGGTGACAATTCAATTTTTAGGTGAATCTTTTATTAACAAATTTGGTAGTCTAATAGACATAAAAAATTCTCAAAAATGTTTGTGGAAATATATTTTTTTTGAATGCAAATTAAATATTTTTTTTTTTGAAAAATCGATGTATTTCAGGAATGATACAAGTTAGGTATAGCACGGTATATAGAAAGTCATCTTCAATTTGCATATAGAATTCAAAAATGCAATAAAATATAGGGTGTTATAATTAAAAATAAGCAACTTGACTGCCAGTCACGTTGTGAATCTAATTATTCGATTCATTTTATCCGCTTACTTTTGTCCCCAAAATTTCAAATTATTATCATTTGTATTTTCTGAGAAAAATGGCAAAACGTTTATATACGTTTACAACAGTTAAAGGGTTAATTAACTCTTACTAAACGAATGTACATAAAAGTTGAAAAAACAATATATAAAACTTATGTTAAACTTTAATAAAACTCATTTTATAAGCGCATCTTTTATATTTTTTTAGGAACAATCTTTTGTTTAAAGATCAGCAGTAATCTGCCATCAAGTGACGATCCCATCTACCCTGATACAATTTTTTCATCACTTTTAGAATGGTGGAAGCTTTTTCCCTGTTATTCACTATAATTTCCTAGATTCTCAGAAAATCTATCTAGATGACTAGAGAAAGTGTAACTTTATGCCCATATTTACTGAAAATCTTGAAGCATTCCAACTTTTGTTGGTCACGTGGCGTGCACAAAGCGAATTTTTACATCATAATAATAGTGCAAGGTGTTTATAAATGTTTCTAGCATCAAAGGTGGCTCTGGAATTCTGTCATGTACTATTTTGCCGCTTTGTTTTCATAGTGAATATAACTATCTAGAAATTTTTTTATAATGTTTACGATTTTGTGTCCAAGTTTTTCATTTTCAGGTTTTAAACCACAACTATCACAGTTTATTTCTCAAAACTTACTTTACTCCATGTTTGAGGTTAACTGCAAATGTCAGTTGAAAAATTGAAACTCACATTTGTAATGAGCGGCAAATTTCTATATCATTTCATAGCCACCCTTGATGCTAGAAACATTTATAAACACCTTGTACAAGACTATGAAATGTCAAAGAAATTTGCCGCTCATTATAAATGTACATTTAGATTTTTCAACTGACATTTGTAGTTAACCTCAATCATGGAGTAAAGTAAGTTTTGAAAAAAAAACTGTTCTAATTGTGGTTTAAAACCTAAAAATTATAAACTTAAAACAAAACCGTAACTTAAAAGTCGTTGACCCAAATGACATTATCAATAATTTTTTAGATAGTTATATACATTATAAAAACAAAGCGGCAAAATAGTGCATGACAGGAATTCCAGAGCCACCCTTGATGCTAGAAACATTTATAAACACCTTGCCATTATGCCATTATAAAACAAGTCCTTTATACTATTTTTTCGAATTTGCACCTTTTTTTAATAAAAAATTTAATTTTCCAATTCTAAGAGTTTTCGTGTTACACGATTGGTAATGGTTTTGTAACCCTGACTTGCCACTTGATTTTCAAATTCAATTTAAAATTTGACATTTATTGAGTTTCTGAATTTTAACCTAACCTCACAATCTGTATTCACATGTATTTTATTTAAGTACATATATTGTTGGCCACAAAGGACAATTTAATTATATTAATACATTGTTTATTCACATCAATTTATTAAACACGAATCGTAAAATCCGTAATGGTGAAATTGAACAAGAACTTGACAGGAAACGGGTGACAGCCAGACTAATTAGTTCTGCCAATTCTTAAAAAACAAATTTCCTACTTTGAGTTCTCTTATAGATACCCATAAACGACTCCAAATTGAGTACTCTAATGGACCTATTAAAGCGGCAAATTCGAAAAACACTTATAATTCGTGTTCTGAAGAGCCGACTCAAAGTCTAAATTATTAAAAATATAAAATACGCGAAAATCAGAGCCAATTCAGTACTTTCAAGAATATATTCGAAAACTATGGTCTTGAAAACAGAGAAATCCGCAGAGATATTCAGGGCAACAAAAAAAAATCTTTTTTTGTTAAGCTGTGTAACCTGCTTATGTCATTGTTTACCAGAGAAAGAACATTTTTGACACTAATTTTAGAAAATTTGTACCCACTGAACCAGAAATATTTAAAAAAAAATCGTCTAGGAATATGAAACCTTTTAAACTAGTGTCATTGCAGAATATCAAAAGATATTCTTCGTTTTCGACTAAAATTAACATTTTCACTACAAGTCTTTAATTTGAATGATCATATTTTGATGAAAGCGGACTTAGCATTAGGTTCGATCTTCAAAGTAGAATGTTTGTCGAGTAACGGAATGACATACAATGAAAATTCCAGCTTTGACCATGATCATGTGGCTTTTAAGGATTCCGAAACATATTGAACTTTATATGGATTCGTTGCTGTAAAAGAAACCCAAGCAGCAACCGAACTTAAATGTTGACTTTTCTCGTGTCACGCGATTGTTCACTTGCAAATGTACCCAAGCTCACGGGTTTACTGAAAAAGCTCCGGGACTATCCTGTCCAAGTCCGGGAGTCCGGGAGCTTTTTCTCTACATTTCTACATAAAATATTTACCATCGGAATTTTTTTTCGATAGCATCGTTTCTGCCACTGAGTCCTCGCTGTGGCTTGCGTTTAAATTCCGCCCCCCATTGTTACTGACGCCGCCTATTAACATCAATTTACGTAACTATATGCCATAGAAATACATTTATATAAGTGAAAATTATTTACCTAAGTTTTCAGCCGACGAATTTATGTCGACAAAACTTCTACCACTTCTTGGTGGCCCTTTGTGCATCGATGGCGAATGAAGCGACGTACTTTTGTGACGACGAATCGTCGGCAATCGACTCACGAAAGACGCATTATGTTTAAAACTGCTCGACACTCGTCTAAAATAACAGTTACAATTAAAACAAAATTTTTCCAAGGAAGTTGATGTTTTTATGCCATTCAATTAAGTAATTTTCGATAATTGTCTACAATGATCTTACCTCGGAGAATTATTGGAAAAATTTCCGGTGCTAAGAAAATTTTGGAATCGGTTTATCGTTTAATTTATCGACCAGAACTAAGAACTACAAATTTTAACGCCAAGACATAAAATAAAGGAAACGTAAAACGGTACATAAATTGTGGCTTTCTAATTTAAAAATTAAAAATTTATAATTCTATTTTAGATGGTTGGTTCATTGAATTAAATTTTGCACCTTCCATGCAAAACTCATCGAATTAATAATCTCACCAGTTTTCGATTGTTTAATAACTCTACTGTTATTAATTTGAGTGACAATATGCACGTGACAACTTGTGTATTTAATCGATCATGCATGTACTGTAATAATTTTGAATTTTTACTTCGATAATTGAATATGACTTTACCTCATTTTTTTGTTTTTGGCACAATGTTTATTGATCAGCTTTCATAAGCACCTGCTTGACATATTTTCTTACATTACGTTGGAACGAGAGCTGATTTTATTAAAAACTGCGGAGAAATATTATAGGAAAAGCTAATCATTATTAGATGCAAAGTAAATAAACGTTGTTACTGTCATAATGAAAATAGTTTGTTAATCTTAGCACCGGCTGTGTGTCGCCGATTTTCCAATAGTTCTTAAAACTGAAATGAAACGACAAATTGAAGAGCATGCAAAGATTGGGAGACATGCTATGTACAACACACTTACACAACAGAAGAGATAGATTGTATCTTCTCTGCCACCTTATCAGAATCTTGTAATTTAGCTCTGGTAAACGTGCAAGTTTAAAACATAGTGAGAGACAGGAACATAGAAAGAATAGATAGAGTGTAGTCTAATTTGTACTAAATTCTATTTTGTGCGTTTTCGATGGCCGAATTATCGAATTTTGACTTTTTTTCCCGATTTCCTGTGATAAACACAAACTGGATTTTCATTATATTGACATACCGTACGAAGCTCACAAAGCTTTCCTATTTAAGGAAAATATGTACAAACGTAAAGAAATAATCTAAGATTTTTTTGTTTATACTTACGAAGGAGGACTTGGCAACGGAACTTGATGGATTTTCCATGTGGCTATTGATAGTGAGTGTTCGTCTGCAGCGTAACATCGCCAAAGTGACTGAATGAGCATCGCCGCTGGTTGTCTTCGTCTTATCATGTGTTTTTGTCGTTGTTGTTGTTGAACTTTCAGAGCGAAACCCGATCCTAGAATTCCCTAGGAAAAAACACTCATAAAACTAATATTACATTTGTTTGCCGTTTTTGAATACAAATGAGAACGTTTCGTTTCACAAACTTGATTCAATTTTTATTTTTAATGCTCTTTTGAATAGACAAGCTGTCGATTTTTAGTGCCACGAAATAGTTTCTAACGGGGATTTTTCAATATTACAGTTTGTGTAATAATTTAAATCGTCATTTTTTGTGCTATGTACTTACAGCAGGCAGTGCGAAGAACGAAATACCAAGCAGAGCACAGAAAGAAGCAATGATTTTTCCTTGCCAAGTTTCGGGAACCATATCGCCGTAACCAACAGTGCATAATGTGATCTAAATCAGAATTGTTGAAATGACAGTTTGATGATTATTGTTGGGTACTTACAACACCCCACCATAGAGCCTGAGCGAAATTTGAAAAATTTTTATTTACATCTTTCTCCGCCAAGAATACTAAAAATGAGGCGAAAATTAAACCCAAAAAACCGATATACAACGTTGTGATAAGCTCCTGAAATGAAAGAAAAAAATCAATTAGAGTCGCTTCCAATGCGACCATGCAGAGGCGGCCTCAGGAACATTTTCTTTTAAATTGATTTCATCGTGGTCAAAATAAGTAAAAATAAGTGTCGGTATTTTTCCAAAGATAAATATACAGTATGTCCCCGGATTGAGTTCACAAGAGGGATAAAACGTTTATTTTCCATTTTACAAAAAAATGACAGGAATAAAATTTTTTGCTTATTTCAAAACAGATAAATCTGCAATTAAAATTTCAAAATTCTTAGTTTGTACTCTTAAAATTAATTTTTTCTATTAAATTTTGTAATCGTATTTAAATAATAGCAGGCTGTGGATTCACAATATCAAATAGTGCGTTAAAGATTAAAGAAAAATTTATCCAATAATGTGTAAGTATTAAAAAATTGGAAAAAAAATGCATTTGCATCCTTAACAATAATTGAGAAAATTAGAAACAGTCTTAAAGAATTACGAGTTAGAATTGAACTATGTGCTAAAACAGGTAATGGGTCAATCAAAGAGTGGAAATTGGTTTGAGTTAAGGGGACATCAAACAAATTTCAGTATAGGGCAAATTCAATGTATTTTTCCAAACACGATTACTCGAAAACTCTTTGAGTAAATTGCTTTCTGTTTTTTTGCATATGAATCTGTTCAACGTGCACTATGTTGAATGCTATATATTTAATGACTTTTTGATTAATTAAATACAAAAACTTGGCTGAAAGCAAATTAATTTTTAGCATTCCACATGCGTAGACTAATTTTACATAATGTCGACCAAACAGATTTTTTTTAAAGTTAATAGTTTTTGAGAAATCGTGTTTCGAAAATTTCATATTCGAAACATCTTATCCTTGTTTAGCAGTAACATCTCTTTTCTCTGTACCAGAGAGGTCTGTCTGGTGCAGTTCATCAAACGCTCTAGTGCGGTTATGGCTTTGACTTTTTAAATCGTTTACAGCCACTTGGGTGTTGGGTGTTGGGTCTTATCTGCTTTGAAATGAACCGTAATAAATATTTTTACCCAGCTGGCCAGTCTTATTACACATCGAAACAATGAAATTCCTCAAAATACGACTTGAAGTGCTATTATATGAAACTTACAAATAAAATTATAATAATTATCTTATAACTCGATTGATTGACACAATAAACTTGTGGAATAATCTTATTATCTCACGTAAACTATAACAAGATAGCCAATTAGCCAATTATTCTGTTTCATTTATTTTTAAGATATTCGTATACATTTAAAACTATTTCTTTAGCTTCCGGTGGTAAATGCATACGAGACATATGAGGTGTAGCCCCGATATCTACTTCGGGTTCAACGTCTTCAACAGAATTACTTCAACATCTCCATTAAAGTTCTCATCCTGTGGTTGAACCACCTCATCGATTTCGATAAATTCCATGTTGTCGCCATTTTCTTGAAGATCAAATTCGTTGTGATTCCAATGTCTCCACATAATGATTCTTTAATTATAATAAATGTAGTTCTAATTATATATAAAACATACCTTTATGAAAATAAGGATCTGCTATTGTTAGTCTAGAGAAAGACTGTTTGAAATTCGAACTCGAAACTCAGGAACCAAAAAAAATACAGAAAAAAGAAAAGACACACGTTGACGAAGCTGAATTTTATTAGAAACTGATTCTTTTCAAAAGTGTAAGCACTAAAGTAAATTCTCACCCCCACATTTGCCCTTTTACTTTAATTTTAAACCAACATAATAAAAGAAACTGGAAAGTCCCAAAAACTTGGCGTCTTGGTGAGTTTATATACCTGAGATAATCAGATTATATCATCCATTTTTGTCCACTGTCCAAGAAAATCTCATCCCCTCATTAGCCCTTTCTTTGCAGTTTATGAGGGTCAAAGATCAAATATGCCGAAAAAACATTGAAACTTCCGGTAATCCAGAATTCCTAGACGTGTTTTGAATGTTGTGTCTTGATTATTGTTATCGGTCGGCTCTATTAAGTATAGCAATCAATAAATAGACGTCTAAAATCAGATAGTTTCAAAAATTAATGATAATTTATAATCATTCATCGCTTTATATAAATTAATGTTGACAATGAATTATCATGAAAAAGAATCATTTTAAAAAAAAATTCCTGTATTCATATGATTAAAAATAATTGTAATTGTACCTAACCTAAAGTTTCAAATAACTGCTCTATCTACTTTGAGGAATTTCATTGTTTCGATTTGTAAGACTGACCAGCTGGGTAAAAATATTTATTACGGTTCATTTCAAGGCAGATGAGACCCAACCACTTGAGCGTTATTATGTTTATAGGAGTTTGCGGTAAGGTGGCTGTAAACGATTTAAAAAGTCAAAGCCATAACCGCACTAGAGCGTTTGGTGAACTGTAGGTAGAAGTGAGGGTAAGGTACCATAAATAAATTTTGTAGTCAAAGGGATAGTTTACAACTGAAGCTTTTCCATAAACACACAAAATCTTAAATTTGCCTGAAACAAGATTTTTCTCTTTTATTCAAACCGAACGTAGCTTTGAGAAATTTCAAAATTTTGAACTTTATATCTGATGAATTAGGATTTTAAATTGTTTTAGGTTTAGAATAGTTTAGGTGATAAATATTTGTCTTTATCTTTATTTTTTAAGGAGATCTCAAACAAATTTCAATATAAGGCAAATTCAATGTATTTTTCCAAACACGATTACTCGAAAATTACTTGAGTAAATTGCTTTCTGTTTTTTGCATATGAATCTGTTCAACGTGCACTATGTTAAATGCTATATACAATTTTTGTAAAGTGAATATTTAATGAATTTTTGATTAATTAAATACGAAAACTTGGCTGAAAGCGAAATAATTTTTAGCATTCCACATGCGTAGACTTTTCAAAATTCACACATACGTATTTTGAGAACAACCAGACAGTAGTATAACGTCTTGTTGTCAAAATTATGACTCTGGGGTGGTGAAAAGAGTGAAAATTTTCTCGTAATTTAAAGGTTTTAATAGATAGATCAATCACTAAAACAACAGAATATAATTATTATTTATAATTAAATTATTTATAATTATGTTCACTATTTTTTTGTTAAATTTACAAAAATCTTGGACAAAATTCGAAGATCTCAATGCATCTATTAATTCTTCAATTTTTGCAATTATACAAATCTCACCTTTTCGGGAAAAATTTAATTTATTTATTAAGATAAACATTAAATAATAATAATGAGATATTGTAATTATTACGTTTCATGGGTGTAATTTGTAAAGTATCGGACTCAAGTATCAAAGTATTTAAGATTTACTGGCCATGGGCAATAATAATTTGGCTATCAGTGCAGTCAAAACTATTAGCTATTGTCCTGACCACAAGATGATGGTAATAATAATAATCTAAACCACTTGGGCTGGGGTTTTAAAGGGCCCCACAAACCTCGTTCTTGCACGACAGTTTTACCCACAGACCTCGGTTTTTCCGACCGTTTCGTTCCAACCGTCGAAACCGTCGTTCAAAACCGTCGTGCAAGAACGAGGTTTGTGGGGCCCTTTAGAAGTAGTTTTTATTTATGGTTTTATTACCGTAGTAAGCAGACTGACCATGGGTAACTCACTAAAAGAGTGCCGTCTACAAATAATGAGGGTTGAAGGGAGATGCTACATTTAACGTTTGGATGTTTAAAATGTTTCATATAATTTTTCCTTTACGCAGAATTTTGAAGCAGAATTTACCGTTACAGTTTGTTAGATATCCCCTTAAGGTTGATCTGCTAAAATCATAACGGTAAATTTCAGTTTCGAAGCAACTATGCATCGGTCTCACTCGTCTCACTTCTGGGTAGGTAAAGTTTGGGATATATAAGTTTGGGAAATAGTAAATAAACTATTAATCTAACGGAGAAGAAATGAACGGAGAAGAAATGCAGCACTAATTTGAAAGTTCTTTGCACAAATATTTCACAAACAAAAAAAGGACACATTTTTTAAAACAAATGTTTTTTTATAAATAAGTTTTGCTGACATAATAAGCAAAATTAGTTTCAGGTGTGATCAAAGGGAATTTGAAATAGTAATAAAACTTATAAAAACAAATAATATAATGAAGAAAAAACAAAAAAACAAAAAAAAAATAAAAAACTACAAAACCAAAAAAAAATTCCAAAAACAAAAACAAAATACAAAGAAAAAAATAAAAATGTACAGAAAAAAACATGAAATGTTTACTCAAACAAAAAAACAAAAAGAAAAAACAAAAAATATGTGAAAAGCCCACTAAAGGCATATCTTTACCATTTCGGGTAACATACATGACATATAAAAGTCTTTTAGTTTGATTAACATCACAAAATTCTTCATCCTTGAAAATAATATCATATAAACACCCCTTTAGAGTCCAAACTATGAAAAAACAGTATCTTCTTCTCGTAACTAGTAATTGTCTTTGGACTTGATAAAAATATTGATGGTTTTTGTTTAGTGAAATCGTGTTTGCTCCAGTGATCAAACAAAATTTTATTTTTTTGCAACAATTGTTTCCTGCATCCACTCGGGAGAAATTTTGGTTCATGTGGGGGTGAATCTCCGCAGTGAATGTCCAGGTTCATAATTTTTAGTTGTTCTGGACAACATCCTTTCTCCTTTTCTTCTAATAACTTATACGCGCAAGCCACAGCTTTAAGTTCGTTTTCAATGCCATAAAACGTGTATTTGTTACGCGAAAATTTGATTACTATTATTCCTGCTGCCCCCTTCGCTCTACTTGTACTTAGTCGCAGTTTACAAATTCTACCAAAATTACTAGCCGTCAGTCTTTTTCTCGTTCACAGTGCCACAAAACACTGTTTTTTTGATCCCTTGTGACCAATGAAATATTTAAAACTTTTTTCTTGCGCCAATCGGTTCGTTTTGAAAATGTGTAGCGTTGTTACTAAGTCAAATTTTAATAAAGAAAAATATAACTTTCTAAAATCTAAAAAAAATATTTATAAAACCAAAATATAAATCTCATAGGGTAACGTCACTACAACTTTTTGTGCTCTTTCAAACACAAAAAACCGCATCTAAATAAATCTTTTCGTTTTCGTGCAATTTTGTACGAACTTTTACATTGAAACGCCCTATCTTCAACTATAAATTATAAATAAAAATAAAAATAAAAAAGTTTTTCGTTATTCTTTGTTTTTTTTTGATTTTAAGAACACAGATTCATAATATTAAAGTTTTAATTAAAGATTTATTTATTTTAAATTAAACAAAAAATTATATTCCTTTGTCATTTTTTTGAAAAATGAAAAATAACGTTTTTTTTTCCTCTTGTGAACTCAATCCGGGGACATACTGTATAAACTATCGGTGGCCTTTAAATGACAAATTTGATCATGATCATTTGATCATATATCATAGAACTGAAGCCGACCCTGGGTGAGGCAATAAAAAACAGACTTTAATAAAAGCAGACGATTTGCTGAGCTTTTTATAAATTGTTTCAGTTTTACTACATCGTTATCCACTTACTTGTCTATGCGCATAAACTACAGATCCTAATAATTTCCATGTTCCGCCACGTCTATCCATTCGTACCATGCGTAAAATTTGAAAAAAACGTAAACCTCGAAGGGCACTAGTGGCTAAAACTTGTCCTCGTGATCGCATGACCAATACAACGATGGAAGCCACAATGGTTATAACATCTGAAATAATAAAAAAAATGGCCTTATTTTTGTTACATATTCCCTTCGGAAATATCTTTCATAAATTTCTAAAAACCGGTTATCAGACCAGATAAAATTCGCAGTTATATAAAATCAATGGTCAATGTATATTTATTTGCAGCAGGACCAGCATTGTCGCTTTCGAAGTGCAACTTTACTGCGAAACAGATCTGTATATTTAATAGTCTGTTTATGGACTTTTTCACTGGACGTTTTTATATTTAACCAAGTATTAAAAATTGACTTACCTATAATACAGAATGGACGTCTTAGAAATTTAAGGCGGCCAATGTACCCTTGATATCGGGACCGGCATCCCGAGGACCAAAGCCTAAAGTTTACGAAAGCAAAAATTTATTGGATCGTAACAGTTTGGTACAGATTTATAGCTCTATTTAGTGTTTGTTTGCGACGCGAGGTTTAGATTTGTAAGAATTATAATTATGCAAAAATTCGAAATGTTAATTTAAAAGACAATATCCTATTGTCGAAGACGAAAAGTCGGGCGCCTTGTCTTCAAAATAGAACGATTCACTGACTAAATTAGTGTCTCGAACTTTAACAACTATAAATCTTTCAGAAGTTTCTGTTATTGCTGTGCATACCTTAAGCTAAACTCAATGCCGAACCAGAAAACTACAAACGACTCCATGTAGGTTAATATTTGCACGGTCATATCTTCGTATGTTTCAATCGTTGAAAAAACACTGAGAGTTAAACATGTAAAAACCATCAAAAACCTGCAACAGAAAACAGTTTCACCAAATTATTCCTAGAGTAGATCAGTACAGTCATTGATTTTTAAAATGAGTAATTAAAATTTGCGGTGCAGTGTATATTAAACGTTGATTTCCATCTCATTTCTGATATTGACAACAAAGCCTACATATCAGTTTTAATCCACTTCGAAAATAGTAAATTTTCATTAGCTGGAGCCATTTTCAAGAACGTAAAAATGGGGTTTGTAGTGCAAAATGGCTAGAGTCCATTAATATTGAAAAGCAATTAATAGTTAAAGCGAACTTTATAATTAACAAGTTTCAAACAATGCAATTTATAGAAAATCATTTCATTGTATTCAATATGTATGTACCGGACATTCCACAAATTGCTGAATTTCCTGAAACTCCAAATAAAATTTGTTTGAGGGGCGAGTGAGCTTTAGCTGATTTTAAGAGAAATTTTAAACTTTCCGCTCGAAATTCAAAAGTTTTTACTGTGTTATCCCACTTTTGCGTCCAAACAAATCTCAGTATTTAAAGTAATGGGTAAAAAAGTAAATATTAAAAGTAAACTTGATCATAAAGTTACTATGTGGAAACAAGTGAACCCGCAAAGATTTTAAATAACTACAAGAAATAATATCAGAGGCCGCTGTAGATAATAATTCTGCAAAAAAAATCTTATGTGTTTATTGCACTGAATTCAACAACTGATTCCCAAATACTGCAAAAACCGTTCGAACAAAAGACGTTTACGCTCGCTTTTATCGGATTTGTTTAACTTTCACTTAATAATTACTGGTTTTAAAGACAGGACAAAAGGCAAAAAAATTATTCGTGATTTTTTTCGACACGCTTTGTGGACCAAACTTTAATTTTAATTAGAACGACCAAATGCCCTCCGTTCGATAATCCAGAATGTCATCACGCGTAAATTTAGTTTCAACCGTAAAACAAACACTTTTGATAAATTTAGGTTCATCACAACATTTTTAAAAAAACCACTTGCAAAGAATAAAAAAATCTAACTAAGATAATCCAAATCCGATAAAGACATTTTTGCCACTCGTTTATTAGCGTTTTTATTCATATCTTTTTGATGGCCTGGAATGACTTTTGACATTGAAACTAACCCAGTCCAACACTTCAGTTTCTGCAGAAAACTTTAAACATTTTTTTTCTTAAAAACGGCGATGTTTCGGAACGCGAAATTTGGCCATTATGTCAAACTGTATTTGCCTGATATTGGGGTTAAAATCTTTGCACTTATTTATACGGGTTCACCCTGTATGTGTATGATCCCAACTTAAAGAAAACTTTAAAACTTCACCTTTTTAAATTAATTTCCCATGTTATTTCAGCATATCGTCGTCTAAGTGGCAACTGCCTCTATCTCAATTTTGACGATTTTTCGTTTTTGCTTGTTTTTGAATTGTTTCTTCGTGGGAAATGTCGTGATGGAGTCTGTTTTTTGAATTTCGCTACATTTTATGCTCTACGCGAAAATTTGACAACATCCGCTATCTCAATACGTAAGGCAACATACGCTATTTCATTCTCAATTCAAAATAAGGTAGAATAAAAGTGTATGTCGGATTGAGTTAAAAGTGTGCCAAGACTCGTCGCTGGTCAGAATTCGAGCTGAGCTGTCACATCGGGAAGGGTGTCAATCGGTACCTCTGTTTACAACACCCCTTACTGTGCTATCGTAAAGTGATTGTAAAATGATAAATGCTTATTTTGCCTCTGTCTGGTAGAAATACTTTTTCATGGGTAAAATAATATGAATCAAAAAATTTTATTTTAAATAAACTACATTAGTACGTTGTGCAAAAAATAATTTAACTAGTCAAATAATAAATAGATTAAAATATTATTTAATATTAGAATGCCAAACAGAAATTTTCTAAAAAAAATAAAAAAAATCTGTTTTATGTTTAATTTTATTTATTTTCAAATAGATATGTACGAATTTGGTATGAAGATACAAAATACATAGTATAATAATGTGTATATGTACATGTTAGTAAGTATTTATAAGAAAAGTGGTATTTACATAATAGGTACTTATTTACAATATTGACAATTAACTAATACATAGGTAATACAAACTCAATGACGGCGGATCGGAATAGACAATCTTTGTTTCCTAGAGTCAATTTATTCCAGCAACATGTGATCAAAATAAAACTTAATCAACTTCCAAAGCTGGTCAAGAAACCGCAAATGAGGGTACGCTTATAAATCAGCCTAGTCGTAAATTATCTGCAAAGTTCAGAGCTTCGATTGAAAATTTTTTAGTTTATCTCTCTCATAACTAGACCAATTTTAATGATATCGATTTAAATTTAGCGGGAAAGTGATTTTGAAAGTATTCTTCACTAATTCTAAGTTTAAAAATTCACAAAAATCGGACATAAACTTCTATTCGTAAAACTACCCCTAAATTATCGAATTTTCAAGTCATTTAACTTTTAAATTAAATGTTTTTTCCAATGTTTGATATTTAGTTTTAGAAGAAAATGTGAATACGAGCAGTTGAGAATAAAAACGAAACTGATACATCAAAAAATAAGCGAAATATTTAGACGATACTTTATATGGGATTCTCCATAAGAAAAATGTCTTGGCACTCGCCTTAAGCGAGAAGAAAAATGTTTGATGGTGCTTCCAACATAGATCGTCCTATGTTCCTTCATATTAAGCAAATATCGTAAGGTAACAATACCTCTTATAAAAAATTATTAATTCGATTTAAAATAATCCCCTCATAGCATCAATAACCATAAGATTTCTATTTTAAAGTAATAAATCTACAGATCATTAAATAATATTAAAAAAAAACAATTTTTTAAAGCAATGTAATTAATTCAAAAAAAAGGTCAGCGCAAGGGTTTGAACACGCATGAAAAAAGTGTCTACGTTTTTTATTATTCAACAATATCAACATAGCATGGTAAATGTCATAATTTTTAACATACGGCGAGTTTGTAAAATTATACCTAATCTAATTGCCTAATTGAACATCCACAAAAATGGAAGTTAGCGATGGCTTTTTATATTATGTTCCAACTGAACTAATACGTTCTTTTTCACTCATTTTAATTTAATCAGGATCTACAGAAGACACAGTGAAAAAAATGGCCAACTAATTAACGCTTATAGCTTTTTCTGTCACATAGAATTGGATGTACTTTAAGCTTTATTGGGATTATGGCTGATGTTTAAAATAATTTGGAATAAGTTGTCTATTTATGTTATGCTCTCCATCGATGCCAGAAGGTTGTCGATGTTGACGGTGATCCGTTCATAAATTTCAGCAATACCCGAAATTCCATGCTCGCAACTGTATTCACAACTGAAATGGTTAAAAGGATGAGATTTGTCATTTAACACAAAAAAGTTGTTTGTTGTTTGTATAGTATTGAAAACGTAAACTGCAACGTACTCTATCTCAGTCAAAAATTAAGGCAACACCCTCTATCACAAGCATTTCTTCAGAAAATTGTTTTATTTTACTGAAACTTTTAATAATCGTTTGAAACACAATAAAAAACAAATGTAGAGGATTACTATTCCAAAAATGTATTTAATTTAAAAAAAAAACAGTTTTTTTATTGTCCTGTAAAGTTGCAAAAATTGAGATTGCGTAAGTTGCCACTTAGACGACGATATATGTTATGTTCAGCAATTCGTGGAACACCCGGTACTGTGCTTACAGGTCCTAGTGATTGCAAACCAAGGGCTTGTCTATTCATATCATCGAGAATACAGGCACTTCTTCTGAGCAATCTGTGTTCGCGAGATGTGGTAGCGGTCCGGGTGACAGTCATGAGAGAGGGTAGGCAGAGACCATTTGTAGTGTGCTCAGCCTACTTACCATATGATTCACCTACTTTACCACTATCCAGAGAGCTGATGGAGGTAATTGAATTCTGCAAGAAAAGCAACCTGCCTCTCGTGGTCGGATGTGATGCCAACTCGCACCACATAGTGTGGGGGAGCTCGGACATCAACCCCAGAGGAGACGCCATGTTGCAGTATCTTGCCACAACTGGCTTAGATATTCTAAACCAGGGCAACTAACCAACCTTTGTCACAAAGACGAGGAGTGAGGTAATTGATATTACTCTTTGCTCAATAAACTTGGTGCATGAGATAAGAAACTGGCACGTATCGGAGGAGCTAAGTCTATCGGACCACCGGTTTGACATCCAAAGAGATTTGAAGAAGACAGAAGGGTACAGGGACCCGAGGGCGACAAAGGAGGCTCTAGCTCTCAGGGTCTCAGGACTCTCTTGTAAAATCCGTCGCAACGACGAAGCGGAGATGCTGTCCAAGGTACTAAGCGAGGCTATTGTGGAGTCCTACAAAGAGAACTGCTCTGTTCGCAGATCTCGTAAGACCGACAGTGCCCCTTGGTGGACCGAAAAGCTTAGTAAGCTAAGGAAAAGCGCAAGGAAACTCTGGAATAGAGCAAGAAGGTACAAAGGGACTTCAAATCTGAGGTAAACCGCAGGAAAAGGGACAGCTGGAGAGACTACTGTGAGCGGATTAACAACTTTGCGCAAGCAGCAAGACTTCAGAAGGTTCTCTCAAAAGACAAGTCCGTCAGTCTGGGGTGTCTGAGAACTCAAACAGGGGACTACACGGTCTCCGAGGAGGATACTCTGAGGCTCCTACTACAAACTCACTTTCCAAACTCCTTGGAATCCAAAGAGGAAGGAAGTATCAACATTGGAAAATGCACCACCTCTTGGTGTGGAGATTTGCTTCAAAATCATCACCCACGAAAGAATAAAATGGGCCATAAATTTTTACGCCTTACAAGTCGGCAGGTATGGAGGGAGATATTTCCAGCTCTTTTACAAAAGGGACTAGATCTGCTCACCACACCACTGCTGCACTTATTCAGAGCCTGTCTTGCACTCGGCTACATACCACGTAGCTGGAGGGAAGTCAGGGTTATCTTTATACCCAAGCCAGGGCGTGCAACATATGCCGAGGCTGAAAGCTACAGACCGATCAGCCTTTCCTCGTTTTTACTAAAAACCATGGAAAGACTGATAGACAAACATGTTAGGGAGGAGTTGCTGTGCAATATGCCACTACATCCAAACCAGCATGCCTATCAAATGGACAAATCCACAGAATCGGCTCTGCATCAAATCGTAATGAAGATTGAATCAGGGCTAACTGGAGGATATTACACTCTTGGAACCTTCCTAGACATTGAGGGGGCATTTGACAATGCAACCTATGACTCTATGGAATTAGCTCTAAGGAATCATGGGGGAAATCAAACATTAATAAAATGGGTCCTAGCCATGTTGACAAACAGATCAATCAACACAAATCTTGGTAAGTGTTGGGTTAAGGTCACCGCCACACAAGGATGTCCACAGGGAGGAGTTTTATCTTCACTTCTGTGGAACTTGGTAGTGGACGACTTAATACATAAACTTCACATGCAAGGTTATGCTGATGACATCGTAATCCTTGTTCAGGGCAAGTTTCTTAACTTGGCTAAAGAACTCACACAAGGGGCTCTAAGGCTGGTCGAGAAATGGTGCACAGGACAAGGACTATCTGTAAACCCTGACAAAACCAGTCATGTAATTTTTACCATGAGAAGAAAGGGTCAATATACGGCCCCAACACTCTATGCCAAGACACTAGAAGTTCAAACAGTGGGCAAGTATTTAGGCATCCACCTAGATTCTAAACTCACATGGAGAACTCAAGTGCAAAACAAAATTGGAAAAGCTACAGTAGCCCTGTGGGCGTGCAGGAGGACTGTGGGAAAAACAGGTAAGACCAATGATAGTATATGGATCCATCGTCTGGTGGGGCGCGACGAAAAGGCTTTGGGCCAAAACTCTTTTGGCTAAAGCTCAAAGATTAGCGTGCTTTACTATAACATATATATATATGACAGCTCTACAGGCCTTGTAGGCCCCTGGCTTCGATCTTCTTGATGATCTGTTTCCATTTCTCTCGATTCATCGCCACTTCTTTCCAATTCCTCATGATGACTCCCGCACATTCCAAGTCTCTCTTTGCCTCGTCCAGCCATCTTTTTCTCGGGCGACCTCTTCTTCTTTTCCCGCCAGTTCCTTCTTCCAGACATTTTGGGCATCCGTACGATATGCCCTAAACAGCTTGTTCTCTGCGCTCTTATTTTCTGGCCATGACGTTTCGGTTAGTTTTTCTCTTCCCTTCCCCGTCCTGTGTCTTAACTCCCCCGAATATCTTCCGTAGCATTTTCCTCTCCCAAATTTCAAGCTTTTCTTCGTCTCCCTTATTGAGTGTCCAAGTTTCACATCCGTATAGAACGACCGGCCTTATCATTGTTTCGTATATTCGAATCTTTGTTGCCTGCGATACGTTTTTTGCCTGCAGCAGGGATGTTAGTGAACCTGCTGCTCTACTTCCCTTCAGTATCCTGTTTTCAATTTCTTTCTTCTGCTTTACTTGTTAATTTTGCTCCAAGGTACACAAATTCCTTGACTTTTTCAATTTTATATTCTTTCTTCTCCGTTTTTAGTTCGATGTACTTCTCGGTCTCTGTAGTGCTTGTTCTCATCTCCATATATTTCGTCTTCTGTTCATTCATCCTTAGTCCAAACTTTGCTGCTTCTTGTTCGAATTTCTTGAAGCTGTTTTCCAGTTCTTTCCTTGCTCTTGTAAGAATGACCAAGTCATTGGCGTATGCTATACATTGTTGTTTGTGATCATAAATTAATCCCGTTGTCTGTATTTTACATTCTCGTACGATCGCTTCCAACACGAGGTTAAAGAGGTCTAATGACAATGGGTCACCTTGTCTTACTCCTTTTTTTATTGTGAATTCTTCTGAAAATCTTCCTTCTATCATTACTTTGCTTTCTGTATTCTTTAGTGTCATTTTCACGAGTCGATTTTTTGGGATTCCTAGTTTTCTAGCGCTTTATATAATTTTTCGCGGATGATCGAATCATATGCTTGCTTGAAGTCGATGAAGAGCATGTGCCAACTCAGGTTTTGTTCGTAGCTATTACTCTGGATGGTCTTCAGTGTAGATATTTGGTCGGTTGTTGATCTTCCTGCTCTAAAGTCTCCCTGGTATTCTCCTATTATTTGTGCTTCATATCTTCTCAGTCTGCTTCTGATGATTTTTGTCACTATTTTGTATGTTACGTCTACCAGCGCAATACCTCTGTAATTTTCGCACTGAGCATATAATAGCATTGTTCCATAGTTTTGGTATTTCTTCCTCCTTCCATATTCTAAGTATGAGCTGCTGAATTTTTTGTAGCACACATTCTCCTCCTCTTTTTAACATTTCTGCAGGTATCCCATTTTCGCCCGGACTTTTATGTGTTTTCAGTTCTTTCATTGCTTGTCTTATTTCTTGCTCTGTTGTTTCTTCGACGTCTTCTTGCTCTGTTGTTTCTCCAGTGCTTTCTTTTTCCTTGTTTATATCCGCCATGATTTTTTCATTTGTTCTTGTTTGTCTTCGCTTAGTAGGTCATTGAAATATTGAGCCCATCGTTTTAATATTTCTGTCTCTTCTCCAAGTAATTTTCTTCTTTACTTCTGCAGCACGTTATCTTTGTGTTGGTATCTCTTTTCGTTTTTTTGATATCTTGGTATGTACATGCTTCTTACTATAACAGGAGCGATGAAATCCACTCCCACATCGGCCATGGAAATACTGACGGGGCTTACTCCCCTTCACCTCAAAGTTAAGGAGTCTGCTGCGGCGGGATTCCTTAGGTTAAGGGGTACAAGGCAGTGGAAAAATACAACAATGGGCACAGGACATTGGGCTATCGCCCAACTTGTGACAGACATCAACCCCATCTTCAAGATGAGGGAAGATTGCATAGCTCCCAGTATTGTGATCAATCATTCATATAAAGTGATAATACCTTCAAGAGAAGAATGGAGTGAAAGAGCAAGAGCCATAACTCAAGGGGGCTGGACCATCTGTTATGCAGATGGCTCAGTCTCACAAGAGGGCTCTGGAGCTGTTATTTAGGGCACGGATTTCGGTGTCTCAACATCACTGGGTAGATATACCAGTGTGTTTCAAACAGAAACCTTTGCTGTAATACAGTGTGTTACAGAATGTACTCAGAGAGCTATTGTTAATAAGCACATCTGCTTCTTTACTGACAGCCAAGAAGTTTTGAAAGCTCTGCAGTCATGCAGACATACGTCAAGACTTGTCAGTGAATGTCATACAGCACTGCAAAATCTGGCAAGGCGCAACAAACAAATTGTGCTTTGCTGGATACCAGGACACACAGGGGTCGAAGGGAATGAAAGGGCTAACCGATTAGCCAAAAGAGGCTTCCAATTCCGAAAACCCTCCAGAAAAACCTGCTGAAGGAGTGTATTGAATCACTCCACAGGGAAGAATGGCAAAAGCTTGAACTGCGACAGTATGGGCTATTTATTGATGGAAAGACCTCAGAATATTAGTGGGACTGTTTACAGGACACTGTCCCCTTAACAAACACATGCACACAATCGGTCTCAAGACTGACGACATGTGTAGAGCGTGTATGGAGGACACGGAAACTCCACTACACATATTATGCTTCTGTCCAAATTTTTCTGAACTGAGGAAGGAACATATGGATTTTCATATTTTGGAACCATATGAGATTCGGGAAGCACCTATAAAGAGCATCCTGGCGTTTGCAAAGACAACAGGGCTCTTATAGGCGCCCCGTAAACGAGGATTGCACACAATGGGTCAATACACCTCAGCGTGCGACTCTAAAGGGTCTCCTCGGGGAAAAAAACACTCGGTATATTGGTACAAGTTTAATATTTTTTAATTGCCGTATATGTATAACTAGCAACTTTTAACTAAAAACTTGATAAAAACAAGACAATTTTCGCTCTTCATTCCCAAGTAAGTCCACTGTTACTTAACGTATAAAATGTACGAAAATATTTAATATCGATAGTCAGTATTTTCGTGTTTACTTATAACGTAAAGTTACATTCTTATTCTTGAAAGCTTGTTTCGCCGTCAAGTATTCCCTGTAAGCATTATCGACATTCGCTGAATTGAAAAATCTACATAGATAGTGATAGTCCATGCAAATGTTTGAACCAACATTGTTGGCTGTGTGTATACAATATTGAGGTGATTTTTTGCAGAATTGGTGTCATATTCACATCTAAAATTCAGTTTCAACTTCTTTATGGATCACTTTAATAACAACAAGTATTTTTAAAAAGTTTCATTTCCGCCAAGGAAACAGAATTGGAAGCGTAAAAATGGTGGATGCGCCGGTATTAAAATTTTTATGTGCAAACTATTTTATTATCAGAACAATGTTCGTTCCTAAGATTATTTTATAAAAATCTAAAAATACCAGGATCAATACAGTAGTTATTAATTACCGGTACGTCAGAAACAGAAGTTTGAGTTAGAAAAAGCTTAGGTGGTATTTGAAGAACGTGAACCTCAATCAAGCGATTTGCACAAATATGCAGTATTGGAGAAAATCAATTTGCACTTTCATAATCCTCGCCCTGTGTGGTGAAAAATAATGAATTTAAAATAATATGAAATTCCACGAATTTCGTGGATTTAAATGACTTGTAGGCTAAATTGTCATTTCCACAAGTCGATGGCATATTTTAACTGCGCGGAAAGATGAAATTTAAGAAACACAATAAAAGTTTATTGGTAGAAAATTCTTGAAACGTCGTTACATAATACAGAAGACTTTTTTTTTTCTTTGATTAAAAATAACATAAACTACAGTGCCACAAGTGTCCCCAAATTCAGTACTAAGTGGAGAAAATTGGATTAGACGTGTTACTTACACTATTATATGGTAGAAGATAGCAACCCCCCTAGGCCTTTCCAGGAAGTTATAGACTCTGCTCTGAATACGACGATAGCGAGCATCCCGTCGTGAAGCTCTGTAGTTGAGCGGTCTACCAAGGAGACTCATCCGGGGTTGTGTAAGACGACCGCGCTTTTGTCGGAGCGTCAAACTAAAACAAATTACACAGGTACTCAAAGAAATAATTAGCGCCCTAGTGCTCATTTACACATAAATCAGAATCTAATCGGGAAACAATTTCAAAACAGCAGATGCTTGTGACAAGTATTTTTCAAATTTGCCGCTTTAATAAGTCCATTAGAGTATTCAATTTGGAGTCGTTTATAGGTATCTAAAGTCCAGCTCATTGCTGTCAGTCCACTCCCCTGTGTTAATTTTCTAAAATTCTTGGGTGTAAATCCGGATTTTCATTCTTTAGGGAGAAAACTAGGGGAAAATTGAATAACGATTTTTGAGGTTAACACGTTGCCAAAGTTTGGTGTATCAACATCTCACATTAGTTAAAAATTAATCAAAGTTTAGTTCCAAAAGAGAGATTTAAATAAGGATTTAACAAGTTTTGGCAAACTTGCGTAGGACGATTAGCTTCTACGCTTGTCTCAATTGCTTCAAGGTCAAACGCTTCTTCTGCCAACTGTTTCCGATAAAATTTCTAGGGGTTGTTGCCAACTATACTTTTTAATAAGTGGACCGATAGTAATGAGCTCTAGTGTACATATAAGAGACTTAATGTAGAAAATTTTGTTTTTAAAGAGTTGGCAGAACTAATTAGTCTGGCTGTCACCTGTTTCCTGTCAAGTTCTTGGTCAATTACGGATTTTACGATTCGTGTTTAATAAATTGCTGTGTGATAAACAAATGTATCAAAATAATTTAACTGTCCTTTGCGACCAACAATATGGAGTGCGGGCACTACCGCATGTAAAGTATGCAACCTCCCACTCTGGAGGATCAACAAACCATGCCGGTCTATTTAAATACCATTGAAAGCCAACGCTTTTTCAACAACTTTACATGCGATATTTAATTATTTTTTGTATTGTAGTTGGGTTGCAACTTCTTAAAATGTAATGCCTTAATGTAAATGTTAAATTTCAGCCAGAATACAAGCTGGTATCTGTGTTAATTTTTGGCATATTAAGTTAAATTTCGATAAAATCGTAAAGTTCTTTTTAGGGATATTTTTATGCAACTTGCAACTTTGCAAAATCCATGGATACTAAATACAGCAGATATGACAAATTCAATCTATTAGGATTTTTTGAATAAAGCTATTTTCTTGTAATTTACTTCGCGTTAAGAATATTTCTAAAAATTAGGTATTATTCTAAGAGAAGTTGTTTATAATCGTGTTTTAAATTAATTTAAACCAAATGAGGAGTTTTTAAACGAAAAATTTCCAATTTTTATTTTATTACATACATAACTTCTTTTAAGCAGTAATACATTTTTATTGTATAATAAGAATTGGCAACCAAAATCTTTAAATTTTTCAGATTTCATTAAGTATAATTTTATGCGAACTAAAAAATAAACGAAATCATTTATGTAGCAGGAATGAACAAAATAATAATATTTAATTATCAATAACACTATGTAACAACAAAAATTATTATGTTTTTTTTTTCATATTTATCGTTAGAGACTGACGAACTTTTTAACATGTTATCATTGGTTTTGACGAAATGTTATATTAAGAAAAAAAAATATTTTCAAAAATTTTTGTTTTCGCTGTTTGCCTCATTGCGAATTAAAAAGTTTCCACAAAAGATGTGAATTATTTGCGGATCTATTTATCTACATAGGGGAGTGTTATATAACAATTAAATAAGAAAAACTCAAAATAATTTTTGCGGCGAAATTTTGGGAATCGTATAAAGTCTATTTCGGCATTAAAATCTCCAAATTGACTATGTCAAAGGTTCTTTTTTTTTTGTAAAAATTGACCCTCGAGTCTAAAGACATAGTATTCGTGAGTCTTTGAAGACAATAACATTTACAAATACCAGTGTCTTTAGAACTTCAAGATCATTTCAGTAACTGCTATTTTGGGTTGCTGTTATTTTTCATTTTGCTAGCAAAAAGAAAAAGAACAAAAATTATATTTTGAATTTTTAACGTAAAACCGCATTTTTTTATAGTTTATTGTATTTTTAACGCTTTTGTATTATTTTATGAATATAATTGTTAATTTTCCAAAGCGAGAAACAAATGAATTTATAATTTTTCTTGGGGACAACTCACAAATAATATTTATATTCTTTAAAAGAAAGCTAATTAACAAAAAAATCAGACAAATATGACTTTTCTAAGTTTTTGTTACACAGTGTAATTAACAATCAAATTAAAAAAATATTAAAAAAAAAACGAAATAAGATTTTTAAGTTGAAATTTTGTAAGAAATGTATTCTGAGCAACTTTTCTTAAAAATCGAAGGACGATGTCCAACACAAAGGAAAAGTTCACTTTATTTAAAAACTCGTAGACAATCTATCATTTTCAAATTCTTTCTTCTAAAATTAAGTAACATAAAAGCTTATTCATTTAAAGTACAAAGCACTGTATTATTTTTTCGTCTAATCTGCAGATATTTCGATTTTATTTTAATTTTTATCGTCAAGCGACAAACGCCTGTAACATTTTTTTGCGATTTTTAAAATATCAAATTTGGAAAGTCGTTCGTTATTCGTTGGCGTTTTTGGACCACTAATTAAGCTAAAAGTGTCCTAAACTAAACAAATACTACTCAATGGCAGTATAGATAATACATATTAAAAGGTTTCAACCCAACCATAGTAAAAACACGGTCAAAAATAATTAAATACTGCATCTAAACAACGCTTTCAATGGTATTTAAATAGACCGGCACGGTTTGTTGATCCTCCACAGTGGAAGGTTGCATACTTTACAGGCGGTAGTGCCCGCACTCCATGTCAAATTTTAAATTGAATTTGAAAATCAAGTGGTAAGTCGTGGTTACAAAACCATTACCAACCGTGTAACATCAAAACTCTTAAAATTGGAAAATATAATTTTTTATTATAAAAAGGGTGCACATTTGAAAAAATTGTATAAAGGACTTGTTTTATAATGGCATTGGTGCGCCTACGGCTCGTTTTGTACACCGGGAACTTGTGCACCAAATTGGCCATTATAAAACACGTTCTTTAATAACAAGGGTGGCTACGAGATGTCAAAGAAATGTGCCGCTCATTACAAATGTGGGTTTCGATTTGTCAACTGACATTTGCTGTTAACCTCAAACATGAAGCAAAGTAAGTTTTGAGAAATAAACTGTTCTAGTTGTGGTTTACAACCTGAAAATCAAAAACTTGGACACAAAACCATAATTAAAAAAAAGTCATTAAAGTAAGTAACAGTATAAGTAATTTTCAAGATAGTTATATTCACTATGAAAACAAAGCGGCAAAATAGTGTACGACAGGAATTTCGAAGCCACCCTTGTTGCTTAGAAACATTTAAAAACACTTTGTGCTATTAAATAATAACGAATACGGTTTACTGCACATTCTGAACCATTATAATTCTATCAATAAGAATTTCTTTAAACTACGCGAGTACTCGGAACATTTTCAAACCAAAAACGAGCATTTATCACACAATACGATTTTAGGAAAATTCACCGAAAGCAACTCACTGAACTGCAAAATCGAAACCAGTTCACCAAAATTCCGAGAATTAAAGTGGCCAAAAAGGAGAAGTTGACACGGTAATTTTAATTAACGCGCTTGTTATTAATTTTTCCTACGACCCCATATGAAAGTGACATTTTCCACACGGTTAACATTTCCGAAAGTAAAAGTCACTAGTGTGATATGAATATATCCGCACAGACCTGTCAAAATTGACAGTTATTTTCAAAATACAAATGTAACTCCTGAATTTTTGTCTCAAATATCTAGACGATTCACTGTAAAACAACATGCATAATGGTAAAAATGAGTTGGTTAGGTCGTTTTTGATAAATCAGTTTTGACAGGTCTGTGCGGATATATTCATATCACACTAGTGACTTCTACTTTCGTAAATGGATGTACGAAAACATCAACCATCTAACTACGTAGAATTGGCCCTTTTATATGAGGTCGTAGAAAAATGACATTTAGAATAGATAAGAAATGAACTATGTATTATCAAGACTTATGGTTTCTTCCCGATGATTGAAGGCGCCTCGTGCATCTACTTTTACACTCGTGCGAAATTGGCCACTTTCCGCACTTGTTATGTAAATATCTATTACATAACTTTCAATGAAATTAAAATTAATAAGCAAAAATCACGGATCTATTTGCACGAAGCAAGCAATATTTTTTCCTGAAAGTGTCTCGTAAATTTTCTAAACTTTATGTTGACAAGATGAAAACAGAGGAATCAATCGATATAAAATATAGCTGCAATGACATTGTTCGGAACTGCAAGATACTCTAAGCTCGATTTTACGAGGTGTCCGCTTCCAATTTTATTAGATTGTCGGTACATAAAATAATCAAACAAACATATGTAATGGAACGAACCGCAAAATGAAATTGCGAAATTGTAATGAACAATCTTTTAACCACTGTCACAACCAGAATCAGCGAAACTAAATTCATAAATCTTTGCATTCCACTTTGTATCCGGAGGAAAAAAGGTTCGTTTTTTCCCAACTTCCAGTCAAGTATTTGATTATGATTCTCGCATTTGTTTCAATTAAAACCGCGAATGGATTAATTACATTTGTCATGGTGCCAAAATCAGATTTTACTCGTTCGGTATATTAACAAATTAGTGCAGAAAGAAACAGATATTTAACCCTTTAAGTAACGGGTGTTGATTAAGTTTCCCCTCTAGTTATTCATGGAAAATTAACGTATGTCGCACCAAACTATTTTATTGATGATTGAAAGTTAGAAAAGTTACAACTCCACTGAATGCTACGCCACTGGTAGAACCAAAAGCGACAATCAGCTGCGTTATGTAGAAGCCAACTATAAATTTCGTTTGAGTTCGGATTTAGTTCGTTTAATTATGACAAGTTGTATTAATATTTTATTGTCCTATTAAGTTTCCTGAACGCTGAGTTTTAGTAATAGAATTAGCAGCAGTAACATCCGCCTCAATTATTTTCATTCACTAAAGTTCAATCATCAGAATAACAAGAAAACTTTTCGATCTTGTTACTCCAACTATTAACAAATGTCATATTTATCATTCCACATAAAATTTATGTTTAAGAACTCAGCTTTTCCGAGAGAAAAATGTAGTTAATTGTAGCTTTCGTGGAGTGTATTTCTGAATCATTCAACATTCATCATTTCCTTTCCAGCGATATAATCGTTTTGGTGACCACCAATGTGGCGAAGAGGAAATGAGAGTTTACCTAGGCTATTCCAAATCCTGAATGATAAAAAGGACGAAGGTAATATTTTTTATTTTAACAGTTCTACACGTTGGAAGCTGCGATTCTCTTAATCTTTCTTTAAGTAGGTTTGTTCCTTTGGGTACTATCAACAAAAAACTCATTAACTCTAGAAAAACTCGTAATAAATGTTTCATCTAAACCGCCGGCGATAAAATTAAGTATTTTTGTTTACATCCCCTAATGTTACATTAAAATACTGAGCGGTAGCACCTCATTTAGAATGACGCAATGAAAATCCTATAAAGTTTAATATTACAATGTGTCCTAAAGTCGCTTACTTTCTGTACTATATGTTTAATATCCAAAGTGATTGTTCCGTAATGTAAAGCAGTAGTTGAAGTTGGTAAACTTTCCGGTCGAAGAGCTTAAAAGCCAATAATATGTAAAATATTCCGGGTGCTAGTAAATTTACGAAATCGAAGTCGTAATTTATTTACTTCCTTCACCATACTTGAGTCTGTTGGGATAAACATAAGATTTGTAGGAGATGGCCTATCACATGAGACACTCACAAATCCAGCTCGTAAGAAATGTTTTGCGTATTTTAGAACCATATTCGTATATGTTATATCCTACATGATCATACTATATTATTATTTGCTGTGTGGGGAAAGTTATTTATATTCAAAAAACATTTTTGTTCCCTCGAAACGGGATAAAGCTCCCGAGTCTCAATCGGATAAACAGAGGTACTCTGCGTTTAATGGGAGCACTATTTATCAGGTTTAAAAGTGTACTTAATAGATCGAGTTTAAATCCACTAAAACCAATTTTGCTCATTTCGGAATCATGTTTTTATAACAATTTTCACTTCACTTCACTTCGCTTAAATCAGTTTACACTTGACTTTTATGTTTGTCACACGTTATGCAAAACCTTGACTCTTTCACAATCTCGTTAAAGCGGGTAAGTGCTTTGGAACAGCATATGGTAAAGATATTTAGATTTTATCGAATCTGAAAGCCTATATACATACTTCTCACAAATTAAACTCGTTGCGCATAAAATAGAGCTGCGCTATGCTTTATTATTAATTGCTAGGGCGAACGTAAATTACAAGATATTTATTTCGTCCTTCATTAACGTCATTAACAGACATTTCGTTGCAAATTTCCAAGAAAAATTGCTCTGTTCAAATATAAATTGCTACGACGAAATTATTTCAGCAGGTGTGATATTTCAATGACAACCTACTCCAATTTGTGATAGACGAGATGCAAATGAGATTTTCTGTAACACCTAGTGACTATTTTCGTCATATCAGCGAAAAGTTCAAAATTATTTATCTTCCAACCTTATTGTCCAATTTCACCTTTCGCTCCAAAATAATGGCTCAGCCAGCACAAGTTTATCTCGGCGTCAGCTGATGATGATTTTATGACTGCTGCCACATAATTATGGTATGTATATAACAACTGTCATTTACAAACAAATTTCATAAACCTTTGGCTACTACATCACAGGAAGAATAGTCAAACAAAATGTTGGACACAACGTCTTTTTTAGAACAAATAAATAAATACAGCTGCTCAAGTTTTCAAACAGAAAAGAAGTTTAGAAATGAAATTTTCGCATCATTTTTCATTAGTTTCTGGGAATCTAAGAAAAAAATGAAAATGTTTGAAATGCAGAAACTAGCGATCTAAAACTATAAATAAAACAACACGTTATGTAATTTCCAAAGATTAATATCCGATTTTTTTATACTTTGTTCAAACCATCTTTGTCTCCGATTCTCAGATTCTCGAATTAGATTTTTCTTTAGCTTCTAGATTTCTCAGACTTCCAGGTAATTACTTCCTGGGGCTCTAGGATTTCGTAATCGCAAATAAAAACTCATGAAACCGGAAAACTGAAATTCTAGGAAAGAACGCAACAGAAAAGTCGCTCTGAAAATAATTTTTAAAGCTGTTCTACCCCTCAACTAAAATTCGTGTTTTGAAAAATATGCAACCCAACATACTAACTATTTGACACATGCCAATCATCTATAAGGGTTAAAATCGTCTGTAAAATTAGCATATTTTCTACTACAGTTCAGCAATTGCCTTGGAGTTTGTTTCGAACGTCCCCCGAAAATAATAAAAGAAATGAAAAATAATATAATGATGGCATAATAATAATATATGAATGAGAAATAATAAATGATGGCATGATCTAATAAACTTTATGTTTCAAGTGAAAAATGTTTCGTTAAAAATGTGTACAATCACAATTTTATTTTCAAAATTAGACTGTGCGACAAATTCAAATTAATTTTGAATGTGTTATGTAATCCAAACAAAGTACATACTCAAAGGACATCCTTACCTCAAAACCTTCACATTCTTTTTGTTATGTCAATTTTTAACATAAGTAGTTAAAAAAACATAGAAAAGAGATTCATTTTCTATTTTACTTATGATTTTAATGTATGTATGGTTATCAATATTTAAAATACATATAAAAAAACTAAAATAAAAAAAATTATATGCAAATCATAACTTGTTTAGCCGCCAACTTTGATACGAATTTTTTTACTCTTTATTACAAAATTCGATTTTTTTACAGTAATTTTAAATTGATTGTATTTGACAATGTAAAGACTTTTATTTTGGAAACAAAAATGTTTAATACTTACAAAGTCATAAAATTTTACTTTTAAAATAATAAAATAAAATTTGGTGGTGACTTGCACCACTGGCATATGTTTTATCAAAAGGTGGGCTACCTATAGAATATAACAGTTTTTTTGCTACTAAAACTTTGTCACGCAGTGTTTTAATTGATAATAAATTTAAATAAATAAGATTTAGATATTAGTTCATCTTGTCATTTCTTGTGCTTCTACACATCCGCTGGTATTTAATAAAATCAATTCCACCAAATATAAAAACGGATATTTGGGTACTTCCGGATGACACAAGATATTACAGGTAGGTAAAGAATATGTTCTAGAGTTATAATTTTTTTTATAAAATTGAAAAAACACTCGATCACGATTTTTTTTCGATAAATCGCTTATGCCATAAGTATATTTTTCTATGGTAACATAGAAGGTGGTGTGCGGTTGGGTCTTAATAATCTAAAAATTAGATGCAGAAGTTGTTTTTAATCTTAATCTCTTTCAATCGGCAATGTGAATTTTTGCGCTCTTAAAACACAAATATCTATTAAAATTTGTGTAGTTGTACTTTTGCCATCAGCCACTTATATTAACGTGAGTTTTAAAATTATGAAAGGCATCCATCGATCTAAAAGGATTCTAAGTATTACTGTGTATTAAACTTTAACACTAATTTGTTTTTACTTTTTATACGTGGACGTCAAAACAACTATACATTTTATAAGCACGAAAAATTAAAAAATAACATATCTTGACATAACTAAATATTTCAAAAATTGAGAGTTGCTACAGTAGCACAATTTGAGATATGTATAAGGACTAAATGGTCAAAGATCCAATAAAATGCATAACAATCAATGTATGAAATGCAATTACTCCGTTGTCATATATAGAATAAACTGTTTAAATGCAATGTTGTAATGCAAGTTATTAATTGAAGTCTACTTCAAGAGTCAAAAGCGAATTTTTTGTCAACAAAGATGAGTTTGATTGCACTAAATCTAAACTCAAAATACCACACTCAACTGAGAAAAAAAAGGTTCTGAACAGTGACTTTTTAATTATATTAACGATTGAAAATCACTAGCAATCGTTAATCTAATTATTAAAATGTTGACAAAATGTATTAAAATTTATTTTTAGAAATCTTGCATGAGGGTTAAAATGTTATTATATTCAGATGCAATCTTCAATTCTTGGTAAGAATTCGGTATAAAGTTGGGGTCCCAATGGTCAATCGCCGGTCGGCCGAGTTGTAGTCGTCGAACCGTGATTAGGATTAGAGACCCCCTGTTGTGAGGGGCTGTAAATCATGGCAACATTGAAGTGTTGGTTGCCGACTTTTTGAAAATTGGGAATCATTTTTACATGAAAATTTATTTTTTTCTAAAGAAACTATTCATGTGGGGAAAAAACCAAGGAGTTTCCCGGATGTAGAATAAAACTATCTATCTATCGAGTCGTAGTTCAAGCAAAAATTCCTAAAACTGTGTCCGTAAAACGACATGGCGTTTTTTCAGTTTTTATTTTTTTTAAATAAATTTATAAGAACATTTTAAAAATCAAGAAGTTTCCCGTGTACATTTCAATGTTATCTACACGTAAAAAAAAACAAAATTCCAACTCTTAATTTGAGGCCGTAAAAAGTAATGGCGTTTTGCGCTATTTCCTATGCACTTCGGCCGGGGTAGGACATAGCCTTAAAATCGAAATTAGAACCTAAATTGAGAGGGTCGAAGTTACAAAATAAATACAAATTTAAAAAAAACACAAATATCAATTTAAGTGCAAAAGTTCGACATGAAATACGTTCGCTGGTGAACTAATAAATTTTCATTACGAGTTTAGGAATCCCATTGATGGATTTTGCTGTGGAAACACGATTCTCGACTTCTTTTTATATAGATCAGGCATAAAAAATCACCGAGATTTGTACTTACCCTTGAAAGTGCGGTTAGAAAAACAATTGATTATTTGATTTGTCACTAATTCGATTTTGCACCCCTTTTAACATGATCACCACTTTCCCATTACTTTGTAAACTGGTAAATTACCGATAATACTTAATATTATTCGATGCAGAGAGGGTCTGTAAATATTAGCTCTTCTGTGATTGCTTCCTTGACCAATTCTACAAATTGTGTAATTCCACCAATGATATTAATTAAAGTGCAGTATTTGCAAAGATTTGAAATATTGAAATGTACTGGATCGAACGAACTATTTCCTGGAGGAAATTTATACCTGTCATTCCAAGTTCATCAATCTTTCGCTTGGAAGTCGTATAATCTCTCTAGTCGAAAGTCTAACAAAGGCAAATTGGAAAATTATTGACTTTGTACGACTCTATATACGTAACAATAAAATTCATTAATCTTAATTTTAATCCATCGATTCTGAATTTCGAATTCAAACTGTCCTAAACGAAAGAACAAAGTCTGATTCTGTTTTTAATTAGTATCTTATTTGTAAACACAATTAGCCACGTGGGAACATTTTCACAGAAGCCAATTTCTCGATTCTTTAAAAAAATAAATAAAACATTTAATTCGGCATCGAGTCTACAGACCCGGACACACTAAAAGCAAGCAAAGTACAATTTCCTCGACGTTTCGCAGTTTATTACCACTTTTTCAAAGCTCAATTACCTTTTCCGGAGTTTCAAGATGTTACATCCTGATCGATTAATTGTAAAAAAGCTCGAAATAAGAGCTAATAATTGATACAATGTACATAAACATTTCTAAAGTAAATAAACAATTTCATTAGATTTATATTTGCGTTAAATAATGGAGCGGATATCCCCGCAGTCGAGTTTACAAATTCAACTTCCATCATTAAAGAGCGGAAAATATGTAAGAAATATAGCCATATTATGCACGATATTATTGAAGTCCTTTGCACCCGCGTAAGTAAATTGATCAAATTTAAGTGCATCTAGACATTTCGTTTCAAACAGAATTTAACCACCACTTCATGCATGTAGCATACATATAAAGGAGTCAAGAAGTGTTACATTTGTGGATCTAATTAATGATTCCAAAGAATGCACTTTCAAACTAACGAAATCAATTACCGTCTTTAATAAGCAACGAAAGGAATAGTCACGTTTCCCTGAGTCAGTTTAAAATTCCAGAAGAAAGTACAGTATTCTATATCAGTGTAAATTTTTCCGCTTCTTAAAATCTATCGGAATAGACCTTCGGTCTATTGGGAAATTCACTTCTTTATTCAAGAAAACAGAACGTTAGTTGGACAGTAATAGTTAATTTCAATTTATTTACGTAAATTATGACTGTTTTCGAAAGGTCAAGCTGGCAAAAACATCAAATTTATCTTCGATTGACAAACACGAGTTCTTCTACTTGGATAGACAAACCGAAAAGAAAAGTTTTATTCATGTTGCCAATCCGTCATTAGATGAAATAATTCAAGAGCTAAATCCGTAAAAAGAAATTAGTTGGACCGTTTTCAATGGAATTCGCAAACGGCACTTGACGTCTGCCAGTGTGATCCTTGCAGATCCTTTATTCGATTCCTTGTTCTTGAAAGTAATGAATATGGCGTGCTTCGTCGCGTTCGTCTAACTTTTTCCTTCTCTCTTGATTTATCGAACTCATTTCTTCGCCGCGTCATACAAGTACTCTGCCTTCAATTACCCATCAATGTCCGCCACTGGTTGACTTGATAAAAACAGGCTGGCTCATGCAATTTTTAAATGCTTTCAGTTTATTGTTAAACATCAACGAAATTGTAAACATGTTCTCAATTTTTCAATTTTTGTTGCAATCACTGATTTTCGCTTTTACATAAATTGTACATCTTCCAATTTATAATTGAAATTGACTCCGTTAAAATTAATTAAACGTCTGTCGGTGACGTGCAGTTTCGAACGCAGGAGCAGGTAAATATGTTTCCCTAAAGAGGTAAACAATGTTTAAAAAAATAGATAAAGCCGTCGTTTTTACGATAAGAATAGAACTGTGAGACAAAAACGCGAGAATTCTTTCAGTACGTTTCCATTAGTCACATTTCTATTGATTCTTCATTACGAAAGACACTTGGAGTTAATGTTCCCGTTAAGAAACTACACGAAAATTCTATATTTTTCCAATATAGTTGGTGTAATCGGAGTTACACGAAAATGCGGCAACATGTTGCTTTGAGGACTTTGTAAAACTGGACGCTTTATCATTTTTAATTTAAGACATAAAGGTTTTAAACCAGCACAGTTTAAAAATTGCTTTGTTTACCTTCGTGTGGCGCCTCTTTTGTTGCCGTGTGAAAACGTAAAAAGATTTCAGACAACTCTTTATTGTTTACCTTTCCGGTGGAATGAAAACTGCAATTACAAAAAAACAAGCTTGCAGCTTTGCAAATTTCATTAACTTTTACACACCTAATTCTGTGTAATCTTGACTAAACAAAAAGCTTTTTCATTACAACATCAATTAAAGTAAAATAAGTGCAATTTAAAAGCGACGAGAGATGCAAAAACATATTAAGGTGTTTGAAGAACAGTAATTAAGATACATTTAGGAGTTTCTCGCCACTATGAGCTATTTCGAATGTATAATTAATTTACTAAACGACAACCCGCAGCAAACAAACTCTTGAATTTCTGATTCAACCTGAAACAAACTTAAGAGGCGGTGCTTTTCAAAATTGAACGTTTTAAAAAGACCAAATGAAATGAAATGTGCCATTAAATTGAATGTAAACAAATTATATCTGTTTGCCTGGATTGAGCACAGTTTATTTCAAAACACAAACATGAAATATTTACACTTAATACTGTACAATACACAGCGGTACATATTCACTGAATAATCCATCCAGCAAAAAATGACCGAACAATTTAGAAACTCAATTTATCGAATAAAAGTCGCTATTATTCAGTTCTATTCCGAGATTTTTAAACAAAACGCGTTCAACAAATATTAATGATCTGCATCTCTTAAAATTCCAGTTGACATTAATGCTGCAATAATCTTGTGGGCATATCTAGTCCGATCAAAATTCAAATACCTCGAATTATAGCCCCCTGCAGCAAAATTATACGCTACTATTTTTTCGGGAAATGTCATTTCCACGAGAGCTTTTTGAGGATAAAAATGGAAAAGCAAAACTTTAACAACTCCTAACGTGATTATGTTAACGTGTTCTAATCACGTTAACATGATTCAGTTAATTTATTCGTAGACTTGATGGAAGCCGCGTCAGCATCAACGTCTAAATTCGTATTTTTCTTAAAGCTTTACAGTCGGACTGTCAGTCAACTGATTCATTGTGCAATCAGCAGTTAGGCGAGGTAAAAATAAATCTCGGAAAAAGCACTTCGTTTTTGCATTTGTTAACATCCTTTGAACTTGAAATGAATTTAAGTTTAATTATAATATTTTAATTTTCTGGATCCTGAACATGATCATAAAGTATTTTTCAAAAGCTTGGCGTCTTTGGAAACAAAGCGAAATTAACTAATGCTAGAGCTGCTATAATCAGCTAATTAACTGAATTAGAAAATGCGATTAGGAGTGATGCAAAAATAAATACATTCTCATATTTGTATTTGAACACGCGAGAGAAAAATATATTAGTGTTGTTTTCCGGCTCCTCGATTTAGCTTTGTTTTGACTTTGTTCATACAGCACTCGAATCATCTTGGATTTGTATTTTAATAAAAGAGCGAAATTCCTATACATCCGCCGAAATGTATTGTCTTGAATTTAAAATTACCTACAGAAATACTGTTTTTGCTCTAACACAGTTTTTTAATTTGCAATTGATAATAAATTGGTCAGAAGTTCGGAGATGTCGTCAGGCAAAGATTATTGTATCAAAAAGTTGTCCTGAAATTTAACCGAGTTTCTTGGGAAATCACAAAGTTTATCCGATATCCCGTTTTTAGTTAAAATTTTTTAATTCCTGCTGAAAATGATAAATGAGAAATCATCATCTGTTTCAGACGCAAAATGATGAAAAATGATCGCGATTTAGTTTAATAGTGGTAGAAGTTATAAGTACTACCAATACGGCAATATTGATTGATTAAAGCATCAGAAGTTTTGAAACGCATCTATGAATTATGTCGTTTTTTTATGAATAATTGCAAAGTTTGATAAGTGTGAAAAAAGAAAAAAATTACCACAGGGTAGCAGCGTGTCCGTATCAATCGTTTTCCTGGAAGTAACGTGTGAACATTTGAAATAGAATTGTGGGTGTTGAGAAAAATACCCTGTCGTAGTCGTCGACGCGTCGCCTGCCATGTGCACCGCGACGACCGCGCGATCGGTAGCGACGTCGGCGTCGTGCGTCGGTGTAACGCGCGTTACACCGAATTGGGTACTCCGGGCACTGAACTGACCATCACCGTGACTGCCGTAACCATGGTGTCCGTGCGCCAGGTGATCACTGATCAGGATCTGAACATTCTGAACATTCTGAACAAAAGGCGCCTCTGGGCAGGGCGCGTGCAAACGAACGACGTCGGGACGACTGCACCCGAATAAGTAGCCATGCGCCGGTTCTATCATGCTACCTATTTGTCGAAATAACACCACCAGGTGCACACGTAAAATTACTCCGGGATTTAATACGCATTGTTAATTCTCTTTCGAAAGATAAGCTATTAATCACACTTGTCGCACCCGAGATGAGATTTTAACTCTAAATAAACAATGTAGCTTCAGACCAGGGCAAAGCTTTATAAATTTCAACTACATACTTCACTGCAGGAGCTTATCATTTTTTCAGGAACAATAAATACATATTTCGGGATAAGTGAGTTATTGGATCAGACCTCATCGAGCTTTGAGAATTTATACACCAAAAAACTACGATAAACACCGCTCTCGACAAAAATTCAGGAAAAATCAACAACAGCGGCAACATTTTTATGGAAATTACACTCCCCGATGTTAATAATAACGTAAATTGAATGAAAATGTAAATTATAAACGTCAATACCGAAAAAAAAATTGTTAAATTGGGAAACTGACCAAAACAAAACATTTAAAAATTATCAATAAACACTAACAACTTAATTCGTTTATAGGTTGCTATTTAGAGTTTTATTCAAACCAAATATCCCAAATGTTTCAGCTTCGGATGAATCTAATTTGTAAAGTGACAAACTAGAAATACCCATCTGCTTTGGTCTGAAATTATGAAAAATGATAGTGAATATTCGAGAGAAAATATATTTAGTTTATTAATAGTTCAAGTTTATGAATACTGTCTAAATAATTAGCCAAAGATTGATTACAGAGTTCACGGTTTTTACCCGAAGAACTTAATCCTTAAAATGAACACAATGCAAACATATAAAACAGTAAGAAAATAATATCATCATTTTAACGGCAATTTAGAACAAAGCACGTTCTCTGAAACGATTATTAATACCATATTTTAACGATAAAACACGTTTTGAAATAATTCCTGTCGTAATGAATCTATTTATTTTTTAATCACTCCATATCTGAAAAAAGTATAAGCAAAACGTAATGCATGGAAAGTCAACAAAGACCGAAATTTTAATGGAAATTGCTTTTCCCAATGTTAATAATTCTGGCAATCGGATCAAATTTAAATTACTTCGTTCGGCGAAAAATTGAAATTGTTAAACTTGCGAACTCAGATAGTTTTTGGCCGAATTATCAACAGAGGAATTGTCTTGTTAGAATTTTATAGAGAGAATAAAATAAAAAGGTCAACATTTATTAACATAACGTGTCATTCAATTACGACTTAAATATTTAGATCACTCGAAGAATAATGGTGGTACTCTAAAGTAATTCTTTGATTTATTTGATCTTCAAATTTTTAAGGGCGAAACTCTAGTAATGGTCTAAAACATCTATTGAAAAATGAGAAAAACAAATGGTTAAAGGTGCTACATAACAAAATATTTTTTTGGAAAAACGCATTTAATTTAAGTACATCTTAAAACTTTATGAATTCATTTTTATAGGGTAAGGTTAATTAACCACAACACAAACAAAAAAATAATTTAACGTAAGTTTTTTATCCGAGACTTTGTTGTCCAATTTCCAGATACGCAACATGAGTTTTAGTCTTTTTTGGCTGTTGAGCTTCTCTTCTGTGATTTTTATTATATCTTGCGTGTAGGTTTTTCATTGTATCTAGAAGTATCCATTTTTGTATCTTTACTTTCTTATAAGTTTTAAATTTTGTTTTTGCCTGGACACATACGACTATTTCGGTCTTCTTCTGAAAATTTTCGAATACAGACAATATCATTTGGATCACAAGCATCTTTTCTTAATTTCCGAGTTTGCTAACCACACAAAAACTTCTTGTACATTTTATAGGATATTAAAGTCTCTTTTCTTTAAATTTTTTTGATGCTAATAAGTTCTTGTTTTTTCTTTTTTAAATGCTCAATTAATTCATTAGCAATAACCACTTCTTTCTTAAGTTCTGGCTGAATATTTTTGTTTTTCAACACTTCGATAATTTTTTTGTTGTCAGCCTTCATTGCATTTTCTTTGCCCTCTGTATAAACGACCTTCAAACGCTCTTCCCTACGATCAGCTTCCAATAATTTAATTTTTAATTCTTCATATTTTCTATTGCACTCCTGTTTCTGTTCTTCTTTTTTCGACCGGCGGACACTGGAACTGGAGGCAATGAGGTTTTCGGTTCCATTTTTTTTGTTCTCTATATCGCCTTGTTCTTAATTTATTTAGTGCCCTTGTTCGTTTCTTCTGTTCTTCGCTCATCTCTTCAATTTTCCGCCTCTTTTTCGAATTATATTCTCGATCTTTTTGTCTTTTTATTTGTTTATCATTCTCTGTCATGTTTACACGCAATCGCCTCTTTCTGTCACGCTCGTATTTACGTTTTTCAGCGATAGTTTCTAGTCGTTTCTGAAACGAAGGAAAAGGGGGACCGTCCTTACAAGATATTTTAATATTTTTTTTTACCCATTAATAACAATTGCACACAGCGCATTATGTAATTTAACGTTAATGCACATCCAATACGAATTCTAATTATGTGCTATTTTTCTGGGTACATAAAACATTTTTTTTTTGACTGGCTAATATAAATAAAAACCAACAAATTGGGATTAAAAGAATTATCCATGTTCGTAGTTTACTATATAAAAATAAAAACAAAATTATAAAACGGAAAGTGTCTTTTATAGGACTTCAAACTTGGGAAATTTCAATAGGGACAGGGGACCGTCGTTACACTTTGAACAATTTGTTTGAAAAAATACCTTGAAGCCAATATAATAAATAAACCTTTTCAGTGTGATTATAGCGAAGTAATAATGTTGTTTATGACTCAGTCAAAATTTATTTCAAAATTCAACAACGCAGCAAATACAGGCGAAATACAGTAGACTTTCGATTATCCGAGCAGAAGTTGGTCCACATTAGCTCGGTTACCGTAATTGAAATTTTCGTTTCATCAACCCTTTTAACCCAATCTCAGTTTAAGTTTTTAGGCGACCCTAAGTTGGTCCACGATGAGACTCTTCGACACTTTTCTAAAAAACTACAAATCGAATGAAAATATTCAAGAAGTTTTGAAAACATTATATTATCTTAAAATGGAAAAAAAAATATTGGTTCCTTTTGCCCAGATCATAAAATTTAACTACAATCGTCCAGTTAAATTGGCAATAAAATTGTTTTACCTCGCAAAACGTACAGTAGAAAATTTCATCTTTTTAGCTTTACTGGAAATTTTGTTTCCAAGCTAAGTTTCTTTAATTAGAAAATAATATACAGATTCCATACATTTAGCGATTCATAGATTTTCAATTCAAGTGCAAAAATCATCATTTCATTTCTTTTTTATAGAAGCAGAACTAATATAAGCGTGTACATCTCGCTATTGATCTGGAAGCTGGTGTTTTCTAGCCACGTGCTCATCCAGTCCAGGAAACACTGATAACGTCATCGTTTGTTCAAAATAATTTCCTCGTAAATTTTTTCCAGAAACTTAAATACGGACAGAACAAAAGTCTCAGGTTTTATTTTAACTCCAATGAGGTTAAAATGTTTTGGTTTCGATGAACCCATAATTTTAGTTTGTCGTTTTTTGTTTTCCCTAATTTAGTTTACATAATTAAGTAACTCCTCATTTCGATTTGTTTTTAGTAACTTTTTCTAGAGTTATCGAACTACAAAAATTCACTGCACAACGTTGCATAAAAAGGAACAATTTGGCAAATTTCCTAAATCCACCGTATTAGCATTTTATTCATTTCTCCAGAAAATTAAAGTTAAATCTTCGTTTTTGAGGTCTGATTTTTCCCTTGTTAATAAGATGCTATTTCACGCTACGACGAACTTAATGAACACAGCTTTGTAGTTAAATATAAAAAATAATAAGCTATAATTTAAAAGTGCGAAAACTTATTATTACAGTCAGTTTGAAATTTACCGTAAAATCTCATATTTATGAGGGAAGGAAATGAACGTTTATTTCGGTCACGAAAATAATGTAATAAAACACTCGAAAAATAGTCTACCTTTTAATACAATGACACAACAAAGTGCGCAGATAAGTTGAAAGGTGAAAAATTTCAACTAAAATGAAAGTGACGTTTTTTTCATTCGGATGCTTTTGAATATATTGTTATATATTACTACCGCAATTATCCAAATTACAAAAATTTTTAGTGTCAGCGCAACAAAATTGAACTTACCTTTCGGGATCTTTATTGGATTTGGCATCTTCTAAGCTATTTTTGGTCGACGTATTTTCGAACTCAACCGTTTTTTTTGGTGGTTGAACACTAGCAGTGAGCAATGGTCTTTGGGATAAGGACGGCGAATCCGTTGGTGTAGGAGATGACGTTCCAGACGTCATGGTCTCTGAGACGATTTTATAGTTTTAAAGAATCTGGAAAAACGTCTGTGTTTACAAAGATTCAAACTGCTTTTAATCCTAAAAAGAGAATTTTATGTCAATCCGCAGGGCATCAATTTCCATGCCGCCTCCACCAAATTTGCTTGTTAAGGTCCATTTTGGCGATCATTTTTCGCTTCATTTCAAGCCTGTTTCCACATACAAAACGACGGCTTTAACAAACGCTTTCGTAAAAAATGCGAACATGTTATAAAGCTTATAATTTAATAGTCAATGATGCTCCATGTTTCACGAGTTTGTGGTCTAAACAATCAAAACGAAGAAATAAACTGACATGACATGGAGCTTAAACTTGATGGACAGATATGATCTCTACATTTCAGTTGTGAGTAATGGTGTAAACATATGTGCGAACTTAATTAAAAACTACTCTTCAAGTCTTCAGAAATCGCGTGGGTGAATGCCCTTGCCCTTTATCGATTTATTCTAAAAGCCAAAAAAGAAGCGCAATTCTACCATCTTCACCAAAGTTATATTGAAATCGTGTAATTTGTCTGTTAATAACGAGATGGCGTCTTCGCAATTCCAAACGGTTTGCTTGCATTAAATATTTCAATCACGTATCGTTGATATCGAAAAAGTTCTAACATGCGATAAAATGTTCAAAGTTTTAGTAATTTACTAAGTAAATAATTATGCTTGGAAGTTTTCTGCAAAATTTAGGTAACACCCGAAAAAATTTAAAATGTCGTCTCGTCAATGTTTTAGAAGTAATAAACAAATCCGGAATGCTCAATTGCGTAATTTTATAGCGACTTGGGAAATCAAAACAAAATGCATGGATAGATAGGCGGGAAATCGCGCCAGGATTTTAGGGAAAAATTATAAAGCAAACATTCGTTGCGGCTTAGGAAAGTGGGATTTATTGATTATTCAACATAAAACTGACTGTTAAAACGAACGTTAAATTTATTGTGAGAGAAATTTTCGCACGACTGGTTACAAAATATTATATTGTAATATGAACATTATCTTTAGTTAATAAAGTCAGGAATAATTCTTTCAAAACCGTAAATATTTTAATAACGTACCACCGAAATGTGTCAAATAAATCACTCAGTTTTTTGCCATCAACACTTTTAAAAACGTCGAAAAATATCGTAATGACCTATCCAAACATTCGTGTAGTAAACGAGAAGTCGTTAAATTTTCATCAATTTATGAACGTGTAAAAATAATTAAATTAGTGAATAATTTACTTCCTTAAATAAACCGTTTTGATTGAGTACTTTATAGATTAAAATTAGACATACATGTTGTTTGAGATAGTGGTGTATAAATAGTGAAATGGTTTGCTAAATTCGATATGGCCATGATTTAGTTCCGTTGTAGCTGACTTGGCACTAAATGCGAGGCAAATATGCCAGAAAACAATTTTTAAAAGATAAGATTTTTAAACACTCTATTTTCTACGTTTTTGGGAAAATCCGCGTTCTAAAATTAGCACTCTTTTCTAAGAAAAGCAAGCAATAAACACATGTTTTACTTTGAAATTATAGCTATGTATTTATTTGTATTCCTCCCATCTGAAAGTTTTCAGAGATCCTTGTGGGAGACTTTGTTAGCAGTGGTTAGGAACGTTATTGATTATTTAAATGGAGGAAACCGAATGAAATCCCTTCAATGTGGCTCAAAGATTAAAAAACAATTACAACATATTAACATTTATATTGAAGATATTTCTTCTTTATCAGTGACTAAATATTTCTGAGATAATTCAGCAACGCGTCAAAATGTCGGACAAGTGTTGGCACGTTGCCAAATTCTCTCCTAATTTGACGCCCTACACCATCCTATAGTCCCAAACCCTTAAATTCTGCAAAGAAAATAAAACAGCAACGTAGAAAACTGCGACAATATTTGCATATGAAGCAAAAAAGCGAACGGATCAGTTTCGTCGAAACAAACATTAATTAAAATAGGGAAAATGCACTGGCAAACTCATCCTTTTGAATTAAAGTTTTATAAGAGCACTAATTAAAATTTAACAATGATCCAAGCAATGAATAAAGTCGGTCAGGTAATATATGAAATGATAATGTTTCCCGGATTTCCGACCCTAGAAATAATTTGTCGAATAATTTAGCAAACTTGCGAAAATTTGATAACTATCTAAACGGCGACCTTTCTACATTACGCTTCACCCTTTAGTTTTCCACAAATTAACTTTATAAGACAAGCTTAGATTTATTGGAAACGCCCCGAATATTTCTATCGAACACATGCTATGTCATGATCAATCTAAGTTTGACAAATATGGGGATTATTACACCGTCAGCACTAGTAATAATTAGCGATGTTTTACTCCATAAACAATACAAACTATGCATGGCTTTCCAGCGTGATTTTCTATTCATAGAATTTTAAAAATTAATATTTGCGACTCATCATTGTGATAATTTTCAGTGAAGGGTGAAACGTGACTACACCAAACTGTGTTATTTTTTTCGGTGTGGATTAAAACTTTCCATAGAGCTAAAGTAAATTGAAAAACAATTAACTTTGAGAAAAATGAATATGCCGTTCACAGACTGGTGCGTTAATTGTAAAGCGACAAAGAAGTAATTTAATTGTGTTTACTCGCGGGTATAATTAATAATTGCCCAGGATAAAAAGAGGGATAAACCTTAAACGTAGCTCAGGAGATTTACATTAGTTTCTAATTGAATAAGAGGAAGATTATAAAGTGCAAGTAGCCAACGTTGGTAAATCGATTACACCACTACATAACTCAGAAGTGCTAACGATGTTCAATTTTACATTCTCGATGATGCATGGCTCGTTTACATCCTGTTCGTTTTATTATTCCATTTGAAATAATTTTTGGACGAGTGTTGCTTTGCACTTATCACGTTCCCGATATTTATGAATACAAAAATTTTATCCAACGTTCGATAATTTCAAACATATAATAGTGTTCACGATGTCCGAAGACAAGCATTTATTTGGTAATTTTTGGTTTGTCATATAACTCCAAGTTGACTTGATGTGCAATTGGCATATTAAAAATAAGTCCAAATATTTTTACTAAATTTGGTCACGTGAAAATCATTTTTATATTTTATATTGTGCTAAAGTAAATCTAAAATTCTAAACACACCCTATATGACATTTTGGAAAATTGATGTTATACATACCTCAACATGTCCTTTCGCAATCAAAAAGTGTCATAAAAAATACATTTTTGCTTCCACGTACACATTGGAAACAAAAAGTCATCTTAAAATTCTTTAAGGGATCCAAAAATGTTCCATTTAAAATAACAAAATTGGCAACTAGTTTCATAACATTCACACCATGTACTATAAAATTGATATAATTAAAATGTACTAAGATTAGCTTATCCACCAGTTGAGCTTAGCGCGTTCCATCAAAGATGTATTTTCCGATAAATTCCTGGTGAAAAGGGAGACTCGTTCAGAATTAATAAATATCGATCAATGTGTTGTTTCCATCGTTGGCAAAATAATGAAATTTCTTAGTTATAAAAGAGAAAACACGACATAAATTGGTAATTCTTCAAATGAAAGCAATTTAATAAAAACACCACGGTCTTATATTTAAAAATTTCTTTCAAAGTCTATTAAAAATTTCTGTACAGGTAACACTTAAAGTGCAGCGGACAGATTGGAAGGAAGTTTCCAAAACAAAACCTCCGGAAATGTCACGTTGATTAAAACTGGTTGAATACAGTTCGCCCAACTTTATAAAATAATTCAAAGCTGCGGTAACAAATTAATTAATGCTTTGAATGAAAGAACCGGTCCAAACGTAAACGAAAGTGACCAGAAAAGAGTTAATAATTATTTCCATCGCACTAAAATGGTTAGAAAAAGCTCCGTGCTTTCATACAAAGGAAAAAGTTTTTAGGTAATTCTTTCGCGACTGACGCAAGTGCTTTTATTATAGTTGAAATCCTTTGTGTTGAAATCAATAATACAATGAAAATGCACTGGTTTTAGCGTTGTGGAAGTAATTAGATGTTGATAATTTCATGATGCAGGTCGATGATGATTACGCACGAGATACATCTCAAGCAAGCTCTACAGTTCTGAATATACAATGAACCCACTTATAAAGGTGATGTCAGAAATGTCAGCAATCAGGAGGCTTGACCCAAAATTCGCTGCAAAGTAATTTATTTTAGTCGTGGTGTGTTAATCATGTTAAAATACTGCATCGAATTCTGCCTACTCATGATTAATCAAACACGTTGCGATTAGAATTGGGGAGAACCAGGGATAGGGAATATAAAATTACTACATAAATTTAGGTTTTTTGTCCGAGGGAAAATTGGCTCTTAAAGATTACCGACCCAGTCATGCTTTAAGAATTAATTAGTCTTGATTTAAGGAAACAGTGGGGTGAATTCAAGAGACTGCAGGTTTAAAGTTTATTGAGAATTATTAAAAAATCGTTCGGTCGAGTTGAATTAGTGAACGCAAAGTTAAAGTTTTAGAGCAATCTTGAGTGAAAAGATCAAGTAGAGGTTGTGCTTTACTCGGTGGCGGAAGTGGTAGAGGGCAATTTTTTTTAATTTACGTGGAAAAGCTGGCAAATGCTTAAGGTGTGTTTGGAGAGGTAAACATAGAGATGAGATTGCCGACTAAGGGAACTACTGTACTATTCACCTTTTAAGTTTTCATGAAAACTGTAAGGTAGTGGCGATTACGAAAGAGGAAAAATTCTTGATTATATTCGGCATAATCCTCAAAGTGATAAATAAATCACCAGCTTTGCTGAAACGTGTAAAGCCGAAGAACAGACGCTATGAACATTACGTTTTGGCACAGATTTTCCGCACCGATCACCGCCGATACTAACATTACTAATGTTAAAATCCTCACAGGGCGCGCATCCTTCACACTGCACAGTCTCCGCTTTTCCGAACTCTGCTTGCTCTCCCTCCATTTCAAATCACAGTTTACTACAATTTCACTTAACAGTAATTTATACTTTGTAAGCATTTCATTACAGCTGTGGCATTCTATTTTACTAGTTATCTCAATTCAAGTGTGGCCCAAACTCCGCTCTCCTTATTCGTTTCGTTCTACTTTGCATGTTGATTCTTCAAGCAAATAACACGTGAAAACTTTCCAGGAATATTACTTTAATAATTCACCGAGCGAACCGAATTAAAATTCTATGTCGATTTTGTTACTTCTCATCTGCCTCAAGCACCAAACGAAATTACTTTAATCAAAATTATAGAATATTCCAATATAATATCGAAAAAAGCGGCCACAGTTTGGACGGGCTCTGCCCCTTAATGTTGTAATAAAAGCCGAGATTATTGACGTTTGCGGAAAAATTTAATAACGCCGTGGTTCGCAACAACGAAACACCAAAAACACTCTTGGTGACATGTTGCCTAAGACCTATTAAGTTCATATGCAAACTTGCGGCGAGTAATCGATTCACGGTTTTAGCGGTCTTGCAATAGACATGTTCGATTGATGATAAATTAGGAAACATCAATGAGCAAACGAGAGCCAAGTTGTAATTTCCCATAACATTTCTTGAATAAATCAGAATCGAAGTGGTACAGAATTTTCGCGACATTCCAGCTATTTAAAAAAAAATATTTATTGATAAAACCAATTAACCACTTCTGACAATATGCAAAAGACAAAAAATCTCCGGAAGCACTAATCGCTTCACACGCACTCGGAGGTTTGTGATGATTTTTCTTAATTAATCATTGATCAGAAACTTCTCGATTAATAAAAAAGCAATAAAAAATCCAATTACAGTTTTTTACATTCTCTATTGTTCCGATTTCATTGTTAAAAAACTTTTGCTCGAGCACTGCAGGCAGCAGCTAGTTATTAATGTTATTATTTTATTATAAATAATAATCATAAAACAGCTGATTAAAATGTTTTTGTTCCAATTTTTTCTTATCACGGTTCGTTACTCTATCCTGTAAAAATAATATTTCTTTTAACCATGGCTTTTAATTATCGCAAATAAAAATAAAGTAAACTCTTTTATCAACAGAATAATAAGGAAGCACCCACAGTGTCATCTTCATGGCAGAAGTCCAGCAATTATACCAATTCTTTCATAAAAATTGCTGGGATATTTTTTGTTAAAAAGGAGTATCGACCATCGACCCAAAACCTTTTTCTCTTTTATTTATCCCCCTTCGTCCAAGCATTGTATTTATTGGTTTATTGACTTATTGGTAGAGTCTAAAGTAAAAAGAGAATTCAAACAGAACTAAGAAAGCATCTATAGACTAAAAAGAATCAATGAAAAATTTCAAGATGTCTAATATTTTCTCATGCGCCCACTACTTCATCCGACCTTAATCCGCCTCTGTCCGCTCTGAAGCCTCATTTCCACGGTCCGTTCTAGAGAGAACAGAATTTGATTTACGATGGAATTTGAGTTATTGCACCATATTTTGCGGTCAGAAAATTTGCAAATCCTATTGCACCCTTGGTTTACAATCCTCTGTTCCGATTCGGGCGGACAAGCTGGTTGAAACGCCGAACCAACACACGGACTGCTACATTTGGTGATAACCAAACAGTTTTAATTACTCCAATTCTTTTAATTTGAACACTAATTTTTTTTCATAATGTTAATAAGGTAAATAACACATAAATGTGGATTAATTTTAATAAATATGCTGATAAATGTAGATGAACATACTTATTTCCTGCATTGAAATGTACAGAATCATTGTATGAAAACAGGCGCGAATAAATGCAGGTAGGTACGTTTCTTATCTCTGTGAGTGGATTTACCCTTTTGAAATAACCGACAGGTCTGTATTTTTGTGGATTTGGTCAGTTATTACCTGAGGATTTGAATTTTTAATTTTGTTCTATGAATTAAATTTTCTGAATATTAGTGAAAGTTAACATACCAGACATATCCACGAACTAAGTAACTTGAAATATAAATAAAATAAAATAAATTTATAAACATTCTGTACTGGTTTAAATGCACGAACCATCTTGTCTGTTCGACGGACATTTCAACGCAGAACCAAGACAGAACGCACCGGACAGTTCAACACAGAACGCACCGAATAATTGAAATTAGCCGCTCCTTTGGAGAAAACTTCCAATAAACAATGCATTTCAGAATTTTTGTATAATTAATCTCGTTAAATAGGAATAAAAAAATGTTACTGTATTTCAATTGATTATTCCTGATATTATTTTACTGGTGGAGAAGTTATTTTAACATCAAGCTAAATATTGCAATGAAATATACAAAATTATTGTATGAAAACAGGCGTGAATGGATACAGGTATGTAGGTTTCTTATCTCTGTGAGAGGATTTACCCTTTTGAAGAAACCGACAGGTAGTATTTTTGTGGATTTGGTCCGACTTATTACCTGAAGATTTGAATTTTTAATTTTGTTTTCTGACTTTCTGACTTACCACGGTTTATATAAGAATTTACCTACAATATAAAGTTTACTGCTTTAATTGAACGAACTATCTTGTCTGTTCGACATCGGTTCGGCGGCATTTCAACACAGAACAAAACACAGAACGCACAGTAATAAAATTGGCCGCATAGAATGAACCTAACATATGAAATTATTTTGTACGTTCGAAAAACAGGGATTTTTGTATGCTTGGTCTGCGTTCTATGAATTGAATCTTTTGGATTTTGGTCAGAGATATTACCTGAAGATTTAAATTTTTAATTTTGTTCTATGAATTAAATTTTCTGAATATTAGTCAAAATTACCATAGCTGACATATCCACGTAATAAGTAACTTGAAGTATAAATAAAATGAAACAAATTTAAGAACATTCTGTACTAGTTCAACTGAACGAACGAACCATCTTGTCTGTTCGACATCGGTTCGGCGGACATTTCAACACAGAACCAAGACAGAACGCACCGGACAGTTCGACAGAGAACCGAGACGAAACGCAGAGAACCTAATTAATTTTTTTTAATTGCACTTCATGATTGCTGACAATTGATTGGTAAAAATGAAAGTTATTTAACATCAAATAGTAGCTGCAGTTTTCAGATTATAACTTTTGAAATGGCCAAAAAAAAGTTCAAATGATAAGATCTAAGGTCATTCTCAAATATCAAACATAACGTATTTGATCAGTGGCTATTTAATTCTCCTAAAAATTATAACACGTTGGACGAACAAGTTGGTTCTGTCCGTTCTGTCTTGGTTTTGTATTGAAATGTCCGTCGAACCGATGTCGAACAGACAAGATGATTCGTTGAGTTGAACCAGTACAGAATTTATTTAATTTCATTGATCCTTCAAGTTTCTTATTTCGTAGATATGTTGTGTAAGTAAATTCTACTAAAATCTATTTAGCAGATTTAATTTACAGGATCAAATAAAAAATTTAACTCTCCAGGTAATAAACCCAACTAAATCCATAAGAATATAGAGGCCTGTCAATTACTTCAAAAGGGTTAATTCACTTACATAGATAAGAAACCTACCTGTATTTATCCACCTTTTTCCATACAATGATTCTGTAAATTACAATGCAGGAAATAAATATATTCATCTGCATTTATCGCCATCTTTATTAAAATGAATCCACATTTATATAAGTTAACCTTAAACATTATGATAAAAAATTAGTGTTCAAATTAAAAGACTTGGAGTAATTAAAACTGTTTGGTTACGATAAAATGTAGCAGTCCGTGTGGTGGTTCGGCGTTTCAACCAGCTTGTCCGCCCGAATCGGAACAGGGGATTGTAAACCAAGGGTGCAATAGGATTTGCAAATTTTCTGACCGCAAAATATGGTGCAATAACTCAAATTCCATCGTAAATCAAATTCTGTTCTCTCTAGAACGGACCGTGGAAATGAGGCTTGAGTGCCGACATGAATTCGCAATTATTTTTTTTTGCATGCAAAATATACTAATAATTCTATTTATTCATTCTTTTATCGTGGCATCTAGAGTCGTGTTTTTATCCCCTTATAAACACTAGAATACGTTGCCAGAAGCCTCATGTTTTATTCTTCCTTTAGAATGTTCTATTCAATATTATAAGCTCTTGTGAATCTAAACATTGATTCTGCTGTTATCGAAAGGTGAAATACTAATCTTTTTGTGGTCATAGAAGTAATTATCAAAAATGAAGTATCCGAGAATTTTTCTCCTCTGAAAGCATTTCCTCAAAGGTTTCTTTTTGCTCGAGAAGTGGACTGATATTTGAAGCCCTTATAAAATTAATTAACATTAGTAGTACTATTAGTAGTAATTAAAATTATAAAGTCAACACCAAACTTGATAAACACGAAGCAAGCAATTTTATCAGTCGATTTGTCTGTTCAATTGGGAGGTTTTTACGTTAAGAAAAACTCTTCCTTTGTAACTTAACCAGACTATCCGGCATAAAACAATCATTAAGACTGTTCTACCACTCAACTAAAATTCGTGTTTTGAAAAATATGCAACCCAACATACTAACTATTTGACACATGCCAATCATCTATAAAGGTGAAAATCGTCTGTAAAATTAGCATATTTTCTACCACAGTTCAGCAATAAACCAGGCAGATGAATTTGCCTTGCCTTGGAGTTTGTTTCGCACGTTTTACTGATTTCGAAATATTATGTCCCTCGAAAATAATAAAAGAAATGAGAAATAATATAATGATGGCATAATAATAATATATGAATGAGAAATGATAAATGATGGCATGATTTAATGAACTTTATGTTTCAAGTGAAAAATGTTTCGTTAAAAATGTGTACCATCACAATTTTATTTTCAAAATTAGACTGTGCGACAAATTCAAATTAATTTTGAATGTGTTATGTAATCCAAACAAAATACATACCCAAAGGACGTCCTTAGCTCAAAACCTTCACATTTTTTTTGTTATGTCAATTTTTAACATAAGTAGTTAAAAAAACATAGAAAAGAGATTCTTGTTCTATGTATGGTTATCAATATTTAAAATACATATCAAAAAACTAAAATTAAAAAAAAATTATATGCAAATCATAACTTGTTTAGCCGCCAACTTTGATACCAATTTTTTTACTCTTTATTACAAAATTCGATTTTTTTACAGTAATTTTAAATTGATAGTATTTGACAATGTAAAGACTTTTATTTTGGAAACAAAAATGTTTAAAACTTACAAAATCATAAAATTTTACTTTTAAAATAATAAAATAAATAAAATTTGGTGGTGACATAACAGTTTTTTGGCTACTAAAACTTTGTCACGCAGTGTTTTAATTGATAATAAATTTAAATCAATTAGATTTAGATATTAGTTCATCTTGTCATTTCTTGTGCTTCTACACATCCGCTGGTATTTAATAAAATCAATTCCACCAAATATAAAAACGGATATTTGGGTACTTCCGGATGACACAAGATATTACAGGTAGGTAAAGAATATGTTCTAGAGTTATATTTTTTTTTATAAAATTGAAAAAACACTCTATCACAATTTTTTTTTCGATGATTTTTTCGATAAATAAAAATAAATAAAAGTATATTTTTCTATGGCAACATAGAAGGTGGTGTGCGGTTGGGTCTTAATAATCTAAAAATTAGATGTAGAAGTTGTTTTTAATCGCGGAAAATGCAAGGTTGTAGAAAAAATATTGTGTGTATTTCGAGCGCAAATTCAAATTGCCGATTTCGAGAAGTTGCCGCGCGACTTTAGACTAATTTTTGCGCTCTTAATACACAAATATCTATTAAAATTTGTGTAGTTGTACTTTTGCCATCAGCCACTTATATTAATTATTAGTTTTAAAATTATAAAAGGTATCCATCGATCTAGAAGGATTCTAAGTATTACTGTGTATTAAACTTTAACACTAATTTGTTTTTACTTTGTATACGTGGACGTCAAAACAACTATACATTTATTTCGCATGACGACAAATTAACAAATAACATATCTTGACATAACTAAATATTTCAAAAATTGAGAACAACCACAATGAATGTTTTCATCATTTTGGAAAAGTTTAAAAAGTTGCTACAGTAGCACAATTTGAGATATGTATAAAGGAATCATTGAAAATGTAAAATCATGTTTTGGGTAATTATTTTAACAAAGCTGGGGAAATTGACAAAACGCAGAAGTAACAATACAGAGCTATGCTGGTATCTAAAAATCAAATAGTTACAAGAGCGCTAAAAAGCTTTTAATCGTCTAATCTTTTTATTTCAACCTGACGGTCATGTATGGGAGACAACTCGGTGCTGACCTTTTTGGTCTTATGGCTACTTGAAAGAACACTCCACTCTGCTTGCGGCAAAGGACTAAATGGTCAAAGATGCAATAAAATGCATAACAATCAATGTATGAAATGCAATTACTCCGTTGTTGCAAACAACGAGTTTCCCGGATGTAGAATAAAACTATCTATCTATCAAGTCGTAGTTCAAGCAAAAATTCGTAAAACTGTGTCCATAAAACGACATGGCGTTTTTTCAGTTTTTATTTTTTTTAAATAAATTTATAAGAACATTTTAAAAATCAAGAAGTTTCCCGTGTACATATCAATGTTATCTACACGTAAAAAAAAAACAAAACTTCAACTCTTAATTTGAGGCCGTAAAAAGTAATGGCGTTTTGCGCTATTTCCTATGCACTTCGGCCGGGGTGGGCCAGAGCCTTTTAAGTATTCAAAATGACTGACGCCAAATTCTGACCGTTTTTTTTATTACACGAGTTTTAGTGAAATTTTCCAACCCGTAGGTCTTTTATTTTTACACTTTTTCTTGAAAAGTCAAAGTCATCGTCTATCTACCATCAATCATCAGTAGCTTTTAAAGAGGTTCAACGATGCCAACTTTTGTTTTAACTTTTTCAGAAAATATTTCTGATTGGAATCAATAAAAAACGAGTCATTTAACCCTTTGTATTATCTTAAAGCGTATCGTGTTTAATGATTACAAATTACAAATTATCGACTAAAATGTCGAAAATTTCATCAAGTTCATTAACAGCAAAAAAGCGGAGGTTTATCTGTTAAAAAGCTGAGTCGGCTTTGTGAATTAAAGCACTGAAAAAAAAATAGAAAAGCGTCGGGTTATTTATATGAACTTCACAAATAGAACCATTATATTGTTACGAGACACAACAATTTTTTAGATCAAAGCTAAATTTTCCCTTTGTAATTTCCCTTTCTCTATTTACTGATTTTCCTAACCGTTTAAAATTAGAGAAAGAATTGTTTCCTCTAGCAGTGAAACAATGCCCACAAACGCTTAAACATTCTACTAACAGACTACAAAAAAGATACACAAACTGCTCAGACTCCAACTCCACAAACTGTTGGTTTACGAAACTAGTTTAAACTGTTTAGTTTATATAAATAAGAAACAAAATACGATTTTTACTATAATAATTTAGCTGTTAAATCAAGATAAATATGCATCCCATTGCGTACAGGATTAAAATAGAACATTACAATATAGACCAAGTTTATGTACGGCTGTTCATGAACTTTAAAACCGACATTCTATCTTTTAATTGTTAGACAAAACAGTATAACACTCGTTAAAATAGATGAAATTTATTTCAGTCACAAACACGTGCGAGCGTTCCGATAAATTCTTGTAATTAGGATTGACTTCTTTTATTTATAATAAAACGAAGCAACTTTGATGTTTACTCAAGAAAACAAATACTTATTCCTCCAGAAGATTCAGTATTAAATGAAGGGAAAACGTGGAAGACGAGATAAGAATTATTGACTTCTCCCATTCCCTTATCAAATAATATTTTACGTTAAACAAACAACACATGGAATCATTGACTTAACAAATTATCGCTTTGTTTAGGAAAAACAAATTACTATAATTTTTACAATAGATGTCGGGAAAGATATCAGGATAATGAAATTTAAAATAGAAGACTATTATTTATTGCAAATTGAGTTTTTCAGGTTTGAGATTTTATTAGTTATCGATCACAAACGTAATGTTATTTTTGTACAGCAAAAGCCAACAACTGAATGTTTTATTTGTGAGCTCATTTTAAAAGCAAATATCACATAGTTATCATCTCTACTTTACGCTGCTACAGATGTTATAGTTACAACAGGCATGTTAATTCGACAAGTATACATATGTAAAAGTATACAGAAACTACAAATGATGGGAATTTAAAATTTTACGAACAAAAGTAATCGAGTAAAAATATTTACATTTCCAGTTATGACAGAAATAGTAATCAGTTTGCTGAATTTAAATAAAACACTCCATATAGTATTGCATTTTTGGATTTTTAACTAAAAATAAGATCAAGTTTAATACATTTTCGTAGTGGCGAATAAACGGCCACAAAACTTTTGAAATCTTTTTTCTTATTTTGCTTAGAATCCATCACTAAATTTTCCGCCGACTTACGAGCAACCATCACTGCACTGTTTTTCTATTAGAGTAATTTTTGACTTCTCCATCTAAATGTAAATGCGTCCAGAAAAACACTAGTAAATGGATGTTATCGTTTCTGTTTTCTATTTGTTGAATACAAAAGGAAAAAGGAAATTTGAGACGATCGCCCAGTTTCACGACTGAAATGTCACCAGTTTTGAGAAAAAAAGTTTGGATTTTCGTTAAAGATACGTGAATAAATTGGAATCGTGGTTCAATGCCAATGTCAATTCAATTCACTAGAAAGTTTGGAACAAACACGTCGATGAGCAACTGACCTTAGTGACAAAAAATGTTTGTCTGGTTACTTAATTTAAGAAATCCTTGGGGTAGAAAAACGTGAGTTTTAGAACAGTTTTGTTAGACTAATATTAATAATTATAATACATATTTACAATTTTTATCAAACACGAGTTGACAATGTAATGTAGCTTGTTAAAAACTCAAAACTCAAAGTTCCTAAATACAAAAATTACGAAAACAAAAAAATAAGTGACCCGCTTTAGCAAATTCTTAATCAGAACCCTATATTTAGGATTTAATGGCTTATTTAAAAAATCCGAATCAATCAGCCATATTACGATGGCATACGTATAAATAAATGAGCGATGAGAAAATCAAAAACAAATATTTAAGAATTTAACAGAAATTAATAGAAAAAAATTCAAGTTGAGCATAAGAAAAACAAAAACTGATTCAGATATTTGGAATGACAAGAAATAAACCTAAATTGGAAAACAATGAACTGAATCAACTGCAGAAATGGGGGAATAAAAGATCTGTAGAAGAGAAAATAGAAAATAGGTCATTTTAAATGTAAAAGTGTGAAGCAAGTGAAATAAAAAAAAATTAAATAGGTAAAGAATGTCGTGAATAAGAGGAAAATATGCAAACGATAGAAAATCTCTAAAATCAAGGACTTACTTACCTGCAACCGTGATTTTTCGCATTTTTCGAGCCAAGCTGTTGAATTCAGTTTCTAGGCCTGGAATAATAGGTAGTTTAATTGCCCGATCTGAATTTTGAATTTTTTGAATCATAAGAAACAATGCCGAGCAATAATTTATAGAAAATAAATGTAATAAAGATTTATTTGCCATCTAAAGCAATCATTAAGTACTCGGCTACTTAGTTGTTTCCACATTTTAGCAGACAAAATCACGTAATCAGCCCAATGTTGATTACTAAAAATAGTGAACAATTAAGTTATTTTTGGTAAAAGTGGAACTACTTGTTCATTTTATTTTTGGAATTGCGATGCTGTCTCGGACAGCATAATGCTAGCCAAATTGTTTAAGAAAGAATATCAAAATCCGCATAATTGTTGATATGGTTATCTTTACGCAAGAATAATGTACAAGACGAGTAACCTTTGACCGAAATCCTTGTTTCACAATACTAAAAAAAATGAAAATTTCCACAGCGTCAAGGGTGATTTAAAACAACATATTTTAAACATCACATTTATTATTGCAGACAGTGACAACAATACTTCAAGATCTATCATAATAGAAAAATAATTTTATTAACCCTGCTTCATTTCACATACAACGTAATTCTCTCACTCAAGTATTCATCACCCTAAAATTGATTTAATGATATGTAATGAACTCACTAATATAGAAGTAAACTTACAGGAAATTTCTATTAACCTATTAATACTTAATTAAACTGTTTCCTTAAATATTTTCAATAATTTATTACATCAGAGGTGATAAAATTGATAAATTCTTTTAACAGAAATACAAGAAATGCAGATCAATTTTTGATAAGCAATCCGGAAAGAGTCGCGTTTCAGAGTATGCTGCTAAGTTTCTAAGTTAGTACTCTCTGTCTTCTAAATAAATATTAAGTCTTAACTTTCCCTTACTTATATTACATTAAGTTAATTGTTAGTAAATTTTTCATAAATAAGCATGACTAGACAAATATTCGGTGTGACGTGAAGTAAGTATGGAGCCAAACCTTTGTAAAATCCCTTCGTTCGTTCATACTTCCAGGTTTTTTTGATACAATCCCATGTCCCATCGTAACAATGATGTTGATCTTGTAATCTCGCTCTTATGACTTGGTATGGATACGTAGCAGCGGCCGCAATCAATTTCGAAATTGCAGCGAAAGTTAAATATTCACCTGTGGTCTAACAAAACAAATAAATCAATAAAAACATACATATGGACCTTACTAGTTTATTGTCAAATGGAATTCCTCTATACCGATTGTACGACGTCTTCATTTCTTCGTAAGTCATAAACTGGAGAGCCCCATGAGTAACACCAAACATCCCCGGAATGAAACCCTACAAAGAGTACATAAGGAAATCCCTAGCCCTAACTACATTTCATTGAAACTGCGTTGCGTTTCTTGATTAACTGACCCTATATAAACCCCGTACACCTTCTGTTCTATATATTTTTACTAATGCATCTGTCATTCCTTTATAACAATCTTTCGTGGATAAGGTAGCTTTTGGTCCATATTGCAAACACAGCCTTGTTTTCACCACCCAAATTGGGTTGGTAACCAACAATGTCAACACACCAGCTTCAGCCGCTGCCAACATATGCAAACTTGGTCCTAGCGGATACTGACTGTCGCCAGCCTGAATCCAATTTTTTATCGAATTGTAACTAAAAAAAAAGTCATCAACCATAACCAAACCTAACGATAACTGCTTCAACAAACATTACAAAACAATTACAAAAGAATTGTTTTTCTGGCGAAATGCAAAACTTACATCACCGATCAAATCTTATTCGTTTCAACACTGATAACACCACGTGCACCGTAAACACATTTTAAGAAAATAACTAATTGATAAGAAATCGGCAATTTTGGAAAATAATGCTAACCAATCCGCGAGGCTCTAGGTTTGTTTTAGACATCAAATGGGCATCAAAGTGGCATCAAATGAGAAAAACGTGTCAGTAATAAACGACTTTTATGGAATTTCAGGAAACGTTGACACCGTTGGGATTTGAAGGTGTTTTGAAGGATGTTGAAGTTAGTTATCCTTGGCATTTTAAATGTGAGAAAAATGAAACTTACAACAAAAAATAGCATCCCCAGGCACTTCCTGAGCCCCAAACATTCGGAGCCACCCCTCGGTAGAGCCCTCGCACACCTTCTTGTTTAATAATAGTATAAAATGCGCTTGTTAAACTACTGTACTGCGGAATTGTCGTTCGACCGTCATTTACTACCAAAAGAGTTGTCTTTTAAAAAGTTGAAAGGTGTGGGGCGACCAAATAAAAACTCTTCAATCGAAGAAGTTTTTATTTGATCGCATGACACACTCAACTCACCTGCAAATCTAATTTTCAATAAGTCTAAAGGATGCAAAATGAGTGTGGAAATAGCTCCCCCTGAGATTCCTGCAATGAGGTGTTCATACTTGATGTGACTGAGGAGTGAAATCGTGGTTTTCGGTGCTGTCGTGTGATTCTTCATTGTCGAGGATTTTAACTGTACAGTGCCCGGTTCAGATGCCTCAATGATGAAAACGTCAACATCTTGAACTTTCACTGTAAATGGAAAGAGTTCCTGGAATTAGAACTTTGTAGAAGAAAAATCAATTTGAAGGTTATGTAATTTTCTAAGTGAATTGCTCCATTTTTGTTAAATAAAAATTTGGAAAACGACTCACGTGGATTGATTAAGTAAATCGTGTTATAAACACATTATTTACTTTTAATTCAGTGCATGCCACTTGAATTCCATTTAGAAGCACAGTCCAACCGATCACCCACACATCAGGAAGAGTTCTGCACAAGATCGACAAACGACAGGCGACAAGATGACAGCAACTCACTAGATCCAAATGCGCGTATGCGAAAACCCAAGTTCCGAGAGAAGATAGCGACGAGTTTCAACCAACAAACGAAAAACGCAATAAAATACTATTTTCAGAAACGAAAATAAAACATTTCCTCTGTTCAATTAAAATGGTTACTGAATATTAATAGAAACATCGTTTTTAAGAACCCTTTTTACGCCATGAAAAGTAACGCTACATTCACGCCAATACGTTGGTACGACATTTGAACCAATATTTCCTAATTTAAAACAGACCTCGTACTTTTAAGTTAATCAAACGTAAGAAAGGGTAAAAATTGAGCGATATTAAATTTAGCTTATCTAAATAAAATGACTCGTAAAGCCCGCCAATTTTAAATAGAACCAGACAACAAATCGCACGAATTTTGTGAAAATATTGTTTTTTCAGAAAACACAACCGCACGTCAATACACCGTACCCGGAAGATTAAAGAGTACTAAGTGGAAAGTGAGCCTAAATATGTATGTATATTTCAGAAATGTTTTTTATCACATTCGTGTTTTATTTGTTTAACTCAGAACCTGTTTCCTACTGTTTATTTTGTATTCGATATTAATTCAATTACGAAGCTCAACAGGTCAACAGAGGATCTGTAAATTGTATTAAAGCGCTAAATCATTCTTGTGTTAATAAAACAATCTTAAAAAAATTTCTTTGTCTTTACGTCAAATAAATTTACTATTTACTCTGATAAAATGCCATCTAAACAATTTTTATGTTAAAACCCCAATTTTCAGTGTAATTAAAAAAAGTTTGAAATTACATTTTGTCCACATTTCAAGATTAAATCCTCATCCTAAAAAAGTTGACATGTAGTAGAAAATGTAACATAGGAATCCACAGAAAAAACGAACGCACTGTATAGTAAGTAGTCTCCAATGCTTTCATTAGTTTGTGTAATTATCGCTACGACAAACTAAAATTAATTATGAATTAGATAGGTTTTTGATGCTAGGAACAAAACTTTCACTTTTATTTTTGTATGTATGTATTATTGAAAAAACATTTTATAATTATACACGTTCCAAAACTAAATATAAACAGTCAACAAGTTATATTAACACAACTTTACGGAATGATACATATAATTTTAAATAAAATTAATAACATTCAGCAATTTCAACCCAATTATCACAAATCGAAAAAGTATCACCGAGTCAGAGTTTTCTGTTCACTTTTTCACTTCTACCAGATTATTGACCATTAATGGTTCCAACCTGTCGCTTTGTCTCTTCTTTTGTCTCTTCCTTGCCATAAAAAAATAGACAGAGATTAATAAAATCACTACCGAAATAGTGGGAATTGTTATTACAAGTATTTTCTTTACTTTGGCTTTTTTAATATTTCCTTTTACTGTCTCTAGACACTGATTGTAAAGCTGTAAGTCATCTTCGGGGACTTGAATTATACAATCTGAAACACAATTCAAAGATAAGCATTGACACATCAAATCAAGATATCGATTTAAGAGGAAAAGTATGATTTCATTTACCGAGTTCACTGTTCGAGCATATAAAAGGCGTAAAAGTAATTTCTCTATTCTTAAGCCACTTGTTAATTTTCCAACAGTCACAAGGATCATTCTCGTCTTCCAAAGTCACATTAGTTGTGTCCAACATTTTCAAACTACAAAGTCCCGCGAAGTTTTTAGTTGTAACAAACATGAGCTTATTTCCTGAAATATTATATTTTTTCAAAGTAGGAAAAACACCGAATTCTGGGAGCTCATTTGGTTCTTCAGACATGACGTTACTGATGTCAAGATGAATCAACGAACTTGTTACAGGTTTTGTTTTTTCCACAACATCGGCAATATTCATGTTTAGATTCTGCCCTAAATAAAGGGACTGAAGAGAAGGGAGATGAAATAATACTGCTGGTAACTTTGTTATGGCATTCAGAGATAAATCCAAAGTGTGTAAGTAATCTTTTCCCTCAAATGTTTCCTTGTCAATGGCCGCTATGAGATTATCATTTAAGTACAGCATCTTTAGATTTGAATATTTTGTTAAGTCTTCTTTAGCGAGTTTGCGAATTCTGTTATGAGAAAGATCCACGATCTAAACAAAGATAAAGTAATTTCTGGGGCGTATTAATATCACTTACCTCAACATCCTTAGGTAAACATTGTGAAAATTTTGTCATATCTTTGTCATAACAGTCAACGGCTTTCATAGAATGGATTCTACTAACTCTACATTTTGATTCTCGTGTGCAATATTCCGCTTGTCCCAATGAAAAAGTCACACACAATGCAACTATCCAAATATAAACGTCCATATTCAAAACTGAAACACAATAAAATATCAATCACGCACTTATCACTTGTATTATCAACTAAAGATTTATTTGCTTCATTACTATGGTTCAGCTGCTACATCTTTGAGTTACTCTGTTCAATAGTTAAAACTTCATTCAGAACTCATTAAAATGTTATTAACACAAACTAAGAATTTTTCATATTGCGAGCGGCGTTGTAAAATTACTTACTCAAGACGGCAATTTCCACCCGCGTCAACTTACTTAACAAGAATTAGCTCATCTGCAATGTCAACAGTTCACCTCTTTAATAAATTCCGAATTTTTGACAACAAAGCTGATTCATAAATAGAACAATTTTGTGATAAGATTTTGATGAATAACATACCATTTTTTTCTGCGTTGAATTAAATTACATAGTAATCCTGCCTTTTTTATTTAATCACTACGAGCACATCCACTGTTCACAAAGCTGCCCACCAATAAACTTAACTGGCTGAATTGCATAATTAAACCAGCGTTCAAGTCTGTGTCAAAAACACTTATGACAAATTAAAGAACTACGAACTGTGTTTTACTGCTGAAACCGACAAAGACGCTTTTCTCGTAATTTAGAAAAACCATCATGTCGAGCAAAGATCGCGACCTTTTAATTATAAATACTCAAGTTCTCTTATCTATATAACTCAGAAGTTAGTTTTTTAGCTCTTATCGTTTTGTATTTCACCATGCTAGTAGATATCCACCTGTTTACCACCTATTTACTTATTTAAGTAATTTCGGTCACACTAGGTAAATTTTGATGTCATATTAAATACCAGATTAGAATCGTCTCTTTTTTACTTTTAATTTACTTTTTGGATTACTGATACACTGATACAGATAATGTACGCATTGAAGCAGCACTAATTTACATTCTATAAAGGGTGTAGCTTATTGAAGTAATAGAACAGGTGACGTCACTAATTTATTGTCAATTAAATTACTGTTAGTGAAGCTTAATTGAACCTACATTTTTAAGAACGGAAGATAAAGTCGAATCCCTGCGCTGTCCAGATAATTTAAACAAAAACAAAAAATTTGACAATTCATAAACATAAACTATTATAGGTAAGTCATTGATATAACAGCGATATTTTGTTTAAATGTTTTGTAGGAAACTTCACGAAATTTGAAACCGTCACGCCATAAAAAGTTGCAAATCTTGTAAATTCGCTCTTTGTGCCTTTTGTGCAATATAAAAATCATTTTTTTAAAATTATTGTGCTGTTTTCTGATTGGCTGATTTTGTTTTAGCCGCGGTACGGTGAAATCAATAATTGAACCGTGTTCATACTTATATGAGAATATAATTTTTGCATATCCAAGCTGGTGGACAAGTGAAAAATGTAAACAGTTAATTTCAAATGATGTATTAATACTATAAATAATTAAAAAGTTTAAATGAATACGCGGGGCGGGGCGCTGATTTGACTTTAGTACCCTCGGTACTGTGTTTCCACTGGTATAATTTAAGAATTTTCATGTTAATTACATCAAAGTAATTGTGACTTATTAAGGAAATGAATTTATGTGACATCCATTGCAATTTTCGGTCATCATTATTAGTACTATCGCGGAATCAAAATTTCGAACATCACTTTTTGACATGACAATGTGAAGCAAGCTTTATTGTCATTGTGACTGACATAAAAAGTAAATTTCTGACAATTGCTGTGTCGTTTATAAATTTTAAGGTTATAAAGACAAAGGACAGTTTACAATTTTTAAACATCAATCCATTTGATGTTCGAAATTTTGATTCCGCGATAGTAAATATTTTATCAGGCGTGGTATTTTGATATCGCGGTATTGTTAAAATTTCCCGCTTCTGAGACATAATTTCAAAGATTTCTCGAAACTGCTACTTGAGTAAAGATGTATAATCTAATATTATTATTAAAATATTGATTATTCTCCATATTTACCAAAAATATATCATCAAAATTCGAAAAATTTTAAAATTACGGAAAAGTTTTGAAAAATTTTACATTTTCCAAAACGGGAATCTGCCAGCGCTAATTCCAGAATTTAAATTTCCTTTAGATTCCCATGAGATTAAAAATTGATAGTCAGTTCACACAAATGGCATGAGCGTGTGAACTGAATCTTAATAGAAATAGATGACAAGAAGAGATTTTCTTTGAATTATTTTATGGGTATTTTTTGTAAACATGTAAGAAATCAAATTGCACTAAAATAATTCCACACCTTGTATTCGCTTATCAGTCGATTTGCTATCCCATTATTAATTAAAATTGCAGTCATAATCCCCGCCAAAAATTAAATGGACGCGCATGCGCGTCTTCGTCCAAATCCACCAATCCCAGCTCACCACGAATTTGATGATCTATGTTGGCGGATTTGGATAAGTCACTCACCGGTTTTCATTTTCCATTTAAAAAGTATCAGTAGTTCATTCCATTTTATATGAAAATCATTCGCAGTTTGTCATGTTAATAAAAATGTTTAAATTATTCGGTAAGTCATTCTATAATTTATAAAATTGTAGGTTATGTAAAGATAAATATTTTTCTAGTTCTGGCAGCCTGGTCAGCAAGTTCTTGGGCTCTGTACCCTTCAAGTTCCAGTGTGGTGGAATTAACACCTTCAAATTTTGATAAACTAGTGACACGGGGCGACGAAATCTGGATTGTGGAATTTTTTGCACCTTGGTGTGGACATTGCCAAGCTTTGGTTCCTGAGTACACTAAAGCGGCAGCTGCTTTAAAAGTACGTGAGGGTCTCAGTAGAATTGTCTCTATTTTTGGTTTTAGGGTGTCGTTAAAGTGGGAGCTGTGAACGCCGACGAACATAAAGAACTTGGCGGTCGCTTTGGAGTTCGCGGTTTTCCAACCATCAAAATTTTTGGAGCTAACAAAAACAAACCCGAGGATTACAATGGTGCTAGGACAGCACAAGGTTTAGTTGATGCAGCCCTCCAAGCTGCTAAATCCAAAGTTAAAGCTAGCCTAGGAGGTGGAGGAGGAGGCTCAACTGACTCTGTATGCACCCTTCAATAAAAAACAAGTAACTTATGAAGTTTTGTAGGATTCTGACAGCAAAGATGTAATTGAACTTACTGACAGCAATTTTGATAAATTAGTTCTTCAGTCTGAAGATATTTGGTTGGTGGAGTTTTTCGCTCCATGGTGTGGCCATTGTAAGAACTTGGCTCCTCACTGGGCAAAAGCCGCATCTGAATTAAAAGGAAAAGTGAAGATGGGGGCTCTCGATGCCACTGTGCATCAAGTTCAAGCATCCAAATATGGAGTACAAGGTTACCCTACTATCAAGTTCTTTGGTCCTGGGAAAAAGAGTTCAGATTCCGTTTCTGATTACGACGGTGGACGTACTTCTGGCGATATCGTCAATTGGGCTCTTGAAAAACTAGCAGAGAATGTCCCAGCACCTGAAGTGTTACAAATTGTTAATTCAAACACCTTCAAAGATGCATGCGACCAAAAACCACTGTGTGTTGTAGCTATCCTTCCACATATTTTAGATTGTCAATCCAGCTGCAGAAATGACTACCTTCAGATTCTAAAAGAATTAGGAGAAAAGTATAAGAAGAAGATGTGGGGGTGAGATTCATTCAAAGTGTGTATTTTGACCTCTACATTATTTTTTCTAGATGGATTTGGGCTGAAGCAGGCACTCAACTTGACCTAGAAAATGCTTTAGACATTGGGGGCTTTGGATATCCTGCTATGGCTGTGATTAACGCAAGGAAAATGAAGTATTCCACTCTTAGAGGAGCCTTCTCTAAGGATGGAATCAATGAATTCCTTAGGTAATGTAACTTCAACTTAATAGGGGCTATTCTGTATTGAGTCTGTTAAATTTAAAGGGTACGTTAATAGTCAGATTTAACGGTGCGGGGTTTAAATAGCTATTCTGTATCATGAAATAAACGTAGTACGTTAAAATGGAGAATTTTAACGTACGTCTGTTAATTCGATTGTGAACGAGCCCTAGTGATATGTTTGCGCGTGCGCATTTTGTGATTTTCACTACTGTCATCGCGAGAAACGAAACTAATGAGAATGAAAAATCGTAAATAATATTAAAAAAAATATTTGAACAATGTATAAACGTAACTGGAAACTTGAAATACGTGTTTTGGTCATTTTGGTCCATCATCAATATTTAGGAATGTAGAAAATCCTTGCATACTAAAAGTTTAGGTCAAAGATAATAAAATGTAAATTTATTTATTACCAAAACGTGCAGTTTTTTGCTTAGTTTAATTTATTACAAGTAGAACAATTATTTGCGAACATTACTTTGTTGATATCTTTTTGAAAATATTTTAATGAGTGTCCAAAATGCATTTTTGTAATTTTTAGAACATGACCAAGTCGCTATCTATTGTGTAGAGCTCTTAAATAAAAATCTAATGTGAAAATGTATTTTGTACTAATTACAACATAACATTATTATTTAATAATTTATTTAATAAATTATTTATTCGACGAAGAAAATGGCTCACTTGAATTGCTCAAACAAATTAAATTTCGTGTTTTATCTGAATATAAAAATTCATTCATCAATAATTAAAGTAACTTCAAATTTCATCTCATACATGTGATCTCTTTGTTATCAAAGATTTATCAAATGCATCAAATTTGATGTAATTGCATTTTAAGAATTCAACAAAATTCATCTTATTTCGTAACATTTATTAAATATCCACGAAAACAACTGTCAAAGTGAATCGAAAAGCACCCTGTTAAATTTAAAGGATGGCCTCGGCTTGCCTTTAAAATAAGCAGCTTTTTAACGTACTTTGGTTAAAATTTTAACGGACTTCGGTGATACAGAATAGGAATTTCACTTTAAGGGACCTTTAAAATTTTAACACGCCTTTAAATTTAACAGACTCGATACAGAATAGCCCCTTATTTCCTCTTTGTTTGTCTTCAAATGAAACTGACGTATTTTACAGAGATTTATCTTACGGGCGCGGCAACACTTCTCCAGTCAGAGGGCAAGAACTTCCAAAGATTGTTAGTATTGAACCATGGGATGGTAAAGACGGTGAACTTCCTCCCGAAGAGGACATTGATTTGTCTGATATCGACCTTGATAGCAAAGAAGAACTTTAAATACAACCACAAGACTAATTAGAATTAATAATGTTTTTATACATCCATTTTGTGTTTCCTTTTGTAACCTACTTCTAGTGTATGTAATATTTAAATGTTTGTATCATAGATTTTTGTTTAATTGTCGCCTTAATTATTTTAATAAACAAAATTTTTGTATGAGTGCAGTATCAGTACCAATTTCAATTTGAAGCAACAGTGCTGCCAACTGTTATTTTAAGTTGGCAGTCATTATGTAACTACAAATGTGACGTTTAAATTTTCAATTCTGTTAAAAATCTGTCGTCAATTTTATCAGTTCAAAGGTGAATGAGGTCGATTTAAAAGTTTTATCAAATCGCGATCACCTCATATCATCACTTATTTTTTTGATTTAGTAAGTTTCTTTGTAAAATGCCGTCTGTCGCCGTGCCCAAAACAGCCCCCAGTGATGAGCCAGTTGGTATCAACGCGATACTGTTGGGTCCCCCCGGCTCTGGAAAGGGTACCCAGGTGAGCACAACGCTAATATTTGATACTGTGTTAAAAATACAATTTCAGGCGCCCAAACTAAAAGAAAAGTATTGCGTTTGTCACTTATCCACTGGCGACATGCTGCGTGCTGAAATTCAGTCAGGTTCTGTTCTGGGGGCTAAACTCAAAAAGGTCATGGATGAGGGGAAACTCGTAAGTGATGATCTTGTCGTGAACATGATTGATAGCAACCTTGATAAGCCAGAATGTAAAAATGGGTTTTTACTTGATGGCTTCCCAAGAACTGTAGTCCAAGCTGAGAAGGTACATAACCTATAATATTAAACCTCGGTGTAAAACCTATTTTCTAGCTTGACGAGTTGTTAGAAAAACGCGAAACTTCTCTAGATGCTGTTATTGAGTTTGGAATCAAAGACAGCTTGCTTGTTCGTCGGATTACTGGACGTTTGATTCACCCATCTAGTGGACGTTCATATCATGAAGAGTTTCACCCCCCTAAAAAGCCATTGACTGACGATATTACAGGAGAGCCTTTAGTACGACGCTCTGATGACAATGCTGAGGCTTTGAAGAAACGTTTACAAGCATATCACACTCAGACCAAACCTCTTGTTGATTATTACCAAATTCGAGGCCTCCATCACCGCGTTGATGCTTCCAAAGCGGCCTCTGATGTCTTTAGCTGCATCGACAGCATTTTCACTAAAGCTCGCCGGACCAGAGCAGCACAGTAAATTGCAGTTTGCATTCTCGTTCAGTCAGTTTCATGGGTTTTTGGTGTGTCGTTGCTAATCATCAACTTGATTGAATTTTGTAAGGTTTTATTGTAAAGACTAAACGAGATAGGTTTATAAAATTTCTATTTTGTTACTCAATTTTTCAAGTTTTTTGTTGTCCATAAGTTCTATTTGTCATTATTTCTGAACATAAGTGGTTACGTTTTTCAATGATTTATATAAATAAACTTACTTTTTCAGAATTGGCGCGTTATTTTGTACAAGTTTTATTTAAAAACAAGACATTTTTTTTAGAAAGTTTACTTCAAGAACAGACACTAAACAATTTTCTATAAATTTCTGTAATTTTGACATTTTAAATCCCAAAACATTGAAATTTGGGGATTTTACTTCTTTTGACTTGTTTAATAACTGTGCCAAATTTCATAGTTTTAGAGCAAAAAACAGAATTTTTAGAAATTCGTATTTTGAAACAAATTTGAAAAATTTGAAATTTGAAATTCTGATAGTTTGAATCCTAAAACAATGAAATTTGCAGATTTTACTTTTTTCAACCCGTTTATTAAATGTGCTAAATTCCAAAATTTTAGAGCAAGAGACAGAATTGTTAAAAAAATATTTTCAGAACAAATCAACATTGTTCACAATTTTATATAAGAAAATGGCACGTTTTACTATTTTCGACTTGTTTCAATGTGATCAATTTCAAAATTTTAGAGTAAAAATCAACATTTATAGGAATTTTTACTTTGAGACAAACCAAAAGTTTCAATAATTAATCAACTGTAATTTCAAAATGTTTAAAGTCAAAACTATAAAATTTGCAAGATTTACACTTACAACCTGTTTATTAAGTGTCCTAAATTCTAAAGTTCTACAACATAAGACAATTTTTCTAGAAAATTTTCCATTGGATCGATCTAATACTCTCGACAATTTTCTATAAATTTCTGTAATTTTGACATTTTTAATTCCAAAACATTGAAATTTGGAGATTTTAGTCTTTTTGACGTGTTCAATAACTGTGCTAAATCTCAACGTTTTAGAGCATAAAACATAATTTTGAGAAATTTTGACTTTAAACAAACAAAAAATTTCAACATTTTTTTATAAACATTGAGACAGTTTTAATTCCAGTGTAGTAAAACTTGTAAATTTTATTACTTTTAATTTGTTTATCAACTGTCTTAAATTTCAAAATTTTTGGGCGAAAAACTTAAAAATTTTTAATTTGGAAATGAAGCAAAAATGTCCACCGCTTTGTATTAAATTTCGTAACTTTGACAATTTTAGTCACCAAACAGTAAAATTTGCAGGTTTTATTACTTTAGACTTGTTTATCAACTGTACTAAATAAATTTCAAAATTTTAAAGCAAAAAACAGAATTTTTAGAAATATTTCACTTTGATGCGAACCAAAAATTTCAACAATTTTCTAACAAATTCAGAAATTCTGACAGTTTCGATCCTAAAACAATGAAATTTGCAAGTTTTACTACTTTCAACTTGTTTATTAACTGTGTTAAATCCCAAAATTTTAGGGCAAAAGACAGAATTGTTACAAAAATAATTTTTAGATCAAACCAACATTTTCCACAATTTCTTATAAATTGCTGTAATTTTCACAATTTTTATCACAAAACAGTGAAATTTGCACGTTTTACTATTTTCGACTTGTTTGACTAATGTGATAATTTTCAAAATTTTAGAGCATAAATCAGAATTTTTAGAAATTTTCACTTTGAACCGTATCAAAAATTTCACCAATTTTTGACAAAACTACTTTTTACTAAACCAGTAAATTTTGCATGTGTTACTACTTTTACATTGTTCTTAATTACGTAGCTTAATTATTGCAAAATTTTATTTTGACGTGAAGCAAAAAAGTCAACCAGCTTGTAGTAAATTCGGAAACTTTGACAGTTTTAGTCCCAAAATAGTCAAATTTGCACATTTTATTCCTCTTTACTTGTTTATTAATTGCACTAAATGTAAAAATTTTAAAGCAAAAAAACTAATTTTTGAATATTTTAATTTTGAAATGAAGTAAAAATGTCCACCACTACTTTGTATGAAATTTCGTATTTGGCAATTTTTTGACCCAAAATTGTTAAATTTGCTGATTTTACTCTCTGAGATAAATTTCAAATCTTTAAAATAAAAAACGGAATTTTTAGAAATTTTCACTTTATTGAATTGTGCTAAATTTCAAACTTTTGGACCAAAAAACTTACTTTGACAAATTTTAATTTGGGAGTGAATTTTAAGACAAGATTTAGAAGTTAAAAATAAAAGAGTTGGGAAAATTTAGATAAGATTCTACAGAAAATCTCTACTTAGAGGTTCTAAGAAAAATCTGAAAGAATTTAGAGAATGTAAGTAAAATCTGGAGGTTTAAGGCGGCGATTTACCTCCAGAAAAATGTATGTTTTCAGACCTCACAAAATTCGATATTACTCCGTTGTCTGTGAAAAAAATCAGTTCAAATTTTGTGAAACTGCAGTTAAGATGGTAATTAATGTCGGGACGTTGAGTTTTTTTGAAAAAAAAGTAACGACAATATGAAAAAAAAATGTTGAAAATCGTTAAATTTGGCCAAGTTTAGAACTAAACATCTCAGGAAATAACATTCCTTTTGTAAAAAGCTCTTCGTCCCGACACAGAACCATTCTTTAACAAAAAGAATATCATGTTCGTTCCACTGTTAATTCTTTTATAATCATGTAGGATCTAATTTACATGAAGCCTGCATCGCCCACATTGTGGATAAATTGTGTACATCTTGGGTTGAAACCAACCCTCTGTGACCATGATGGTGGGGAAAAAAATAACATGTGTCCGAGAAGTGAGAAATTGTACGATAATAAACGACTAACTTTCTTTTCTTTGCTCATTTGGTCTCGAGATCGACTCGATGTCCATTCAAATTTAAAGACTTGACATACCTAAATAACGGGCTCAGCAAGTCACATATTTTGAGAAATTATTTAAACTAGACATTGTCACATTAACCTGACTGCAAAAACTATATTTTAAGCTTTGTTAATAAACTTGCAGTTTGATATTGAGAGCTCTTAAATATTGTCTTTTTGACAAATGAGAAAAAAATTATTGACGTTGAAATTCAAAAATCGTTCTAAGCGCCATGATATTAATTATAACTAATGAGATATTCACCAATACAAATTAATCAATGATTTTATTAAATTTTATTAAAAAATCGTAAAAATAATAACTAATTTTTTAAAAGTTTATTTATAAAACTCTTTGTTGGCGGGTTTAAAAAATGGTAAAATCTGCTGAAGATTGTTATTTTGCTTGCATTGGTTGTTCATATTCAATTGTGCCAATGCTAGCGAACATTTACAATACACCTATAACACTTTTATCAATTATAATAAATTAAAACAGATGTGATAGGATAACTTTTACGTTGTGTCAAAATTTGAAGAAATTACTTGATGTAAAAATGTCTTTGTTGAAGGTTGACCATTGGCCAAAGTGTCAGGAACAACAAAAACGATTTGTGTCTTGGCTTTATTTATGATTTACTAAGAATTTAGACAACATCAAGTTTTTCTGTTTGTTGTTCGGTTCATTCACAGTCCAGTTAGATAAGAAGCAAATTTTTATTTACATATTGGATTCTTTAGAACCAAGGCATACAGCAGCTCTTGACAAATACATCGCACATTCCACTTAGTTTTTCTTCTTTTACCTTCTTTCGGGTATTCGTTACATATTTCTTGCCTTGCAATTTTAATTTATTAAGGGATTGAAAGTTTTTTTTATCAAATATGGGCGATATTATTTAGAATTATTTTATTACATTATCTAATATTTCAAATTTTTGACTCTTAGATCGGTTTCTATGTTAAGTCTGTATACTATAACTTATTTTATAATTTTAAATATTTATTGTAAAAACTGTTTGGATTTTTACAAAATTGACTATTTTAAAGACCTGAAACCTTTATTTTTAAAGGCAGAATTTACGCAAACACGGAAGTCAAAAAACGGACTATTGCATATTTAAAAGGGAAATTTTTTGTTTACTCTTTTAAATTTTCTTAGAAACAATTTGGGAATTGTTTAGAAAACAAGTCACACGCCGACTGTCTTGTTTATATTGTTTACCTCGTATTGGACTTCAGCTGAGGTTTTAGGTTATATTTTTTTTATTATAGCCAACAAGAATTTTACTTCCAAATAAAAATTTAGATATTGAGAATTCCGGGCAATGAATGGATGGACGAAAAACATGTTCACTTTAAAAGAATAAATAGAGTTACACTGAGTTCAAGAATGTGATAAAGAAAGTGTTTAACAATTAATAACTCAATTTAAATATGAAAAAAAAAATAAAAATCAGTTTAACGAAAAATTATTTCGGAAAATTTGTGTTACCAAGAACGAAGAAGTAATTAAACTAGTTATATGTATCAGGTCTACTTTTATAATCGCAAACCAAATTTATCGCCGAACGTTTTGAACATCAAAATTTGAAAGCTTCAAATTGTTGGCTGGAAATTTTTTGCGGAAGACATGTCAATGCTTTCAAAAAAATTGCATAAAAAGGAAAACTGCTTAAACGTAAACATCGGATTGCAATTCCTTTTTATACAGGTTTCACTGTAGTTTAGAACATTACTTGAACAAATTTGGTACTCGAGCTTGTGAATTCGCATTGCGACAAAGGAATGCCTTGGTTTTAATAATTTCGGTTAATTTTATGTTTGTTTTTTGTTTTATTAAATAATTGGTTTGTTGTTGCTTTTATATTTTTGTTTTTATTTTTATATTATTATTTTTTCTATATCGCTGTCTCCAATGTCTACTCTTTCTGAGCTGTAGTCCAACTAATAAAATGCTATGCTAAAAACGCTTCGTTTGCCGAGTCTGACACAGCAAACCTAGAATGCTCTGGGTAAATCGCCGCCTTAAAGGGAGGAAATCTACTGATTCTACAAACATGATCTAAGGAAAATGTAGAAACGATTTGAACCCACCACAGCAACGACCGTAATTGGTATTCTTAAAAGTATACTAAACCACCCCTAGCTGATTACAGATTTTATTTAGTCGTGTGACAAAGTAAACAAGCATTTTGGAAAGTCATTAGCGACTCAAACGCTGGATGATGACAGTGAGGGCAAAGCCACGTTTGGCTCACCTCTTCTATTATAGATTTGCCAGAAGCAATACAAGTAGGAAAGTGTATTTTACATTTCGGGCACCGTGTCCTCCTAAAAGAAAAAAAAAATCAAAAATTCAAATAACCATTTTTCATTTTACCAATCAGATATGTATTCCCGACAATTGGAACATTTCACTTTATTTTGCCTAAGATCCTTTGGTTCATTTTTGATGAAGATGTCCCATGCAAGCTTCGTATATTGGCTTCTGGTTGTTTGATTCAACTATAAAAAATTTAACTTAATTTACATTTACTTTACAAGTGGATCTTACCTCTGGGAGATTTGTAAGTTTAATCAAGGCCTTAGAACAAACACCAAAGGAACGGTCCAAACAAGCTGCTAAAGCCAAGAGCGAGTATATTTCTAGAGGACTTAAGTAATGAATATAATCTTGAAGTTTGTACGCGGTGCATAAAGCATCATGTAATTTTCCACTATACAACTGTTCTTGAGCCAACATATAGTAATGATACGCTTCTGCTCCTTTCCATGCGTTTTCGTAGATCATGGGATCAGATGCCCACTCTATCAAAGATTATAAGTAAAAGAAACATACTTGAGTTTACTAACCCGAATTCGGTGTCTTCTTGTGCATTTGTAGCAGTCGCGCTGCATACACGTAATGTTTTTTCACCTTCAGCAAGTTCTTGCTCATATTTTTACTCTCTTGATCTGCCAGCTACAAAGAACTCAAGTCTCTTTGATTCATTAATTGTAAAACTACCTTATAAGCGTGTTCAGCAGCGTGCAAATAAAACTTTGCTTGTATATTCACATCAATCGCTGCAAAAAGCGAGCCCTGTTCCTCTAAATGTGTCGTGTATTTAATAAATAATTCCGAAATCTTCGTGATGTTGTATTTCTTCGCCAGGTCGATCGCCATGTCCCATTTATTGTGTAAAATGCAGAAATCTATCGCAGCGTTCACATCACGGTACTACAAGGAAGGATAAGTCTTGGGCTTTAAAAGGGCCGCTTTTACAAAGCAGATATAAATTGAGAATAGCATTATTCCTTAGATAAACCCTGGAAATGGGTTTTAACAATCAGTGGTAAAAGTGGGAATTGTATGCGTGTTTACTGTCATAATTACCATATTTCACTTCAAAAATTTTTGCAAAGTGCTTCAGACAAGAGGCAAATTCAAAAAAGCTCTATAATTTTGCATCAAAATTGGCGGCTAAAAAATAATGGGTAAAAAATAAGAGCACGACAAATATAAAGATTTTCCCGATAGAAAAACCCCGACTGATTAGTTGTTAATCAACGACAAATTTAAATGACTGAACGAGAGAGTATGAACGATGAAAAGAGGTGAATGTCAGACATTAATAATAATTTTAGCGACAAAAAAATATGTGATCGACAATTTTTCCAACTGTCGTGTAAGATATTTTCAAAATTTGTTTGTCTAATTTTGAGTTTTTTTCTATCTCCTACGTTCGGCCGTTTGCTGGTTTTATTTTGTTGCTCTGCTGTGCCTGTCGAGAATTAAAATTTATGTCGTTAAAAAATTGTTTAGTCTGCCATTTGTTGCATTCTGTCGTTGAAGTTATTAAACAACCAGGTGGAATCAATTAATTGCCTGGAGAATATCTTTATTGTCTTGATAAATATAACTTGCCGCCCGATTTTTTTATTTTACTGGGAAATAAAATTTCACGTCGTTCAATCTTTTATTTTGTCGTTCTATATAAATAGTGTCTTGCAACTAATAATTTGGTCGATTTTTCATTTGTTTCCATCGTTAATTTCATATTATACAGGGTGATTTTTTTAAAACGGCAGGCGTTGTAGAATTTTTATTTATGAACCGATTTCAAAAATTTAAAAAACAAATTAAATGGTTTTTAATTTACTATAAACTGATGATTTTAAAAATTTTCTAAATGTCTTAGTATCTTTTGGGCGATACTCAACTTTCTTATTTTAAATTGGAACCCATATATTTTTTTTCATAATTTGAAAGATATTAATTTTCTTGATTCAGAAATGTGTAAAATGTTATACTTTTACAAAAAATATTTAAAAAAAAAATATCAAAAATGAAAAAAATTAGGCAATGAAAGTTAATAAAATCTAGATGCGTGGTGTCAAATAACATAATATCGTTATTGTAATGTCAAAAAGCAGCAAATAACAGGAAAAACAAGTTTTCTTTCAACAAGATGGGGCTACACCTTACAATGCACAATGCATTTCTCGTAGGTGTCAATTGTGCAATAAAAAAAAACGGGATGGCGTTTCAACAGTATTTTAATTAAATTAGGTAGTTGTTTTTTCTGATTTGTAATTATTATTGTCTTTTGTTATTAATAATTTCAAAAAAAATGCCAATCCTTTCTGTTATTTGCTGCTTTTTGACATTACAATAACGGCATTCTTTTATTTGACACCATGCACCTAGATTTTATTAATTAATTTTTATTTATTGCTTATTTTTTTTTCAATTTTGATAATTTTTTTAAAAATATTTTTGGTTAAAAGTAGAACATATTACACATTTCTGAATCAAGAAAATTAATATCTTCCAAATTATAAAAAAAAATATATGGGTTCCAATTTAAAATAAGAAAGTTGAGTATCGCCCAAAAGATACTAAGACATTTAGAAAAATTTTAAAATCATCAGTTTATAGTAAATTAAAAACCATTTAATTTGTTTTTAAAATTTTTAAAATCGGTTCATAAATAAAAATTCTACAACGCCTGCCGTTTTAAAAAAATCACCCTGTATGTCGTGCTGAAAAATGCCACCCAAAAATAATGATTTGCATGTGAAATTTTTAATTTTTTTACAACTTTTGTTTTCTGATATAAACTTATCCAACAAATGTAATAGAGAATGTATAAAAAAACCAAAAATAACAGCAAGTTAAAAAATGAAATAAACAAAAATTATTAGAAAAATTAAGATACAAATACTCAAAGATTTCGAGGAACTTTTGTTTTCTGATATAAACTTATCCAACAAATGTAATAGAGAATGTATAAAAAAACCAAAAATAACAGCAAGTTAAAAAATGAAATAAACAAAAATTATTAGAAAAATTAAGATACAAATACTCAAAGATTTCGAGGAACTTTATTAAAGCAAATGAAGATAAACTCCAAATAGAGAATGTAAACGAATTTAAAAAAGATGGATGATCTAGTAAGTTTTGTACAAATGTGTAAAATATGTACGACTTGAAATTGCAAATTAGGAAAAAATCATATTTAAATTTAAAGAATAATAAAATAAATAAATTTAGTGAAGTGGAAGTTAGAAAACTTGTTGAATTCTAAATAATCTTGGATTGATAAATAATATCTGAAAAGTTCTAAAAAAGGAGGAAACTAAGAATATATTTATAGCCATAAATAGGTTAATATTATAAATAAACCTGAATAAAGGTATGTTAACAATATTTTTTCTATATTTTTTTATACTTTTCTTAATTTGACATAACAAAAAAATTATACGTAATATGAAGTTTTTGAGACAAAGGTGTTGTTTAGTACTTTGCTTAGATTTCAAAACTTGAAAAAAAGGCACTCAAAATTAATTTCAATTTATCGAACAGTGTAATTAATTACATCCAATTGATTCACTGAAGCTACAAAAGTCTGCTAGTACAGTCGCATCACGTGAATACGATTAGTTGTAGAACGAATTCTATTTTGAATTAATCTCAACAAATTTCCAAATGTCTTATTACTCAAACGGAACTTTCAAATTTCTTAAAAATCAATCTACAAACCGTTTAGAGCCTCGTACTTATGAAAGTTGTTCGACAATTTCCTCATCATCATCCGAATCAAATATTGGTACATCATTTATTAATATTTTGTGATTTTAATAATTGCAAACCACAACGTAAACCGTCTTTGTCCCGTTCATTTGACAAACAAAATTAAATAAAACTTGGGGAATTTTGTTTCCACTGTTACCAATTTCGCTAACCTAGACCGAAAAGTATCTTTTCCAATTTGAGACTCGTTTTTATGAGGGTGCGGCTTTGTGTAAAAGTCAAATTTCTTCACAATGCAGACCATAAATTGCGGTTGCAACTCGACCAGAACCGCACCGGACACAAAACTTGCATTTGGTGCCAAAGCTATTCGTGACACTAAACCCTGAATATTTTCTTCTTTTTTTTTAATAATTAATTTAATTTTACTAGGTGGTGTTAGGATTTATTTTATTTGCTAAATTTTAAATAGAAATCAGAAAAAAAAATTAATAAATGTCAGCAGTTCCTGGTTTGAAATCTCTCGGTCTACCTAGGAAATAATTTATGGCAGGGTTCTTTACAACCTTGAAACCACTGATAACACAGCTCAACAAAAAAAAATTTTTTTTGTTGCCATGAATATCTCTGCGGATTTCTATGTTTTCAAGGCCATAGTTTTCGATTGTATTCTTAAAGGTACTGAATTGACTCTGGTTTTTATGATTTTAGCGTATTTTATATTTTTAATAATTCAGACTTTGAGTCGGCTCTTCAGAACACGAATTATAATTATAGTGTTAATTATCATGTTAAAATTCACTTTTGTGACCAACACGTGACCAACAAAAGTTGGAATGCTTCAAGATTTTCAGTAAATAAGGGCATAAAAAATATAAAAGACGCGCTTATAAAATGCGTTTCATTAAAGTTTAACTTAAGTTTCATAATTTTTTTTTTCAACATCTATGTACATTAATTATCCATTCAAACGAAACAATTTGTAATAATTTCAAAAAAAAAAGATATTTGAGAATATATGTACTTGCTATTTCTTTCCCAATTTTACAGATTTTTAGTAAAATATAAAAATCAAGATTGAAAAAAAAATTAGAGCCAATTTTCCAAAACCATTCATAGTTTCGTGAATTGTTGGCAAAGAAGTATTCGAAACCACTCTTACATCAAGGGCAACAAAATCACTGTTGACCAGTGTAATGGTTGCGGTAATCGTTATTGCAGGGCCATAATAACGAGTCTCAACTTGGAAAAGTATACTTGTAAAATTGGTCACCATTTATACCAGGAATAATCGGCGGTATAAAATTATGCCTAGGATAACTACCCCGAGCTTATACAGGGTTTATACCTGATTTGTAAAAGCGGCCCTAAAAGTGTTGATTTTACCTTGCAATAAGCTTGAACAGCCTCCGCAGTCACTGCATTGGCGGCAAACATATCACCGATTTTCTTTAACAAGGGATCGCCCTCTGGTAAAATCTGTATGAACGATTCTAGTTTCTTGTAGTCCTCAAGATGGTAGTAACACTCTAGCATTTCTTCAGTGCTTCCCGCGAGCTCATAGTATTCAACCGCTGTTGCCCTGTACCACAAATCAGTAAAAAATCGCAGATTAATCAAACTGTTGGACTCACCAATTGTTAAAATGGATGAAATAATCTGCAGTCGAGTTATACGCAGTTTTTAGCAAATAATCCGGGGCTGACGCCCCGTTCTTCAGAATTTGGATGACTCTAAACCAGTCGCCTAATATTTGTCGCAGATTCAAAGCAAGATCACTAAAAATTTTTTTTTTAGAGATGTTACAAAAGCGACAAACGAACCTTCTATCAGCTTCCATGTAAATCTTCTCTGCCTCGTCAAAGTTCTTCAAGTAAGTTGCAACCCGCGCCTTTCGGATTGCTTCAGAGTTGATTTCCTTCAGTTTTTTAACAAATAAGACTTTTGAGTAGTCGCGAGAACGTACGAATGCAGATTCGGCCATCGGTAAGTTCATTTCTTTCAAAGCTGCTTCAGCTAGCAAACGCCACAAGCGTGGGTGAGGGTTCTCTTCTATGAACTGGGAGGCTTCATTAATACCGACTTTTTCAAGAAGTTGGCGCGTATCGCGTAAACTCTTCACTTCGAGCTTTATTAGGTGTTCTTTACTGTTGGGGCGGTCGGGGGATTCCATGATTTCGTCGAGGAGCACCGCCTGGATCTCGAGGTCCTAAAATGAACGGTAGGATTGTGATTGAGTTGTTTAAAGTTATTACATTGAAACTGCAGATGTAACCCGAGCATGACACGGGCTCTTCTGGGTATATTCCTTTGAAGATGTACATTCGTGTTTTTTCCATGATTGCCAACAATTGTGGGTTGTCGGACGCCCAACACATTGCCCAAACATCTTTCCTCTCTAGCTTGTTGCCGTCAGTTGAAGTGGAAGGCCGTCCAACGGCTTCAGAGATGTCCAAAACTACCATCACACCAGCGACGTCAATCACAGACAAGCGGCTATATATAAGATCGACAGCTAAGAAGACATTTTTCACATTTCTTAAACTTACGTTGAGTTGCAATTTATGGCAAGTTTATGGGGTCTGCTTGCAATTTTATATTTATTTGTTAGGACAACGTGAGGCAAGGCGTAGTATTGTAGTAATCCAGACTCGCGACCGATGATAAGACACTTTTCAGTGCACGCTATACAACAAGCAGGATCTAAAGAATTATGGGTGCTCACTGGAATCTTATCGAGATGCTCCAAGTCTTGGATTACTTCAACTGCGCCTGTAGGGTTGTCGTCGATATGAAAGGTTTTACACTTGGCGCGGTTTCCTAGGAAAAATTAAGTAAAAAACTATTTTATTCTAATTTTACTACTACCTGTAATCGTTGATGACTTGGGCGTCTTATATTGCCACACGATGAAATTGTTTTTCGACGTGACAATTACATGAGTGGAGTTCATAGTAACTGCAATGGGCTCTATGTCGACGTATTTCCCTACAAGACACATAAATAAGAATGAAAAATTAACGCTCGCTACTAGAAATAATAATTTTTTTTCATAAATGTTACATATGAGGTTTAGTTTAGATACCTGAGTGATCCTATATGAAAATTTTGAAAAAAAATGTTTGTCTTCTATTTTTTCTATACAGGGTCCGGCAACACTTGTGTCCACCCCCAAAATCGTCTTTAATTTTAAAGACAAAATTTTGAAAATTTGCATACGCTCACAGTTGACGATGCTCTAGAAGCTAACAAAAAATTGTTTTTTTATCACGGTTTGTTTAGCGTCGCGACGCATAAAAAGTATAATTTTTAGCGATTTTTGAGTTTTTGCGGAAATATTCGCGAATTCAATTTTTTCCAACATAACTGTGATACAAATATCTGAGTTTTGATTTTAAATCTAATGCAAATTGTGTTTAAAATTTGCGAAAAAAACGCTGTTTTATCAAGTTAGTTTTCAAAATTCTGACAGCGCAGCGGCAAACAACGTTTACACCAAAATTTCACAAGTCACTTCATTCAGTCTTATAAAGGTTAATTTTGATTAACACGGGCATGTTGCACTTTATGGACACCAGAATTAATTAACATTAATTAACATCGACAAAGCGACAATTTCACCAAGTAAGACTTTTGTTACAATCTAAAGCGAGCCAAAAGATAGATGTCATTTGTGACACAAGATGTTGACAGATGGGTGTAAACGTAGTCCGTAATGAAATTGGAAACTAACTTGATAAAACAGCATTTTTTTCTCAAATTTTGAAGACAATTTGCATTGAATCTAAAATTACAACTGAGATATTTTTAACACATTTATATTGAAAATAAATTAAATTAGGGGTTGATATCACAAACCCTCACAATTAACGAAAAATTACATTTTTTGCGACGACAAAACTATCAGTGATAAAAACAATTTTTTGCGTCAGCTTCTAGAGCTTTGTCAACTGCTTTTCAATTTCTAATTCGAATAAAATATTTATCTGGTAACTAGTCGTACTGTTCAATCCCTCTCAAAAATGGTAAAAAAATTTTAATACATGATTGGGAGTGTCCGGCTTCTTTTTTCTACTACCTCCAGCCTTAAAGGTTTATTTGGAAAAATTAGAGAATGACTCACTCACTTACTCATTCATCAAATCGGTGATCATAGTACCTCTTTTCAACACCTTATGGTTCTAAGTGTAATAAATTTAAACTTTTGCGACGCATAAAGTTTTATAAAAAATGCTACGATTTACATTAGACAATTGAACATCTTTTTGATCGACCATAGTTGATTTTTGCTTTATTTTTATGTCCAAATCTTACCCATGTATGTCAATTTCTAGGTTTCCAAGTATGTTATATAGTCATCCCATCTCCCCTATGAAAAATATTATCCCCTTTATAGTTAAGAATAAAATTGTTTGCATTGGTAAAGCAATATGCGGAAATTCGACAAAAAAAATGCGCAAACATACTTCTGTAAACTTAGCGAATCCGCCCAATGTCCTATACAGAGTGATTTTTAAAAAACGGCAGGCGTTGTAGAATTGTTATTTATCAATCGATTTTAAAAATTAAAAAAAAAATTAAATGGTTTTTAATTTACTATAAACTGATGATTTCAGAATTCTTCTAAATGCCTTAGTATCTTTTAGGCGATATTCAACTTTCTTATTTTAAATTGGCACCCATATTTTTTTTGCATAATTTGGAAGATATTAATTTTCAGGATTTAGAAATGTATAATATGTTTTACTTTTACAAAAAAATATTTAAAAAAAATACAGGTTGTCCCAGAACTCGCGCTCCAGAGAAAAGGGCTTATGAAGGCAACAATTCTGAACCAAAATTTCGAAACTATATTTTTTTAACTCAAAAAATAACCGAGATAAGACAAAAAAACTGTAGCCAATCCTGAAGCTGAACAGAATTTGAAAATTGGTAACTATGGACACATACTATCATCCATTGGTCAGATGAATATTAGACTCTCGCTGCCTAGGAAATTGGGATGGCCTTTTACTCCACTTCTCGAATAAGCTTTCGGGATTGGTTATTAACTTTTTATCAGTTCTTGAATACTATTAAACTTACTCAATTTTTGTTTTAAAATTTACCATCTGTATTGCTGTCGGCACCCTCCCTTGCTGTATGGGGTGCGAGTTCTGGGACACCTGTATATCAAAATTGAAAAAAAATAGGCAATAAAAGTTAATAAAATCTAAATGCATGGTGTCAATTGTGCAATGAAAAAAACGGGATGGCGTTTCAACAGTATTTTAATTAAATTAGGTAGATGTTTTTTCTGATTTGTAATTATTATTGTCTTTTGTTATCAATAATTTCAAAAAAAATGCCAATCCTTTCTGTTATTTGCTGCTTTTGACATTATAATAACGGTATTGTGTTATTTGACACCATGCACCTTTTTTTAAATATTTTTTGTAAAAGTAGAACATACCACACATTACTGAATCAAGAAAATTAATATCTTCCAAATTATGAAAAAAAATATATGGGTGCCAATTTAAAATAAGAAAGTTGAATATCGCCCAAAAGATTCTAAAACATTTAGAAAAATTATAAAATCATCAGTTTATAGTAAATTAAAAACCATTTGTTCTGTTTTTTAAATTTTTGAAATCGGTTCATAAATAAAAATTCTACAACGCCTGCCAATTTTTTAAAAATCACCTGTATATAGGACAGCATAATTTACGACCTATTACACTGGTCAACAGTGATTTTGTTGCCCTTGATGTAAGAGTGGTTTCGAATACTTCTATGCCAACAATTCACGAAACTATGAATGGTTTTGGAAAATTGGCTCTGATTTTTTTTCATACTTGATTTTTATATTTTACTAAAAGTCTGTAAAATTGAGAAAGAAATAGCAAGTATATTCTCAAATATTTTTTTTTTTTGGAAATTATTACAAATTGTTTCGTTTGAATGGTTAATTAATGTCCATAGAAGTTGAAAAAGAAAAAAAATTATAAAACTTATGTTAAACTTTAATGAAACGCATTTTATAAGCGCGTTTTTTATATTTTTTATGCCCTTATTTACTGAAAATCTTGAAGCATTCCAACTTTTGTTGGTCACGTGGCGTGCATAAAAGCGAATTTTAACATGATAATGAACAGTTTATTCGTGTTCTGAAGAGCCGACTCAAAGTCTAAATTATTAAAAATATAAAATACGCCAAAATCATCAAAACCAGAGCCAATTCAGTACTTTCAAGAATTAGTCAATTAGAACAAGTCAAATTACATATTCAGTTTTTAATTTTACAGCAAAAAAATTAAATACAGTGAAGTGACAAATGCACTGAAAACCGAGGTTTTTCAATTTTTTTTGCTAAAAACTAAAACAACCATTTGCTTGAAAAAAAATGTTAATGGAAAGTCAAAAGGCAGTAGTTTATGGTAAAAATTAAAACATACAGAAAAAAACAATTCTAATGTACTTTAAAAAAATTGTAAACTGGCTGCTGTCCTATATATAGGACACTGGGCGGTAATGGGTGTCAAATTTTTTTTTTCAATTCCAAACCAATCGTAATTTTATCAAAATAGGATTTACAGTATCTTGTCTATCAAAAAGTTTAAATCCCCGCCCTTGGTAAAGAGTCTTACCATCCACAGCTGTTCCTAAAGTGTTGCACAGTATCAATCCGTAATGTCCCGGTGCATCATCAGCTTCCGATCTTGTGACCAAGACGCAATGGTCACCACAACCATCCAGAGCCAATAAAATTGGTACGTAAACAACATGGCACTGGAATTAGTGGTAATAAATACTTTACAAAACGAATTTTACAAACCTGATTATTGCCAATGTCCCAAAAAGCCACACATATTCCGGGTCTCTGTGGGCGGCAACACGTAAAAACAACCGTTTTTTTGAAATAACACCATTTGTAATCCGGGCGAATGTTGGCGAAATAAACGAACGAGTCTACAGCGAGAGCAACCCTTAAGGATCCACCCTCCCAAACGCAACAAGAGATTGAGTTCCCGGGTACTTTGAGTGTTCGTAAATGCTGGAAAAATTACTCAGTTTTTTGGAGTTTTTGTGCGATGTTACCTCGCCGAAAGGATTGTAAAATTGGACCAAGTTCACTTCTTTGTCTTCGTTGATTTGTCGACCTGCCACGGCTAGGAGGGAGCCGTTATGATTCCAACTGCAGTGCACTGCGATCATTCTTGTATCCAAGATGACAGGACCTACAGAAATCGTTACAGAGAGAAGAAAAAGAATAAAACTCACTTATATCGCTTTCGTTTCGCATGATCTGAGCACGCCCGTTTTCATAGCAAATCGCTAGATTGGGGCAAAGGGCATGCATGTGCCCATTTTGACCATTGTACCAATGTAGACCCACGACTGGGATTAGTTCTATATTGATTTCATTACAGAAAACTTCAATCTGCATCTGGAATAAACGAGAATTAATTATAACGTATTGTGGGTAAATGGAAGAAAATACTATAAAATTTCCTTGGTTATCATACAAGTGGACTTGACCGTTTTTTAAACTGAATAAGAGGAGTTTGCCGTCTGGTGACCATTGAACTCCTGATAAGTAAACGTTCTTCAGCTCTTTGCCCCAAATCCTGTTTCCATCAACGGAGCCGACGATAACAGCGCCGTCTTCGTAAATTATGCAAATTTTTAACCCATCAGCGCTCCAGGCCATGCCCACGACGGTGGATTTTTTTCTGTTGTTGATCATTTCTTCATACCACGCGCCCTAGGGATAAAATTTTTCTACAGGAGAAATATTTCTAGTCTTTTTACCTTATACATCATCCAAACTATTATAACACCATTTTGATCACTCGTCGTGAGTTTTTTATGTGCCTCATTCCATACCAACACCTGGATACTCTCAGTGTGACCCTCTAAGGTCTGATTCATCGACAAATTACTTGACGCCGCCAAACCCCTTGTTTTTGCCCCAGTATCATTTTCATTCCCTGCAAATTACAATTAGAAATCATTATTTTCGTCTTATTTCACAAACCTGCGTCGAGTTTTAAAACTTTAAGCAAACCATCTTCGCCGCCAACAGCTATGTAACCATCTTCTTTATTCCAAGCGATTGCGTTGATTTTAGTGTTGTTAGGAATCGCAATCTGCAAGAAAAACTTAACAAAGCCTCTCAACAGTCAGTCACTCACTTTTTTACTCAGATAAATGAACATTTTTGGTGAAACTCAACGACTCAACGACTTCTTGAAGATGTTTGTTGTTGTGTTACTATGGTAACTTTGTGATGCTGACAGTACGCTGACAGCAGGTGGTAGTGACCTTGACCCGCGTGTAGGGTAAATTGTTAGTTGCCTACCTTGTTTACATAAATTAAAAACAAATCTAGTCGACTGTTGTTGACGTATGTCTTGATTACTATCATTTACTAACATTTGTCAACTTTTTGAGTCTCAGCCGACTAGATCGAAAAATGAATACATGAGTCCATATTCTTCTGAATACAAAAATGCAAGCCTTTTGTTTTTATTTTTGATTTTTTTTTAATATATCTTATATTCTCTACCGATTCTAAATATCTTAAATTTAAAAAATAGTTATTTGTGTACCAAGGCCAAAAAGTGTTTCTTTTTTGGCCGAGCCTTTTTTTAACGGCCGAGGCGAGGGCAAAATGGCACTTTTCGGCCGTGATACACGCAAGATTTTTTAGGCGACATCATTAAATTTACAAGTTAATTAATTTTTATTTATGTTTTATTGATTTAATCATTTATAACAACTGAATATTTGTAAATTTTTATGAATCCTTCAGAAAAGTGCATATTTTCACTATTTACATTTGCTGTTTCGGCATGTGTAGCTTCACAATTTATATGAATCAGGTTTGATGTGCTTTTTGATGTTGTTGCAGCAGCATTGCTAGACATGTTCATTTTCAATAATTCAACACGTCTTTGTTGCACTTTACAGCAGTTTGTCGATTTGATTTCACACAGATAATTATAAAATTGGGGGTAATGTCGGTATCTTGATGTAATATGCAAAACTAGGGATAGATGGCGCCACCATAGATCGACCAAAAATGTTTGCGGCCAGAAAAGACTTTCTTTTAGGCCGCTTTTGAGGCCTAAAAATTCAACTTTCAGTTTAAGTCGCCTAAAATAGTTATTTGTGTACCAAGGCCAAAAAGTGTGTCTTTTTTGGCCGAGGCCAGAAAGAAGGCGAGGGCAAAATGGCACTTTTTGGCCGTGTTACACACAAGATTTTTTGGGCGACATCATTAAATTTACAAGTTAATTAATTTTAATTTATGATTTATTGATTTAATCATTTATAACAACTGAATAATTGTAAGTATTTATGAATCCAAAAAAGTTCATATTTTCTTTATTTACGTTTGCAGTTTCGGCATGTGTAACTTTACAATTTGTTTTATTAATTAATTAATAACAATTAATTTTATGATGTTGCAGCAGCACTGCTAACCACGTTCATTTTCAAAAATTCAACACGTCTTTGTTACACTTTACAACAGTTTGTCGATTTGATTTCACACAGATAATTATAAAATTGGGGGTAATGTCGGTATCTTGATGTAATATGCAAAACTAGGGATAGATGGCGCCACCATAGATCGGCCAAAAATGTTTGCGGTCAGAAAAGACTTACTTTTAGGCCACTTTTGAGGCCTAAAAATTCAACTTTCAGTTTAAGTCGCCTAAAATAGTTATTTGTGTACCAAGGCCAAAAAGTGTGTCTTTTTTGGCCGAGGCCAGAAAGAAGGCGAGGGCAAAATGGCACTTTTTGGCCGTGTTACACACAAGATTTTTTAGGCGACATCATTAAATTTACAAGTTAATTAATTTTTATTTATGATTTATTGATTTAATCATTTATAACAACTGAATAATTGTAAATATTTATGAATCCTTCAAAAAAGTTCATATTTTCTTTATTTACGTTTGCAGTTTCGGCATGTGTAACTTTACAATTTGTTTTATTAATTAATTAATAACAATTAATTTTATGATGTTGTTGCAGCAGCACTGCTAACCACGTTCATTTTCAATAATTCAACACGTCTTTGTTACACTTTACAACAGTTTGTCGATTTGATTTCACCCAGATAATTATAAAATTGGGGGTAATGTCGGTATCTTGATGTAATATGCAAAACTAGGGATAGATGGCGCCACCATAGATCGGCCAAAAATGTTTGGGGTCAGAAAAGACTTACTTTTAGGCCGCTTTTGAGGCCTAAAAATTGCACTTTCAGTTTAAGTCGCCTAAAAATTCCTTTATTTACTGCTGCGCTGCGGTGGTGGGTTTTTCTCAAAGCCGACTGCGAATTGAAATTTAGTCACAAGATTTAGACTTTAGAGGCATTTTGTTACCAAGTGGTTTTTCAAATCCATTTTGCTGCAATTTTTATTTGAAGGAGAGCAACACTGGTTAATTGCTTTCTTTGACTCTTGTTAGTGTAGCAATTAATAATATTCTGAAATGTAATAATTTTATTTTTGCTTCTGAATTTTTTTCTGCAATAATAGTCACAAATCGATACAATGTATTTTTAAATCAACTTACTAAATCGTTGTTTCTTACATATAATACTGATAATTTCTAAAAATTAAGCTAACTGAACAGAATAAGAAAGTATGAGCACAAACACTTGCACTAAAAGTTTACTGATATGGGGAAATTTAATACTAAATGAAAAGCAAAGTACTATTAAAAAATGTTTGATTTTATAATCGTTCTATACATAACACTTTTTTAAAATATTATTGACATGCACAGTTTAAATGGCAAGTATCAATAATATTATACATTGTAGTATACCAAGTGACCATTTTATAAATATTACAAAGGTATAAAACTGGAATACCAAGCTAAAAATTTGGCACCTGCAACATTAATACAATTGAAAAAAATGATTTTAAATCAAAAAATGTATAAAGAACATTTATTTTAGAATGGTAATGAAAAACATACAAATTGATTTACAAAGACAAATGAATTAAATGGATTCAAATAAGATACAGAAATTTTTTACAAAAAAAACACAAAAATCTGTAGACTAATTGTAAGACCTAGTCGCTTAAGCAAAAACACGATTCTATGAAAACTAACATTACCTAAAAATCAAAAACATTTGTATTAACAATAATTTGCTTCAGTATAAAAGAATAAATATAAAGCGGACTCAAATTTTTAGTGCGTTTATGACTTTGACTTTTTAAATGGTTTACAGTAACTTGTACACAAAACCCCATAAACGTAATCACCCTCAAGTGGTTGGGTCAGGCCTGAAATAAACCACAATAAATATTTTTACCCTGTTGGCCAAGTCCAAGAAATTTGAAAACAATCATTTCAAGGCGATAAGTTTATAGGATTTAGCGGCACGGTTACTGTAAACTATTTAAATAGTCAAACACATAAATACACTAAACATTTGAGTCCAATATACATTATTAATACGTGTAAACTTATTGCAGATTTAATAAAAGAGCTGTAATCTTATTTGCACAGATGTAATAAATTTTATCATCTGATGATGATCCTAATAGATTAGTTATATACAACGACAAACTGCACATGTAATTTAAATATTTTACATATACAAGGAAAATTTACAGTTAGAGGTACTAAAAGATTGCAAACGTAGCAATTACTATACAAGTAATTTAATAGTTCATCAGACGCTACACCACCAGCTTGAGATAATTTGTACTAAAGTGCAACCACTCGATAGCTCGACTAGTCAAAAAAACAACTAACAATTTTAACTTAAATACCATGCTATACACGTGTGCACTATCTTTTCTTGTTAAGGAAGGCCTTCTTGTGCGGAGCCGGAGTATGAGGTCTCGATGATGGTCTTTTTCGCGAAGCGCCGCCATCTTGGGAACCATTACAACAAGAACACATTTTTTTAACACTGCGTCTAGCACCTCTACCACTTGGTGAACAGTCTAAATCGTCTTCGCAATGCAACTCTTCACAGCTTTCATCATCTTTTAATAAATCACTTTTCGATATAGCTACCGTAACTACTTTATAACTTCCATCACTGAGTTCTTCGTCGCAACTAGCACTATGACCGTGTTTGTTGCTACAAGACTCTGGGCTATGGCTTGAACTTTTCCCCAATTCTGTGCTTCCAGTTGTGTCTTCAGAACTCGACACTTCAACCGTCCACGTCTCAGAAGTTTGCTTGTGTCGTTCACCTTTTCGGCGGTTGCTGTACTTGAATTTGTACTTATTTAACGACGGTGGCGTGTTCTCTTGATACGGATCTGGCGAAACTGGAGAATTCAATGTCACATCAGACATGGACGCGCAATTCTGTAAAAGCGTATGATCGTCGCATGAAGAACCCGATTCGTTACTTGCACTACTTTGGCCGTTTGTTAGTTGTCGATTTTGATCATATCCCAACTCTGTTCCTGAAGGATGATACTCGACCGATTCGAATAAAAAATCCGTTCGCAAAGAACTCGAATTGTCGTCATCACTGAACAAAGTCATGCCGGTTTTATTCTCTTCTTTGATTTCTTGAGGTGGAGGTCTTTTCATGATGTCTTGAGAGGACTGGTCGAAAGATGGGGAATGATTCGCGTCGAAAAGAATATCAGCTTCGGGAAATAAGTCACTGGTGCTCGGCTCATCTACGCCTAAATCTTCGCATTCTTCAGATAACGACTTCTGGAGGCGCAACTCGCGTTCGAGGGCAGCTTGTTTCCGTTGCAAACATAACTGATGCATTTCTCGGTCCAGTCTTGGATTGCTTGTTTTCTTAGTTTTGTTTTGAAAGTAGGTGGCATTGCCTTGAAACTGCTTCTGCTCGTTATTGTTTGGCTGGAAAATACACAGAAATGTTCACTTGCTAGCCATTACTAGAGCGGGATAACTTCAAGCTAAATAAATTAATTATTAAAATTACAATTTATTCCCAAACACCAAATTTTTACAAAAAATGCTGACGCAATGCTATCATCATCAGAGCGATGATTAAACTAAAAACTAACAAATAATTCGTCTTTATATACTAAAAGCTTGTCGACGCGCACCCTTTAGCGCAGGTAGAAGGGAGTAGAGGGAGGAGTCTAAATGTCTAGAAATTTACAATTATTTACATTTTTAATTAAACGAAGACAACTTTCATCAATGTGGTGGTCATTGTCAAAAACATGTTGGGCAACGCTTGATTTTTCAAACCTTCCAAATTTGAGATGAGCTTGATGCTCTTTGAACCTTTTTAAAATTGACCTTCTTGTTTGCCCAATATATTTCTGATCACAATCTTTCGGTTTTTAGGATTACCTAGAAAACTTTGAAGGCTTGGACCCTTTGAGATCCAAACCCTGGAAAATTCTTTCCAGTCCCTTTGTCACTGAAGGTGAGTAAGGGATGGTGACAAAAGAAGTCTTCTCAGGTGTTTTCTGAAAAGTAGAACATTCATTGACCAATTTCTTAAATCTAAATTTTTTAACAATTTTATCAACAATGTTGGAATCGAAACCGTTACACCTGGCAGCATCTTTAATTAGTTTTAATTCCTTTGTGAATCTGAATTTGTTTAATGGAAAATTCAAAAGCCTGTAAACAAGAAAATTTAGACTTGCCATCTTATGTTGAGGACAATGATGGGAGTCTGCAGTGATGTACTGGTTTCCTTCCTATAAACATCAAACTCTAATCTGTTCTTATTTTTAATTACAATTGTGTCTAAAAATGGAAGTTTTCGGTCTTCCTCTACTTCGCAAGTAAATTTTATCGTTGAATAACGGTTATTTATTTTGGTTAAAAAGTCATCAATATTTGACTTGTTTGTATCAAAAATGGCAAAAATGTCGTCCACATACCTAACCCAGATTTTTGGAAAATATTCAAGCTCAGATTCAAGTTCCTTTTCAAAGCGGTCAGCAATGAACGGAGACAATGAATTACCCATTGCCGTGCCTTAATGCTGGAAAAAGAAATTCCCGGAAAATTGAAAAATGTTTTGCTTCATGCAAAGGTCTGTGAGTTGAATATATTCCTTGACAATCTCCGGGTTGAAATTGTTTTCAACTAGGAGTTCTTCCAACCAGAGAAGCGTTTGTGGAACGGGGACACTTGGAAATAGAGAACTTACATCGAATGAAACTAATAATTCACCCTCTTGCAGCTGTTCGTTTTTGATTTTACTGATGAATTCAAGAGAATTTTTGACTGCAAGGCTAGGCTGCTTTTTGGTTAAATTATTAAATTCATTTGTCAACCTTTTTGAAATCTGTGAAGTCGGTGCATTAATGGCCGAAACAATTGGTCGCACTGACTTCCCCGGTTTATGAATTTTTGGCAAACAATACAATTTTGGAACAACCGGGTTGGAAATGTTTAATCTAAACTTAAGCTGAAGGGTGATAAGGTTGTTACATTTTTTCAAAGTGTTAGTGACTTCTCTGATCATTTTGGGCAATGGATTTTTCTTTAATGACTGGTAAGGACCATTAGTGATTAGGTTGTTCACCCTTTCATAATAATCCTTTTTGTCTAAAATGACAACCTTATTACCTTTATCAGCCTTAACATAAAAACAATCTTTCTGTCTCAAGGATTTGATGATTTGGAGATTTGAATTCTGGACTCTACACTTTGACTGGGTTAAATTACGAGAAATTTTTTGTCTGCACGCCTCCCTGACAAAATGTTTAGTCGGTTCATTAAACCGGTGGATAGATGATTCTATTCCGGCAATAACTTCCTCGACATTTGATCTAGCAAGTGGCAAACTAAATTTTAAACCCTTGTTCAGCAAATTGATTTCATTTTCATTAAATACTTGAGATGAATGATTTTCAACAATATCAATGGCCTTCATAGGAAAACTTTTTCTTGAAATTTGTGTTTTGAGGTTTTGAAGTTTCTTCTTATGAGAGAAGATCTTCTTTTTAGTTTACAATCAATTGAAATGAACATTTTCCTTTGAAAGTCAGACCAGTGTTGAAATTCTAAATTATTAAGACCTAATGTTAGTTTTTTCCAAAGTTTGTAAGCTTGAATTTCAAGCTTACGAATAACAATGAACTCAGACAACGGCCCCATCCCCTCCTCCTCCCCCTACTCCCTTCTACCTGCGCCAAAGGGTGCGCGTCGGCAAGCTTTTAGTATATAACTGCCGTACTAAGCAAAAATGACCTATCTACATTTTTTTGGAAAATGGAGTTTTTGATAAATACAAACTGTTAAACCCAAGTATTATTATTCCAATAAACAAAAAATTACGAATATTCACTCTATGTAATGAAAAAACTGTTATGAATTATACCTTATCTGCATTTTCACAAAGTTCATTGTGCAACAAAAACTTATCTGGTAGATTTCAAGAATTCAATTTTATATTTGTCATTTTTATTTGGTTGGACAACGCTGTAATTACTTGTGTACGGATTTGTTGTTTGTTTAATTATTAAGTTAAGCAGAGTTTTTTCATGGTAAATTAAAATTACTTCAAAAAATGCCATTTCCATCATATCGGTTCGCGGATGCATTTTATGTATGTGAGCGACAATGAGAGCACGGATTGTGGTATTCAGGAAAACATGGAAAGTAAAAAGCTAGAGAAGAAAAATCATTTCACAAAAAAAGGAATTTTAAGGAAAAGAAGACGTTGCGACAAATCTTTAAGTGAACGAAACAAAAAGAAGCAAACTGCAAACTGTCAAAGACGCATGTAAATGTAAGAAAAACTGCAGAAATAGTGTAGGGAAAGACAGACAATGTGAAATAAATGAAGAGTTTTGGATGTTAAATTATGATAATAATAATAAGAATTGGGCTTTATTTACCTTCTTTTTTTACTTAGTTAATTGCCAGAAAGTGCAACTGCAGTAGTACAAATTAAATCAATAGGATTTTAACAAATGCGATAAGAATAAATCTTCTAAAACGTCAGTGATTTAGATGCAAATTAATATTTTTTTTACATAAACGAATGTTATCAGTTTATTTAAAGTAAATAAGCTAAATCCTCGTTCAATATTTACATAAGTTTGTAACGGTGAAATTCCAAAGAGACAAAACACTTAAATACAAAAAAGATTTTAAACAGGCTTAATTTGTCTACAACAACGGTCGATTCAAATTTAGATAATTTAATTTTTTGTTCATAACTTGTTAAAAAAAATTATTTCATTTGTTTATATACAATTGTTAAATTATCATTAATGACATAATGACAATAAAGTTAAACTATGGAGAACAATATTAATAATTATTTGATTTGCAGATAAGGTATTTGTGCTTTGTAAATGTGGAATATTTTGTTCAAAGAAACGCTTGAAGTGCAAAATTAACTAAACCGAAAGAAATAATTGAATGACAAGTTTAGGGTTATATTTTAGAGCGCTTTTAAAAAATATACTAGAATTTTGAAGTACAAAATCGTAAGGTAAATAGTGGAACCAAATATAAACGCAAATAGTTCGATATCTCAGTTTGAGCTTTTATGTAGATAAGCCATTTTTGCTTAGTGCGGCAGATAAGGACGAATTATTTGTTAGTTTTTAGTTTAAACGCTCTGATGATGATAGCATTAAAATTGGTGTTTGGGAATAAATTGTAATTTTAATAATTTTTCAACACCAAGAATTGATCCAATAAATTTTCTTTAAATAAATTAAAAAATAACAAGTGTTGAATAAAATGTTGATTACCTTCTCCCCATTATGTAAAAATTCCTCTTTGTTAGAAGATTCATTATTTGTACCTGCAGATTCCGATGGTTTACGATATCGTGGAGGCGTATGTGATAACATCGGTCCATTTGACGTGCAAGCTGTAACTAACACTGACTGAACCCGTTCTAACGTCTTTGCTGGCTCACCTAAAATCACATGTCTTAAAATTTTCTGTACCTAAGAACACTAGGTCTTTTGACAGGCTTACTTTTATCGTTCTCTGAAGCGATATTAAGTGACATCGAATTGTGCGTGTTGTTTTGTTCATCCGTCGTAATATCTTCTTTTACACATGAGGTCTGCGCTATTACTGGCGTCGCAATCGGTGTGGTTCCCATGGTCTTCTGGTATGTATGAAACACTTTCTCCGACGTATTTTCCGAATGGATGATCGACTCTTCAATTTCCATATTACTGACGGTGCTTGAAATACTGTTTGTACTATCCGGATGGGTGGTGGATTCAGTGGAGGAATTGCCATTATCCCTCGGCTGCGATATCGTTAAAAGCAATTCAGTGTTGACTCGGTCCGTTTCGTCGATTTTCTTCAAAGTTAACGGCTGACCTAGAGTAACAGCGGTGAGATGTTGAGAATTTGGCGGTAAGATAACTGGCGGTTGACCACTAATTCCAGCTAAATTTTGCGAAGAAATTCCCGAAATCGGTTGAATCGTTGAATATTTGACGGTGGGGACACCGGATTTGTTGCGATTTTGATTTAAAAAACTCTGAAATAATAGCATGTTGGGTCCAGATCGAGCGGGGACTGTGGCCAATATCTTGCTTCCACCTGACACCACGGCAATTTGTTGACCGCCTTTAACCATGGAGACAGGCATTATGTAGTTTCCCGGTACTAAAACTGCCGTATTCGGCATTTTCAGCGCTTCCCCGACGCTTGAATCAGCAATGATGAGATTCCGCGTCTGATTATTAGCAGTATCTGTTAAAATAAGTTGTCTTGAATTCGACGTGCTGTCGTTAGACTCGGTGGTCACAGTCTGTAAGTGGGATTGCTCTTCTTCTTGCACGGAGATTTGAACGACACCACAGGAGCTATCTTCGCTACCTACAGTTCTGTGATCTTCCATATCGACCTCGGAAACCATGCTACTGCATTGTCCGCTTTTTTTCGAACTGGAGTTTTTTTTCCGTTTTGAATTCTGATTGGGGTTAGTGGGAGGGTTGGAACGACGTCTCGGCGCGGGTTTATTATTTAAATCAGGAGAATTTCGCAACTGTTCTGCGTATTCGGCCAAAATATCGAAGATTCTTTGCGTGGTGTGTTCGTCTTCTTGAGGTTTCTGTTGAGGTTTTGGTATTGGCGACGCCTTCGACGCTTGAGTTGTCGTGTTTTTGACAGTTTTACCCTTTGAACTTTTCGACGAGGCTTTTGGAACGGTCGACGCAGGAGCTGGTGTTACACAAGGACTCAAACTTCCTTGAGACGTGACGCTCAAAGCCGGCGACGCCGCCGGCTGGAGATTACAGTAGCTGCTAACAACGACAACAGGAGACAACTGAGTGTATTTCTGACCTTGATTGACGTAAGTAACACTTATTCTTTGAGATGTCTCGGATGATTCGGACGTGTTTGCCTCAGCTGGTGTACTAGTACTGCTTCTCTCTTTGATCTGTTTGTACACCATATCAAATTCGCGAAGTTGTTCTAGAGTCGTCGAACTGAGGTTTGATTGAGGACTTGTGCGTATTACATTCGAAGGTATTTGTAGCACTGGTTTGACAATTCTAGCGTTTTGAACCAGTGTTGGACGACTCACGGTAACGCGAGTGCCTTCTTCATTGGTGTTTTCTCCATCGGATTGAGCGTCCGAGATTTTTTGTTTTCCTTGTAACGCAGCGGCTAACAAAGCGCTCATTTTACTGTGGATGACTGTATCTTTAACTAACGATATTTGATCAGAATTTGACGTGGCAATTCTAAACACTTGACCGCGTCCTGGGGGAATCAAATTAATAGTTTGTCCCACTGGCATTTGACGTGTGTAAATAACCCCACCCTGAATCGGTTGTATGTTAACTGAAGAGTTTTTCGTCGGTGTCTTTTTATTCGCATCTGCGTTAGTCACAGTTTCTGTGCAAGTGCTCGGAACTTCTGTCGTCTCTGCGTTATTTTGGTACACAGATTTTCCGAATGCTTGCTGAAATTTTGGTAGAGTTGACTTACAAATGAATTGCAGTATCGTTCCTTGACCAGCCGAATGAATATTCGTTGGTGTCTTCACCACCGCCCCCGCTGCCGCCGCCGTTGTCGTCGTCGTCGTCGTCAGAGTTTTCGTTGAATTCATGTCGTCTTGACTCGAGTTTTCCATAGTAGTAGTAGTCTTTGCTGGACTGACCTGGAATAACAAAATTTAGTAGTGTTGTTATGACTCGGAAAGTCTTACTTGTAGTTCTGATTGCGTGGAATTCGCTGGAACCTTGCTAGCTTGCGTCGTAGCTGGTCGTATGATTTGTTGCGATAAAATGTTGATTAAAGGTGACGAACGATTTCTCACACAATTGCTTTGTCCAGGTCTAATGATTTGTTGAGAAAGAATGTTGATAAGAGTGGATGGTTGCGACGTGCTAGGTTTGGCGGCAGAGGTAGATGCATGAGTAGTTGTAGTTGTTGTCGGGACTTCGGAATTTGAGTTGTGTTCCGGTTTATCCGAACGTGGTTGTCCAATTCTCTGAATGTGAGGACTAATTTGAGTACTGGTTTGCGTACTTTGTACGGGAACAGTCGATGTTGATCTTCCACCAGATATTTGGACTACATTGACGATATGATTCACATTGCTTGGCCTGATCATTTCGTAATCGTTCAAACCGGGCACGTTTGAAAGAACAGATCTCACATAGTCAGAGTCCAAAGAAAGTCTTTCTAGTACGACTCTAGGATTCATGTTGTTCAGGTCTCTTGGAATATCACCCTTCACTTTCTTGTCTTGATCATCGAAATCTTTTTTTGGTTTCTTCAGCCTATCATTATCATCTAAAAGCTTCTTTTGCTTACTATGGTAGAACTTTTTCATGTTTTTATTCGGAACAGTCTTTTTTTGTATATCACCGCGTTTTGAATTCTTAGAACTAATTTCCTTCAGTCTATCATTATCATGTTTCCGTGACGTTCTCAGAGCATACTTATCGTAGTCAAAAACACGATTGGTGTTTGACGAATTTGAATTTTTCATGTTTCTATATTTGCAGCACAACAGTTTTCGTGGTCTTCCGATTGCTCTCTTTTTTTTGAATTCGCAATTACAATTCTGAGAACCGCTGTCTCGATACGTTGGAATAAAGCTTTTGATGACTTCGTCCGACAATCGATGAAGTATGATCTTCAGTTCCTTGTTGCTGGTTGGCTTAAGTTTGTCCTCTTTCGTTGAATTGTTTTTTACTTCAATGTTTTCTTTCGTCTGAGGCTCTTCCACGATTAGAGGTTTATGTTGTTCGGATAAAGTTTTGAGCAATAAAGTTTGATTGTTCTCTTTGTGGCAATCAATCTTTATTGTTTCTTCAATGGTAGGTTTAATGTCTGCCTTGCCTATGCCATCTAGGGTTGGTTGGAGTGAACCTATTTTTATATTCTTAAGAGGTAATTTAACTTCCGGAACACTCTTATTATGAATATTGTTATTAGCACTTGGAGTAGTTTGCGTACTTTGTACAATTGGTGTTTTACAGTTGATCACCTTTTTACATGAATCACTTTTTGTTTTCACATCGTCGTTATTGTTATTATTGGTAGGCAGACAACAATTCGCGTTTTTTGAAGAATTTTCATTTTGTACAGAACCGTCGGTTTTTTCAATTTCTTTATTAGACAAAAGAGACTTGATTATGGAATTCTTGTTCAACTCTTTCTCAAGAGCAGGTGTTATTATGTTTTTTGACTTCGTTTCATCCACTTTTATCCTCTTTTCTGGAACAAACTCAGAGTCTGATCCTTTTCCACGTTTCAAATTTAACTTCAAGTAGTCACTAGGATCGTTCTTGGGTTGATCGTCAAAAAAATGTACCCGTTTTACTGGATTTAGTAGAGCACTGTCACTCTTTACAGTTACTCTTGGAAGTTTATATTGATCTATATTGTTAGTAGTTTGAACAGAAGTAGTGCTCTGAAAAGAACTCGTACTTGTATCACTTGGCCGAGCTTGTGATGGAGGCGGCGGAATTTTGTCAAAACTTGGAAAGCCTTTACTTGGTGCTATAGTTTCATCTTCTTTATTTTTGTATTCTTTCATAAGTTGTGGAGCTACAATATCGTTAATAACTAAATTTTTACTATGAGGTGAAATTTTACTATAATTAATATGGTTTTGCAATAATGGAGTCGCATGGTTATTATATGAACTCTGAGGTAGTGCATGCTTACTCTCCGACGACTTATATTCACGTAGTTTTCTACTCATTTCTAAATATTCCAAAAGAGGCATACATGATCTTTCGTTCGTCGAATTTTCATGAACACGTACAGCTGTGCTTTCGTAACGAGCTGTTACTTTGTTCTTCACCAAATTTAATGTTGTATGAGAGACGTGGTCGTGTTTGACTGTTGGCCTCTGTTTTGAACTCGTCGGTTTTTGTTGAACATATTTTTCTGTAGGAGTTTCCGGTTTACTTCTTCTCATATCGGACGTGACACGTGTGAATTCCTGCGTAATCATATTATGCAAAAAATTGTCACCATTATTCGTCTTGGAATAAGAGGAAACTGTGGAAACTGGACTTTCCGCTTGTATCCTTTTATTAAAGCCGTTTCGATAATCCATCACTTCTTTCGGCTGTTTATGACGGTTGTTAGAAAAATCGAGAGCTCCGTCTGATGAATTCTTCAAATCGTTGTTAACTTGGTCCGAAAATGCCTCCTGATGCCGTCTGACCGAGTTATGACCGAATTTATCCAAGTATCGGTGGTATGCGGTCAGTTGTTGATAACAAAAATTCAAGTCGATTGCACCGTCTTTAGAAATCCAAGGTTGACTAAAATCGTAATTTTGAGGGTCATCGTAATTTATCCTCTTTCCTATCATAGTTTGTCCCCCCACTGGATGCTTGTTTCTTTTAACATTATGCCTGAACATCCTCAGGGTTTTAAGAGTGTTGGGATCAGATTTTGGCTGTGGTAACTCTGGAGGCTCAGGATTGCTGTTTTCAATCAAATTCACAAATTTCTCGTCAGCGTAAAGGAAGCTTTCATAACCTCGCTCGATGCCCGCTAATTCATCGACTGGTTCGCGCTTAATAGTGGCGAACATCGAGTAATCTATATCCACAAATTTAAGCTCGGTGACAAGATTTTTAGTACGTTCCATGTCATTTAAATACATCTCACACAACCTGTGTAAATCCTCCCATCGCAACAACCAACTTAGCAAGTGATAACGCGGACCATTTAGTACGACAGCAAGATCATCACATAACTGGGACGAAATTCCCAAAGTTTCAAAATTCAAGGCCTCATTAAGAGCAAAGTTAGTTGTTAAGCGTAAATCTAAATTTGGTTTACACATCCATTTTCCACAAGAATTACATATCCAGGAGATTTCATCTGAGGCAGTGACAGGTGGATGTAATTTACACTCCCAAATTTGACCTGTGTCCAAAACGTTAAAACCCGACAGTCTTGCCAAGTCCTCAATTTTGCGGAGACGTTCCAATGTCGGCTCTAAACTAAACGCGGTCAGAGCGCACTCTCTACTAACTTGAATGTTGTCCTTTAAAATATCCGCCAAGTTGTAGAAACCAGTAGCTAACCGCTTCGTCGTTCCTTCAACTTTTTCGGAATCGTTTTCGCTCTTCTGAGACTCCAAGTTGTTCATGTCGGTTGTCAAAGCGCGGATGTACAATTCGATGGTGAACGTTCGCAACTTCAAACCAAACTAAAAAAGAGTCAGTTTATTAGTTTAAGAAAACGACAATCAATTAAATGAGTTACATACTATACTTATTGGTAAAAACTTGTCAATTATTTATAAAGCTACTAACTAAATTTCCGTATAATAAACAACTTTTACCTTATCGTGAATTATCTCGCAGCAGATGTATATGTGCTGGGCTGCAGTGGCTGCCTGGATTATGCGCCGAACAGAAACCTCGACCTTGTCGATCATGGAATGTTCAATGCTAAAAGAAATCCAAGCATCCAGAAGTTCTTTCAAGACTTCGCCGCTCTCGTCTATACATTTTGTGACGGCCGCGGTGACGAAAACTTGAGACGCCAAAAATGTTATTTCTGGATAATTCCGCCAGACCTTGGAAATCTTCACCCGTTTCTTAGCAAAGCGTCGAATTAAATGTAAACCTTCAAGTAAGCTGAGTTTCTTAAACTGAAAATTACAAGACAATAAGTAGGAATTGCACTAATATTTGATTTACCAAAGAGACGATATCAGATCTCCTATTGTATCTATAGAGAAGAGCAATATGAATATCAAAACAGAACAGAATGTGAGTTTTTGTGGCATTGAGACTAAAGTTTTGCGTCTGAGATAAATTATAACAATTCATAAAAGCTGTAACGAGATTCAACGCCAAATCTTCGCACTGGGACTCACAGAGTTTCTTCAACCGCACGGAAACCAAATACGCTGTCTCAACACAGAAAAATTCTATCTCTGAAACATAAAGACAGTTATGATAATAGTGATAGGGTGATATGACTACCTTTTTGTCCAATTGTTGCGTTGCTGTCGTGCAATAGATTAGCCAAAACTGGATCATCCCAAGGATTTTTGATAACATCAGCTAACTTTTGGAACTTTTTCGAAAACACATCACTTATTTTCATCAATTCATTCTGAGTTTTCTCCACTTCACTTAGTAGTTTTGCCTCAAAATCAGCTGCAAGGTGATGTAAACAACGAAACGTTTTTTCAATGATGTAGTTACCTTTAAACATCTTCCATTTTCCAGTCAAGACGATATTTAATGTGTGCAGTTTAGCCCAATCCATGATTTGAATAATGTAACCAATATCGGAATTTTGTTGATTGCACTGGCCTAAGCTTTTCCATATTTCGATAAGTGATTCAATTTTCTTAGAGAAAGGTTCAAGCTTGTTTTTCAAAATATATTCGAATTTCTGAAAGAAAAGTTAAGTTACAACCAAATACTACGAAAGCTGAAATATTGTATGAAGCAAATTCAAGTCATTAATTTAAAAATTAAAATTTTAAGTGAATTACTATGAAAAGTGACTTCATAAAACTACTAAATAACGATAAGTGCACATGCATTACTGTGATTATGGTTTACAATGGTAACAAAGATTGTTCAACTGATAAATGAAAGTGGAAGTTATGAGATCACTTTTCACTAAAAAATAATAATATAAAAAAGATGCGTGCTTTAAACGGTGTGAAGTCGATAACTCCCTGCTTTTCAGAACTCATCTTGGATGGTAACACAGGAACAAGCAATTAAACAAACAAATCTCCAGCTCTAACAGAACTGTCGGGAACTGGGTGGCATTTTATTCGAGGCACTCCAACAGAAACACAGTCTACACGAAACATGACCATATTGCACTCAACAATTTTGTTCTACTTTTCATACTGGCCAAACTCTTGAATTTTCGTAAAATTTCTTAATATAACATGGCGGCCATGCGAAAATGTAACTATACACTGTCTTTCACAATAATCATGCGAAAATGAAACAAACTAATGTGCTAAAAGCACAAAAATTTAAATGTTCACCTTATACACATTTATAAAGTTTCTTTCTTGCTCTTTGTTTATATTTGATTTAGTAAGTTTGTTATCGTCCTCCTGTGACGCCATATTTACACCAGTTATCTGCACGCATACACTATGCCCCGATGCACCAATGGGAAGCGAGGACGCAGAATTGCCAACAAACCCACCAGAACTTAACATAACCCTAAATTTTCAAAAATGCACAAATTGCCAAGATCTATCCTCTCTTATACCTAAAAATCAAAATCAAGCATTTTACCCAAGACTTTTAGTAATTATAAAATTTATACGGCGAGTAACAACAAAACGACTTAAATAAAATACAATTTATTTGACACTTTACACGAGTGTTTATTCCTCAAGCTAAAGAATTAGCGATCTTATAAATTGCATCGGCCTTCGTCATAATTCCAATATCAGAATCCAAAAACCTAAATATTGGGGGCATATCTTCATCACAATCCTAGAAACAACCCCATTAGCCCTAATCAGTACAAAACTTGTTTTACTTTGTTCAAAAGTGGTGAGATTTCCTTCCAGGAAAATGCATAAAAATTAGTCTTGCTATTGAGAGGCCCAAAATCAAGAATATAGATCTGATCGTGAAACGGCATTATCACATCAAACGTATCTAAAAATTAAAAAAAAAGTTAAAATTAAAATAGATTAAATGCATGTCATTACAGTGTTTCCTTGGGAATTTAAGAGCAATGTTTTCTTTAAAAAAATTAGTTAGACTGTCAATAATCAGAGGTCCTTCTTCTTGAAAGTGGGCATAATAAGTTGGCCAATCTCTTGGAGTTATACCTACAATTATAATAATAGGGTGTTTACATTGTAAATTAAAAACTACCCCTTAACACGTTGTTTATAACAATACATCTAAATTCTGATGCTGGATGTATACTCTTCCACGGTTTTAACGCAAAATAGAACGGAATTCCAATTTGTTGAGAAAAATCTTCAGATATCACATTCGACATTGATAAGTATACAGACAAGTCATCAAGATTTGTCACCTTCAATTGATTGCCGAAACTAAACATTTTAGCGTCCTAGAAACAAACATAAGACAATGTAATCATTCTTGTAAACGTACCATTGGTGCATGCCAATTGTTTTTCACAAAAACGCTGTTATTCAGCGTTTTAATTCCGTTTTTTACGCTGTTTACAAACTCAAGGGGGCACATCTACAACTCAATTTAGAAATTTTGTATCGACAAACTTAGAGAGGTACTTCTGGAATGTTGATGTCCGATTCACCAGACTGCAACTTGTCAACCAACACATCAGGGACTTGTACTAAAATTGTCTCCACTGAAATATCCTTAAATATTTCATACCATCTGTGAATTGAAAAGTCTTTTAAATCTTGAACTTCCTGAAAAAAACAACTAATTTAAGAAAATTTAACCAGAAGCAAACTTGCCAACATTCTGATGTTTCTCTCGTTTTAATTTATTGTTTTTGTATCTAAGTTTGAAATGATTACATTGAACACAGACTGAATTAACCTCACTTTGCACGTTTCTGTCAGTGAAGTTTCGATTTCCACTACACTTGATTTAAATAAATAAATAAGTTTAGCGGGAAAAAAGTAATAAAATAATAAAGTACGTGATAAAAGTTTGTAACTGAATAACTGGAATAAAAAACTTTATTACAAATCATAGACGATGATGGAAAATTTAAAGAAAAATTTTTGCGTAAGATTAAACGGCAAAAGCGGGTATTCTGCATTTTCAGATAAAATATCGATTTTAACGTATTCTTGTGAAAAATCTCATGAAAGGTAATAACTTCTAAAAAATACTGATCCATGGTCAAAAACACAATGGCTGTAAATTTAATAAAAATTTTAAAATGCAACTTACAATTTCACAAGCTGCATTCTAGGTTGCCAGACAAAAACTGTTTATATTGTTTAAACAATTACACCTCTACCCTCTGACAGTTGGAGGGTGTAAACCGGATATAAGAAATTTTTATAGCAATGTTATCGGCCTAAATTAAAGTTTTTTGAAAAAAGTTAAAAGTTTTGGAAAGGGGTTGAGATTGCCACCCTCTCAAGGGTGGTGGAGCTAAACGCAATATGTGGGATTACTAAGTGATTTATTTGTGATTTTTTGAGACGTACTTGAACACTCGGAGGCGGTGTTTGAGGGGTTGAGATTGCTACCCTCTCGAGGGTGGTGGGGCTACACGGTGAATCGAGTAGATACGGTGGCCGCATCTCTCTAGCCGAGCAGAATGATGACGTCACAGTCGCCCTGAAGAGAGGCGCTTGCATGAACATTTTACGATTATTTCAATAAAATTTCGCAGTAATAATGTTTAAACTTTTATTAACATATCAGAAAATTATACAGCGATTCCTTTCACTTTGGGGAAATACATTTTTAACCATATCTTAGCTATAATTTAGCAGAAATATTATTCCTAGTTTTTTAACTGTTGTTACAATTTTTGTTTCTGTAACATGTTCTATCTGTTTTTTGAATTAAATATAACAAAAAAACACGTAATAATAAAAAAGAAAAGTATGTATATAATACTAGTGTTGGTTTTTTTATTTTTTTAGCATTTTTAGATTTTATGTGTGTTTGTGACTTTCTTTTTGCCCTCGCATATTCTTCTTGACTCGTATTTAATCTTTTTACCTTCATATATGTGCGTTAAAAATATATTGTCAGCTTATTAAGTCGTTAAGTTGCTAAGTCCATTTCGAATTTTTTTAACCGAGGTCGAGATATCTTTTTTTTTTTGGGGAACGAAAATAAAATGATCCAATGCTGTACTATTCTGTTATTCTTTTTATAAAATTGAAAACGCATTTTGTTCAAAAATGGACTTAGCAACTTAACAACTTAAACCGACGATATGTGACAATAATGCTTTACAGCTTACAGCAGTGAATAATTTACGGCGTACAGTACAATATTTTGTTACAAAAATTATTAACAATACGTCGTACGAAAATGAGGCCAAAATGCATTTTCTAACTTGATAGTTTTGTAAAATACAATGAGTACGTTTTAAATGACCAACCGTTCTGAACTCTATTGTGTTTATTATTTTATTACGCGTTGATAAAAAATGCAAGGTGGCGTTTGATCAGACACCGACATCAAAAAGTGCCGAGTGTCTTGGCTTGAGACTGCAAATAATTTTAAATCTTTTCACAGTAAAGCCGTAAACAAAAATAAAAATATTGTTAAATCTATTACTAATGAAATAAAAATTTTTTTAAGAATTTCCAGGGGAAATTATTGCTACATATATTCTTCAACGCACATACAGGGTGATTTTTAAAAAACGGCAGGCGTTGTAAAATTTTTATTTATGAACCAATTTCAAAATTTTAAAAAAGAAATTAAATGGATTTTAATTTACTATAAACTGCCGATTTTAGAATTTTTCTAAATGTCTTAGTATCTTTTGAGCGATACTCAACTTTCTTATTTTAAATTGGCACGCATATTTTTTTTTTAGATTTTTTAGATTTTATTAACTTTAATTGCCTAATTTTTTTCGTTTTTGATAATTTTTTTAAAAATATTTTTGTAAAAATAGAACATGAAAATTAATATCTTCCAAATTATGAAAAAAAATGACTCCCAATTTAAAATTAAAAAGTTGAATATCGCCCAAAATATACTAAAGGGTCGATTTCAAGTGTGACTTGCGTTACTGCAAATCCCATTTGCAACATAGCAACGCCAATCACATTGCTCATACCTTGGCAACGGTTGCAAATTTGCGTTAACGCAGTGACTTGAAATCGACCCGAAAGACATTTAGAAGCATTCTAAAATCATCAGGTTATAGTAAATTAAAAGCCATTTAAATCAATTTTTAAATTTTTGAAATCGGTTCATAAATAAGAATTCTACAACGCCTGCCGTTTTTAAAAAATCACCCTGTATATAAGAGTTGAAAGATTAAATACGAGTCAAGAAGAATCCGCGGGGGCAAAAAGAAAGTCACGTACACACATAAAATCTAAAAATGCTAAAAAAAAATGAAAAAATTATAACCTAATATATTATCAAAACTTTTTTGTTTTCTTGTCAAAGCTGACATTTTTGGTTTAAATACAAAATAAACTTTTGTTTGATGAATACATTAATTAACAGAAACATTTTTTATTTAAGGTTTTGGTCCACTTTTTCTCTGAACCCCACAATTATAATGTTTTGTGTATTTCTCTGTGTATTCTAGTTTTAGGTCTTATATTTATGTCTTGTATAATCCTTTTAATTCATGGGTACCAACACTAGTATTAGATACATACTTTTAATTTTTATTATTATGTGTTTTTTTGTTATTTTTAATTAAAAAACAGATAGAACATGCTACAGAATTAAAAATTATAATAACAGTTTAAATAATATTTATGCTAAATTATAGCTAAGAAGTGGTTAGAAAATGCTTTTCCCTAAAGTGAAAAGAATCGTTGTTTAATTTTCTGATATGTTAATAAAAGTTTAAACATTATTTCTGCGAAATTTAATTGAAATAATCGTAAAATGTTCATGCAAGCGCCTCTCTTCAGGGCGACTGTGACGTCATCATTCTGTTCGGCTAGAGAGATGCGGCCACCGTATATACTCGATTCACCGTGGTGGGGCTATACGCGATATGTGAGATTACTAAGTGATTTATTTGTGATTTTTTTATGCAAAATTGATAAGGCTACATTACTACTGAAAGTTGAAATAAATAATAATTATCATTAGTTAAGTTAAGACTGTTCTACCCCTCAACTAAAATTCGTGTTTTGAAAAATATGCAACCCAACATACTAACCATTTGACACATGCCAATCATCCATAAGGGTGAAAATCGTCTGTCAATTAGCATATTTTCTACCACAGTTCAGCAATAAACCAGGTAGATGAATTTGCCTTGCTTTGGAGTTTGTTTCGAACATTTTCCCGATTTCGAAATATTATTTTATGTCCTGTAATGATCTGTAACCCAACTCCGCCAAAATTCAAATGAACCGCCAAACTCGAGAACCGCGAACTTTAAAATAAATAAAAATGGCCGAAAATCGTGATCGTCTGAAACGGTTAGGACCTACGTTGTGTTGTGAAGGCGGATGTTCATTGGATACAAAGCAGTGCATCGTCTTTTGGGAAGAGCGTACCAACACAAAGAAATAAAAATACACCAGACCAAATGAGGTTTAACTTGTTTTATTCAGACTTTAGAAGTTTGAACTAGGTGGCCCTCGGAATTCTGTAGACTCGCTTTTTTCGTGGACCTCGCTTTTCCGTGGCGTTGAATATTAATTTGGGATTGTTTATTTGTTAGATTATGAAACAAAAAAGGCGAGTTTTACAGAATTCCGAAGGCCACCTAGTTAATTGTATTTTGTCATTTAACATTTAGCAAAGAAAGTTTTAAAATAACTTCATATTTTGTGTTTTTTGATTTTTGAAACTCTGATACAAATAATTACGCATGGCAAAATGAAGAATTTTCTGAAAATTTTAGAAAAAAAAAACAGACTTAAAGGTTTAAAAAAAAATAACCAACGGGCTTCGCTATTTAAAATTTAACAGTACTACGCAGAACATTCATAAATCAGACAGACTGCGCCTTTAATGGTTTCTAAGTATATTGCAAATTCTATTACAATGAAAGAAGAAAAAATATGACATACGGTGTAGTCTCTCATTTAGGCACCACGTCATATCAAGAAAAAAAGATATAACAGAATCTCATTAA